>JASDDO010000031.1:152573492-153240992 GCA_030015575.1 Agapanthus africanus
AAGACATATCAAGGGATTAGTAAGAGGGCAAAATAAATTGCAACTGTTATTCACGACCAAACCAAGTATTTCTTCGCCAATCCTAATCACCTTTGTATTTCTCCAGGACACTCCGTGTCGCTACGAAGATCCACAGTTTATTGGATACTCCCATCATATGGTTATATACGAACTTGAAAGGAACTTGTTCCAGTTCGGGGATGGATTCTGGTTCAGGAGAAATAGGAATAAGGTTTATTCTGGTGTCTTTTATCTTCACCTTCTCTCGCGTTGAGAGTGCTCCTAGGATTAGGACAGTACACCCATTATGCTTATTTGATAGTCTTCTTCCAAACCATAGGCTGGTGCCGAACGGTAGGAAGGAAGAAAACCATTTGTCCTAAAGGGGTGTGCAGAAGGTAATGACTAAAGACATATAAAGGGATTTGGAAAGATGGCAAAGAATTACACGTTACAGTTGTGAATCTGGATAATGGAAGAGACATTACTAGGAATACCGGGATACCCCATCGAAACATTTCAATGTTTCAGTTTCACTGTGTACTGTTAAAGGAAAACTGATTTCCCAATCAGATCTTGCTCCAGGGTATGTATTTACAAGGTATGATTCTCACATCTGTATGGTTTTTACAGATGATGAGTGGGAGTAAATTATTGGAAATTAGGTGATTGTCCTCATTATATCAAAATTCGTTGTAATTGGTGATATTTGAGGAAATCACCTGGGCTGTTTGCCGGTCGGCAAACAATTGGTTTTGAATATCCGCTGTCATGCACCAATTTCAAATTGATATATCTGTACGTCTATTTTTATAGAGTGAGATATACTTTTTTGAAATTATGTCGATGACATTTACCTATATCAGTGGATGGTTAGGTAAGGAGCATTAAACAGCGATGTAATTCTTCTTAACCTTAAGTACAGTTTTCAACATACGGCACACAGGATTGAGTTATCAGACTCAAGGGATTTATACAGAGTATTGTATGTTGTCCAGCGTCCATGAGGACAGAGGGGTTGGTTCTCGTACTATATTCGGTTTACTTATGACTTCTCTAGTTTTTTAGATAGGTGTTTCGTAGAAACACAGGGTCCAAGTTGTGAGAAGTTATAGGTATATGAATAAAGTAGAGAATCAGGTGTTGCAAGTATCGGGATTCTTCAAGTTGATCGAAAATGTAGATATTTGTGTATGGTGTTCAGTTGATAGTAATGATTAAGATAACTTGCCTCCCTTTCAGGTTACTCATAATTGGAAGCATTCTTAAGTTGAGTAACGCTGATCGGCCTCTTTCCATTCAGTTGACATGCGCTGGAGATAGCTGCATGATTTGAATCTGGTTCAATTAAATCAGTGCCTCTGGTTCTATATTGGATATAGAACAGTTCATATCTTAACGATGTTAAGGTATGGGGAGTTGTCTGGCTTATGCTTAAAACCAGACTCTGGATAACTCAAGGCGCATTTCTGTAATGGCAGTTTGTGGGTTGACCCAGGCTATGACGAGGGTTGACATTCTACCATCTGGAAGATCAATAGAGATATTATTCTAGACTCGCCACAGTTTTAATAAAAATGGATTTTTTCAGAAAACAGTAGTGGGAGTATGGTAGAACTGGAAGTGATTCCAGAACCGCAAACGATTACTGAAGATTTGATAAGAACCTAAAGATTCAATCTGGTTTGACATTCCATTGGCCACTCCGCATATACGGTGGGTAACCTTAGGCACCCGATAGGTACTCCGTAGCCTCAAGGACGGTGACAGGGAGGTTCTTGTTTACCCAGACTGGCCATTGCTGTTGTTCCAGGCTGCGAGACCCTGCAGGAGGATGCAGTCATAGCGTCGTTCTAAACTAGCTTTAGAAGTGTACGTGTATATGTCTCTGCCAGAGGGTTGTCGTAGTCAGTGGGACCAGCGGAAGCTTTGGTGGACAAGTGGCTTGTGTCTATTTATAGACTAAAGCAGATATATCGGAGATAGATCATCTATTTCGGATGTGACAGTCATAGGTTTCACTTCATCAGAATAAAGGATGGATTTGTTAAGAAGGTAGTAGGGTATGATGTCCTGGTATTTGGATGACATACACAGATTAGGAAGTGATATTCCTATACTACGATCGGTTATACTTTGGTTGTCACACAGTGGTTTCTCCACAAGGGACTTGGATATTATATCAGACATTCGGGTTACTGGATCTATGGTTTTAGATCTAGATTTGGGTAGTTTCCCAATCAGGGTACTTTGACAGCATTCTAGAGGTGCTTTAGAATGGACGACTCCTGGCATGGTGTTGTGCCTGCAGGTGATGGAGTCACCCTCTCTAAAGGGTCTTTCAGACTAAAGGGGAGAGGGATGTGCCTGATTGGCAGATCACTTGCTCAGGCAATTGAGTCGATCATGAGATGTCAAGTACCACACCAGATGTTGTTTTTGTAGTAGATGCAATGAGTTGATATTAATCCAATCCTGGAGAAACAATCGGAAGAAGTTTTAGAACATAAAGTGGATGTTCTAGGGATATGATAACGATAGCCTCATTCGGGAGACAGTTATCATTCCCAGCTTCCAAGGTGACCTGGATGACAGAGAGGTTATCAGAGTTATAGTTTTCCCTCTGACGAGGGGCAGTATTTTGGACAGGTGGTCTAGGAGGATACTGAGGCAAGGATGGCGCAGGATACTGATTAAGTTCAGTTGACGATACAGTCTAAGAAGTTTGGATTTGGAGTTCATTTATGAGCTAGGTCCCATCAGACATCCAGACATATTCTAAGACAGGTATTGCTCATTTCGGGAGATGGCATTCTCCGCGAACTTGAGATATAGAGAGACATAGAAAGAAACATCAAGGCGGATCCACTTGCTGAGGCTATTCCTCGAACGCAATAGTTTCACAAACGGGTTTTGTGAGACTGACTAGTAGGGGAGTTCGGTGTTCGGTATCACACGGGCTGTAAGCGACATCGCAATAATTAGCCTTGAGTGCAAGTGGGAGATTGTTGGAGATAGTGCCCTAAGAGTCAATTATTGGATCACAGGCACGTGACCTATCCAGTTGGACAGTCTTACTGAAGATGATAGTATGCTATCTGGTTTACCTTTATCATCGTGTACTATTTTAGGTGACCTTACAGGTCACTATTGCACGTTCATAGAGCCCCTAGGATTCTTGCTTGACTGCCGGCAGTATGAGGGCGATCATATATGTGGGAGCTGGTAGTCTATAAGCACATCCTTAAAAGGTCCCTAGTCGTGGGAGTTTCGAGACAGGGCTTCGATACTCCAGAGTAGACTAGTGTATACAGTCGAGACCCCCGGCGAGGGGCGGTGGCCGGTCTCACAAGCCACTGGTGTTAGTTGGTTCACCTAAGATGTATACAGGTGCTCATTGGGTTATGAGTACACCGGACAGGACTCGCGGGAACATGCTAGTTGGTCTTATACCTAACGTCAGATAGCTGTTCCCTGGTGACATGTGTACAAGTTAGTTCATCGACCTGAGATCGTCATTTGTCTCGTGTGAGTTCCCACTGTACTTTGATTACTACCCTACCACGCTCAAAGGAGACGTGCAAACAGGTTTTAGTTGGGTACAGTTCCGAGCCACATGGAGTCAGTGAGCGGATCTGCAGGGGTTCGTCTCTCCCGGTATTGGGGGGTGAGGTCGTGCTGTGTCTAGGAGAGCCATTACACAAAGCCCTCAGCGAGGCAGGAGATTTACTGGTAGGTATTCCAGTAGTATCTCAGGGTGTTCTGGGCTACACTCTGACATGACTTGTACCGCTTTTGGGGGTCTGACTTTTACCAACCCCCTAGGCCCGCCATGCGATGCTCATAGACGAACGGACCGGACTGTACGGATATTGTCACTGACAGGCTCAGTAGGGTGTCAGGATGAGTTCGCTCATTGACGTCCGTTTTGGTCAATAGCTGGTAGCCCGTCACGTATGGCTAATACCTCTGACATGCTAGTGGTTAAATCCACAGCCAAAGTATTGACGAGTCTTTAGAGTCCACCACAGACCAGTTTCTAAAGTTTCGGGCGAAACGCTGTAGAGGCCGTATGGAGATATGGCAGGGTTCGATCAGATACGTGCTGTATTGCACGGATCATGATCGGACGGAAAATACTAGCGGGCTTTGGTTTAAGCCGGATCCTAGTATTGTACAGTGTAGATTTGTCTCGTTGCATTTGTATTCGGTCGGAATACAAATGCGGGTATGCATATACAGTCGCGGGTTTTTCCTGTAATTTATTACGGGATCAGTTTTATGAAGTTGCCAGTTTGTTTTCCGTTTCGGTCATATTTCTTTGTATCTTTCAATGGCTGAAGATTGGTGGAGGTGGGCTTATTTGCATTTGTGCAAATAAGCATTTTGGAGGGTGGTCGTTGCATATTATTGCTTCATGATGGTTGCACCCTCATTTGACTTTCCTTGGATAATCATTGCTTGACTTTCTTATTCATCATGGTTTACTTTTGGAGTCATCATGCTTGATGATGATGGTTGGTTATGATGAGGGAGTGTGGTTTACTTTTTGACTTGATGATCTATCATTCCTTTTTCCTTGTATGATAGATGCACCCCCTTCAGATAATTCCACATTCATTCACAAGAAAGGGGAGCCGACCATTCCTCTCATGGGCTGTCCAAAATTTAGCAAGGGGATTTGGTTCTCTTTTGGCTCTGCAAAATTCCCTTGACTCCATCTCCAAAAGGCTTATCTCATTTCCTCCACCATATGGCAACTTCCTCAACCCTCTTTTGAGACAAATAGCACTACACTGTTCTACAGCAATTCTTGGGCACGTCGGCTCGCCAACTTCGTGCCCGAGTTGCCTCGGTCCAGAGGTGGGAGCCCGTAAAAGAACCCGGCGATGTGGTGCCCTTCCGACGAGGAGTTGAAGACCGGAGATTCCGCGGAGAGATCAGGACGACGACGAGAAGACCGAAGGACACGGATCGCTCGGTATATCTCTCTACCCCTTCTCTTGTTAGCTAGGACTAGATTAATGGCACGATCCGGGATTTTTGTGCGCGGTGGTGCCGGCTTACAAGTACGTAAAAAGTTTCGTTTCCGCATTCCGGCGTCGGATTGACGGCCGGGACGCTGCCGTGAACTTACACTTTCTCACTTAACCATTAATGCTATAAACCAAGTAGGTGTCTAGAAGGTGTCAGCGGGGCTACGCCCCCACGGAAAAGAGGTTACTTAATTAAGGAACTTCGCGAAAGCGTTGGAAAACCTCCCTCGAAGTACTGATACTGGCCTGGCTGAACGGTTAAGCAAGTATTGTACGGTGAGATTGATCCCGACTAATTCTTCCTTTATGGTTTGAGGAGGGATTCGAGAGACAGTGGGAGCCATCCTGTTTTGATAAATTAAAAACCAATCTAAACTTGCAAGAGCATCATGCTGAGTGTTTTCTTCTCTCTCTCTTAATTGCAGCGACCCAGTGACCACACCTAGGTTACATCTAGATAATAAAATGACTGAATCTGACTGTTATGACTGGCAAAGGTCTGTCCAGATGTCCATTGCCCATGACAAGCTGGGACACCCCTTAACTAATCCAACCCTTGCCGTCTCAGGTCCAGTTTACCCTATCACGGATATTCATATCCGCAAGACATCGGAAAAGGACTGTGCGAAAGCCAAGTGCCTCGTGTTAGCCTCAGTTGATGGTACATACCAGAGACAGCACGAGAAGATGGACTCAGTTTCTATCTTCCTCCATAACAAAGATTTATATGGAGAGCAATCTCGTATCGCAAGATATGAGACCTCCAAAGAATTTCTTCCAGCGAGGTTGGCTATCGGGTCATCTGTAAGGGGCAATGTCCTTACAAAGACCAGCTCTTTTGAGCTCACGGACCTGAAGACCACGTTGAAGAACGGGTCAGATGCTGACTTAGTTCAACAGTCTCTACCTACTACCCTGAAGGAAACCAGGGAAGTAGAAAGAAAGGGAAGGGCAGAAGTTTCGGGACTGGATGTAGTAAAAGCAGGACGTTCATATTGTTACGGGAATGAACAATGGCAGAAGGATTGCAGGGCTAGTATAGCCAGTAGCCAGAATTCGAAGCATGTTATGGCTTCGGCTTCGGGTGTGTTTGTAATAGAGAACTGTATGTCAGTTAACCCTATTTCCTGGGTATTAGATACCGGATCAGGATCTCATATCTGTAATTCGTTACTGGCTCTGAGAAACCGTAGGGTTATCAAGAAAGGTGATATTGTAAGTGCACGGCGGCGCCCCGGCCGTCAATCCGACGCCAGAATGCGGAAGCGGTGAAAAACTTTAATTTTGCGGACTTAGCAAACCGGCACCACCGCGCACTAAACATCCGGATCGTAACCATTAACTAGTCCTAGCTATCTACAAGAAAGGGAAGAGAGGTATACCGACAGATCCGAGTCCTCCGGTCTTCTCGTCGTCGTCCCAATCTCTTGCGGAATGTTCCGTCTCCTCCTCGTCGCCGGAAGTGCACCACATTGCCTACTTCTTTTACGGGCTCCCACCTCAATGCCGAGGCAACTCGGGCACGAAGCCGGCTGCTCGACGTGCCCAAGATATGCTGTAGAATATCTAGAGAAGAAGTCTCATTTTGGGATTCATGGAATTGCCTTTGTGGTGGAGGAAGAAGAACTTGGAGAGAAGTGAAGGAAAAAATGGGATAGATCAAGAAGAATGAGAGTATCATATTTCTCCCCACTAAAAGAGATGCATTTTCCTCATTCTACCAAAGTGGCCCCCCCCCCCACCCATGTGTGTTTGGAGAGAGAAAGAACAAAGACAAGGGGTGGGTAGAAAGTGAGTGATGATGGAAAAACAAATGATCACCACACAAACAACACTCCAAAGCAACCATCACCTCATCACAAGGGTCAAGCCATCATGACACAACCATGAAGCAAAAAGTCAAGTCAAAAGAATGGTGCACCATCATGATAAAACAATAATGCAAAGACCCCCTCCACAATTGCTTATTTGCAACAATGCAAATAAGCCCTCCTCCACCAAACATCGGCCAATGAACGGAACAATGGAAATCGGCCGAAACGGAAAGCAAACTGGCAACTCCAGAAAACTGGTCCCGTAATAAATTACAGGAAAACCCCGATACTGTGCATACACACCCGCATCTGTATTTCGACCGAAATACAAATGCAGTGAGACAAAATCTCCACTGTACTATACTAGAATCCGGCTTATACCAAAAACCGGCTAGTAATATCTGTTCGATCCTGATCCGTGCAATACCGTACGTATCTGATCAAACCCTGCCATATAACCATACGGCCTATAGTACAAACTGTCCGATCCTGATCCGTGCAATACCGCACGTATCTGATCGGACCTTGCCATATCTCTATACGGCCTCTACAACCTTTCGCCCGAAAGCTGAGTAACTGAATGTGGGGGACTCTAAAGACTCGTCAACACCTTGGTTGTGGATTTAACCACTAGCACGTCAGAGGTATAAGCCAATACATAACGGGCTACCGGGTATTGACTAAAAGGGACGTCTGTGAGCGAACTCAGCCCGACAACCCTACTGAGCCTGTCAGTGACAATATCCGTACAGTCCGGTCCGTTCGTCTATGAGCATCGCATGGCGGGCCTAGGGGGTTGGTAAAAGTCAGACCCCCAAAAGCGGTACATGTCGCGTCGGAGTGTAGCCCAGAACACCCTGAGATAGTACTGGAATACCTACCAGTAAATCTCCTTGCCTCGGCCGAGGGCTTCTTGTAATGGCTCTCCTAGGCACAGCACGACCTCACCCCCAATACCGGGAGAGACGAACCCCTGAAGATACGCTCACTGCCTCCATGTGGCTCGGGACTGTACCCAACTAAAACCTGTTTGCACGACTCCTTTGAGCCATGGTAGGGTAGTAATCAAAGTACAGTGGGAACTCACATAAGACAAATGACGATCCCCAGGTCGATGAACTAACCTGCACACATGTCACCAGGGAACTGCCATCTGACGTCTGGTATATGACCAACTGGCATGTTCCCGGCGAGTCCTGTCCGGTGTACTCATAACCCAATGAGCACCTGTATACATCTTAGGTGATCCAACTGACACCAGTGGCTTGTGAGACCGGCCACCGCCCCTCGTCGGGGTCTCGACTGTATACACTAGTCTACTATGGAGTATCGATGCCCTGTCTCGAAACTCACACGACTAGGGACCATTTCAGGATATGCTTATTGACCCCAGCTCCCACTTATATGATCGCCCTCATACTGCTGGTGGTCAAGCAAGAATCCTAGGGGCTCTATCTACGTGTAATAGCGACGTGTCAGGTCACCTAAAACAGTACACGATGATAAAGGTAAACTAGATAGCATACTATCATCTCGAGTAAGACTGTCCTACCGGGATAGGTCCTCCATCAATCATTGCAATCACGTACCTGTGATCCAATAATTGACTATGAGGGCATTATCTCCAACAATCTCCCACTTGCACTCAAGGCTAATTATTGCGATGTCGCATACTCACAGCTCGTGTGATACCGAACACCCAACTCCTCTACTAGTCAGTCTCACAAATCTCGTTTGCGAAATTATTGCGTTCGAGGAATAGCCTCAGTGAGTGGATCAGCCTTGATGTCTCTTTCTATGTCTCTCTATATCTCAAGTTCGCGGAGAAACCCATCTCCCGAAATGAGCAATACCTGTCTTAGAATGTGTCTGGATGTCTGATGGGACATAGCTCATAAATGAACTCCAAATCCAAACTTCTTAGACTGTATCGTCAACTGAACTTAATCAGTATCCTGCGCCATGCCTCCCTCAGTATTTCCTTGGACCACCTGTCCAAAATACTGCCCCTCGTCAGAGGGAAAACTATAACTCTGACAACCTCCTTGTCGTCCATGTCACTTTGGAAGCCTGGAATGATAACTGTCTCACGAATGAGGCTGTCGTTATCATATCCCTAGAACATTCACTTATGTTCTAAAACTGCTTCCGACTGTTTCTCCAGGATTGGATTAATGTCAACTTATTGCATCTAGTGCAAAAACAACATCTGGTGTGGTACTTGACATCTCATGATTGACTCAATTGCCTGAGCAAGTGATCTGCCAATCATGCACATCCCTCTCCCCTTCAGTCTGTAAGACACCTTTGGAGAGGGTGACTCCATCACCTGCAGGTACACCACCATGCTAGGAGTCGTCCATTCTAAATACTCTTAGAATGCTGTCAAAGTACCCTGATTGGGAAACCACCCAAATCTAGATCTAAAACCATAGATCTAGTAACCAGTATGTCTGACATAAAATCCATTTCTTTTGTGGAGAAAACACTGTGTGACGACCAAAGTACAACCGATTGTAGTGTAGGAATATCACTTCCTACTCTGTGTATGTCATCCAAATACCATGACATCATACCCTAGTACCTCCTCAACAGATCCATCCCCTATTCTGATGAAGTCAAACCCATGACTGTCACGTCAGAAATAGATGATCTATCTCCGCTACATCTGCTTTAGTCTATAAATAGACATAAGCTACCTGTCCACCAATGCTTCCGCTGCTCCCACTGTCTACGACAACCCTCTGGCAGAGTCATATACACGTACACTTCTGAAGCGAGTTCAGAACGACGCTATACTCATCCTGCCGCCGGGTCTCGCAGCCTGGAACAACAGCAATGGTAATTGTGGGTAAATAAGAACTTCCCTGTCACCGTCCGTGAGGCTACCGTAGTACCTCTCGGGTGCCTGAAGTTACCCACCTTATCTGCGGAGTGGCCAATGGAATGTCAATCCAGATTGAATCTTTAGGTTCCTTCTCAAATCTTTTGTAATCGTTTGTGGTTCTGGAATCACTTCCAGTTCTACCATACTCCCACTACTGTTTTCTGAAAAAATCCATTTTTATTAAAACTGTGGCGAGTCTAGAACAATATTGCTATTGTTCATCCAGATGGTAGAAAGCCAACCCTCGTCATAGCCTGGGTCAACCCACAAACAGCCATTACAGAAACGTGCCTTGAGTTGTCCAGTGTCTGGTTTTAATCATAAGCCGGACAACTCCCCGTACCTTAACAACGTTAAGATATGAACTGTTCTATATCCAATATAGAACCAGAGGCACTGATTTAATTGAACCAGATTCAAATCATGCAGCTGTCTCCAGCGCATGTGAACTAAAAGGAAGGAGACCGATCAGCGTTACTCAACTTAGGAATGCCTCCAATTATGAGTAACCTGAAAGAGAAGCAAGATCTCTTAATCACTACTATCAACTGAATACCTTACGCAAGCATCTACATCTTCGATAACTTTGAAGAATCCCGATACTTGCTACACCTGGTTCTCTACTCTATTCAAATACCCATAACTTCTCAAAATTCGGACCCTGTGTTTCCACGAAACACCTGTCTAAAAACCAGAGAAGTCATAAGTAAACCGAATATAGTACGAGGACCAATCCCTCTGTCCTGATGGGCCCTGGACAACATACAATACTCTGTATAAGTCCCTTGAGTCTGATAACTCATTCACTGTGTGTCGTAGGTTGAAAACTGTACTAATGGTTAAGAAGAATTACACCGCTGTTTAATGCTCCTTACCTAACCATCCACTGATATAGGTAAATGTCGTAGACATAATTTCAGAAAGGTATATCTCACTCTATGAAAATAGACGTACAGATATATCAATTTGAAATTGGTGCATAAAAGCGGATATTCAAAACCAAATATTTGCCGACCGGCAAACAACCCAGGTGATTTCCTCAAATATCACCGATTACAACGAATCCCGATATAATGAGGATGATCACCCAATTCCCAATAACCTACTTCCACTCATCATCTGTAAAACCATACAGATGTGAGAATCATACTTGGTAAATACATACCCTGGAGTAAGTATCTAATCGGGAAATCAGTTTTCTTTTAACATTACACAGTGAAACTGAAACATCGAAATGTTTCGATAGGGTATCCTGGTATTCCTAGTAATGCCTCTTCCAGTATCCAGATTCACAACTGTAACCGTGTAATTCTTTGCCACCTCTCCAAATCCCTTCATTTGTCTTTAGTCTTTACCTTCTGCACACCCCTTTAAGCCAAATGGTTTTCTTCCTTCCCTACCGTTCGGCACCAGCCTATAGTTTGGAAGAAGACTATCCAATAAGCATAATGGGTGTACTGTCCCAATCCTAGGAACACTCGCAATGTGAGAGAAGGTGAAGATAAAAGACACCAGAATAACTCTTATTCCTATTTCTCCTGAACCAGAATCCATCCCCGAACAGGAACAAGTTCCTTTCGAGTTCGTATATAACCATACGATGGAGTATCCAATAAACTGTGGATCTTCGTAGTGATACGGAGTGTCCTGGAGAAATTCAAAGGTGATTTTAGGATTGGCGAAGAAATACCTGGTTTGGTCATGAATATCTGTCGCAATTTACTTTGCCCTCTTACTAATCCCTTGCTTTGTCTTAACTTAATACCTTCTGCACACCATCGTTATGATGATTGGTTTTCTTCATTCCCTACCGGTCGGCACCAGCCTAAGGTTTGGAAGAAGACAATCCAATTTGCGTAATAGGTGTACTACCCCTAAACCAAGGAGTACTCGTAACCTGAGAGAGTGTAAAAGGAAAAGACAACTGAATAATCCTATCCGTTTTCTCCAGAACCTGAAACCATCCTCGAATAAATTCTTTCGAGTTCGTATCTAACCATACGATGGTTTTGTCCAATGGAAGTGGACGTTCGTAGTAATACGGGGTGTCCTGGAAAAAAGGGTAAAAGTAGGAGTGGCAATGAGGTCTGCAACTCTGACAATCCAAAAGCCAGTGTTTAAGATAGTTCGGTCAACTTGGTCTCTGAGTCAAAGTCTTAGGGTCGGGTCAATGGTCGCTGCCAAAGAGAGAGAGAAAAGAAACACTCAGCGTGCACTCTAACCTAGATCAGAATGGTTACCAATTTATCTAATCTGGAAACCTCCCACTGTACCTCAAATTCTCCTCCAAACCTGAAAGAAGAATTAGTCGGGGTCACCCGAGGAGTAAACTAACTCATCAGTGGGAATCGGGATCCAACTATCATCGCATGATAACGTGACGGAATCCGCTCACGGTATCACACTCCAGAAGGTATGCGCATATCTGGCAAGTTTCAGTTCTTTTGAAACTCCCGATGTGATTTCTGCCCCATGCTCTTATGACCTTGGCTTGAGGTCAAAATATCATAAGTCACATGTCAAGTTCTACCCATCATTATCCAGGTTAATTTGAATCCACCCGTACATACCCTTGACGTAGGCCAAAATAGTAGTACGACTGTCCCAAACCAACGCATCTATCTATGCAACAGATAAATACCCGGCAGCTACCAATCACTATGCCTTGGCGTGAGGTCAAAATACATAGCTTGAATACTACCGAATATTTAACTGAAATGATGGAGGGCTACGAATGGTTTCTGGCGAAAACCTTTAACGTAAAGAACTTGATATCGTCGAAGGAACGGATAGCTTTTAAAAATATAGTGACGAAAACCGTTGCTAAAGAGGTCACTCCCGGTGAAGGGATCTCGGCTCTTTCCCCGTAGAATGGGGTGCAGGATATTCCAAATGAATACCGCGATGCAAAGCAAAAGTAATCGGCTATAGTGAAGTCATTGCCCTGACGCAAACTTTTTGTCCAAGGGGTCACTCCCGGTGAAGGGATCTCGGCCCTTGCCTCGTCGACTGAGGAGCAGGATATTCCAACTGAATATCACGATGCAAAACAAAAGAGAACGTCTTTGCAATAACAGCTTTTTGAAAAAGTGTTCCAACAACATCAGATTAGGTTTGTTTTAACTTGCATTGATCCGAATCAATGCAGTCCCATCAATTGATCACACCACAAAGAACGAAAATATACTGACGTACGTATATGCCATCCGCATTCGCCACTGGGTCCCGTCATTACCCGTTAGGTTAGCTAACTAACGAGAGAGCGGGGACTGGACTAGCGCGGATGTAAAACATATACAACATCTATTAATATATATACCAATATATTATATTTCGCTCAAGGCGTGAAAGAAATGCAACATCACAGAGAATGAACAGCATCACAGAAACAATATAGATATCTGGGATCCCCGGGTTTCACAGAGCCACTACTAAAACCCGACGTTCCCCTGGTCGTGTGGATAGCCTGTGAAATGAAATCCTAGACCCCTACGGGCGCGGCAAGTCACCCGCCAAAACCAGAAGCGAGGCAGCCCCCTTCAGCACCGTGAATGGACCACCCAGCACTTCACGGAAACCGGCAACTTGGGCACCCCTCCTGGGTCAACCTGTACCCCCTACGAGTGCGGCGAATAGCCCGCCAATCCTAGAGTGAAGCCCCCTCCGTCTCAATGCCATGAGATGCGGGCTTGTTGCCCTCCAGAACCCGGCTATCCGTGCACCCCTCCGCGGGGTAATCCTAGTACAGAAAGTAAAATATACATACAACGGGTACATCGACCGCAACCTAGCCGTGCCCCAAAATAATAATACAATCAGGCAGTGACGGCAGTCCACATGTCGGACGCTCGCCCCGCAAAATCAAATGTACATAATACAACCACAACTGTACTAGCATTGCATCCAGGCTATCCCCCACAACCGATCCGCAACATCACAGCAAAAACAGAACATCAACGTGAAAGTCACGTTCGCAAATCCGTCTAACCGGGCTATAGCAGTTAGACCGGATTTACCGATCAAGTGACATTCACGGTCGCAGATATAATGTAAATACTGTGAAAAATGTGTTTAAAATTTTCCGATTGATCAAAAATTAACAAGTGGGCCCCAAAACAATACTGCAGCAGATCAAGAAATTCTGGGCCCAATGTTATTATTCCAAAACCCCACTTTTCACCCCAGAAATCCTCTGTAAAAAATTGGTGCAGTGATCTCCACAGTGCGCGGCGGAACAGCGGCGGGAAGGGGGTTTTCGCGCCGGTTCCGCGCTCCAACTGTGGAGTCACTTCATCGAATTTTTACAGAGCTCTTAGATTTTCCAGTACATCAATATTTTACAACCTGAAAAAATTTTCGACACTAAAAATTTCCAACAGAAAACTGATGCTAACAAAATACGGGTTTTGGAACTTTTTGATCGATCGGAAATGCAAACACATTACACAAAGCTAGACTAAGTTAATGGCGAGGCTCTGATACCACTGTAAGTGCACGGCGGCGCCCCGGCCGTCAATCCGACGCCGGAATACGGAAGCGGTGAAAAACCTTAATTTTGCGGACTTAGCAAACCGGCACCACCGCGCACTAAACATCCGGATCGTAACCATTAACTAGTCCTAGCTATCTACAAGAAAGGGAAGAGAGGTATACCGACAGATCCAAGTCCTCCGGTCTTCTCGTCGTCGTCCCAATCTCTTGCGGAATGTTCCGTCTCCTCCTCGTCGCCGGAAGTGCACCACATCGCCTACTTCTTTTACGGGCTCCCACCTCAATGCCGAGGCAACTCGGGCACGAAGCCGGCTACTCGACGTGCCCAAGATATGCTGTAGAATATCTAGAGAAGAAGTCTCATTTTGGGATTCATGGAATTGCCTTTGTGGTGGAGGAAGAAGAACTTGGAGAGAAGTGAAGGAAAAAATGTGATAGATCAATAAGAATGAGAGTATCATATTTCTCCCCACTAAAAGAGAAGCATTTTCCTCATTCTACCAAAGTGGCCGGCCCCCCCACCCATGTGTGTTTGGAGAGAGAAAGAACAAAGACAAGGGGTGGGTGGAAAGTGAGTGATGATGGAAAAACAAATGATCACCACACAAACAACACTCCAAAGCAACCATCACCTCATAACAAGGGTCAAGCCATCATGACACAACCATGAAGCAAAAAGTCAAGTCAAAAGAATGGTGCACCATCATGATAAAACAATAATGCAAAGACCCCCTCCACAATTGCTTATTTGCAACAATGCAAATAAGCCCTCTTCCACCAAACTTCGGCCAATGAACGGAACAATGGAAATCGGCCGAAACGGAAAGCAAACTGGCAACTCCAGAAAACTGGTCCCATAATAAATTACAGGAAAACCCCGATACTGTGCATACACACCCGCATCTGTATTTCGACCGAAATACAAATGCAGTGAGACAAAATCTCCACTGTACTATACTAGAATCCGGCTTATACCAAAAACTGGCTAGTAATATCTGTTCGATTCTGATCCGTGCAATACCGCACGTATCTGATCGAACCCTGCCATATAACCATACGGCCTATAGTACAAACTGTCCGATCCTGATCCGTGCAATACCGCACGTATCTGATCGGACCTTGCCATATCTCCATACGGCCTCTACAACCTTTCGCCCGAAAGCTGAGTAACTGAATGTGGGGGAATCTAAAGACTCGTCAACACCTTGGTTGTGGATTTAACCACTAGCACGTCAGAGGTATAAGCCAATACGTAACAGGCTACCATGTATTGACTAAAAGGGACGTCTGTGAGCGAACTCAGCCCGACAACCCTACTGAGCCTGTCAGTGACAATATCCGTACAGTCCGGTCCGTTCGTCTATGAGCATCGCATGGCGGGCCTAGGGGGTTGGTAAAAGTCAGACCCCCAAAAGCGGTACAAGTCGTGTCGGAGTGTAGCCCAGAACACCCTGAGATACTACTGGAATACCTACCAGTAAATCTCCTTGCCTCGGCCGAGGGCTTCGTGTAATGGCTCTCCTAGACACAGCACGACCTCACCCCCAATACCGGGAGAGACGAACCCCTGAAGATACGCTCACTGCCTCCATGTGGCTCGGGACTGTACCCAACTAATACCTGTTTGCACGACTCCTTTGAGCCGTGGTAGGGTAGTAATCAAAGTACAGTGGGAACTCACACAAGACAAATGACGATCCCCAGGTCGATGAACTAACCTGCACACATGTCACCAGGGAACTGCCATCTGACGTCTGGTATATGACCAACTGGCATGTTCCCGGCGAGTCTTGTCCGGTGTACTCATAACCCAATGAGCACCTGTATACATCTTAGGTGATCCAACTGACACCAGTGGCTTGTGAGACCGGCCACCGCCCCTCGTCGGGGTCTCGACTGTATACACTAGTCTACTATGGAGTATCGATGCCCTGTCTCGAAACTCACACGACTAGGGACCATTTCAGGATATGCTTATAGACCCCAGCTCCCACTTATATGATCGCCCTCATACTGCTGGTGGTCAAGCAAGAATCCTAGGAGCTCTATCAACGTGTAATAGCGACGTGTCAGGTCACCAAAAACAGTACACGATGATAAAGGTAAACCAGATACCATACTATCATCTCGAGTAAGACTGTCCTACCGGGATAGGTCCTCCATCAATCATTGCAATCACATACCTGTGATCCAATAATTGACTCTGAGGGCATTATCTCCAACAGATATGACTCTCAGGGTTGCTAACGGAATGAGCATGTATGCTGAATCCGTAGGGGAATATCATCTAGGACTGACAACTGGGCAGATATTGATTCTGCGTGACTGTTTTTATGTACCAGGTGCGACTTGTAATATCATATCTGTATCCTTACTTTGTAAGGAAGGATTTGATTTTACTTTTGTAAGAGATGTAGTAAACATCCACCTAAATCAAGTTCTGATTGGGTCAGGTACATTGAAGAACGGTATATACGTTTTGAATCAAGCTCAGGTCTGCAGTGTCCAGAACACACTTAAAAGAAAGTCTCCGGAATTAAATCAAGCTTTCTTATGGCATTGTAGACTGGGTCACATTAATGAGACACGGTTGACTATGTTACATAAAGAAGGATACTTGGATCCGTTCGAGTACCAGTCTTATGCCACTTGTGAATCTTGTCTCATGGGAAAGATGACAAAGACTCCGTTCACTGGATACGGAGAAAGAGCAAGTGAGCTCTTGGGACTCATACACAGTGATGTGTGTGGTCCAATATCTACACATGCGCAAAATGGTTATTCATACTTCATTACTTTCACAGATGATTTCTCTAGGTATGGGCATGTCTTCTTGATGAAGCACAAATCCGAGGCCTTTGAGAAATTTCGGGAATACAAGAATGAAGTTGAAAACAAATAGGCAAAAGTATCAAGACACTAAGATCTGATCGAGGTGGAGAATACTTGAGTGCTGAGTTTCTGGGCTACTTAAAAGTGAATGGAATTCTCTCTCAGCTTACTCCACGATACACACCACAACACAACGGTGTATCGGAAAGGCGGAATCGAACCCTATTGGATATGGTTCGTTCCATGATGAATAAGGCTGAGTTACCGCGATCCTTCTGGAGTTATGCACTAGAAACAGCTGCATATCTTTTGAACCAAGTTCCTACTAAGTCAGTGCCTACCACACCATATCAGATGTGGAGTGGGAAGAAACCCTGTCTTAAACACTTTAAGACATGGGGATGTCCAGCTTTTGTAAAAAAGCAGCATGCGGACAAGCTCGAGGCACGTTCAGTACAGTGTAAGTTTGTGGGATACCCAAAGAACTCCAAGGGGTATCTTTTCTATTACGCAGAGGAACAAAAGGTTTTTGTTTCTCGTCATGCCCGCTTCTTGGAAACAGAGTTTTTGGAAAACTAGATAAGTGGGAGCGCAATAGAACTGGAAGAAATTCCAGAACCACGAGCTATTACTGAAAGCTTAGTAGAACCAGAGGGTTCGAAAGAATAGGACATTCCTACGCCGCTCCGCAGGAGTAGTAGGCAGTCTCATCCGTCCGAGAGATACTACGGTTTTCTCATAGACGGGGATAGAGAGGATTGCACTATGGATTATGGTGAGCCTACTAGCTTCTAGCAAGCCATTCAGAGCGGTGACTCGGTAAAATGGCTGGATGCAATACAGACCGAGATGGATTCCATGTACACCAAAAAAGTTTGGACTTTGGACTTTGCTCCAGAAGGGGTAAAACCCGTAAGCTGCAAATGGATCTTCAGAAAGAAGATTGGTGTAGATGGGCAGGTTGAAACCTATAAAGCTAGACTTGTTGCAAAGGGTTTTCGTCAAAGACCTGGTTTGGACTATGACGAGACCTTTTCTCCAGTGGCTATGCTGAAATCCATTCGGATCCTTCTTGCCATTGCTGCCTTCCACGATTATGAAATCTGGCAGATGGACGTAAAGACCGCTTTCCTAAATGGAAATTTGGAACAGTGCGTCTATATGGATCAGCCGGAGGGATTCATTCAGAGTGGGAGCAGCGGTAAAGTGTGCAAGTTGCTAAAGTCCATCTATGGACTTAAGCAGGCATCGCGGAGTTGGAACATCTGCTTTGATGATACTGTCAAGGAATTCGACTTTATCAAAAACCCAGATGAACCATGTATTTACAGTAAGATTGTAGGGAGAACTGTGGTGTTCCTCGTCTTGTACGTGTGTCACGCCCCGAAAGAGCACGTGACTGGCCCTTGAACCATATGAAGTCTATAGGACTCCATCTGATCCAAGTAAGCCAAAAGCCCAGAAATCTAAAACCATTTTAAGAGTAAGTAAAGAAAACTGGTTTAAAGAAGTGAAGGAAAACATGTTTGAAAATCAAGGTTTTTAAATAACTAAGCCGAATATGCATTTTTAAAATGTGTAACCTTTCCTGAAAATTTCGGCAGAGTTTCTTTTGTAAATACTGGCCCCGAACGGGGTATAACAAGAATAATATATATATGCAATGATAAAAGGCATCCCCAAGCGGGAGCTAGCTCTTCGTCAATCGACGGTCACAACCACACAAGCAATATAATATACAACGCCAAAGGGCGAGGATCAAAACTCAAAACGAAACTCAAAACAGCCAGAAAACCGTAATACTACAAACGCGACTCTAAGGTCGAAATAATATAACACAGTTTCTAAGTCTGAAACAATATACAAGTTTTGGTTGATGGAACTTTCTAGATACAATGAATAATAATAAAAAAAATACAATGGCGGTTCTGATACGAAAGAACCCACCTACCCAAGCAAATCGCCCGTATGGAAGCAGTGTGCCAGAAATGCCGCTATGGAACCTGTACGGTAAAAACCTGCAAGGACTGTGGCACAACGGGGGTGAGTTGCCAACTCGTGAATAGAAAAATATCTAAAAGCAGAGATCGAATGTATGACCCATCCTAGGTCAATACGATCAGATATAAATAAACCTCAATATGAATATATGTGAAGCATGCTAAACTGGCAATGTAATCTCTATACATGAGTGTAATGCCAAGTGCTCATGCCAGTGCCTCAGGTAATAGCATATCATGAATATGAGGTATGATCAATGTAATCAATCTGCATGTACGTGGATCCTGTCCACTCGTCACCAAATGACAATAACCATCATGCATGTAAATATCATAAAACATGTGCATGGAAATATGAGGATATAAACTATCTGTGTCCCTCGCGACACGTCAAAATCATGGAACCGGAGTGCCCAACATCGGCACTCGAAAACATCATGAAAACCGTACCCAGCATCGGCACGTAAATCCTCATATATCGGGCTCCGTCAGTCCGGATAGGCCCACGGGCTCTGTCTGCGGTATCGGCCCTCGGCCCCGGCATTACGCCCAAATCCATCTCTCAACTCCAGTCGATATCCTCCAGATATCCGCCGAGCTCAAATACAATCACCGGTAGGTAGTAGTCCCTCTGCCAGGCTCACCGTCTACTACACAGCGAAACCATTCTCGCCCTGGGGAACCATACCGGGTCCACCATGTACCCGCAATCGGCCTCATCGGCCTCCTCGAATCAGGTTTCACATGTCGCTCTCAGCACCGAGAAAACACATGGTGGACGCACTGAAATATCATATCAAGGGTAACCGGGTTTTTAAAACAATTACATATTCTTTTTGAAACACCCACGGTTCCCAAAACCAGAAATATCATGGAAACAGCATATCTCAATGCGTATAATCAGAAAGCACGATGTATGCGACATGTTAAGGAAGGTAAGCAACATACACTGAATGCAACAGTAGTACAGTGTAGTGACATGGCAATTATCGATGATGAAGTGTGTGAGCCGGCAACAGTGTACGTGGAACATACGTATCATCGATAATGGTGCTGGTGTCCTAACAGCATGATGATAATATAGCGATAAACATATGCAGGCAATGCGAATAGGAGGAATATGCGGAATCGAATAATCAACGCAACAGTAGAGAACCTGCCTCAATCAATATATCATGCAACCTTGCCTTTTGAAATAAGACGAATCAGGGCTTTTTGTAAAATAAGGGTTACGGTGTTTTAAGAAAAGATGCCCCTTTTGAAAATATCCGTAAAACCCTTTTTGCCTATCATTAAAATATCCCTGATTCGTTAGTTTTGAAATAGGTATGACTCGGGTCTAGTCTAACGCCTACTATGCGAACTACGAACCCACCGTCAAGTCAATAGAGAGGGGTATGGAGACCACCTAAATCTGAGTCGGTATCACAATATATATACAATAGTCAGTGATCTCGCCTCAATAGTATCGCGTACGATACGATATATTATATAACATCCTCGAGTCATGAGTGCGGATCTAACATCAATATAAAGCTCGTATGGTAAATCGTCGTACGACATCCCAATAGCTAGGTACGGGTCAATATCACATTCCGCTCATCATGTATAGGGTATCATTACCATCGTATCACATAATCTATGATACCAATCTAAGTCCATTACCATCGATACCATCTATGTAAATGTGAATGCGGGGTAAAACACATGTCCAAAGGCCCGCTAAAACTATCATGCCGCACCTCAAATACAACTCTGGTATATCGCTGAATCTCACGGCCTCAAAACCCGTATATGAACACATAGTCCCATACCCATGTGTAAATATACCCACCACCATATGCGCACAGATATATGAAAGAATGTATGCAAGTATGTGTGTATGTGTGGGTGTGGGTGCAACCACTACTCTAGGGTTCGCACTATACCAATCCAATACATCCTTAACATCAATAACCCTAAACAACACATAATAAATATGTGTGTGTATACGTATTCGTATACATCACCATGGACTGCGGGGGTGCTATACGCCATCCACCCGACTTCTCCCTGTAGATATAAATCTACTCACCTTGCTTCTCATGTATCGGTGCCAATGTCGCCATCTTCATCTTCTTTGCCTCAACATCTCGTAGTGTACCTACAAGTATATCACAATGCTAAAGCACATGAAAATGACACAATATCCACTTGTCGTTGACGTCCAAACGCCACCCGACAGAAACGAATCACCAAATACCAAAATCCATGCTAAAACAAGTCGTAAATCATACACCAACATAGAAAAATCAACCCAGATTTTACCCTAGATGGAATCAGTCAAAACTAGACATACCCAGGGCGAAGAATAGAGGAAATGGGGCCATGCACAGAAAACGAGGCAGATCTACCCTGCTCTGGCCGCAAATTGCGGCCAGAATGGGAGAATTGGCGGCCTGCCAAAGGAGTTGGGAGCTATGGTTTGGTGTGGTGGTTCTATGGTGCCTGCACATCTCACTGTCAATCTTAGTTTTATTTTAGGGGTCTCGGGGTGATTGCAGATTCTACAAAACAGTGACAGATTTACAGTTTTCCCCGATATCGGTTCCGTAATTCCGTATTCTGGTTTCAAGTTCAGGTTTGGGTTCAAATTAGCATCACACAAGGGGTTCTAAGGTCACCACAATCCTCAATTCCATCTTTGATTTCAGTTTTACCCTAAACCCTAACTTGAATTCTCTAATTTCCACAAAATGACACAATATCGATATGAAACTAGAATTAATGCACAAGGAAATTGAAATGCTACATGAGGGTGCAGAAATTACCTCCTTTGGCAACTCAAGAAAATTCTTGAGTTTCTCAAAGTCCTCCAAATCCAATCTTGCTAGGTTCAATGGGTAGCTAGTGAGCTTGGGACCATTTTTTGTGAAGTGGGAATGGGGTTTTGGCTATGATTTCATGGTGGATCTAAGGTGTTATGAAGAGGGAGAGTGAGGGAGAGAGGGAGCAGCAGCAGCTCACAAAGGAGAGGGGGAGGGGGGAAATGAGAAGAGAAATGATGGGGTATGGTTCAAAAAAGGTAAGGTTGACTTGTTCTCTCTCTCTTTCATCATTATACCATTTTCTTTCCCTTTTCTTTTCTTCTCACTCAAATAGTGCACCCAAAAGAACAACCATGGCAATAAAATGTAACACAAGTGTAACAAGTGTGGAAAATGATATGTGCACATTTTTGCACAAAAATGCCAAAAAGCCGATCAGCGATTTTTAATCGCGATTAGCACTAAATTAGCATATAACTAATCATAAAAACTTAAAAATGGCATAATTCCATAAAATACCCTATTTTAGAATTTTCCAAATTTTTTCCCATTTATTTGTATTTAATTATACCGAATTATTAAAATATTCATTAAAATAATATTAAATTATAAAAATTCCCAAAAATAATATTTTATTATTTTGAAAACGTTACAACGTGGATGACATTCTCCTAATAGGAAATGATATTCCTATGCTACAGTCAGTCAAAGGATTCTTGTCACAGAGGTTCTCCATGAAGGACCTAGGCGATGCCACCTACATTCTGGGGATCCAGATCTATCGTGATAGATCTAAGAGGATGTTGGGACTTTCACAGTCGAGGTACATAGACACCATACTAAAACGATTTAGTATGGAAGATTCCAAGCGTGGTAATCTACCGACTTGTCACGGAATCACCCTCTCCAAAGAGATGTCTCCCAAGACTGATTTGGAAAGGGATCGCATGTCATCTATACCCTACGCATCTGCGGTAGGCTCTATAATGTATGCGATGTTATGCACCAGACCAGATGTAGTGTACGCATTAAGCGTTGTAAGCCGGTATCAGTCGAACCCAGGGGAGAAACACTGGATAGCGGTAAAGAACATTCTCAAGTACCTGAGAAGGACTAAGGAGATGTTCTTAGTGTATGGCGGAAAAGACCTCCAGCTCGAGGCCTTTGATGACTCCTGCTTCCAGAGTGACAAGGATGACTCCAAGTCCATGTCGGGTTATGTCTTTACCCTCAATGGAGGGGCGGTTTGCTGGAAGAGTTCCAAGCAGGAGACCGTTGCTGACTCAACTATGGAAGCGGAGTACATAGCTGCTTGCGATGCCGCAAAGGAAGCTGTCTGGATGAAGAAGTTCCTCACGGATCTTCAGATGGTTCCTACCATTGTTGATCCAATACCGCTGTATTGCGACAAAAACGGTGCTATAGCTTTAGCGAAGGAACCCAGGTCCCATCAGAAGTCCATGCACATTTTGAGGCGGTACCACTTGATCAGGGAGATCGTAGATCGCCAGGAGATCGAGGTGAAGAGAGTAGATTCGGAGAATAACACTACAGATCCACTCATGAAGGCCCTACCCCAGACTCAGTTCGAGCGGCTGATCGAGATGATAGGTCTTCGATACGCCAGTACATGGCCTTAGTGCAAGTGGGAGATTGTTAGTATATATGCCCTAGAGGCCATTACTGTATCATACTAGTTTGTATATTACTTGATGGAATCTTGGGATGGTAGTATGATACTTGGTTTGTTTCTACTTCAATATGTGCATGTGTTTCTTTTAGCATATCGCTTATACATATTAGTAGAGCCCTTAGGATCTTTGCTTGATTACCAGCGTTGTGATGGCAGTCACACTCGTGGGGGCTGGGTAGTCCATAAGCACATCCTTATACAGGTCCCTAGTCATAGGATTATCGAGACGGGGCATCGATACTCCGGAGTAGACTAGCGTATGCGCTTCTCATCCCAGCAGGGGAGACGGTCTGTCCCACAGCCGTCAGTACGTCGTACTTGAGATAATATGCGGGTGCTCGTTAGGTTACGAGTACACTACACAGGACTCATCGGGAACTGTTGGTTGGTACTATACCTATCGTCAGTTATCAGTTCCCAGGTGACATGAGTACAGATTAGTCCGCTGACATGACACTGTCATTTCGCGTCGAGTGTGTTCCTACTGTACTTAGATTACTACCCTACCACGACTCAAAGGAGTCGTGCAAACAGGTAGTAGTTGGGTGCAGTCCCGAAGCACTTGGAGGCAGTGACGGTTAGACAGGATTCGTCTCTCCCGGTATTGGGGGTTTACATCGCGCTGTGTCTAGAAGAGCCATTACACGAGTAGTCCCTGGACAGGGCAAGCGAGATATACTGGTATGTTTCCAGTGTTATCTCAGGTTGTTCTGGGCTACACTCCGACACGACTTGTACCGCTATTAGGAGACTGACGTTCACCACCCCCCTAGGCCCGCAATGCGATGTATCAGATGAACAGACCGGACTGTACGGAGATTGTCATATACAGGCTCAGTAGGAGTTCGGATGGGTTTACCTCATCGGCCTTCTTATCGACATCTACCTTGGGACCGTTACGTACAGCTAGTGCCGCTTGCGGTCTGTGGTTAAACCCACTGCCAGCGTAGTGTCGAGTCTTTAGAGTCCCATACAGAGAGTTTCCCTGCACTGAGCGAAACGTGTAGAGGCCGTATGGTTTTACAGCAGGGCTGCGATCACTTACGTGCACTTTTGTGCGTATGCTGTTCGGGCAGGCAATACTAGTGGGATTTGGTTTATGCCGGATCCTTGTATTGCACGGGTGGATTTGTTTTGTCTTCTGTGCATGCGCATTCTACGGAATGCGGATGCGGGTGTGTATGCACAGTTTTGAGGAGAGATAAAGGAGGAGGTACCCCATTAGGGTTTTGGCAGTTGGTTTAGCCAAAACCGTTATGTGGCGGGCTCATTAGGGTTTTGACAATTCGTTCGGTCAAAACCATTATGAGCCGGGGACATTATTTACTAATACTTTATTGATAATTTTGTGATGGCTAATTGCATTGACCATTTGACCACCTTGACTACTATTGACTTTGTTGACCCGTTGACCGAAGTTGATCGTTGACCTTCATGAGAGGTCTACACTCTTCTTTGGATTTCTTTTTTCTTTTTATGGATTATGAAAATGATCAATTCAATTAGTACCCATCAACTTTATCATGAAAGGTTTGGTACTGATGATAGTTTTGCATTATTGCAACCATGGTTCATTTCTTTTGTTGATAATTCATTTCTCATTCTCTCTCTTGTTCTTGTGAGAAGAAAAGAAAAGCTCTCATGGTTGCTAGCTCCTTCTTCTTCCTCCTCTTGATTTCTTCTTTTGATCTCATGTGTTGAGAGAAAAAGATCCCACAAAGACAAACACTTCCATATATCTCTACTACACAACCTAGGGCATCTAGACTAGCGATCTCGTTGCCCTAGTTGCCTCGGCTCGAGATGGAGCTCGGTGTACAACTCTCGGGTGGATTGTCTTCGACTCAAACAGGCCGCGGAGGTGACCAAGATCCGGATCGTTCCTTGGAGCTTGGATGGACGAGCAGGACAGCGGAATGAAGACCCGAAGGACCGGTTTTGTGAGGTATAATTTCTACGGCATAGTAGTTAAAGCCTCTAGTTGTTTGCTAGTTTCTAGTTTAGCAAAGATCCGGCTTTTAGTCCATGTTGCCTTTCGCCAAAAAATCGTTTTTCGCCGTTTCCGCCTCCCCGTAAGAACTGGGGTGAGAAACGTGAACTTACATATATTACATTACATTAACTAGTATTAGCTCACTTATGATTTATTTTCTCACTAGATTGTGCACTTTGTTTATATGTGATATATGCAAGTGTACATGTTTGTATCATGTTTGATGATACATACTAGATGGGTGTATGAGACTTATATCAAGTTTAGGTTAAAATAGGGTTTACTTATTTTCTTAAGAATAACAAAAGAGAGGAGACATTAGTCAATGTTATCAAGCTTGTAGAAGCATGTATGCAACATTGACAAAGTCAACTCTTTTGTTATTTCTTAGGATATTAGTTAACCCAACCCTTAACCTCATACTTTAGTTAATTCTCTACATGAGTTAAGCATGAGGGCTTAACTCAACCATGGTCCAATAATTCAAAGGATAAGTTTTCATTTGGATGGATTATTCTTTTCTTCTTCTTCTTCATCAAGCTTTAATGATGCCATGAGAAAAAGTGTGAGAAAATTAATTCTAAAGTGGGGCCACTTCCTACTTCTTCATCTCTACCACTTGCCATATAGTAGAGTGTGTTCACTTCACAAAGTTCATGACCTAGTGAAGGAATAGCTTGAGTTAGTGTCTCCCCGACGTTGATCATCTTCAGCCTCGAACTCATCGAAGCAAGCACGTTCGTTCTTCTCGTGAAGCTTCTCTAGAGTCCAGAGTTCACGATCGCAGCGATGGGGACATCTACACGGAGCTTAAGAAGTGAAGGACCGGATCTACAAAGGTTGTAATCCCTCTCACTTAGTATTAAAGTGTTTAACATGTTAGTTTTCGCCTAAACCCTAGTTTAAAGATCCTGCTTCGGGTTGTTCGGCATGGCTAAAGTTTTAATCGGGCATGGTTGATTCCTCGTAGAACCTTGTGAGCGTGCCCAGCAACCCTACAGTGGTATCAGAGCCATGCTAGAGCTTTAGGCGAAGTGTAAGCGAAGTTTAAAGTCCGATCGAAACACGAAACTCTAATCCGAACCCTTCTCTGGACATTTTCTGAAACTGTGATTTTTTCCAAATTAAAAATCCTTAAAAAAATTAGCAGGGAATTATATGGACACGTGTGCAAAACGACACACTGAATCTCTCAAAGCGCTGCGGAACCGCGGCCAAACTAGGGTATTGGCGGCGGTTCCGCGGTCGTACCTGGGGATTAATTGTTAGTCTTTGCACAGTAATAACCGTTGGTACTTGCTGATTCTTCTGGGAATTTTTATTTTTCACTCAAGTGTTGAGTTTTTTGGGTTGTATTGGGGATTTAATGATTCGATCGGATATTTTAACTTTGTTTTGTTTTTCCGGATAATTTTAGAACGTGTTAAAAAGTTCGACCAGATATCAATAACTCACTTTTTCCCGACCCGGAAAATTTCCAAGTGTTGGATTTTTCCGTAGTTTAAGAATGTTCTAAGTCGTGCAAGTAACGCGATGGACCCTCTAGAAGACAACAAACCTTAACTCGATTATGTGACCGTCTTGGGGCAGTATAGCGTGCCACATGTGAGGCGTTTGCTTGACCCTTCTACGGCAGGGCCATCGGTACTGTGGTATTTGATGGATGTTTTTAAACTGATTTCAAGTGTTGAAATATATTGGGGAAATCTTGGGTGTTTGATTATTCGATCGGGAAGTTTAATATTGTCTATTTATCTGGAATGTGATACAATAATTAGAATCCACATGTAGTTATGAGATAACTAATTTGAATTTTATAAATCTAGCGGTTTAGTCTCAAATGATCGGTTGCCACGGAATTTTGATGTGATCAAAAGTCCGTCGCAATCACGTATTGTACGCGGATACTCGCCGGATAAACTTAACAGACAGCCACGCCCCATAGCCCCGACCAAGTGACTGTAGGAGAACCCCGTCGCCAAAAGCATCCATTCGGGTGCTCGCGGCAGCGGTGTTCCGCCTTAGTGCACCTCGTCGACGGCATCCGGTGGTGCGGCCGTCTACTAAAGTTTGCGACGAGCATTCGATCAGGTTGTCGGGAATCTTGTTGAATTGCCCGACTTGATATTGAAAAGTGTTTTCGATAATGAGACTAAAATGCAGGGTTTATAATTGTTAGGCATGAGATGTCTAAGAAATTCATTTGGTTAGGCATGCGATGTATAAGAAGGTTGAGGATTCCAACTGTTGTAGTTTTACACTTTCTTTTCTGTGACCATAAGCGTAGTATGTGGTGTATCGCCGGCTTCGTTGCTATACATCAACGACAATCGGGATACGCATTCTTGCTTACGTTGATGATATGAGATATTATGTGTTGCTGTGATATGTTATATTGGATCGTCGCGTTTTGAATAGCCGGGGGGTTTTATGTGAGATGAGAGTTTTTCTTTTTCATTCATGTAAAATTCATTTGTATGTAATATTCTTTTATTGGGGCACTTCCGGGCTGAGGATGATGTCACCGTTGAATATTATTTACTTTTCCGCATTAGGTAGACCCAAGGCGGGGAGCACAAGTAACCGGGTTCTAGGGTCCAGTGGGAGACCATCTCGAGGAGTCGAGACTGGGTCTCCTAACCCTAGAATTGGCAGTTTTGCTTGCCGCTCTTGTAGGGGTCTAGGGATGTTGGTTTGGCTATTCATCGCTACCGTGTAATCCGTGTTTTATACAGGCTCGTATTGAAAACACGGACATCCTAATATATCCAATATTTCATATATGTTCTTCTGCTGCAATGTTCTGTGATGAGATCATATTACTTCCTGAGACGAATGTTTATATTATATATATGAGATATATATTATATATTGTTGATTTCGTTTCATATCTGATGCTTATGAAGCATATTAAAATGGGACTTCATTAATGAGATTAATGAAATAAAAGAAACCTAAAGATGTTGTAGAAACTTGTTTAAAAACTGGTAGCTCTAGTTCTTGCTTTGCATAGCGGTGTTCCTTGTAGAACATCCAGCACCTTATTCGATAAGGAAAGAGCCGAGATCCATTCACCGGGAGTGACATCTTTAGTGAAACTAGCAGATGCTACAAACTCGGTTTGTCTTTTGATTGCTTCTATAGTTCTTGCTTTGCACAGCGATATTTGTGAAATATCCTGCACCTTATTCGATGAGGAAAGGGCCGACGATCTCTTCACCGGGAGTGACCCCTTTAGCAAAACTAGAAAAGCCTAAAAAACACTCCATTTAAAATCACTCGATTCTACAACGATATAAAGTTCATTGCGCAAAAGGTTTTCTTAAAAACCTGTCGTAGCCCTCCGTCATTTCAGATAAGTAGTACTTAGTATTCGTGCTGCGTTTGTTGACTCAATCAGGGCGTAGTGTGCGGAAGCTGATTAGTGCTTATCTGTAAAGCATATGATGCGATTGGATGAGGGTAGTCGTGCGGCCTTGTTGACTCAGTCAATGGTCGTGCGGGTGGGTTTAATTCAATCGGGAAATGACGGGTTGAACTTTACTTGCGGTCTATGGTTTGTTGACTCAGTCATGGTCATAGATCGCTTGGGGTAAAATATTTTTGGGAATTTCAAGTGTTGAAATTTGCAATGAGATTGCATACCTTCTATGAGATAGTTGGATCCCGATACCCGCTGCGAGTAAGAGTTACTCCTGGGAGAGTTTTACACATTAGAATTAGCCGATCAAGTAGGTGTCTAGAAAGGTGTTAACGGGGTTACGCCTCTGGGAAAATGAGGTTTACTTTAATTAGGTTCGTGCGAAAGCACGGGAGACCTCTCTCAAAGTACCGACACTGGCCTGGCTGAAAGATTGGCGAACTTGTAGCGTGTAATTAATCCCGGCTAGTCTTTCCTTTTAGGGTTTGAAGGAAGATTTGATTAAAACAGTGGGAGACATCCTGATTAGATATATTAGATAACCAATCTAATCTTGCAAGAGCATACGCTGAGTGTTTTCTTCTCTCTCTCTCTCCAGGTAGCGACCATATCACACCTTAATCAAGATAATAATACGGATGTATTGACCGAACACGCTTGTTATACTGAGCTGGGGAACGTTGGTCCCGCTCAAACTTATAATTGTTATAAGACAGAGCAGGAAATTGGGGAATACCGGATTTCCTGTGCCGCCCAAACGAAGAAAGTGCATGTTGATGCATCATCTTCGGGTGTGTTCATTACAGAGAACTGTTTCTCAGTATCCTTTACGTCCTGGGTATGTGATACCGGATCAGGACCCAGCATATGTAATCTATTACATGGGCTACAGAAAGGTAGAGAACTGAGACCGGGTGATAAGTTTCATGAGACAGAAAATGGTGCAAGTGTTGCAGCCAAGTCTGTTGGTCACTATCACCCTGTATTACCAGAATACATTGATTCTGAACAAATGTTATTAGATACCGAACCTGATATACAACATCATATCAGTCTCTTTATTAGTAAAGAAAGGATATAATTTTGTATTGTTGGATAATGTTTTGAACATTTCCTATATCAAGAGTTGATCGGTTTAGGCACGTTATCTAAAAGCATTGACGTTCTAAATCAAACTACAGTTCTTAGTATACAGAACACACACGAGAGGAAGAGTTCAGAAATGAACGAATCCTTCTTGAGGCATTGTAGACTAGGTCATATCAATGCAACCCGACTAGCTAAGTTACATTTAGATGTATATTTAAATTTGTTTGAATTTTTATCTTGTGAAACTTGCTGGTCATGTCACAAAGATAAGATGACCATAGCTCTGTTTATTTGAAACAGAGAAAGAGTTAGTGAACTCTTGGGATTGATACATGCTGATGTATGAAAGTCTCCAGTCTACACATGCCAAGACTGGTTCTTTGTACTTCATTACATTCTCTGATGATCTCTCAAGATTCAGACATATGTTCCTGTTGAAACACAAGTCCGAACGTTTTGAGATATTCATAGAATGTAAGTTAGAAGTAGAGAACCAAAATACGGGTAAAAGTATTATGTCCTTTGATGTGATCAAGGAGAAGAATACTTGAGCACGGAATTCCTGGACTATTCTAAAGGAGAATGAGATTCTCTCTCAGCATTACTCCTCCGTATACACCACAGCACGTCGGTGTATCGGGACGGAGCAATAGCACCCTATGTGATATGGTGTGCTCTATGATGAGTACTACTGAGTTTCCTATTTCCTTTTGGGAGTTATGCACTTGAGAAGTTGCATACCTATTGAATAAGGTTCAAACCAAATCAGTTGCCTACCACTTCATATGTGATATGGAAAGGGAAGAGCCCATATCTTAAGTTTGTTAAGATTTGGGGTTGTCCGGACTATGTCTAAATGCAAAATCCGGACAAGCTCGAGGCAAGGTATGTTATGTAGAACTGGAAATGTTCCAGTTATACAAACTGCAGCTGATGATTTGGTAGAACCAAAAGATTCAATAGTTTCCAACGAACCTCAGCCTCTCCGCCGATCTAGTAGGGTTCCTCACCCACCGGAGAGATACTTCGGTTTCTCTATCACAGTGGGAGTGAGGATTGCATCATGAGATGATGACCCAACTAGTTTCGGACAGGCCATCAGGAGTGGGACTCTGTAAGAATGGCTGGATGCTTAGTGATCTGAGATGGAATCCTTATACACCAACAAAGTATGGACTTTCGTTGCTTTATCTGAAGGGTTAAATCCCCATCAGGAGCAAGTATATCTTGAGAAGATTACTTGGTGTACATGGAAAAGTTGAGACTTTCAAAGCTATGCTTAAGTCCATCCAGATCCTACTTGCCACGGCTACATACCATGACTATGATATCTGGTGGTTGGGTGTCATGACTGCTTTTCTAAATGATGTTTTAGAAGATAGCGTCTATAAGTACACAGCCAGAGGGCTTCATAGACAGTGGGAGCAGCGGAAACGTGTGCAAGATGCTTTATAGGATAAAGCAGGCATCGCGGAGTTGGAACATCTATTTTCATGTGGAAGTCAAAGAGTTTGACTTCATCAAAACGGTAGATGAACCTTGTATATACAAAAAGGTAGTAGAGAGTATGGTGTTGATCCTCGTAGAGTACGTGGATGACATACTCTTGATAGGGAAGTAGCTTCCTATGCTACGCTCGGTCAATCTCCGCTTATCACAAGGTTTCTCCATATAGGATCAAGGTGATAACTCCTAAATCCTAGGTTATGGATCTATGAGACAGATCTATTTGGATGTTAGGATTCTCACTAGTTATAGTGAGATGGTATCAATCGATCCTGGGGAGAATCACTGGAAAGGTTCCAGGTGATAAGGACGACTGAATGTCAGTCGCGAGCATTGTCTTTACCCTCAGTGGAGGGACGGTATATTGGAAGAGTTCCAAACTAGATACCGTGACATACTAGACGATTAAAGGCAAGATACATCGTTACCAAGGATGCTACCAAAGAGGCAGTCTGGATATATATAAGTTCATGAGATGAACTTCGTTCCTACCGTTGTGTGACAATGGAGTTGTGGGTTTTGCCAAGGAACCCCCCGGCCCATCTGAAATCCAGATATAATTCTTATGCAGTATCAACTGATCATGGAGATGGTTGTTCTCAAGGGAGATCGAGGTTAGGAGAGTAGACACAGAGGACAATAGCGCGGATCCACTCACAAAGGCTTTTTTCCCATTAGAGACTTTTATGGGATGGTTGAGTATGAGATACTTCAACCACAGCTAATTGTTGGGTATGCGATACCACAACAGATGGCCCTAGTGCAAGAGGGAGATTGTTAGTTATATGTATGCCCTAGAGGCCATTACTGTACATGCAATGTATATTGTAGTGGATGCTTGGACATATATAGGGAGGACTTTCTTGCTCGACATGATAATATGCTATCTGGTTGTACTTTATCTTAACATGTACTCTGATTGTCTCTATATTACATGTTGATAAAGCCCTTAGGATATGTACTCGACTACTGGAACTATGATGAGATCATACTAGTGGGGCCACGGTAGTCGACGAGTACATCCTATAATTGTTCCTAGTCGAGGGTGTATCGAGACAGGGCATCGATGCACCAGAGTAGACTAGCGTATACGCATCTTGACCCATATGATGGGCGATGGATGATCCCATATCCATCGGTGTTTGACATCAAGGATGGTGTACGGGTACTCAGTGGAGACTGGGTACACTGGACGTACTCACCGAGAACTCCCAGATGGTATTATACCTTACGTCAGATGGCAGTTCTCCGGTGACACTGGTACAGAGTAGTCTGTTGACCCGAGATCGTCATAGAGTCTTGTGTGATTCCCACTGTGCTTTGATTTCCATCATACCACGTCCAAGAGGGCGTGCAAAAAGGTGGCTTTTGGGTACAGTCCCGAATCACATGGAGGCAATGAGCGATAGGAGGGGATTTGTCTCTCCCGGTATAGGGAGTTGATGTTGCGCTGTATTCGATTGGCTATAACCGGAAATCATTGGCCAGGGTTGCTGAGATTTACTGTTAAGTGTTATCAGTAGTTTCTCGAACTGTTAGAGACCTCATATCGACACGACTTATCGAGCTACTGGGGTCTGAAGTTTACCACCCCTAGGCGAGATATGCGACATATCAGACGACGAGACCGGACTGCACGGTAGTGTTACTGATTGGATTTGCAGGAGTACTAGAGGGCTTGCTTGTTGATCTTCTGATCGCTCAATACCCGGGTGGCCGTTACGTTTACAGACCGCTTGCGGCTTGTGGGTGTTTGATATGATCATCACCTACTACCGGCGTATTGACGAGTCTTTAGAGTCCTACACAGGGGTTTCCTGGCTCAAGCGAAACGGAGTAGGAGAACATATGTGATATATGCGGGACCGAGATTAATACGATATGAGATACCGTATTCTATTCTCGCGATTTGTAACATTGATCAGTTGTATGCGATATAGCCGGGTTATCGGATCAAGTGTTGATTCGATAAGTTGTTACACATGATATTAGTCAGTTATTGCCGGATTATTAAATCAAGAGTTGATTTAATAATTTAATGTATAATTATATATTTGATATATTACATTACATTAACTAGTATTAGCTCACTTATGATTTATTTTCTCACTAGATTGTGCACTTTGTTTATATGTGATTTATGCAAGTGTACATGTTTGTATCATGTTTGATGATACATACTTGATGGGTGTATGAGACTTATATCAAGTTTAGGTTAAATTAGGGTTTACTTATTTCCTTAAGGATAACAAAAGAGATGAGACTTCAGTCAATGTTATCAAGCTTATAGAAGCTTCTATGCAACATTGACAAAGTCGACTCTTTTGTCATTCCTTAGGATATTAGTTAACCCAACCCTTAACTTCATACTTTGGTTAATTCTCTACATGAGTTAAGCATGAGGGCTTAACTCAACCATGGTGCAATAATTCAAAGGTTAAGTTTTCATTCGGATGGATTATTCACTTCTTCTTTTTCTACATCAAGCTCCATGAAAAGCTTGCTAGCTTTAATGATTCCATGAGAAAAAGTGTGAGAAAATCAATTCTAAAGTGAGCCCACTTCCTACTTCTTCATCCTCTACCACTTGCCATGTAGTAGAGTATGTTCTCTTCACAAAGTTCATGACCTAGTGAAGGAATAGCTTGAGTTAGTCTCTCCCCGACGTAGATCATCTTCGGCCTCGAAGTCATCGAAGCAAGCACGTTCTTTCTTCTCGTGAAGCTTCTCTAGAGTCCGGAGTTCACGATCGCAACGATGGGGACAGCTACACGGAGCTTAAGAAGTGAAGGTCCGGATCTACAAAGGTTGTAATCCCTCTCACTTAGTGTTAAAGTGTTTAACATGTTAGTTTTCGCCTAAACCCTAGTTTAAAGATCCTGCTTCGGGTTGTTCGGCATGGCTAAAATTTTAATCGGGCATGGTTGATGCCTCGTAGAACCTTGTGAGCATGCCCAGCAACCCTAGAGTTTTGTCTCTCCCGGTATTGGGGGTTGATGTTGCGCTGTGTTCGATTGGCTATAACAGGAAGTCCCTAGCCAGGGCTGCTTCAGAGATATACTGGTAAGTGTTATCAGTAGTTTCACGACCCGTTATGAGCCTCACATCGGCACAACTTATCGAGTTACTAGAGTCTAATGTTTACCACCCCTAGACGAGATATGCGATATATCAGACGAAGAGACCGGACAGTACGGTAGTGTTACTGACTGGATTCGTAGGAGTATGAGCAGGCTTGTTTGTTGATCTTCTGATTGCTCAATACCCGGCTGGCCGTTATGTTTAGCCGACCGCTTGCGGCTTGTGGGTGTTTGATATGATCATCACCTACTGCCGGCGTATTAACGAGTCTTTAGAGTCCTACACAGCGGTTTCCTGGCTCAAGCGAAACGGAGTAGGAGCGCATATGTGATATGTGCATGACCGAGATTAATACGATATGTGATACTGCATTCTATTCTCGCGACATGTGACATAGGTCGGTTATATGTTATATATCCGGGTTATCGAATCAAGAGTTGATTCGATAAGTTGTTACAAATAAATATTAGTCAATTATATGTGATATAGCCGGATTATTAAATCAAGAGTTGATTTGATAATCTAATGTATAATTATATATTTGATATATTACATTACATTAACTAGTATTAGCTTACTTAAGATTTCTTTTCTCATATTTGATATACTTTACATATATGTGATATATGTATTGTTTTCTTTTTGGCACAAAATATATATGTGATATATATAAGTGTGTCATGCTAGGTTACACTTGCAATATAGTTAGTATGAGACTCACACCATGCTAGGTTAAGTTAGGGTTTTATTTGCCTTAAGTATTTTAAACATTTGGATATTGAGTCATGGTTCAAAATTTGTAGGAGCTTTTAGGTTTCATTGACTAAGTCCACTTGTTTGTCTAGCTTAAGATATTTGTTAACCCAACCCTTAACTCATAGCTATGGTTTATTCTTTGCATGAGTTAGGCATGACACTAACTCACCATGGTTGCAATTCTAACCTCACTCTCTTATGAGTTCATTCATCATCTTCTTCATTGAGAAAAGCTTACTAGCTTTCAGATAAATGAGAAAATAACGTGAGAAAATGATTTCTAAAGTGAATAAAATTCCTACTTCATCATCCTCTACTACTTGCCATTTAGTATAGGGTGTTTTCTTCACTAATTCCACAATTAGTGAAGAGATAGCTTGGGTTAGTGTCTCCTCGACGTAGATCATTTTCGGCCTCGAAGATTTCGATGCAAGCATGTTCGTTTCTTCAAGAGAACCTCTCTAGAGTCCGGAGTTCACAATCACAGCGAAGGGACAACTACTCGGAGCTATTGATGTGAAGAATCGGTCTACAAAGGTTGTATTCCTTGCTCACTTTACTTGCAAAGCGTTTGTATTTTATTCCGTTGATTTTTCTAGTATACGATTCTAGGGTTAGGGTTAGCTAGAACGACAAATTTTTAATATGGCATGGAAGATGACTCCCGAAAGCTTGTTGCCGTGCTAAGGAACCCTTCAGCGGTATCAGAGCTACTAGACATTGGATGTCGACCTATGGAGGGTTCTCACTGTGTGACAGTGTGGAAAAGCCTAGGCTCTTGCCCCCGAGGTGTCCCCAGACGGGATGGTGTTCCGGCGGGTTGTAGTCCTCACGAGGGGGCATGCGTAAAAAGTAGCTGCTCAGGGACCTGTAGGTGCCACAGCGACCTCATTAGATGGGGGTGGCTGCCTGACCTACAGTGGTATCAGAGCCATGCTAGAAATTTAGACGGATTTTGTTAAGATTACGAAACTGAAATACTCCGAAACTTGAAACATGAAATTGAAGTTTCTGTCGAATTTAAAATGTTGTCAAAATTTTTTTTAAACAAGTACAAAGTGTTATATAGGATATATCATGAACACCATGAAAAATTCAGAGGGTTTTCTCGGATTTTCGCTGAGATCAACTAGGTCATGGCTGGCCACTTTTTGTTGGTTTTGCCTGAATTTTTCACTATGTTCCAGTGACTGGGTTTTGGTGTTAAAAATTATTTTAAGCACCACAGAAAATTGTGCAGGCATTTCTAAGCAAACTGGTGAAATTTGGTCACGTGATCCCACAGAACGGCCGCAGATCCGCGGCCCAAACCAGGGTTTGGCCGTCCGCCGCGCTTTTGTGGGAACAGCGAGCCAAATTTCTATAGTATGTTTTACATGGCAAATTGTGTCTTTTGGAATATTTCTTTTGGGCCCATATTTTGTTACTATACTGCAGATGTACGTGGGGCCCACTTCGGGAAGTTTTGTCGACCGAAATTTTAAACTTGTTAGTATACAGTACTTATATTATATCTCCGACCGGGAATGTCATTCGAGCGTTAAATTGCGTCTAATTGCTATAGTCCTTTTAGACGGATTTGCGAACATGACATTTGCGTTGATGTTTTGTGTTGTGCCGTGATGTTGTGGATTTGTCGTTGTGGATAGCAGTGTGCAATGGTAGTGCAATTTGAATTTATTTGTACATTTGATATTGCGGGGCGAGCGTCCAACATGTGGACTGCCGGTTTGTATAATATTCTTTTTGGGGAACGACCGGGCTGAGATCGATGTACCCTTTGTACATATTTTTATTTTTGTACTAGGTTTACCCCGCGACAGAGTGCAAGGATAGCCGGGTTCTGGAGGGCAACGGGTCCGTATCTCATGACTTTGAGAGGCAGAGGGGCCTCACTCTAGAATTGGTAGACTATTCGCCGCACTCGTAGGGGGTACAGGTTGCCCCAAGGAGGGGTGCTCAATTTACCGGATTACGTGAAGTGCCGGGTGGTCCATTCACTTTGCTGTAGGGGGATGCCTCGCTTCAGGTTTTGGCGGGTAACTTACCGCACCCGTAGGGGTCTAGGTTTCATTGCACAGGCTATCCTCACGACCATGGGAACGTCGGGTTTCAGTAGCGTCTCTGTGAAACCCGGGGATCCCAGATTATCTGTATTAATCTGTGATGCTAATTACTTTTCTGTACTGTTGCATATTATCACGCTTGGAGCGATTATTGTATATTGGTATATACTATTAGATGTTGTATATGTTTTACACCTGCGCTAGTCCAGTCCCCGCTCTTTCTTTAGTTAAGTAACCAACCGGGTGATGACGGGACCCAGTGGCGAATGTGGATGGCATATACGTACATTATATATATTCGTTCTTTTCTGGTGTGATTGATTGATGGGACTGCATTGATTCTTATCAATGCAAGGATAAAACAAACCTATATTTGATGTTGTTGGAACAAATTTTAAAAGCTGTTATTACAAAGACGTTTCCTTTTGTTTTGCATAGTGATATTCGGTTGGAATATCCTGCAGATCATTCGACGAGGCAAGGGCTGATATCCCTTCACCGGGAGAGACCCCTTGGGCAGAAGTTTGCGTCAGGGTAATAACTTCATTATAGTTGATTATAAGTTGCTTTGCATCATGGTATTCAGTTGGAATATCCTGCACCTCATTCCACGAGGAAAGAGCTGAGATCCCTTCACAGGGAGTGACCTCTTTAGCAAAAGGTTTTCGCCACTATATTTTTATAAAAAGCTATTAGGTTCCTTCAACGAGATCAAGTTCATTACGTTAAAGGTTTTTCACCAAAAACCAGCCGTAGCCCTCCGCCATTTCTTATGGATAGTCAGTAGTATTCAAGCTATGTTTGTTGACTAAAGTCAAGGCATAGTGTTTGGTAGCTGCTGAATATTCATCTGTTGCATAGATAGATGCGTTGGTTTGGGAAAGTCATACTGCCATGTTGACTAAAGTCAAGGGTAGATACGGGTGGGTTCAAATCAACCTGGATAATGACGGGTAGAACATGACATGTGACTTATGATTTGTTGACTAAAGTCAAGGTCATAAGAGCATGAGGCAAAAATCATATCGGGAGTTTCTAAAGAAACTGAAACTTGCCAGGCATGCGCATACCTTCTGGAGTGTGATAACTTGAGTGGCTTCCATCAAGTTATCATGCGATGATAGTTGGATCCCAATTCTCACTGATGAGTTAGTTTACTCTTCGTGTGATCTCGATTGATTCTTCTTTTAGGTTTGGAGGAGAATTTGACGGTACAGTGGGAGGTTTCCTGATTAGATAAATTGATAACCATTCTGATCCAGGTTAGAGTGCACACAGAGTGTTTCTTTTCTCTATCTCTTTGGCAGCGACCATTGACCGACCCTAGACTATGACTCAGTGACCAAGTTGACCGAACCTTCTTAAAATACTGGCTTTTGGATTGTCTAAGTTGCATAAGTCATTGCCGCTCCTTTTTTACTCTTTGCATTTCTCAGAACACCCCGTATTACTACGGATAGCCACTTCCATTGGATAGATCCATAGTATGGTTATATACGAACTCAAAGGGACTTCTTCGAGGATGGATCCAGTATTAGGAGAAATAGAATTGGTTTATTCAGTTATCTTTTATTATCACCTTCTCTCAGGTTGCGAGGGCTCCTTAGTTTAGGAGAGTACACCTATTACGCTTATTGGATAGTCTTATTCCAAACCATAGGCAGGAGCCGAAAGGTAGGGAATGAAGAAAACCAATTAGCCTAAGTAGGGTGTACAGAAGGTAATAACTAAAGACAAAATAAAGGGATTAGAAAGAGGGCAAAGTAAATTGCGACCGCTATCATTCACGACCAAACCGCGTACTTCATCGCCACTCCTATTTCACCTTTTGCTTTTTCCCCCAGTTCGGGAGAAATAGAATAAGATATTATTCAGTTGTCTTTTATCATCACCTTCTCTCAAGTAGAGAGTACTCCTAGGATTAGGAGAGTACACCTATTATGCTTACTGGATAGTCTTCTTCCAAACCATAGGCTGGTGCCGAACGGTAGGGAAGGAAGAAAACTATTTAGCCTAACGAAGGTGTACAGAAGATAACGACTAAAGACAAATAAAGGGATTTGGAGAGATAGCAAAGAGATATACGGTTGAAGTCATGAATTGGATTATGGAAGAGGCATTACTAGGAATACCAGAATACACCTACAAGACATTTTTTGTTTCAGTGCATTGTTAATGGAAAATTGATTTCCCGATTAGATACTTACTCCATGGTATGTATTTACCAGGTATGATTCTTACATCTGTATGATTTTACAGATGATGAGTGGGAGTAGATTATTGGGAATAAAGGTAATCATCCTCATTATATCGGAATTCGTTGTAATTGGTGATATTTGAGGAAGTCGCCTGAGATTTTGCCGGACGACATGTATTTGGTTTTGAATATCTGTTGTTGTGCACCAATTTCAAAATGATATATCTGTACGTTTATTATTTATAAAGTGAGATATAACTTTTTGAGATTATGTCTGTGACATTTACCTATATCAGATAGGACTGAGTAAGGAGCATTGAACAACGGAGTAGTTCTTAACCATAAGTACAGTTTTCAACCTACGACGCACAGGTTTTGATTTATTCAACTCAGCGGATTTATACAGTGTATTGTATGTTATCCAGTGTCCGTAAGGACAAAGGGGTTGTTCCTCGTACTATGTTCTATTTACTTGTGACTTCTCTAGTTTTTATACAAGTGTTTCGAAGAAATACAAAGTCTAAGTTTTGAGAAGTTACGGGTATAAGAATAAAGTAGAGAACAAGGTGTCGCAAGTATCGGGATTCTTCAAAGAGATCGAAGATGTAGATACTTGTGATTGGTATTCAGTTGATAGTATTGGTTTTGAGAAACTTGTTTCTCTTTCAGGTTACTCATAATTGGATATGTATTCCTAACTGAAGTAATGCTGATTAGCCTATCTCCATTAAGTTGATATGCACTGGAGACAGCTTGTCACGACCCGAGTATTTCGACTCGTGCCCGGCACTTAACCACGCTACGTCTACAGGCGTAACGCGAATAAGTAAGCCGAACCCAGAAATCAAAACCAATTAAAAATAGTGAGTGTTGAAAACATTTAGTTAAAGCTTTTAGAAAACCTTAAATAATTCAATAAATTTCTTTTTAAAGTTACTTAATCATTTGAATAATTTTGGCAGCATTTCCTTTGTAAAAGTAGCCCCGAGACCGGGTACAAAACAGGATATAAGTGAAATAAAATGTAATGAAAAGAAACATCCCTAAACGGGAGCAACCACGCCCAACGGTGGAAACCAACATCACAAGAGTAATATACGACGCCGTAGCGAAGAATAAGCAATAAGTAGACATCACAGAATAGAAACTGCATATAAAAACAGTCGGCTCCTACGAGCTCGACACCAGAATACAAAATATACATCATCGTCCTCACACAGTATCTAAATCCAGTACATAAATGGTAGATGTAGAGTACTAGATACAAAAGGGATACAATAAAAGTACTCAGAATACCCCAACCCACCTAAATGCAAAACAGCTCTCACCGCAACTGTAGTGGTATCTGTAGCCAAAAGATGCAAAAGACAGCCTGCTGCGACTATGCTGAGGGCAACCTGCAAATATTATGGCACAACGGGGGTGAGTTGCCAACTCGTGAATAGAGATAACATATAAAGGTAATCGCGAGCATGCACGTACTGCGCTACTCTAACAAATGCCAGCAGATAATATCAATGCGTGATAAGAAGTATGTGCAATAATCATGAAGATACTCTGTCAGGTAAAATTACTACAGGATGAGATATATGGTAATTAATGCTGAGCATGGGATAAACAACATCTACACGGAATATCAACGTGGAAAACAATCGGTGCCCACAACTGCACCCAAATCCCAAATAACTCAGGCGCCGGCACACCCATCGGCCCTCAAATCCTGTAAACCTCTGAGTAATCATGAGTGCCCAACATCGGCACCTAAAACATCATCAAATACTCGTGTCCAGCATCGACACGCAAATCCTCATATATCGGGCTCCGTCAGTCCGGATCAGCCCATGGGCTCCGTCTGCGGTATCGGCCCTCGGCCCCGGCAGTACGGATCATCCCGCATCCATCTCTCGACTCTGGTCGGTATCCTCCGGACAACCGCCAGGTCCAACCAATCACCGGTAGGTACTCGCCACCCTGCCAGGCTCATCGTCTACTCCACGAAAAACATTTCTCGCCCCGGGGAACCATACCGGGTCCACCACGAACCCGCAAACGGATCATCCATCTCCTCGTATCGGGTTTCAAGCACACGTCTCAGCACCGAGAAAACGCGTGGTGGACGCACCAAAATATCATATCACGAGGAACCGGGTTTTCAAATAGTGCATCTTTTCTTAAAAATCCCACGGTCCTCAAAACCAGAAATCACATGAGAATCCAACACCAAGAAATAAATCCAATGCGATGTGCCATGTACATCAATCCATGATATAGGTATAGGGGAAAACCGCTTTTAAAATTAGTTTCCATTTTTAAAGATATCATGCGGCTCCCAATTTCCATGAAAGTCATATCGAATCATATATAAAATGAACTACAGCAATATAATCATGGCAATTCTACAGTGAGTGTGTCATGGCAATTACTAACGGTGTGTGTGTAGCATGCCGTCAGTGCTCGTGCATCATGAACCGTTAGTAATAGTGCGGTGTTCTATCAATTCTAAGCATACATACAGCAGGGAATGCAATATGCAATGACAGTACATGAGGTAAATGCAACATATAATAATAAGGTCCTATCAGCCCTGACGCATAACGCCATGCGGGCGATATCCCCGTAGATGTTAAATCTACTCACCGAAGTCTCGCGCTAAGTGTAGCCGACGACTTGCTTGCCCTTCTTCGCAGCGTCCGTCTCACTCGCCTGCGAACCTAGAATCACATAACATATATCACACATAAGCTCAATTTCACAAAAACGCGATATTATGGTCCAACTAGAAACCCGTGTCGCAAACCAATCGCGCGTGTGCGCGATACGCTAAAACGTGAGATCACGCGCCTGAAACTACCCTGACGCGTCGCGATACGCAGAAACCCCAAATAACACACGTATCACACGTGTCGTGAAAGTTTAGAAATACGGAAAAACAGGTATTTAGTCCCAGATTTTTATACAGAACCTAACTTACAAAAATACATATACCACAACACTCCACACATTAGCAGACACCTATAGGACCAAACCCCAACCCAAACCCTATCCATCTGGCCGCAAATTGCGGCCAGAACGAAGAAATTGGCGGCCATGGTACGGAGTTTGGGGGTCGGGTTCTACATGGGGTATCAGTACCTAGCCACTACACTGCAGTCTTCTCAAAAATAACCTGAACCCACCGGGTCAATAGCAGTTTCCAGAAAACTCAGTTTTGCTTTAAAACGACGAAATGAATCAAATAGGGATCTGGTGGTTTATCAGTGCAATCGGGGTTAAAGCTAGGTTAATATGGCCTTAACAACACTCTATCAACCTACTTAAACCAAAACACACCTCACTTGGTCAAGGTTCTCACTAAACACCTTATATCGCACTAAAACGCATCAAATACCACTAACCGAAGCAAAACTACTCTAACCAAGCAAACTAGGGAGTAAGTTAAGGAAATATACCTCACACTCGACCCTAGGGAGCTGGAGGAAGAAGATGAAGTGAAGGGAAGGGGCTGCAGTCGAAGCTGGGGCTGCTGCTGCTCTCACTGTGGCTGCTGCTGTTTGCTGCTGTGGCTTGTTGCTGCTGTGCTGCTTGCTTGCTGCTGCTGCTGCTGTGGGTGCTTGCTGCTGCTGCTGCTGTGAGGTAAGTGTGTGTGTGTGTGAGAGAGTGAGGTTGAGAGAAAGGAAACAAAACAAATGAGAGGAATCATTACCCCAATGTCAACCCTTCCTCTCTCTCTCCTCATTAATTGCAAGCATGGCTTGTGCCATGATGCACTCTCTCTCTCTCTCTCACCAAATCAACACCCTTAACAAATTTCAAATAAAAGAAACTATTACTTAACTAATTAAACTTAATTAAAAACCCAAAAGACTTAATCCTAAAGATTAACCCACCATGGTCACTAATCATGGTAATAACCCATTTAAAACCCTTAGTTTACATGCACATGTGTGTGCAAGCCTAGGAAAATTTTAGAAAAATATTTATTAAATTAGGAAAAGTATTTGAAACACAACTTGGTAAACTTTTCATTAAAAACCCTTTATTTAAATATAAATAGTCACTAACACATCCTAAGGTGTTACAATCTCTCCCCCTTAAAGAAATTCGTGCCCGAATTTCAAAAATCTAACTACACGTACCTTTGAAAAGATGGGGATACGTCTTCATCATCTCGCTTTCGGTCTCCCAAGTGACCTCCTCACGGTTCTGACCACGCCAAAGTACCTTAACTGATGAGATGTCCTTCGATCTCAATTTCTTCACTTGTCGATCCAAGATCATCACCGGCTGCTCTGCATAGGAAAGGTCGCGCTCCAGCTGGATCGTCGGGTGCTGAATCGCATGCGAAGGATCATGAAGATATCTACGGAGCATCGAAACGTGAAATACGGGGTGCACATCTGGAAAGCTGGGCGGAAGGGCTAATCGGTATGCTACTGCACCAATACGCTCGAGGATCTCGAAGGGGCCCACATATCTGGGACTGAGCTTCCCCTTCTTCCCAAACCTCATCACACCTTTCATAGGGGAGACCCCAAGAAAACATGGTCGCCAACTGAAAACTCAAGCCTGCGCCGCCGACGGTCCTCATAAGATCTCTGCCTACTCTGCGCTGCTCTCATCCTATCGCGAATCAACTGGATCTTCGCGGTCGTCTCCTCAACAATCTGTAGCCCTAAGATACTGCCCTCACTGAGCTCTGTCCAACAGGCGGGCGATCTGCATCTCCTCCCATAGAGAGCCTCAAACGGTGCCATCTGAATGGTCTCCTGGTAGCTGTTATTGTAGGAGAACTCTACCAAGGGTAAGTGATGATCCCAACTACCTCCGAAATCTAATACACACGCTCTGAGCATGTCCTCGAGAGTCTGAATTGTCCGCTCTGACTGTCCGTCGGTGAGCGGATGAAATGCTGTACTGAAACTCAAGCGAGTGCCCAAATCCTCCTGAAGTCGCTGCCATAATCGGCTGGTAAACTGGGTGCCTCTGTCAGACACAATACATGTCGGGACTCCGTGTAGTCGCAAAATCTCGTCGATGTAGATCTGGGCATACTGAGTAAATCCGAAAGTCGTCTTCACTGGTAGGAAGTCAGCCGCCTTCGTCAAACGATCCACGATCACCCAGATGGAGTCATACCCTCGACTAGTCCTGGGTAGACCCACAACGAAATCCATCGAAATCTGCTCCCATTTCCACTCCGGAATGGGTAACGGCTGTAGCTCTCCCGCGGGCCTCTGGTGCTCAGCCTTGACTTGCTGACAAGTCAGGCATCTCGACACGAAATCTGCGATGTCCCTCTTCATTCCGTCCCACCAATAAACATCTCTCATATCATGATACATCTTGGTGGAACCGGGATGGACGCTGTACACCGATCGATGTGCCTCCTCGAGAATCTCGCGCCGCAGTCCCTCAGCATCTGGTACGCACAGTCTAACTCCAAATCGTAGTACCCCCTGATCATCGATCACGAACTCGGAAAATCTGCCCTGTCCAATCTGTGCCATGATCTCCGAACATCGGTCATCACTGCGCTGTGCCTCATGTATGCGGTCAAGTAACTGTGGGCGTGCACGAACATGCGCGATCTGTCCTCCAATCGGCGTGAAATCGAACTGTACTCGGCTGTCGCATAATATCTGCCAATCTGCCGACGACTGTCCCCGTACCGTGCTCAAATAAGATAGACTACCCCCGGGCCTCCTGCTCAACGCATCCGCCACTACATTCGCCTTGCCCGGGTGGTACAGGATCTCGCAGTCATAATCCTTCACTAACTCCATCCATCGGCGCTGTCTAAGGTTCAGGTCCCGCTGCTGAAATTTATATTTTAGACTCTTGTGATCCGTGAATATCTGGCACGACTCGCCGTATAGGTAATGTCGCCAGATCTTAAGTGCAAAGACCATTGCAGCCATCTCCAGGTCATGAGTGGGGTAGTTTTGTTCAAGTTTCTTCAATTGTCGCGAAGCATACGCCATCACCCTGTCGTGCTGCATCAAAACGCACCCTAGCCCCACTCGAGAGGCATCACAATAGACCACAAACCCGCCTGAGCCTGAAGGTAATGATAATACCGGTGACGTCGTCAGCCGAGTCCGCAACTGCTGAAAACTGTGCTCGCACTCCTCTGTCCAATCGAAAGGGACTCCCTTCCGGGTCAACCCGGTCAAAGGGGTAGCAATACTGGAGAAGTCCTGCACAAATCGCCTGTACTAACCGGCCAACCCCAAAAAGCTGCGAATCTCCGTAACCGATGTGGGTCTGGGCCAATGCTGAACGGCCTCGATCTTCCTCGGGTCTACACATATACCGTCTCGTGAGATCACAAGCCCCAAGAATTCTACGCGGTCCAGCCAAAAAGCACACTTGGAGAATTTCGCATAAAGCTGGTGCTCCATCAAAGTCTGCAGTGTAATCCGCAGGTGCTGCTCGTGCTCCTCACTACTCCGGGAATACACCAAGATATCGTCAATGAACACTATAATGAACATATCCAAATATGGCCGGAAAATACGGTTCATCAAGTCCATGAATGCTGCTGGCGCATTGGTGAGTCCGAACGACATCACCAAAAACTCATAATGGCCGTAGCGCGTACGGAAAGCTGTCCTGGGAATGTCCTCCTGTCGAACCCGCAGCTGATGATAGCCCGATCGTAAATCGATCCTCGAAAAGTACCCTGCCCCCTGAAGCTGGTCGAACAAATTGTTAATGCGCGGCAAAGGATACCTGTTCCGCACTGTCACCCTGTTCAGCCGCCGATAGTCGATACATAGACGTAAACTGCCGTCCTTCTTCTTGACGAACAGGACTGGAGCACTCCAAGGAGAAACACTGGGTCGAATAAGTCCCTTATCCAGCAAATCTTGCAACTGACCCTTCAACTCTCGAAGTTCCGCCGGGGCCATCCGATAAGGCTGTATGGAAACAGGCCCCGTGCAAGGAACCAAATCAATACAGAAAGAAATGTCGCGCTCGGGCGGTAGCCCAGGAAGCTCGTCAGGGAACGCATCAGGGAACTCGCTAACAACCAGAACCTGATCCAATGGAACCTGTGTAGCACTAGCATCGCAAACATAGGCGAGAAATCCCTGACATCCCTTCCTCAAAAGCTGTCCAGCGCGAAAAGACGAACTCACACTGTGAGGGGCGGCACCACGGTCCCCTAACACAACAAAAACCGACTCGCCGGGAAAGCAGAATCTAACTGTCTTCTCACGGCAGTCCACAGAAGCATAGCACGTGGCTAACCAATCCATGCCTAAAAGAACGTCGAAGTCCAACATCTCAAGAAGGATCAAGTCGACAGGAAACTCTCTCTCGCCAATACAGACGGTACAGGATCGGAACACGTGACTAGCTAAAAACGACTCTCCCACAGGAGTGGTCACAACAAGCGGCTGATCAAGCACACAGGACTCTCTACCCAAACGCGGCACAAAGTGTGTGGATACGTATGAGTGCGTTGATCTGGGATCGAACAATACGTGTGCATCAACTGTACAAACAGGAAGGATACCTGAAACCACCGCATTAGACGCCTGCGCATCCTGATGCGTCAAAGCAAAAAGCCGCGCCTGTCCACCACCTGCGACTGACTGCCCTCTGCCTCGGTCATCTCGTCCTCTCTGAGCAACTCCTCCACGCCCACGACCTCGCTGTGTATGAGTCTGGCGCGGAGCAACAGTAGGTACAACAGGCAACGCCCTCTGGGGTGGTGAAGGTGGTAAGGTAACATGCGGTGCTGTCGCCTCCCTCCGGTGTATCTCAGGACAATCTCTAACGAGGTGAAGTAGACTGCCGCACTTAAAGCAACCCCGCGGCGACTGCTGACTCTCCTGGGGATACGAACTAAACATCTGGCCTCGTCCCGAATCTCTGCTACCCCTCGTACCAGAACGATACCTGTCGCGGCGTCTGAATGACTGCCTCCGTGCGGATATACTGGTACAAACTCTCTTCGGCTCTGGAACTACCGAAGTCTCAGCAAGGTGCTCCTCGACTACTAGGGCTGCGTCTACAGCTGCTGCATAGGTCTCGTAGTGCTGCGCGCTGATCGCGAGGAACAGTGGTGTAAGCAAGCCTCGAGCAAATCTCTTGACATGCAACTCCTCGGTAGCCACTAAATATGGGGCATAGACTGCTGGTTCTGTAAACAGCACGTCATACTCTGCCACTGTCATCCCTGGCGTCTGGCGTAAGGACTTAAATCTGCGTGCTCGGGCATCCCTAACACTCTGGGGAAGGAAACGGGCTAGAAATACTGTCACAAACTCTGTCCAGGTCATAGGAGGAAGACCTGTTGCTCTGCCGTTCTCAACTGAATCACACCACTTCTGCACAAGACTTTCCAGATGAAAGCTCGCGAACTCAACCCATCTCGTATCTGCGCATCCGAGGGAACGGCATATCTGGGCCATCCTGTCGATAAAAGACTGTTGGTCCTCGGCTGTATCGGTGCCTGTGAAGACCGGAGGCTTCATCCTCATGAACTCTGATAGCGATACTGTAATCACCTTCGTGGCTGCAGGGACAACTGGCTGTGCGGTAGGTACCATCGCGGTCTCTGGAACGGGTGGAGCTACCTCTAGTCGCTGCGCTCGAAGCGTCTCAACTAGCGATCCTGTCATCTGGCGCATCTCCTGCATGCTAGATCCCACCGTCTGGCGCATCTCCTGCATACCAGCCCCTAGCGTGGCGATCTGATCTGTCACGGCAGGAACAGCCTGCTCGAGTACAACAGGTGTACTGCCCGGATCAGCCCTCGTCTCGGACGAGTCAACTCGAATCTCGGCCCTCGCGGCCGCTCTCTGCGCCCTCGTAGTCTTTGGCGGCATAATGGCTGAAAGAAAATTAGGATTCGATAAGAATACAAGAATCGAATCACAAGAATATAAGAAGGGATTTAAATCAACAAGTCCTAAGGTCGCTTAGGCAGAGTACCGTGTCGTGAGTATGCCGCGGAACATACACACGCTACGCTACCCTGCTGCAGCTACCTACTCCATCATACCAGGGTCATCCTACACTCCGAAGGTAAAACCTACGCTCTGATACCAACTTTGTCACGACCCGAGTATTTCGACTCATGACCGGCACTTAACCACGCTACGTCTACAGGCGTAACGCGACTAAGTAAGCCGAACCCAGAAATCAAAACTATTTTAAAATAGTGAGTGTTGAAAACATTTAGTTAAAGCTTTTAGAAAACCTTAAATAATTCAATAAATTCCTTTTTAAAGTTACTTAATCATTTGAATAATTTTGGCAGCATTTCCTGTTAGTTATATGTATGCCCTAGAGGCCATTACTGTACATTGGATGTATATTGTAGTGGATGCTGGGACATATATAGGGAGGACTTTCTTGCTCGACATGATAGTATGCTATCTGGTTGCTCTTTACCTTAACGTGTACACAGATTGTCTCTCTATTATATGTTGGTAAAGCCCTTAGGATGTGTACTTGACTACCTGGACTATGATGCGGATCATACTAGTGGGGACATGGTAGTCCATAAGTACATCCTTGAAAGTCCCTAGTCGTGGGTGTATCGAGATGGGGCATCGATATACCAGAGTAGACTAGCGTGTACCTTCTCGACCCATACAGATGGGCGATGGATGATCCCATATCCATCGGTGTTTGACATCAGAGATGATATACGGGTGCTCAGTAGAGACTGGGTACACTGGACGGACTCGCCGAGAACTCCCAGATGGTATTATACCTTACGTCAGATGGCAGTTCTCTAGTGACACTGGTACAGAGTAGTCTGTTGACCCGAGATCGTCATAGAGTCTTGTGTGGTTCCCACTGTGCTTTGATTTCCATCTTACCACGTCCAAGAGGGCGTGCAAAACGGTGGCTTTTGGGTACAGTCCCGAGTCACATGGAGGCAATGAGCGATCGGAGGGGATTCGTCTCTCCCGGTATAGGGGGTTGATGTTGCACTGTGTTCGATTGGCTATAACAGGAAATCCCTGTCCAGGGTTGCTGAGATATACTGGTAAGTGTTACCAGTAGTTTCTCGAATTGTTATAGACCTCATATCGACACGACTTATCGAGCTATTGGGGTCTGACGTTTACCACCCCTAGGCAAGATATGCGACATATTAGACGATCAGACCGGACTGTACGGTAGTGTTACTGGTTGGATTCACAGGAGTATGAGCGGGCTTGCTCGTCGATCTTCTGATCGCTCAATACCCGGGTGGCCGTTACGTTTAGCAGACCGCTTGCGGCTTGTGGGTGTTTGATATGATCATCACCTGCTGCCGGCGTATTGACGAGTCTTTAGAGTCATACACAGAGGTTTCCTGGCTCAAGCGAAACGAAATAGGAGCGCATATGAGATATGTGCGGGACCGAGAATAATGCGTGTATGTGATACCATATTCTATTCTCGCGATGTATGTCTCGATTGGTTGTATGCGATATAACCTGGTTATCGAATCAAGGGTTGATTCGATAAGCCGATACATCGAACATTAGTCGGCTGTATGCGATATGACCGGATCATTGAATCAAGTATTGATTTAATGATTTAATGCATGATTATATACTTGATATATTACTTTGCATTAACTAGTATTGGTTCACTTTAAATGGATTTTCTCGCTCGGATGTGCACATTGTATATGTGATATACTTTTTGTGCACTTGATTGTATCATGTTTGATGATACATGCTCACTAGGGTTTGTGTGAAGATTAAACCATGGTTGTATATTGGTTAGGGTTATGGTTTTCTTATTTATTTATTTATTCTTATTGGAAAATATTATGCATAAAGAGAAAATGGTGGCTTTCTTTGTTTGTACATTGAAGCTTCATGAAGCTTTGACCTTGTGACCATTTTGTCTTGATGCTTAACCCTAACCCTTCATTCTAACCATGGTTTATTCTCTACACTAAACTATGGTTGGCTTATGATAAGTATTCATATTATATTCTTTTTAGAAAAAAATAATATAACACTTATCATCTTCTTCCTCTTCTTCTTCTTCATGAAGAAACCTTACTTCAACAATGACAACTTGAGCAAATGAGTGAGAAATCCAATTCTAAAGTGAACCCACTTCTTATTTCTTCATCCTCTACCTCTTGCCAAGTAGTAGAGTGTGTTTTCTTCATAAGTTTCTTGACTTGGTGAAGTTAGAGCTTGATCTAGTGATGCCTCGACGTAGATCATCTTCGGCATCGTAGTCGATGACCTAGCCCGTCCATTCTCCGATGAAGCCGACACTAGAGCCTGAGATTCCGTTTGGACAGCGAGAAGACTTCATTGTGGAGCTATGGAGGTGGAGAACCGGATCTACAAAGGTTGTATTTCCGTATTCTTGTAGTTAAATTGTTAACTAGTTTATTTTGTCGCCTAAACATCTAGCCAACGATCTAGTCTAGGGTTTCTCGGCACCGTAATTTTTGAAATTGGCATGGTTGATGCCTTGTGAGACCTCTTGTGAGTGCCTAGGAACCCTACATTTTCTTTGTAAAAGTAGCCCCGAGACCGGGTACAAAACAGGATATAAGTGAAATAAAATGTAATGAAAAGAAACATCCCTAAACGGGAGCAATCACGCCCAACGGCGGAAACCAACTTCACAAGAGTAATATACAACGCCGTAGCGAAGAATAAGCAATAAGTAGACATCACAGAATAGTAACTGCATATAAAAACAGTCGGCTCCTACGAGCTCGACACCAGAATACAAAATATACATCATCGTCCTCACACAGTATCTAAGTCCAGTACATAAATGGTAGATGGAGAGTACTAGATACAAAAGGGATACAATAAAAGTACTCAGAATACCATAACCCACCTAAATGCAAAACAGCTCTCACCGCAACTGTAGTGGTATCTGTAGCCAAAAGATGCAAAAGACAGCCTACCGCGACTATGCTGAGGGCAACCTGCAAATACTGTGGCACAACGGGGGTGAGTTGCCAACTCGTGAATAGAGATAACATATAAAGGTAATCGCGAGCATGCACGTACTGCGCTACTCTAACAAATGCCAGCAGATAATATCAATGCGTGATAACTAGTATGTGCAATAATCATGCAGATGCTCTATCAGGTAAAATTACTACAGGATGAGATATATGGTAATTAATGCTGAGCATGGGATAAACAACATCTACACGGATGGCATAAGTGTACGTCGTATTTATCTGTGATGTTTAGGTACTTAAATGATGGGACTTCATTAATGTGATTAATGAAATAAAAGAAACCTAAGATGTTGTAGAATCGAATTTCAAAATAAAACAGGTAGCTACAGTTCTTGCTTTGCAAAGCGGTATATATATTATATCCTGCACCTTATTCGATAAGGAAAGGACCGAGATCCCTTCACCGGGAGTGACTCCTTTAGCAATAACTGGCAGATGCTACACACTCGGTTTGTCTTTTGATTGCTTTTAAGAGTTTTTGCTTTGTACAGTGATATATATGATATATCCCGCACCTTATTTGATGAGGAAAGGACCGACGTCCCTTCACCGGGAGTGACTCCTTTAGCAAAACTAGAAAAGCCTCAAAAGCACTCCATTTTTAAAATCATTTGATTCTACAACGATATCAAGTTCATTACGCAATAGGTTTTCAGAAAAACCTGTCGTAGCCCTCCGTCATTTCAGATATGTACTGGTTAGTATTCGTGCTGCGTTTGTTGACCTCTGTCAAGGCGTAGTGTGCGGTAGCTGATTAGCGCTTATCTGCAAAAGAATATGATGTGATTGATTTAGGGTAGTCGTGCGACCTTGTTGACCTCTGTCAAGGGTCGTGCGGGTGGGTTTACTTCAATCAAGAAATGACGGGTTGAACTTGACTAGCAGCCTATGGTTTGTTGACCTCTGTCAAGGTCATAGGACGCTAGGGGCAAAATATTATCGGGAATTTCAAGTGTTGAAATTTGCAATGAGATTGCATACCTTCTATGAGATAGTTGGATCCCGATACCCGCTACGAGTAAGAGTTACTCCTGGGAGAGTTTTATACATTACAATTAGCCGATCAAGTAGGTGTCTAGAAAGGTGTTAACGAGGTTACGCCTCTGGGAAAACGAGGTTTACATTAATTAGGTTCGTGCGAAAGCACGGGGGACCTCCCTCAAAGTACCGACACTGGCCTGGCTGAAAGATTGGCGAACTTGTAGTGTATAATTAATCCCGGCTAGTCTTTCCTTTTAGGGTTTGAAGGAAGATTTGATAAAAAGCAGTGGGAGCCATCCTGATTAGATAAAATAATAACCAATCTATTTTTGCAAGAGCATACGCTGAGTGTTTTCTTCTCTCTCTCTCCTGGTAGCGACTATGTCACGCCTTAATCAAGATAATAATACGGATTATTGAACGAACCCGCTTGTTATACTGAGCTGGGGAACGTTGGTCCCGCTACAACTTATAATTGTTATAAGACAGAGCAGGAAATTGGGGATTACCAGAATTCCCGTGCCGCCCAAACGAAGAAAGTGCATATGATGCATCATCTTCGGGTGTGTTCATTACAAAGAACTGTTTCTCAGTATCCTCCGTATCCAGGGTATTTGATACCGGATCAGGATCCCAGATATGTAAGATGTTACATAGGGCTACAAAAGGGTAGAAAAACTGAGAACGGGTGATAAGTTTCATGAGGCAGAAAACGGGGCAAGTGTTGCAGCCAAGTCTGTCGGTCACTCTCACCCTGTATTACCGATACATTGATTCTGAACGAATGTTATTAGATACCGAACCTGATATACAAAATCATATCTGTCTCTTTATTAGTAAAGAAACGATAAAATTTTGTATTGTTGGATAATGTTTTGAACATTTCTTATATCAAAAGTTGATCGGTTCAGGCACGTTATCTAAAAGCGTTGATGTTCTAAATCAAACTACAGTTCTTAGTATACGGAACACACACAAGAGGAAGAGTTCAGAAATGAACGAATTCTTCTTAAGGTATTGTAGACTAGGTCAGATCAATGCGACCTGACTGGCTGAAGTTGCATTTAGATGTATATTTAAATCAGTTTGAATTTACATCTTGTGAAACTCGCCAGTCATGTCACAAAGATAAGATGACCATAGCTCTGTTTATTGGAAACAGAGAAAGAGTTAATGAACTCTTGGGATGATACATGTTGATGTATGTAGGTCCCCTGTCTAGACATACCAAGACCGGTTCTTTGTACTTCATTACATTCTCTGATAATCTCTCAAGATTCAGACATATGTTCCTGTTGAAACAGAAGTCCGAACCTTTTGAGATATTCACAGAATATAAGTTAGAAGTAGAGAACCAAAATACGGGTATAAGTATTATGTCCTATGATGAGATCAGGGAGGAGAATACTTGTGCATGGAATTCCTGGACTATTCTAAAGGAGAATGAGATTCTATCTCAGCATTACTCCTCCGTATACACCATAGCATGATGGTATATCGGGGCGGAGCTGATACACCCTATTTGATATGGTGTGCTCTATGATGAGTACTACTGAGTTACCTTTTTCTTTTGGGGGTTATGCACTTATGAAGCTGCATACCTATTGAATAGGGTTCAAATCAAATCAGTTGCCTACCACTTCATATATGATATGGAAAGGGAAGAGCCCATATCTTAAGTTAGTTAAGATTTGGGGTTGTCCGGCCTATGTCTGAAAAGCAAAATCCGGACACACTCGAGGCAATGTCTGTTATGTAGAACTGGAAATGTTCCAGCCATACAAACTGCAGCTGATGATTTGATAAAACCAAAGGATTCAGTAGATTCCAACGAACCTCAGCCTCTCCGCCGATCTAGTAGGGTTCCTCACCCAACTGAGAGATACTTCGGTTTCTCTATGACAGTGGGAGCGAGGAATGCATCATGAGATGATGACCCAACTAGCTTCGAGCTGGCCATCAGGAGTAAGACTCTGTAAGAATGGCTGGATGCTTAGTGAACTGAGATGGAATCCTTATACACCAACAAAGTATGGACTTTAGTTGCTATATCTGAAGGGTTAAATCCCCATCAGGAGCAAGTATATCTTGAGAAGATTACTTGGTGTAGATGGAAAAGTTGAGACTTTCAAAGCTAGACTTGTTAAAAGTTTGCATCATTGACCAGGTGTGGATAATGATGAAACCTTTTCAAGTAGCTATGCTTAAGTCCATCCAGATCCTACTTGTCACGGCTACATACCATGACTATGATATCTGGTGGTTGGGTGTCATGACTGCTTTTCTAAATGATGTTTTAGAAGAGTGCGTCTATAAGTACACAGCCAGAGGGCTTCGTGGACAGTGGGAGCAGCGGAAACGTGTGCAAGATGCTTTATAGGATAAAGCAGGTATCGCGGAGTTGGAACGTCTGTTTTGATGTGTTAGTCAAAGAGTTTGACATCATTAAAATGGTAGATGAACCTTGTATAAACAAAAAGGTAGTAGGGAGTATGGTGACGATCCTCGTAGAGTACGTGGATGACATACTCTTGATAGGGAAGGAGTTTCCTATGCTACGCTCGATCAATCTCCGATTATCACAAAGATTCTCCATATAGGATCGAAGTGATACCTACTAAATCCTGGATTTTGGATCTATGAGATAGATTTAATTAGATGTTAGGATTCTCACTAGTTGTAGTGAGATGGTATCAATTGATCCTGGGGAGAATCACTGGAAGTGTTCCAAGGTGATAAAGACGACTGAATGTCAGTCGCAGGCATTGTCTTTACCCTCGGTAAAGGGACGGTATGTTGGAAGAGTTCCAAGCTAGTTACCGTGACATACTAGACGATAAAGGCTGGATACATCGCTACTTAAGATGCTACCAAAGAGGATGTTTGGGTGTATATTAGTTCATGAGATGAACTACGTTCCTACCATTGTGAGACAATGGAGTTGTGGCTTATGCCAAGGAACGCCGGTCCCATCAGTGATCCAGACTTATTCTAAGGCAGTATCACCTGATCATGGAGATGGTTGATCTCCAGGGTGATCGAGGCAAGGAGAGCAGACTTAGAGGATAACGCAGCGGATCCACTCACGAAGGCCTATTCCCATAGAGAGACTTTTTTGGGATTGTTGAGTATAAGATACTACAACCACTGCTACAGATGGCCCTAGTGCAAGTGGGAGATTGTTAGTTATATGTATGCCCTAGAGGCCATTACTGTACATTGGATGTATATTGTAGTGGATGCTGGGATATATATAGGGAGGACTTTCTTGCTCGACATGATAGTATGCTATCTGGTTGTACTTTACATTAACGTGTACACTGATTGTCTCTATGTTACATGTTGGTAAAGCCCTTAGGATGTGTACTTGACTACCTGGACTATGATGCGGATCATACTAGTGGGGACATGGTAGTCCATAAGTACATCCTTCAAAGTCCCTAGTCGTGGGTGTATCGAGATGGGGCATCGATATACCAGAGTAGACTAGCGTGTACCTTCTCGACCCATATAGATGGGCGATGGATGATCCCATATCCATCGGTGTTTGACATCAGAGATGATATACGGGTGCTCAGTAGAGACTGGGTACACTGGACGGACTCGCCGAGAACTCCCAGATGTTATTATACCTTACGTCAGATGGCAGTTCTCTGGTGACACTGGTACAGAGTAGTCTGTTGACCCGAGATCTTCATAGAGTCTTGTGTGGTTCCCACTGTGCTTTGATTTCCATCTTACCACGTCCAAGAGGGCGTGCAAAACGGTGGTTTTTGGGTACAGTCCCGAGTCACATGGAGGCAATGAGCGATAGGAGGGGATTCGTCTCTCCCGGTATAGGGGGTTGATGTTGCGCTGTGTTCGATTGGCTATAACAGGAAATCCCTGGCCAGGGATGCTGAGATTTACTGGTAAGTGTTACCAGTAGTTTCTCGAATTGTTATAGACCTCATATCGACACGACTTATCGAGCTATTGGGGTCTGACGTTTACCACCCCTAGGCGAGAAATGCGACATATTAGACGATCAGACCGGACTGTACGGTAGTGTTACTGGTTGGATTCACTGGAGTGTGAGCGGGCTTGCTCGTCGATCTTCAGATCGCTCAATACCCGGGTGGCCGTTATGTTTAGCAGACCGCTTGCGGCTTGTGGGTGTTTGATATGATCATCACCTGCTGCCGGCGTATTGACGAGTCTTTAGAGTCCTACACAGAGGTTTCCTGGCTCAAGCGAAACGAAATAGGAGTGCATATGAGATATGTGCGGGACCGAGAATAATGCGTGTATGTGATACCGTATTCTATTCTCGCGATGAATGTATCGATTGGTTGTATGCGATATAACCTAGTTATCGAATCAAGTATTGATTCGATAAGCCGATACATAGGATACTAGTCGGTTATATGCGATATGACCGGATCGTTAAATCAAGTGTTGATTTAATGATTTAATGCATAATTATATATTTGATATATTAGTTTGCATCAACTAGTATCGGTTTACTTAAGATGGATTTTCTCGCTCGGATGTGCACATTGTATATTCGATATAGTTTTGTGCACTTGATTGTATCATGTTTGATGATACATGTCTACTTGTGTTTGTGTGAAGATTGAACCATGATTATATGAATGGTTAGGGTTATGATTATTTATTCATTCATTTATTTATTTATTAGTTTTGGAAAATAATAGCAAAAGAGAAAAATGGTGGCTTTCTTTGATCTTTCTTGAAGCTTCATGAAGACTTTGACAAAGTAACCATTTTTGTCTCATGCTTAACCCTAACCATTCCATTTAACCATGATTCATTCTCTACACTAAGCCATGGTTTAAATATGATAAGGTTTGATTTTCTTTTCCTTTTTTAATCTACACTTATCATATTCTTCATCTTCTTCTTCTTCACTTCAAGAAAAAGCTTGAAAGCTTTAATGGCAAAGTGAGAAAAAGAGTGAGAAATCCAATTCTAAAGTCTACCCACTTCCTATTTCTTCATCCTCTACCTCTTGCCAAGTAGTAGAGTGTGTTTTCTTCACAAGTTTCTTGACTTGGTGAAGTTGGAGCTTGATCTAGCGATGCCTCGACGTAGATCATCTTCGGCATGGACATCGACGACCTAGCTCGCCATTTCTCCGACGAAGCCGATGCTAGAGCCCGGGAATTCATTTGGACAGCGAGGGGACTTCGTTGCGGAGCTATGGAGGTGGAGCACCGGATCTACAAAGGTTGTATTTCCGTTAACTCATAGTTAATTTGTTAAACTAGTTTGTTTTATCGCCTAGAAATCTTGCCAACGATCCGCAGTCTAGGGTTTCTCGGCACCGTATTTTTGAAAATTGGCATGGTTGATGCCTTATGAGACCTCCTTGGGGTGCCTAGGAACCCTACAATAATTAGCCTTATGTGCAAGTAGGAAATTGTTGGATATAGTGCCCTCAAAGACAATTATTGGATCATAGGTACGTGATTGCAATGATTGAGGCTGGACCTATACCGATATGACAGTCTTGCTCGAGATGATAGTATGCTATCTGGTTTGTCTTTATCATCGTATACATGCTTTAGTTCGCTATTGCATGTTGATAGAGCCCATAGGATTCTTGCTTGACTGCCAGCAGTATGATGGGGATCATATACGTGGGAGATGGGGTCTGTAAGCACATCCTTAAACTGTCCCTAGTCCTGGGAGTTTCGAGACAGGGCATCGATACTCCAGTGTACACTAGTGTATACAGTTGAGAGCCCGACGAGGGGTGGTGGCCGGTCTCACAAGCCATTGGTGTCAGTTGGTTCACCTAAGATGTATACATGTGCTCATTAGGTTATGAGTACACCAGACAGGACTCACTGGGAACCTGCTAGTTAGTATTATACCTAGCGTCAGATAGCAGTTCTCTGGTGACATGTGTACAGGTTAGTTCATCGACCTGATGTCGTCATTTATCTCGTGTGAGTTTCCACTGTGCTTTGATTTCTACCTACCACGGCTCAAAGGAGCCGTGCAAACAGGTCTTTTTTGGGTACAGTCCCGAGCCACATGGAGGCAAGTGAGCGGATCGGCAGGGGATTCGTCTCTCCCGGTATTGGGGGTGAGATCGCGCTGTGTTTAGGTGAGCCATTACACAAAACCCTCGGCCGAGGCAGGAGATTTACTGGTAGGTACTCCAGTAGTATCTCAGGGTGTTCTGGGCTACTCTCTGACTTGAATTATACCGCTATTGGGGGTATGACGTTACCATCCCCCTAGGCCGATATGCGATACTCATAGACGAACGGACCGGACTGTATGTATATTGTCACTGGTAGGCTCAGTAGGGTTTCTGGATGAGTTCGCTCATCAGCTTCCTTTCCAATCAATACATAGGCAACCGTTACATACAGCTAGTACCTCTGACATGCTAGTGGTTATACCCAGTGCCAGTGTGTTGATGAGTCATTAGAGTCCCCCACAGACAGTTTCCCAAGTTCGGGCGAAACGTTGTGGAGGCCATATGGTTTTATGGCAGGGTTCGGAAAATGCATGTGCGTTTATGCACGTGTCATATTTCGGGCAGATAATACTGGTAGGCTTTGGTTTAAGCCGGATCTGAGTATTATACTGTGTAGATATAATATCTTTGTCTCGGTTGCATTTGTATTCGGTCGTAATACAAATGCAGGTATGTTTATACCATTACGGGGTTATCCTGAAATTCATTTCGGGATCACTTTTGGTAGTTGCCAGTTTCCAGTTTTCTATCACCCGCCTTAACATTCGGTTAAATGCGGATTTATCTTTTCTTCACTTGGGTGAGTCATGAGGGTGATGAGTGTGGAAGGTTCTAGAAGATTCTAGAAGAGGTGACTAGGTTAGTGAGGTGTTCTTGTTTCATTGGTAGCATTAATTTGATGATGACTAGGTTAAGATGATTCATCATTTGCATTAATATTTTGCAAGGTGTTTATTATGACTCATTAGTTCATTTATTATTATGGTGACTTCTCCCTTGCTCCTACACTCACCTCCCCCCTCATATAAGTGGCCGGCCCGTTCTTCTGAGTGATGAATGGTGGCTTGAAAAAGATTAAGGTTTTGGATTCAAGGAAATTAGTATATTCAATTCTCATTTCCCCCGATCCCAAAAAGGCAACTTCATTAACCGTTCGTCCATGGTTTTGGACGTAACGAGCCAAAGTGTTCTACTCATTCTCTACATCAATCTTGGTCATCTCTTTTAGCAAACATGATGATCGAGTTGCCTCGGTTCAGAGGTGGGAGCCCGTTTAATGATCTGTCGACGTAGTGCCACCAGGACGAGAAGACTGGAGATTTAGGAGATCGGAGCAACCGCAACAAAGCATGGGATGATGGTTGAAGATCGAAGGACTCAGATCGTTCGGTATAACATTTCTACCCACTTTGTAGTTTGTTAGTTTAGCTTTAATGGCGGATCTGGGTTATAGTATACGATAGCGCCAATCAAAAAGTTTTTGTTCCACATTTGGCGTCTGTTAGACGGCCGGGGCGCTACCGTGTACTTACAGGTAAGTAGTAGTCCCTCTGCCAGGCTCACCGTCTGAATACACAGCATCCCTTTCTTGCCCCAGGATACCAAACCAGGCCCCACCATGTACCCGCACACAGCCCACGACTCCTCCTCGCTTGGGGTATATATATATCAGAACCGATAAAACTCATGGTGGCTGCTGAAATATCATATCAAGAGATGCCGAGTTTTTTAAAACAGTACATACTTTCCATTGAAATACCCACGGTTCTCAAATCCAGAAATATCATGAAAATAGCATATCTCAATGCGTATAATCATAAAGCATGATGTATGCGACATATAACAGAATGTAAGCATATCCGTATATCATGTAACCTGAAACAGTAACATGCATACATACGAGGGAAAACCACTCTTATAAAATGAATCCAGTTTTAAAATATATCTTTCGGTTCCCAAATCTCCAAAATCAAGCCAGAATCATCTATGTAGGTGCAAATACGTATGTATGCAAGTATGTTATGCAAGGAGTCATATCCTGATGCAACAATCCTACTGTGTAGTGACATGGAAATTATCGATGATGAAGTGTGTGAGCCGGCAAGCAGGTGTACGTGGAACATACGCATCATCGATAATTGTGTTGGTGTCCTGACAGCATGGGTTTAATATAACAATAAACTCATTTAAACATGCAACGTGATGCGAATGGCAAGAATATGCGGAAAATGAATATTAAACACAACAGTGAAGAATCTACATCAATATGTAAATGTCATACAGTTTTGCCATTTGAAATAAGACGAATCGGGGTGTTTAGAAAAATAAGGGCTACGATGTTTTTATGAAAAGATGTGCCTTTTGAAAATATCCGTAGAATCCCATGGCTTGTCTTTAAAATACTCACGATTCGTTAGTTTTGAAATAGGTATGACTCGAGTCTAGTCTAACATCTATAAGTACTACAGAACTAAACGAACAATCTAACCGAAAGGGTAACGGAAACCACCTAAATCTGAGTCGATATACATATAAATATAATAGTCGGTGATCCCGCCTCAATAGTATCACATACGATACAATATACAATATGAAATCCTCGAGTCAAGAGTGCGTATCTATCATCAATATATAGATCATACGTAAATCCATCGTACGGCATCCCAAATCTGGGTACGGGTCGAAATATCACATTCATTTCATCATTTATCTGGTATCCTTATCATCATATCTCATAAACTGGGGGTACTGATCTAAGTCTAGTACAAACTGATACCATCTGCATATATATGCGCGTGTGAAAACACATGCCTAAAGACCCACTAAAAATCTTATGTCGTATCTTAAATACGAACCAAAATATATCACCGATCTCGTGGCATCATGCCCAATCTGATCGACTCATCTCCAAATATCATCCACTATCCCCATTATCCATGTATAGGTGTGTGTGTGTGTATATGTATATATATATATATGCCTAATCCCATCCCTATGTGTGTGTGTATATATATATGTATCCCCATATACGCACAAGTAGTAATAATAATAATGCATGCAAGGGTGTATGTGTGCGTGTGTGCAAACCTATTCTATAGTTCGCGACTAAGAAATCAACCACAACACTATCTTCCAATTTCACAACACATACGTAAATATATATCATATCATCAACTACACTACGAACTGCGGGGGTGCTATACGCCATCCACCCGACTTCCCCCGTAGATATAAATCTACTCGCCTTGCTCTTCGCTTTCCGTTGCCGTCGTCGCCGTACGCTTGCTCGTCATCTAGAAGTCTTCGTGGGGGTACCTACACATCATAACGTATCGTGCCGTATTAAAATCCAAATCAAAACTAAAACGACGCGCTAAAACCCTATAGGTTAGAACCTTGGACTACGGCTTTCAAACCACCAAACAACCCTCGATATCGTCGTAGAAACGTCAAGTGATCGAGGTAAAACACAAATACTAAAATCCAGAATCAAAAATACGGAAAATATAACCCCAAATCGAAAAAAACAACTCATGAAAATGATCACATATTTTAACCTAACAGAAATTAGCCAATTTTGCATACAGGAGAGGTCTAATTTTCTAGAGATAGAACTACATCGAAGCACGAAGCCCATTGCTCAAACTCTGGCCGCAAATTGCGGCCAGAAAGGTTTTATTTGCAGCCCAGATGAGGGTGTAGGGTCTGGGGTCTTAGGGTTAGCTTCCTAGGTGCCTGCACACTCCTCTGTGTTTGCTAAATAATTTTCAGGTCACCCGAGTGTTAGAAGATTTCATTATACCTTCACAGAATCCACAATTCTCTGATATCGGGTTTTCTAAGTTTGTATTTCGGGGTTTAAGTCTCAGGATCAATCCACTATATCATCACAACAGGGGTTTAAGGTCACTATAAGCCTCAATTACATATCACAACTCAAGAATTCCCCAAACCCTAACTCGAAATTTCCAAACCTCACTAAACGATACTCAATCGGTTCTAATCAAACATGGATGTAAAAGGAATGGAAATACTATGCTAATGGTTTAGAAATTACCTCATTTGGCACTCATGAATCCCCTAGAGCACCAAAATGCAAACTTTCTTGGTCCAAACCGTAGCTTGTGAGCTTTTGCACATTTTTAATGAAGTGGGGATGGAGTTTTGGGGTGTTTTTGATGATCAGGTGAGGGTTTGAAATGGAGGGGGAGTGACGTGCTGCCATGGAGCTGAAGACGGAGAAGAAAAAGATGAAGATGATGATGGGGGACAAAGTGTTATGATCAAGGTTGACCCTCACCTCTCTCTCTTTTGCCCATGCCTCATATTCTATTCGTTTTTATTCTTCTCTTTTCTTTTCTTTTCCATTTCATTTTTAAAACCAACACATTAATCCTAAATGAAACCATGGTTATAAAATGTAACACAAGTGTAAAATACAACACGGTGCATGTTTTGCACAAAACAAGCTTAATACGCGATTAGCGATATTTAATCGCTATTAGCACTAAATAGTGTATAATTAATCATAAAAACTTATAATTTGCACAAATCACATAAAGCACCCTCATTTCAGTAATTTCCATAATTTTCCAAATTTTCCCCAATTTATCGGTATTTAAATATACCGCCTTATTAAAATATTCTATATAATATTATTAAATTATAAAAATTCCTAAGAATAATATTTTATTTTTTTGAAATGTTAAAATCTTCTCCCTTAAAGAAATTCGGTCCCTGAATTTAAATTTAAACCCCTCAAATACTAAAACATTTTAGTAAAAGACTAAGTCGTCGGGGTCCCGAAATTATAAATACATAAAACACATCGTAGCACAATGCACGCGCATGAAAAACGAGTGTATAAACCAAAATCAAAACTCCGTCAATCATCCTGCAATCATCGGAGTTATGGCGAAGACACAAATGTCAAATCCCATACGAAAACCAATATGATATAAATCAAAACTATACATGTAAACATCTGAAGGAAATGCATGCCAAACCTTTCATGTTGCTGTGCGATGCGCATAACACTGCATAGTGGCGGACGTCTATTGTAAGAAATTAACCATATATGTATATATCATTTGATTAATATGTACGTCCCGCCGTTTTGAAAACAATTTAGAAGTGTTTCCTTGTTTTTAAATGTTTCGTGTCATATTAGACACGTAGGTAATACTGAGACTATAGCTCCCTTTTTGGAAATCTCTTCGATAACTACCAATGCATGCAAAATATATCCAGGTACTGTCCTCTGTCTAGTACTGCTCAGTACGAAAACAAATAGCAAATATCATAAAAACGTACTACTCCATAAGAATTAAATCCCAAAATGTGCATATGAATGCTACATGCGTCTGGTGCGCACGGAAATCGAAATCCATGAATGTGCCATACATGCGCCCAGAAACAAAATCTAAGTGCAACGGGTGTGCACGAAACACCTGTCAAGACAACGGGTGTGCTTGACAACAAATATCAGGTGCATTTGATATGCACAAAGAATCCCGATTTAGTGCATCTTATAACATGCGTCCAACATGCGCGAATATCCAAATCAGGTGCATCCATCATGCACGAATAAAATCTAAATCATGTGCATTCAATCATGCACGAAATCACGAGATCCAATATCAAGTGCCGAACATGCGCAAAATCCCAATCCGGTGCACAAGGTGCACAAAACAAATATCGAGTATCACAATCAAAATCGACGGTATAAAACACATTTCAATCCAAATCCAAATCAGATCAACCGTGGTATATAATCTCATAACCATGTGCATCAGCGTGAACAAAAGCAGATCAAATACAGAAAGTGCATGAAAACTATAACGAAAGAATAAGTCAAATCACATGCATATCATAGGTATGAACTCAAGATCAACATCTCGAATGATATCAAATGGAAGTCAGGTGCAACTGTGTTGCACAAAATCTCAGTCATGCAAATAAATCATCCAAAATACCGAAATTGAAGGTGACGGATGCGTGATAATCGAATCACCAAATCACAAATCATAAATACCATCGTCGATATGTCCTTCGTCAATGTCGAGAAGGTGTCGGTGCATCCAATGCTAGAAGAGCAAGATATCTACTTGCCTACTGTTCGTGGCCTATTGTCTGGTGCCCTTATGCTCTCGTCTCTCATAGTAGATTGCTAAGTGCATAGCTCCTCGGCTCAACGCTCAAATATGGAAATGATAATGGAAGCAGTCCGCCCTAGCACATCCTCTAAAGATCTCTGGCCAACAATGTCGTCGACGATGTCGTATGCTGGCCTGCTGGGTGTGCACAATATGACCTCTCTTGGGTTCAAGTCTTCTCGTATAGTATTACAGAAAGGTTCCATCGAAGTCTCTCCCAAATCCCGTTTCTGCCGAACTGCCCGGAAGCCGTCGGCTTTTCCTAAATCAATTCCTTGTTTCGGCATACTCATTGCGACTCCTTCTGGAAGGTATATCCATATACAACACCTCTGTATACGTATCACATCTCTGATGTTAGCGGAGTGGAACGTCATCTCGTCAAGATCTTATACGAACCGCTGACTCTACTTTTCTCAAATGTCGACTGCTTCGGACTCGTCTCTTAGCGGCTGCATGGACCGTGCTCCAATGGCTATACTCATATCTGGAGTCTCCCAAGCAATGTATCCTATCACATGATATCCGAATGATGTCGAATCCTTCGATCGATTTGTCATAGTTCCATAATCCCCCAAGAGCTCAACATCTTGGGTACAGTTTAATAGTATTCCAGTACATGCCACAACACCTGTGGACCAACCGTAGAAGGGAAAACCCAAGCCTCACTAATGGCACCGCTGAACTGCCGCAAACCCTAAGGTTTCAAAGCGTTCTCATAGTCATTACATCAAGTTAGGGTTTCATTATTCTTTAGGGTTCATAGCATTACTTGCATTTGTCTCTGAATACTTTAAACTTGGAAAATGGGCTTCTAACATTCGATCGTCTCCATCGACTCCCAACGTGCCTTCGTGAAGTCGTCTCTAGCTAGAATCAATCAATCCGATGACCTCGCATCGGGGTAGGCAACGAATCATATGACCTAGTCCATCCTCCATGGGTGACTAGTGATCTTCTATCATATCCCTAAGTACAACTCGTGCGGCAATAGCTCCAAATATCTGTGGCGATATCTCGTCAGTCCCATCAACAACTGGCTCATTCATCTGCACACTGAATAGTGCCTCGATCCTCATGAATATGCGATACATCAAACGCTCATGGAGCGAAAACACAATAAAACGACGCCTCTATGCAATCGTAAGTCCCTGGAATCACGCCATGGTCAGTCCTCGTCCGTAACGAGCTCGTGCTGACGCAACTCTAGCCGTAACTCTCTCTGCCCGTGCAATCGTGGCAGCAAAACCATAAACCAATATCGATGACGATAGATCATGAATGAATATAATACTGTGCAAGGAATGTACATCCTAAGGCTCCTTAAGCGGAGTAGCGTATCGTAAATATGCCTCGGTGCATACATACGGTACGTCACTCTCCTTAAGTCACCTACTCCATCAACCAAGGTCAACCTATGCGACGAAACATCGGGTCTAATACCCCCCGACTAAGTCTAGGTTCCGCAATATCAAGCCTAAGTTCCGAATATATACAAATGATCTAGGCTCCGCATAGTCAAACATAGACTCGAACCATGGTTAACCTAGCGCTCTGATACTAACTTTGTCACGACCCGAAATGGCACGCGACTGGCACTTGAATCATATGAAGTCTATAGGACCCCATCTAATTCAAGTAAGCTAAGAAATCCCAGAAATCTAAACCATTTTAAAGAATAAAACAAGGAAAACTGGTTTTAAAGAAGTGGTTTTAATAGCATAAGCCGAATATGCATTTTAAAATCTCAAGTCTTTTCAGAAAATTTCGGCAGAGTTTCTTTTGTAAATACTGGCCCCAAACGGGGTACAACATGAATAATATATACATCAATGATAAAAGGCATCCCCAAGCGGGAGCTAGCTCTTCGTCAATCGACGGTCACAATCACACAAGCAATATAATAAACAACGACGAAGGGCGATGATCAAAACTCAAAAGGAAACTCAAAATCATCAAGAAAACCATACTAATAATACAAGCGTGACTCTACGGTCAAAAGAATATACAACTGGTTTTCTAAGTCTGAAATAAATACAAGTCTGGTTGGTGGAATTTTTACTAGATACAACTGAAAATAAATAAGTACAATGGTGTTCACAATGCGTGTGAACCCACCAACTTAAGCAATCACTCAGAAAGGTAGCAGTGTGCCAGAAAACCGCAATGAAACTTGTACGGCAAAAACCTGCAAGAACTGTGGCACAACGGGGTTGAGTTGCCCACTCATGAGTAGAAAACATCACAGAGCAGAAATCGTATGTATGAGTCAATCCTAGTTCAAACGATCAGTAGTATATATCCTCAATATGATAAAGTCTGAAGCAAGATAAGGTGGCAAGGGTAAATATCTAAACAAAAGTGTAATATCAAGTGCTCGTGTCAGTGCCTTAGGTAGCAGCATATCATAAATAAGAGGTATCATCAATAAAAATTAGTGCCAACTATAGCATCAAGTCTATAAGTATGTGGATATCATCCAACAATTAATCAATACCTGTATGCATGTGGATCTCGTCCACGTGTCAACCAATGACACAAAACATCATGAACGTAAATATCATAAAGCATACGCATGAAAGTATGAGGATATAAATCAACGTGTGTCCCTCTCGACACTTCAAAATCATGGAAACTGAGTGTCCAACATCGACACTCGAAAACATCATGAAACCTGTGCCTAGCATCAACACGTAAATCCTCATATATCGGGCTCCGTCAGTCCGGATCGGCCCGCAAAACCTCATATATATCGGGCTCCATCAGTCCGGATCGGCCCATATCATCTCTCGACTCCGGTCAGTACCTCCGGATATCCGCCGAGCTCAAATTCAATCACCGGTAGGTAGTAGTCCCTCTGCCAGGCTCACCGTCTGAATACACAGCATCCATTTCTTGCCCCCGGGTACCATACCGGGCCCCACCATGTACCCGCACATAGCCCACGACTCCTCCTCCAATATATATATATATATACATATATATATATATATATATATATATATATATCAGAACCGATAAAACTCATGGTGGCTGCTGAAATATGTTATTAAGAGAAACTTGGTTTTTTAAAACAGTACATACTTTCCTTTGAAATACCCATGGTTCTCAAATCTAGAAATATCAAGAAAACAACATACCTCAATGCGTATAATCATAAAGCATGATGTATGCGACATATAACAGAATGTAAGCATATCCGTATATCATGTAACCCGGAACAGTAATATGCACACAAACGAGGGAAACCGCTCTTATAAAATGAATCCAGTTTTAAAATATATCTTACGGTTCCCAAATCTCCAAAATCAAGCCAGAATCATCTATGTACGTGCAAATTCGTATGTATCCAATTATGTCATGGAAGGAGTCATATCCTGATGCAACAATCCTACTATGTAGTGACATGGCAATTATCGATGATGAAGTGTGTGAGCCGGCAAACAGGTTCACATGGAATATACGCATCATCGATAATTATGGTGGTGTCTTGACAGCATGGGTTTAAGATAACAATAAACTCATTTAAACATGCAACGCGATGCGAATAGCAAGAATATGCGGAAAATGAATAATAAACACAACAATGAAGAATCTACATCAATATGTAAATGTCCTACAGTTTTGCCATTTGAAATAAGACGAATCATGGTGTTTAGAAAAATAAGGGCTACGGTGTTTTTAAGAAAAGATGTGTCTTTTGAAAATATCCGTAGAATCCCTTGGCCTGTCTTTAAAATACTCACGATTCGTTAGTTTTGAAATAGGTTTGACTCGAGTCTAGTCTAACATCTATAAGTACTACAGAACTAAACGAACAGTCTAACCGAAAAGGTAAGGGAAACGACCTAAATCTGAGTCGATATACATATAAATATAATAGTCGGTGATCCCGCCTCAATCGTATCACATACGATACAATATACAATATGACATCCTCGAGTCAAGAGTGCGGATCTATCATCAATATATAGCTCGTACGTAAATCCGTTGTACGACATCCCAAATCTGGGTACAGGTCGAAATATCACATTCATCTCATCATTTATCTGGTATCCTTATCATCATATCTCATGAACTGGGGTACTGATCTAAGTCTAGTACAAACTGATACCATCTGCATATATATGCGCGTATGAAAACACACGCCTAAAGAACCGCTAAAAATCTCATGTCGTGTCTCAAATACGGACCAAAACATATCACCGATCGACTCATCTCCAAATATCATCCACTATCCTCATTATCCATGTATAGGTGTGTGTGTGTCTATATATATATATATATATATATATATATATATATATATATATGCCTAATCCCATCCCTATGTGTGTGTGTGTGTATGTATCCCCATATATGCACAAGTAGTAATAATAATAACGCATGCAAGGGTGTATGTGTGCGTGTGTGCAAACCTATTCTATGGTTCGGGACTAAGAAATCAACCACGACACTATCTTCCACTTTCACAATACATACGTAAATATATATCATATAATCAACTACACTACGAACTGCGGGGGTGCTATACCCCATCCACCCGACTTCCCCCGTAGATTTAAATCTACTCACCTTGCTTTTCGCTTTCCGTTGCCGACGTCGTCGCGTGCTTGCTTGTCGTCTCGATGTCTTCGTGGGGGTACCAACACATCATAATGTTTCGTGCCGCATTAAAATCCAAATCAAAACTAAAACGACACGCTAAAAGCCTATAGGTTAGAACCTATGGACTACGCCTTTCAATCCACCAAACAACCTTAGATATCATCGTACAAACGTCAAGTGATTGAGGTAAAACACAAATACTAAAATCCAGAATCCAAAATACGGAAAATATAACCCCGAATCAAAACAGCAACTCATGAAAATGATCCCAGATTTTAACCTAACTGAAATTAGCCAATTTTGCATACAGGAGAGGTCTAATTTACTAGAGATAGAGCTACAGACGAAGCACGAAGCCTATTGCTCAAGCTCTGGCCGCAAATTGCGGCCAGAAAGGTTTTATTTGCGGCCCAGATGAGGGTGTAGGGGCTGGGGTCGTGGGGTTAGCTTTCTAGGTGCCTGCACACTCCTCTGTGTTAGCTAAATAATTTTCAGGTCACCCGGGTGTTAGCAGATTTCATTATATCATCACAGAATCCACAATTCTCTGATATCGGGTTTTCTAAGTTTGTATTCCAGGGTTTAAGTCTCAGGATCAGTCCACTATATCATCACAACATGGGTTTAAACTCACTATAAGCCTCAATTACACATCACAACTCAAGAATTCCCGAAACCCTAACTAGAAATTTCCAAACCTCACTAAACAATACTAAATCGGTTCGAATCAAACATGGATGTAAAAGCAATGGAAATACTATGCTAATGGTTCATAAATTACCTCATTTGGCACTCATGAATCCCTAGAGCACCAAAATGCAAACTTTCTTGGTCCAAACTGTAGCTTGTGAGCTTTTGCACATTTTTAATGAAGTGGGGATGTAGTTTTGGGGTGTTTTTGATGATGAAGTGAGGGTTTGAAATGGAGGGGGAGTGACGTGCTTCCATGGAGCTGAAGAGGGAGAAGAAAAAGATGAAGATGATGATGGGGGACAAAGTGTTATGACCAAGGTTGACCCTCACCTCTCTCTCTCTTGCCCATGCCTCATATTCTATTCATTTTTATTCTTCTCTTTTCTTTACTTTTCCATTTCATTTTTAAAACCAACACATAAATCCTAAATGAAACCATGGTAATAAAATGTAACACAAGTGTAAAATACGATACGGTGCATGTTTTGCACAAAACAAGCTTAATGTGCGATTATCGATATTTAATCGCAATTAGCACTAAATAGTGTATAATTAATTATAAAAACTTATAATTTGCATTAATCATATAAAGCAACCTCATTTCTGTAATTTCTATAATTTTCCAAATTTTTCCCAATTTATCGGTATTTAATTATACCGCCTTATTAAAATATTCAATATAATATTATTCAATTATAAAAATTCCTAAGAAAAATATTTTATTTTCCTGAAATGTTACTATCTTCTACCTTAAAGAAATTCGATCTCCGAATTTAAATTTAAACCCCTCAAATACTAAAATATTTCAGTAAAAGACTAAGCCGTCGGGGTCCCTAAATCATAAATACATAAAACACATCGTAGCGCAATGCACGCGCATGAAAAACGAGTGTATAAACCAAAATCAAAACTCCGTCAAGTATCCCGCAATCATCGGAGTTATGGCGAAGACACAAATGTCAAATCCAATACGAAAACAAATATGATATAAATCAAAACTATACATGTAAACATCTGAAGTAAATGCATGCCAAACCTTTCATGTTGCTGTGCGATGCGCATAACACTGCACAGTGGCGGACGTCTATTGTAAGAAATTAACCATATATATATATATATATATATATATATATATATATCTTTTGTTTAATATGTACTTCCAGCCGTTTTGAAAACAATTTAGAAGGGTTTCCTTGTTTTTAAACGTTTCGTGTCATATCAGACACGTTGGTAAATACTGTGACTATAACTCCCTTTTTGGAAATCTCTTCGATAACTATCAATGCATGCAAAATATATCCAGGTACTGTCCTATGACTAGTCCTGCTTAGTACGAAAACAAATAGTAAATATTGTAAAAACGTACTACTTGTAAGTCTACGGTAGCGCCACAGCCGTCGATCTGAGGCCAAAATGCGGAAACTTGAAAAGCTATACCGATCAATCCGTGAAACCGGCGCTATCGCAGACTTTAATCCCGGATCGAACCATTAACCTATAACTAGCTAACTAGAGAAGGGTTAGAAAAGCTATACCGATCAATCCGTGTCCTTCGGTCTTTGGCCACCAACCCATGCTCCTCGCGGCATCTCCGATCTTCGGTCTCCTCGTCGGAAAGGGCACCACATCTTCGAATCCATTTACGGTCTCCCACTTCATCCGAAGCAACTCGGACACGAAGTTTGCTAGCCGACGTGTCCAGGCTGAAGTAGAGAATGTGTGTGATCACTTTTTCTCAAGCATCCATTGATTCTCAACGCATGAGAGTGTATGGATGGAGCTTGAAGATGATGCCATTAGTGGAAATGGTGAGCTAAAGGAAGAAGAAGAAGAAGAGGCTTTTTCTATTATTGTGTTGACATGAATAAATGAGAGCTTGGATAATAATACAAGAGCTAACCCCTCTCATATGGCTGCCCTCTCTCTCTCTACCTCTCATTTCAACACTCTAATCACTCAATTAACATGACATGCTCACAAAAAAAGAGACCATGAGTCACCAAATTGAACATGCCACATTAATTGCACCTCATGATGAATCCCACTCACAATTTCCACCATTTGTAAACATTAACCCAAATGTTTACAACAATAAAAAGATATGGCAACATCTAAAGTAAACTCGTGACGGATCACAAGGATACCCTCACCTGTATATACATACCTGCATCATCATTCCGACTTAATGCAAATGCGATGAGACTAAAGTAATCCAACAAATCTAATATTAGGATCCGGCTTAAACCAAAGCCCACTAGTATGAACCGTCTGATCATGATCCGTGCATGACTGCACGTATATGATCGAACCCTGCCATAATACCGGACGGCCTCTACAACGTTTCCCCCGAAACTTGAGAAACTGTCTGTGGGGGATTTTAAAGACACGTCAATACTTTGATTGTGTATTTAACCACTGGCACGTCAGTGGTACAAGTGTTAGTGTATATGCCATAGAGGCCATTACTGTATCATACTAGTTTGTATATTACTTAATGGAAGCTTGGGATATTCACCTTGTATAGACAATCTTGCTCAAAATAGTAGTATGCTACTTGGTTTGTTTCTACTTTAATGTGTACATGTGTTTATTTGTGTATATCACCTATACACATTTGTGGAGCCCTTAGGATCTTTGCTTGATTACCAGCGTTGTGATGGCAGTCACACTCGTGGGGGCTGGGTAATCCACAAGCACATCCTTATGCAGGTCCTTAGTCGTAGGACTATCGAGACAGGGAATCGATACTCCGGAGTAGACTAGAGTATGCGCTTATCATCCCAGCAGGGGAGACGGTCTGTCCCACAGCCGTCAGTACGTCGTACTTGAGATAGTATGTGGGTGCTCGTTAGGTTACGAGTACACTAAACAGGACTCGTCGGGAACTGTTGGTTGGTACAATACCTATCGTCAGTTATCAGTTCCCAGGTGACATGAGTACTGCTTAGTCCGCTGACTTGACACTGTCACTTCGCGTCGAGTGTGTTCCCACTGTACTTAGATTACTACCCTACCACGACTTAAAGGAGTCGTGCAAATAGGCAGTAGTTGGGTGCAGTCCCGAAGCACTTGGAGGCAGTGACGGTTAGACAGGATTCGTCTCTCCCGGTATTGGGAGTTGATATCGCGCTGTGTCTAGGAAAGCCATTACACAAAGTCCCTGGCTAGGGCAAGCGAGATATACTAGTAGGTTTCCAGTGTTATCTCAGGGTGTTCTTGGCTACACTCCGACATGACTTGTACCGCTATTAGGGGACTGACGTTTACCGCCCCCTAGGCCCGCCATGCGATATTCTCAGACGAACAGACTGGATTGTATGCAGATTGTCACATTCAAGCTCAGTAGGAGTTTAGATGGGTTTCACCTCGTCCGTCTTCTTATCGGCATCTACCTGGAGGCCGTCACGCACAGCTAGTGCCGCTTGCTGTCTGTGGTTAAACCCACTGCCAGCGTAGTGTTGAGTCTTTAGAGTCCCACACAGAGAGCTATTCGCCTTTAGGCAAAAGAGTAGAGGTCGCATGGTTTTGCGACAGGGTTCGGTCACATCCGTGCACTTGTGCACGTTTAGTGTCCGGGCAGTTATCACTAGCGAGCTTTGGTTTAAGCCAGATCCTAGTGTACGTTTTGGTATTGGTTTTATCTCGTTTGTATTCGTGTTCCTCTGAACGCGGATGCGGGTGTGTATGCACGGTTGACAGAGACAGAGGCAGAGGATTCTCATTAGGGTTGTTGACTGTTGACTTTTGCTAAACCATAATGAGAATAAGAAATATGATTAATGATAATATTAATTAAGTATTATTGTGCCATGGTTCGGTTGAAAGGTTGACTTTGTTGACTTGTTGACCGGTTGACTAGGTTGGACTTGTTGACCATCATCATGACAATGGTTATCATTTCTTGGCATTGACCTTGGCTTGCTTGTTTGTTCACAAATTGCATTTAATGCATGAAATGATATTGCCATTTGATATGATAACAACCATCACATAATACTCAATTATTATTATGTGTTATGATTATTTTGGATCATGAGAGCAAGGGTGAGAAAGTCTTGCTCATTCTATCATTCTCATTCTCTCTCTTCATCAAGCTCTCCCTCTCCCTCTTGCTCTCTCTGTAGTTCAAGGTTCTATTGTCTCATGTGTTGAGAAGCAAGAACCATAGAGATAAATCCCAACACACTTCTCTACTCATCCTAGTATACAAGGTTTAGCAAACCAAATGTTCTAGTTTCCTCAAGATTGAGGTTGAAGCCAAAGGTAGAAGCTTTCAGGTGGATCCATATTCGGCACAAAGAGACGACGAGGAGAGAACCATCCGACCACCACAAGCAGTCCAAGAGAAGGAGTTCAAGTTAAGGTATAACCCCTAACCGAGTAGGTAAACTCCTAGTTAGGTTGTTAGATAGTTGTTTAACAAAGATCCGTATTTTGAGTCCATGTTACCTCCAAAAGAAAAATCGTTTTTCATCATTTCCGCAAGCCCGAAAGAACCGGGAGAGGTAACGTGGACTTACAGTGGTATCAGAGCCTAGTTAAACACTATCTAACATGTTAGCAAAGTAACTAGAAGTTCGATCGGAGAAAAAGTCACGAAACATGCCCGAAATATCAACTTTCTGCCGATTTTGTTTTCTGTGTAAAAAATAATAAATCATGTACTAAAAATCGGCTCAGCGTTTTTAAAGAACAACCAAGAAAAATGGTCCACTGACTCGGTCAAGGCACCACGGAACCGCGGCCGGAGCATGCTCCCGCCGCGGATTCGCGGCCGAGTTGACTCTGTCGTGGCACAATTTTCCTGCAGTGTTTTTCTGGGGGTGTATTGGGATTTTTACAATATGTTTTTTATGCCCCGTTTTTACAGAAAGCAAAATTTGTTTTTGGGGTTTAAAAATCCGTATTTTGATCGAACTTCTAAAGACTTAAGCTAACGGGTATATCTGTGATGTGATATATGTATTGAACGTCTGCTAATCGCTATACGTCGATTAGTGGGGGTTATACATATCTGTGATCTATAATGTTGATGGTATGTGTATATGAATTCATTGGACTGTCGCGGATGAATAGCCAGGGGTTGTGAGATGAGAGTTTTCTTTTTCTTTCAATTCATGTAATTTGTAATTGATGTAATATTATTTATATGGGCGCACAACCGAGATGGGGTTGTAGCCGTCATAGTATAATTTCTTTTACTGTTTTTGCTCCTAGGATAGACCCAAGGTGGGGTGCACAAACTACCGGGTATCTCGAAGTGCCGAGTGGCCAACTCACTGTGTTGAGGGAGGTTGCTTCGCTTCGGGTACTTGGCGGGTAGTTTGCTGCACCCGTAGGGGTCTAGGATGGGGTATTGGCTCTTCATCGCGACCGTGTAATCCGCTCTTCGTTACTGGCTCGTACGGATTGCGGATTCCTAGTATATCCAATGTGTTCATCTGTGATCTGGAATGGCTATCATTGCATGTGACGAATGTGTATATCTATATATGATATCTATTTAGGCGTTGCTTATGTTTTGCATCCGCGCTGGTCCAGCCCCCGCTCTGTCGTTAGTTAAGTAACCTAACGGGTAATGACGGGGCCCCGTGGTGAATGCGAATGGCATAAGCGTACGTCATATTTTCATTGTTTTCTGCAATGGTAGGATTAAATGATGGGACGCATTAAATTAATGCAAGAAAATAAACCAAAGTTGTGTCGTTGGAACACTTTCAAAACCACTCGGTTTATTTTCAAAAACAACTTTTAAACACGGAGCTTAAGCCACTCCTTTTAAAAGCTATCTCATTCCATCGATTATATCAAGTTCACTACGTTCACGGTTTCTCCAAAACCATTTGTAGCCCTCCGTCGTTTCACATGGATAGTCAATAGTATTCAAGATATGTTTGTTGGCCAAAGTCAAGGCATAGTGATTGGTAGCTATTGGGTATTCATGTGCAGCATAGATTGATGTGTTGGTTTGGGACAGCCGTACTGCCTTGTTGGCCAAAGTCAAGGGTAGGTACTGGTGGGTTCAAATTAACCTGGAGAATGACGGGTAGAACTTGAAATGTGACTTATGATTTGTTGGCCAAAGTCAAGGTCATAAGAGCATGGGGAAAAAATCCACATCGGGAGTTTCAAAAGAAACTGAAACTTGCTAGCGCTGCATACCAATTGGAGTGTGATGATTCTTGTAGGATTCCTTCAGTTTTGTCACGCGATGATATTTGGATCCCGATCCTACTGTGAGTATATGCTACTCCTCCGGAACTTTCTCACTTAACGATCAATGCTATAAACCAAGTAGGTGTCTAGAAAGGTGTTAGCGGGGCTACGCCCACAGGGAAAAGAGCTTATTTAATTAAGAAACTTCGCGAAAGCGTTGGAAAACCTCCCTTGAAGTACCAACACTGGCCTGGCTGAACGGTTAAGCAAGTATTTTATGGTGAGATTGATCCCGACTAATTCTTCATTTTTTGTTTGAGGAGGGATTCGAGAGACAGTGGGAGCCATCCTATTTAGACAAATTAAAAACCACTCTAAACTTGCAAGAGCATCATGCTAAAGTGTTTCTTCTCTCTCTCCTAATTGCAGCGACTAAACATCATGACTGGACTTAAGTTACTACTAGATAAAACACACTGACAGGGCCAAACTACAAAGATTGGCTCAAGAATGTCAAAATGGCAATCACTTATGACAAGTTGGGGTATCTCCTCACCACCAAACCTCCCCCTATCCCAGGTCCCAAAACCAGCGACGCGGATAGGTAAATCCGTAAGACCTGAGAAATCGACTGCGCGTAGGCCAAGTGCCTCGTGCTTGCCTCTATGGACAATGAACATCATAGGAGGCACGAGAATATGGACCTTGAATCCATATTTCTCCATACAAAAGAACTATATGGAGAGCAATCCCGTATCGCCAGATACGAAGTCTCGAAAAAGCTGTTTTCGGCGAGATTGGCCGTCGGATCGTCGGTAGCGGAACACGTGCTTAAGATGATTGGCTTCATTGAGGAGCTTGCGGACCTTGGGACCACGTTAGAGAACGAGCTCTACACGAACTTGATTCTCCTGTCCCTTCCTTCCACTTACGCCCAGTTTATCCTGAACTTCAACTTGCAAGAAAAATAAGTTGAACATTCAGAACTCCTCAACATGATGAGGAGTGCAGAGGGCACCCTACAGAAAGGTAGGGAAACATCCACTTTGTTTGTAGGAGGATCTTCCTATTCTATGTCCAAGGCGAATGCCAAGGGAAAGAAGAAGAAAGCCCCCGCCAAACCAAGGGGCGGTGTTAGTAAAGTGGATACGAAGGGAAAGACAAAGGCAACAAAGGTAGCGGGAAAGCTTGTGGGAAAGGAAGAATGCTTTTACTGTCACAAGAGTGGACACTGGAAAAAGGATTGCAGGGCTTGGAAGGCCAGAAACCAGGATCTGAAGCAAGTTGTGGCTTCAGCTTCAGATGTGTATGTTATTGAAAACTGCCTATCAATAAACTCTACATCCTAGGTATTGGATACCGGATCTGGATCACATATCTGTAATTCTTTACAGGCACTGAGAAGGCGTAGGGTTTTGAAGGCAGGTGATATGACCCTCAAAGTTGCTAACGGAGCTGGCATGGATGCTGAGTCCGTGGCGGACTATCACCTGGGGTTGTCAGATGGACACGTTTTGGTTTTGCGTGATTGTTATTTTGTACCCAATGCAACCTGTAATATCATATCTGTATCTTTATTATCTAAATAAGGTTATGAATTTGCATTTGTAAGTAATGTTGTGAACATTCACCTTAATCAAGTTTCGATTGGGTCAGGTACATTAAGCAATGGTATATACGTATTAAATGTTGGAGATAGTGCCCTCAGAGTCAATTATTGGATCACAGGCACGTGATTGCAATGATTGAGGGATGGCCTATTCCGGTAGGACAGTCTTACTCAAGATGATAGTATCCTATCTGTTTCACCTTTATCATCGTGTACTGCATCAGGTGACCTTACAGGTCACTATTGCACGTTGATAGAGCCCCTAGGATTCTTGCTTGACTACCAGCAGTATGAGGGCGATCATATACGTGGGAACTGGTAGTCTATAAGCACATCCTTAAAAGGTCCCTAGTCGTGGGAGTTTCGAGACAGGGCATCGATACTCCAGAGTAGACTAGTGTATACAGTCGAGACCCCGACAAGGGGCGGTGGCCGGTCTCACAAGCCACCGGTGTCAGTTGGTTCACCTAAGATGTATACAGGTGCTCATTGGGTTATGAGTACACCGGACAGGACTCGCCGGGAACATGCTAGTTGGTCTTATACCTGACGTCAGATAGCAATTCCCTGGTGACATGTGTACATGTTAGTTCTTCGACCTGAGGATCGTCATTTGTCTCGTGTGAGTTCCCACTGTACTTTGATTACTACCCTACCACGCTCAAAGGAGACGTGCAAACAGGTTTTAGTTGGGTACAGTCCCGAGACACATGGAGGCAGTGAGCGGATCTTCAAGGGTTCGTCTCTCCCGGTATTGGGGGTGAGGTCGTGCTGTGTCTAGAAGAGCCATTACACGAAGTCCTTGGCCAAGGCAGGAGATTTACTGGTAGGAATTCCAGTAGTATCTCAGGGTGTTCTGGGCTTCACTCCGACACGACTTGTACAGCTTTTGGGGGTCTGACTTTTACCAACCCCCTAGGCCCGCCATGCGATGCTCATAGACGAACGGACCGGACTGTACGGATATTGTCACTGACAGGCTCAGTAGGGTGTCAGGATGAGTTCGCTCATCGACGTCCCTTTTGGTCAATAGCTGGTAGCCCGTCACATATGGCTAATACCTCTGACGTGCTAGTGGTTAAATCCACAGCCATTGTATTGACGAGTCTTTAGAGTCCCCCACAGACCAGTTGCTCAAGTTTTCGGGCGAAACGCTGTAGAGGCCGTATGGAGATATGGCAAGGTTCGATCAGATACGTGCGGTATTGCACGGATCATGATCGAACAGTTAATACTAGCAGGCTTTGGTTTAAGCCGGATCCTAGTATTGTACAGTATAGATTTGTCTCATTGCATTTGTATTTCGGTAGGAATACAAATGCGGGTATGTATATACAGTAGCGGGGTTTTCCTGTAATTTATTACGGGATCAGTTTTCCGAAGTTGCCAGTTTACTTTCCGTTTCAGCCATATTTCTTTGTATCCTTCATTGGCTGAAGATTGGTGGAGGAGGGCTTATTTGCATTTGTGCAAATAAGCATTTTGGAGGGTTGTCTTTGCACTTTGTAGTGTCGTGATGGTTGCACCATCCCTTGACTTCTTGACTTCGTTTGACTTCTTCTTCTTTTCATCATGGTTGTTGATGATTAGGTTGTTGGAGTGTTGGTTTTGGAGTAATCATGGTTGTTGATGATTAGTTGATGGAGTATTGTATTTGGTTGATGATCATTGCTTATCATCATCACTCTTTCTCTCTCTTGCTTTATGTTGGAGGCTCATTTCTTTTTCCATTCCAATTCACTTCACATGATCATCCCCCTTTTGACTTGGCCGGCCATTGAGATGAAGGGGCTGTCCAAAAATTGTGGTGGGGTTTTCTTGATCTCTATGGCTTTGTAAAATCCCACAAGTTCCATCTCCATAAGTTCATATCATTCCTCCACTAAATGGCAACTTCTACAAACTCCAAATGAGACATAGAGTTCCACACTTATTCTACAGCAAATCTTGGGCGCGTCGACTCGCCAACTTCGTGCCCGAGTTGCCTCGGTCCAGAGGTAGGAGCCCGTAAAAGAAGCCGGCGATGTGGTGCCCTTCCAGCGACATGGTGGAGACCGGAGATTCCGCGGGGAGATCAGGACGACGACGAGAAGACCGAAGGACACGGATCGCTCGGTTTATCTCTCTACCCCCTTCTCTAGATAGCTAGGACTAGATTAATGGCACGATCCGGGATTTTAGTGCGCGGTGGTGCCGGTTTAAAAAGTTAAAGTAAATCATCGTTTCCGCATTCCGGCGTCGGATTGACGGCCGGGGCGCCGCCGTGCACTTACAGTGGAATCAGAGCCTCGCCGTTAACCTAGTCTAGCTTTGTCTAATGTGTTTACATTTCCGATCGAACAAAATTCCAAAAACCGCATTTTCATGTGCATCAGTTTCTGTTGAATTTTTTTTGGCTCCAAAAATTTTTCAGTACGTTGCAGAAACATGTGCAGGGAATTCTAAGCAGTCTGTAAAATTTTGGTCGTGTGACGTCATCATCACACCGTGGAACCGCGGCCAAACCCATGCTTGGGCCGCGGTTCCGCCGCAGGATTGACTGTTCATAGGACCAAATTTTCACAGAGAGCTTCTGACTTGAAAATAGGGGTTTTGGAACATTCTTTTTGGGCCCAGATTTTCTGTAAGTGCTACAGTAGTGCTTGGGGGCCCACTTGGGTAAATTTGAACGATCGAAAATTTTAAACATGTTGGTTCACAGTATTTACATTATATCTGCGACCGTGAATATCACTCGATCGGTAAATCCTGTCTAACTGCTATAGCCCGGTTAGACGGATTTGTGAACGTGACATTCACGTTGATGTTCTGTGTTGTGCTTTGATGTTGCGGATTGGTCGTGGGGGATAGCCTGGATGCAATGTTAGTACAGATTTGTTGTATTATGTACATTTGATATTGCGGGGCGAGCGTCCGACATGTGGACTGCCGTCACTGCCTGTTTGTATTATTCTTTTAGGGCACGACCGGGTCGAGGTCGATGTACCTGTTGTATGTATATTTTATTTTCTGTACTAGGATTACCCCAAGGTGGGGTGCACGGATAGCCGGGTTCTAGAGGGCAACGGGCCCGCATCTCATGGCATTGAGACGGAGGGGGCTTCACTCTAGAATTGGCGGGCTATTCGTCGCACTCGTATAGGGTATAGGTTGACCCAGGAGGGGTGCCCAAGTTACCGGATTCTGTGAAGTGCTGGGTGGTACATTCACATTGGTGAAGGGGGATGCCTCGCTTCAGGTTTTGGCGGGTAACTTGCTGCGCCCGTAGGGGTCAAGGATTTCATTGCACAGGCTATCCACACGACCAGGGGAACGTCGGGTTTCAGTAGCGGCTCTGTGAAACCCGGGGATACCAGATATCTGTATTGTTCTGTGATGCTGTACATTTCTGTGATGTTGCATTTTATCACGCCTTGAGCGAAATATTATATATTGATATATATACTAGTAGATGTTGTATATGTTTTGCATCCGCGCTAGTCCAGTCCCCGCTCTGTCGTTAGTTAAGTAACCTAACGGGTAATGACGGGACACAGTGGCGAATGCGGATGGCATATACGTACTTCATTATTTTCATTCTTTATTGGTGTGATCAATTGATGGGACTGCGTTGATTCGGATCAACGCAAGTTAAACAAACCTATTCTGATGTTGTTGGAACACTTTTCAAAAAGATGTTATTGCAAGGACGTTCTCTTTTGTTTTGCATTGTGGTATTCAGTTGGAATATCCTGCTCCTCAGTCGATGAGGCAAGGGCCGAGATCCCTTCACCGGGAGTGACACCTTGGACAAAAAGTTTGCGTCAGGGAAATACCTTCACTATAGCCGATTACTTTTGCTTTGCATCGTGGTATTCAGTTGGAATATCCTGCACCTCATTCTATGGGGAAAGAGCCGAGATCCCTTCACCAGGAGTGACCTCTTTAGTAAAGGTTTTCGTCACTATATTTTCATAAAAGCTATCCAATTCCTTCAACGATATCAAGTTCATTACGTTAAAGGTTTTCGCCAGAAACCATTCGTAGCCCTCCGTCGTTTCATATGGATAGTCAATAGTATTCGAGTTGTGTTTGTTGGCCAAAGTCAAGGCACAGTGTTTGGGAGCTGTTGGGTATTCATATGCAGCATAGATAGATGCGTTGGTTTGGGGCAGTCGTATAGCCTTGTTGGCCAAAGTCAAGGGCTTGTGCGGGTGGGCTCAAATTAACCTGGAGAATGACGGGTAGAACTTGACATGTGACTTATGATTAGTTGGCCAAAGTCAAGGTCATAAGAGCATGGGGTAGAAATCACATCGGGAGTTTCTAAAGAAACTGAAACTTGCCAGATATGCGCATACCTTCTGGAGTGTGATGACGTGAGAGGATTCCGTCACGTTATCATGCGATGATAGTTGGATCCCGATTCCCACTGATGAGTTGGTTTACTTCTCAGGTGATCCCGACTAATTCTTCCTTCAGGTTTGGAGGAGAATTTGACGTTACAATTGAAGGTATCCAGATTAGATAAATTGGTAACCATTCTGAACTAGGTTAGAGTGCACGCTGAGTGTTTCTTTTCTCTCTCTCTTTGGCAGCGACCATTGACCCGACCCTAAGACTATGACTCAGTGACCAAGTTGACCGAACCTTCTTAAACACTGGCTTTTGGATTGTAAGAGTTGCAAACCTCATTGTCAATCCTACTTTTACCTTTTTCTCCAGGACACCCCGTATTACTACGAACGTCCACTTCCATTGGACAAAACCATCGTTTGGTTATATACGAACTCGAAGGAATTTATTCGAGGATGGTTTCCGGTTCTGGAGAAAACGAATAGGACTATTCAGTTGTCTTTTCCTTTTACCTTCTCTCAGGTTGCGAGTACTCCTTGGTTTAGGAGATAGTACACCTATTACGCAAATTGGATAGTCTTCTTCCAAACCATAGGCAGGTGCCGACCGGTAGGGAATGAAGAAAACCAATTAGCCTAACGATGGTGTACAGAAGGTATTAAGTAAAGACATATCAAGGGATTAGTAAGAGGGCAAAGTAAATTTCGACTGCTATTCACGACCAAACCAAGTATTTCTTCGCCAATCCTAAATCACCTTTGTATTTCTCCAGAACACTCCGTATCACTACAAAGATCCACAGTTTATTGGATACTCCATCGTATGGTTATATACGAACTCGAAAGGAACTTGTTCCAGTTCGGGGATGGATTCTGGTTCAGGAGAAATAGGAATAAGGTTTATTCGATTGTCTTTTATCTTCACCTTCTCTCGCATTACGAGTGTTCGTAGGATTAGGACAGTACACCCATTATGCTTATTGGATAGTCTTCTTCCAAACCATAGGCTGGTGCCGAACGGTAGGGAAGGAAGAAAACCATTTGGCCTAAAATGGTGTACAGAAGGTAATGACTAAAGACATAGAAAGGGATTTGGAAAGATGGCAAAGAATTACACGGTTACCATTTTGAATCTGGATAATGGAAGTGGCATTACTAGGAATACCGGGATACCCTATCGAAACATTTCAATGTTTCAGTTTCACTATGTACTGTTAAAGGAAAAATGATTTCCCAATTAGACACTTGCTCCAGGGTATGTATTTACCAGATATGATTCTCACATCTGTATGATTTTACAGATGATGAGTGGGAGTAAGTTATTGGGAATTAGGTGATCATCCTCATTATATCGGGATTCGTTGTAATCGGTGATATTTGAGGAAGTCACCTGGGTTGTTTGCCGGACGACAAATATTTGGTTTTGAATATCCGCTGGTATGCACCATTTTCAAATTGATATATCTGTACGTCTATTTTTATAGAGTGAGACATACCTTTTTGAAATTATGTCTATGACATTTACCTATAATGGTTAGGTAAGGAGCATTGAAGAGCGGTCTAATTCTTCTTAACCATAAGTACAGTTTTCAACCTGCGACACACAGGGAGTGAGTCATTAGACTCAAGGGACTTATACAGAGTATTGTATGTTGTCCAGCGTCCATGAGGACAGAGGGGTTGGTTCTCATACTATATTCGGTTTACTTATGACTTCTCTAGTTTTTAGACAGGTGTTTCGTAGAAACACAGGGTCCAAGTTTTAGGAAGTTATAGGTATATGAATAAAGTAGAGAACCATGTGTTGCAAGTATCGGTATTCTTCAAGGTGATCGAAGATGTAGATACTTGTGTATGGTATTCAGTTGATAGTAGTGATTAACAGAACTTGCTTCTTTTTCAGGTTACTCATAAATGGAAGCATTCCTAAGTTGAGTAACGCTGATCGGCCTCCTTTCATTTAGTTGACATGCACTGGAGACAGCTGCATGATTTGAATCTGGTTCAATTAAATCAGTGCCTCTGGTTCTATATTGAATATAGAATAGTTCATATCTTAACGATGTTAAGGTACGGGGAGTTGTCCGGCCTATGCTTAAAACCAGACTCTGGATAACTCAAGGCATGTTTCTGTAATGGTTGTTTGTGGGTTGACCCAGGCTATGACGGGGGTTGACTTTCTACCATCTGGAAGATAAATAGTGATATTGTTCTAGACTCGCCACAGTTTTAATAAAATTGGTTTTTTTTCCAGAAAACAGTAGTGGGAGTATGGTAGAACTAGAAGTGATTCCAGAACCACAAACGATTACTGGAGATTTGATAAGAACCTAAAGATTCAATCTGGTTTGACATTCCATTGGCCACTCCGCAGATAAGGTGGGTAACTTCAGGCACCCGAGAGGTACTCCGATAGCCTCAAGGACGGTGACAGGGAAGTTCTTGTTTACCCAGACTTGCCATTACTGTTGTTCCAGACTGTGAGACCCGGCAGGAGGATGAGTATAGCGTCGTTCTAAACTGGCTTTAGCAGTGTACGTCTATATGACTCTGCCAGAGGGTTGTCGTGATCAGTGGGAGCAGCGGAAGCATGGTGGACAAGTGGCTTATGTCTATTTATAGACTAAAGCAAATATAGCGGAGAAAGATCATCAATTTCTGATGTGACAGTCATAGGTTTGACTTCATTAGAATAGGGGATGGATCAGTTAAGAAGGTAGTAGGGTGTGATGTCATGGTATTTGGATGACATACACAGAGTAGGAAGTGATATTCCTATACTACGATTGGTTATACTTTGGTCGTCATACAGTGGTTTCTCTACATGGGACTTGGACATTATATCAGACATACTGGTTAATAGATCTATGGTTTTAGAACTAGATTTGGGTGGTTTCCCAATTATGGGTAATTTGACAGCATTCTAAGAGTATTTAGAATGGACGACTCCTGGCACGGTAGTGTACCTGCAGGTGATGGAGTCACCCTCTCTAAAGGTGTCTTACAGACTAAAGGGGAGATGGATGTGCATGATTGGCAGATCACTTACTTAGGCAATTGAGTCAATCATAAGATGTCAAGTACCACACCAGATGTTGTTTTTGCAGTAGAAGCAATAAGTTGATATTGATCCAATCCTGGAGAAACAGTCGGAAGCAGTTTTAGAACATAAGTGGATGTTCGAGGGATATGAAAACGACAGCCTCATTTGGGAGACAATTATCATTCCAGGATTCCAAGGTGACCTGGACGACAAGGAGGTTGTCAAAGTTATAGTTTTCCTTCTGACGAGGGGCGGTATTTTGGACAGGTGGTCCAAGGCAATACTGAGGGAGGCATGGCGCAGGATACTGATTAAGTTCAGTTGATGATACAGTCTAAGAAGTTTGGATTTGGAGTTCTTTTATGAGCTAGGTCCCATCAGACATCCAGACACATTCTAAGACAGGTATTGCTCATTTCGGGAGATGGGTTTCTCCACGAACTTGAGATTATGAGAGACATAGAAAGAAACATCATAGCGGATCCACTCGCTGAGGCTATTCCTCGAACGCAATAGTTTCGCAAACGGGATTTGTGAGACTGACTAGTAGAGGAGTTGGGTGTTCGGTATCACACGGGCTGTGAGTATGCGACATCGCAATAATTAGCCTTGAGTGCAAGTGGGAGATTGTTGGAGATAGTGCCCTCAGAGTCAATTATTGGATCACAGGCACGTGATTGCAATGATTGAGGGAGGACCTATTCCGGTAGGACAGTCTTACTCAAGATGATAGTATGCTATCTGGTTCACCTTTATCATCGTGTACTGCTTCAGGTGACCTTACAGGTCACTATTGCACGTTGATAGAGCCCCTAGGATTCTTGCTTGACTACCAGCAGTATGAGGGCAATCATATACGTGGGAGCTGGTAGTCTATAAGCACATCCTTAAAAGGTCCCTAGTCGTGGGAGTTTCAAGACAGGGCATCGATACTCCAGAGTAGACTATTGTATACAGTCGAGACCCCGACAAGGGGAGGTGGCCGGTCTCACAAGCCACTGGTGTCAGTTGGTTCACCTAAGATGTATACTGGTCCACATTGGGTTATGAGTACACCGGACAGGACTCGCCGGGAACATGCTAATTGGTCTTATACCTGACGTCAGATAGCAGTTCCCTGGTGACATGTGTACAGGTTAGTTCATCGACCTGAGGATCGTCAGTTTGTCTCGTGTGAGTTCCCACTGTACTTTGATTACTACCCTACCACGCTCAAAGGAGATGTGCAAACAGGTTTTAGTTGGGTACAGTCCCGAGCCACATGGAGGCAGTGAGTGGATCTTCATGGGTTCGTCTCTCCCGGTATTGGGGGTGAGGTCGCGCTGTGTCTAGGAGTGCCATTACACGAAGTCCTTGGCCAAGGCAGGAGATTTACTGGTAGGTATTCCAGTAGTATCTCAGGGTGTTCTGGGCTTCACTCCGACACGACTGTACCGCTTTTGGGGGTCTGACTTTTACCAACCCCCTCGGCCCGCCATGCGATGCTCATAGACGAACGGAACGGACTGTACGGATATTGTCACTGACGGGCTCAGTAGGGTGACAGGATGAGTTCGCTCATCGACGTCCCTTTTGGTCAATAGCTGGTAGCCCGTCACGTATGGCTAATACCTCTGACGTGCTAGTGGTTAAATCCACAGCCATAGTATTGATGAGTCTTTAGAGTCCCCCACAGACCAGTTGCTCAAGTTTTCGGGCGAAACGCTGTAGAGCCCGTATGGAGATATGGCAGGGTTCGATCAGATACGTGCGGTATTGCACGGATCATGATCGGACAATTAATACTATCGGGCTTTGGTTTAAGCCTGATCCTAGTATTGTACAGTGTAGATTTGTTTCATTGCATTTGTATTTCGGTCGGAATACAAATACGGGTATGTATATACAGTAGCGGGGTTTTCCTGTAATTTATTACGGGATCAGTTTTTCGATGTTGCCAGTTTGATTTCCATTTCAGCCATATTTCTTTATATCCTTCATTGGCTGAAGATTGGTGGAGGAGGGCTTATTTGCATTTGTGCAAATAAGCATTTTGGAGGGTTGTCTTTGCACTTTGTAGTGTCATGATGGTTGCACCATCCATTGACTTCTTGACTTCATTTGACTTCTTCTTCTTTTCATCATGGTTGTTGATGATTAGGTTGTTGGAGTGTTGGTTTTGGATTAATCATGGTTGTTGATGATTAGTTGATGGAGTATTGGTTTTGGTTGATGATCATTGCTTATCATCATCACCCATTCTCTCTCTTGCATTATGTTAGAGGCTCATTTCTTTTTCCATTCCAATTCACTCCATATGATCATCCCCCTTTTGATTTGGCCGGCCATTGAGATGAAGGGGCTGTCCAAAAATTGTGGTGGGGTTTTCTTGATCTCTTTGGCTTTATAAAATCCTACAAGTTCCATCTCCATAAGTTCATATCATTCCTCCACCAAATGGCAACTTCTATAAACCCCAAATGAGACTTAGAGTTCCACACTTATTCTACAGCAAATCTTGGGCATGTCCACTCGCCAACTTAGTGCCCGAGTTGCCTCGGTCCAGAGGTGGGAGCCCGTAAAAGAAGCCGGCGATGTGGTGCCCTTTCGGCGACATGGTGGAGACCGGAGATTCCGCGGGGAGATCGGGAAGACGACGAGAAGACCGAAGGACACGGATCGCTCGGTATATCTATCTACCCCTTCTCTGGATAGCTAGGACTAGATTAATGGCACGATCCGTCATTTTAGTGTGCGGTGGTGCCGGATTAAAAAGTTAAAGTAAATCATCGTTTCCGCATTCCGGCATCGGATTGACGGCCGGGGCGCCGCCGTGCACTTACATTAAACCAATCACAGATTTTCAATGTCCAGAATACACACAAAAGAGAGTCTCCGGAAACAAATCAGGCTTTCTTATGCCATTGTAGACTGGGTCACATCAATGAGAGAAGGTTGACGAAGTTACATACAGAAGGATATTTGGATCCATTCGAATATCAATCATATGCAACTTGTCAATCTTGTCTTAAAGGAAAGATGACAAAGACTCCGTTCACTGGACACGGAGTAAGAGCGAGCGAGCTCTTGGAACTTGTACACAGCGACATGTGCGGTCCAATGTATACGCATGCGCGAAGCGGTTATTCTTACTTCATTACTTTTACGGATGAATTTTCAAGGTACGAATATGTCTTCTTAATGAAACATAAATCCGAAGCCTTTGGAAAATTCCAGGAATATAAGATCGAAGTAGAAAAACAAACCGGTACAACTATCAAGACACTAAGATCTGATCGAGGTGGTGAATACTTGAGTGTCGAGTTCCTGGATTACCTAAAAGATAATGGAATTCTCTCTCAGCTTACTGCTCCATACACTCCGCAACATAACGGTGTATCGGAGAGACGGAACCAGACCCTATTAGATATGGTACGTTCCATGATGAGTAACGCTGAGTTACCGCGATCATTCTGGGGATATGCACTAGAATCAGCTGCATACCTTTTGAACCGAGTTCCAACTAAGACTGTGCCTACCACACCATATCAGATGTGGTGTGGGAAGAAACCCTACCTTAAGCACATTAAGACATGGGGATGTCCAGCTTTTGTCAAAAAGCAGCATGCGGACAAACTTGAGGAACGCTCAGTACAGTGCAAGTTTGTGGGATATCTAAAGAACTCCAAGGGATATTTCTTCTATTGCGAAGAGGAATAAAAGGTTTTTGTTTCTCGTCATGCACACTTCTTGGAAACTGAGTTTTTGGAAAATCGGATAAGTGGGAGCGCAATAGAACTGGAAGAAATTCCAGAACCACGAGCTATTACTGAAAGCTTAGTAGAACCAGAGGGTTCGAAAGATCAGGACATTCCTGCGCCGCTCCGCAGGAGTAGTAGGCAGTCTCATCCGCCCGAGAGATACTACGGTTTTCTCATAGACGGGGATAGAGAGGATTGCATCATTGATAGTGATGAGCCGAATAGCTTCAAGCAGGCCATTCAGAGCGTCGACTCGGTAAAATGGCTGGATGCAATGCGGACCAAAATGGAGCCCATGTACACCAACAAAGTATGGACGTTGGACGTTGCTCCAGATGGGGTAAAACCCGTAGGATGCAAGTGGATCTTCAAAAGGAAGATTGGTGTAGATGGACAGGTTGAGACCTACAAGGCTAGACTTGTTGCGAAAGGTTTTCGTCAAAGACCTGGTTTGGACTATGACGAAACCTTTTCTCCAGTGGCTATGATGAAATCCATTCGGATCCTTCTTTCCATTGCTGCCTTCCACGATTATGAGATTTGGCAGATGGACGTAAAGACCGCTTTTCTAAATGGAAATTTAGAGGAGTGTGTCTATATGGACCAGCTAGAGGGTTTCATTCATAGTGGGAGCAGCAGAAAAGTTTGCAAGTTGCTTAAGTCCATTTATGGACTAAAGCACGCATCGCGGAGTTGGAACATCTTTTTTGATGAGACGGTCAAAGAATTTGGCTTTATCAAAAATCCAGATGAACCATGCATCTATAGTAGATTTGTAGCAAGAACTGAAGTATTCCTCGTTTTATACGCGGATGACATTCTCTTAATAGGAAATCACATTCCTATGCTACAATCTGTCAAAGGGTTATTGTCACACAGGTTCTCCATGAAAGACCTGGGTGATGCCTCTTACATTCTGGGGATCCGGATCTATCGTGACAGATCCAAGAGGATATTAGGAGTTTCACAGTCCAGGTACATCGACACCATACTGAAAAGATTCAGTATGGAAGATTCCAAGCGCGGTAATCTACCGGCTTGTCATGGGATCACCCTTTCCAAGGAGATGTCTCCCAAGACTGATTTGGAAAGTGATCGCATGTTTATTAAACCCTACGCTTCTGCGGTAGGATCTATAATGTATGCGATGTTGTGTACCAGACCAGATGTAGCTTATGCACTGAGTGTGGTATGCCGGTATCAGTCAAACCCTGGGGAGAAGCACTGGAAAGAGGTAAAGAACATTCTCAAGTACCTGAGAAGGACTAAGGAGATGTTCTTGGTGGATGGCGGAAAAGACCTCCAGATCGAGGCCTTTGCTGACTCCAGCTTCCAGAGTGACAAGGATGATTCCAAGTCCATGTCGGGTTATGTCTTTACCCTCAATGGAGGGGCGGTGTGTTGGAAGAGTTCCAAACAGGAACCCGTTTCCGACTCGACGATGGAAGCGGAATATATCGCTGCTGCAGTTGCCGCAAAAGAAGCTGTCTGGATAAGGAAGTTCTTGACAGAACTTCAGGTGGTTCCGTCCATTGTTGATCCAATAACTCTGTATTGCGACAACAATGGGGCTATAGCTTTAGCGAAGGAACCCAGGTCCCATCAGAAGTCCAGACACATCTTGAGGCGGTATCACCTTATCAAGGAGATCTCGGGTCGCCAGGAGATCGAGGTTCGGAGGGTTGCTTCAGAAGATAACATTGCAGATCCATTCACCAAGGCCTTTCCCCAGACTCAGTTAGAGCGGCTGATCGAGATGATAGGCCTTCGATACGCCAGAACATGGCCTTAGTGCAAGTGGGAGATTGTTAATGTATATGCCCTAGAGTCCATTACTGTATCATACTAGTTTGTATATTACTTAATGGAAGCTTGGGGTATTCACCTTGTATAGACAATGTTGCTCAAAATAGTAGTATGCTACTTGGTTTGTTTCTACTTTAATGTGTACATGTGTTTATTTTAGTATATCACCTATACACATTAGTGGAGCCCTTAGAATCTTTGCTTGATTACCAGCGTTGTGATGGCAGTCACACTCGTGGGGGCTGGGTAATCCACAAGCACATCCTTATGCAGGTCGCTAATCGTAGGACTATCGAGACAAGGAATCGATACTCCGGAGTAGACTAGCGTATGCTCTTCTCAACCCAGCAGGGGAGACGGTCTGTCCCACAACCGTCAGTACGTCGTACTTAAGATAGTATTCGGGTGCGCGTTAGGTTACGAATACACTGGACAGGACTCGTCGGGAACTGTTGGTTGGTACTATACCTATCGTCAGTTATCAGTTCCCAGGTGACATGAGTACAGCTTTGTCCGCTGACATGACACTGTCACTTCGCCTCGAGTGTGTTCCCACTGTACTTAGATTACTACCCTACCACGGCTCAAAGGAGTCGTGAAAACAGGTAGTAGTTTGGTGTAGTCCCGAAGCACTTGGAGGCAGTGACGGTTAGACAGGATTCGTCTCTCCCGGTATTGGGGGTTGATATCACGCTGTGTCTAGGAGAGCCATTATACAAAGTCCCTGGCCAGGGCAAGCGAGATATACTGGTAGGTTTCCAGTGTTATCTTAGGGTGTACTGGGCTACACTCCGACACGACTTGTACCGCTATTAGGGGACTGACGTTTACCGCCCCCTAGGCCCGCCATGCGATATTCTCAGACGAACAGACCGGACTGTATGCAGATTGTCACATTCAGGCTCAGTAGGAGTTCAGGTGGGTTTCACCTCGTCCGTCTTCTTATCGGCATCTACCTGGGGGCCGTTACGCACAGCTAGTGCCGCTTGCAGTATGTGGTTAAACCCACTGCCAGCATAGTGTCGACTCTTTAGAGTCCCACACAGAGAGCTATTCTCATTTAGGCAAAAGAGTAGAGGTCGCATGGTTTTGCGACAGGGTTCGGTCACATCCGTGCACTTGTGCACGTTTAGTGTCCGGGAAGTTATCACTAGCGGTCTTTGGTTTAAGCCAGATCCTAGTGTACGTTTCGGGATTGGTTTTATCTCGTTTGTATTCGTGTTCCTCGAAACGCGGATGCGGATGTGTATGCACGGTTGACAGAGACAGAGGCAGAGGATTCTCATTAAGGTTGTTGACTGTTCTTTTTCTAAGCCCTAATGAGAATAAGAAATATGATTAATGATAATATTAATTAAGTATTATTGTGCCATGGTTGGGTTGAAAGGTTTACTTTGTTGACTTGGTGACTTAGTTGACCGGTTGACTAGGTTGGACTTGTTGACCATCATCATGACAATGGCTATCATTTCTTGGCATTGACCTTGGCTTGCTTGTTTGTTCACAAATTGCATTTAATGCATGAAATGATATTGCCATTTGATATGATAACAACCATCACATAATACTCAATTATTATTATGTGTTATGATTTTTTTGGATTATGAGAGCAAGGGTGAGAAAGACTTGCTCATTCTATCATTCTCATTCTCTCTCATCCTCAAGCACTCCCTCTTCCTCTTGCTCTCTCTCTCTATTGTCTCATGTGTTGATAAGCAAGAACCATAGAGATAAAGCCCAACACACTTCTCTACTCATCCTAGTATACAAAGTTTAGCAAACCAAGTGTTCTAGTTTCCTCAAGATTGATGTTGAAGCCAAAGGTAGAAGCTTTCTGGTGGATCCATGTTCCGCACAAAGAGACGACGAGGAGAGAACCATCCGATCACCATAAGGAGTCCAAGAGAAGGAGTTCAAGTTAAGGTATAACCCCTAACCGAGTAGGTAAAACTCCTAGTTAGGTTGTTAGATAGTTGTTTAACAAAGATCCGTATTTTGAGTCCATGTTACTACCAAAAGAAAAATCGTTTTTCATCATTTCCACAAGCCCGAAAGAACCGGGAGAGGTAACGTGGACTTACAACTAGCTGTACGTAACGGGCTACCAGGTATTGACCAAAAGGAAGGTCGATGAGAGAACTCATCCTCACACCGTACTGAGCTTGTCGGTGAAAATATCCGTTCAGTCCGGTCCGTTCGTCTATGAGTATCGCATGTCAGGCTTAGGAGGTATTTAAAAGTAAGACCCCCAAAAGCGGTACAAGTCGTGTCGGAGTGTAGCCCAGAACACCCTGAGATACTACTGGAATACCTACCACTAAATCTCCTGCCTTGGCCAAGGACTTCGTGTAATGGCTCTCCTAGACACAGCGCGATCTCACCCCCAATACTGGGAGAGACGAAACCCTGCCGATCCGCTCACTGCCTCCATGTGGTTCGGAACTGTACCCAACTAAAACATGTTTGCACGACTCTTTTGAGCCATGGTAGGGTAGTAATCAAAGCGCAGTGGGAACTCACATGAGACAAATGACGATCTCAGGTCGATGAACTAACCTGTACACATGTCACCAGGGAACTGCTATCTGACTTCAGGTATAATACCAACTAGAATGTTCCCGTCGAGTACAGTCTGGTGTACTCATAACTTAATGAGCACCTATATACGTCATAGGTGAACCAACTGACACCAATGGCTTTTGAGACCAGCCACCGCCCCTCGTCGGTGTCTCGACCCGTATACACTATTCTACTCTGGAGTATCGATGCCCTGTCTCGAAACTCACTCGACTAGGGACCTTTTAAGGATATGCTTATAGACCCCAGCTCCCACGTATATGGTCGCCATCATACTGCTGGCCGTCAAGCAAGAATCCTATAGGCTCTATCAACGTGCAATAGTGACCTGTAATGTCACCTAAAGCATGTACACGATGATAAAGATAAACCAGATAACATACTATCATCTTGAGTAAGACTGTCCTACCGGTATAGGTCCTCCCTCAATCTTTGCAATCATGTGCCTGAGATCCAATAATTGACTTTGAGGGCACTATATCCAACAATCTCCCACTTGCACTCAAGGCTAATTATTGCGATGTCGCATACTCACAGCCCGTGTGATCCCGAACACCCAACTCCTCTACTAATCAGTTTCACAAAGCCCGTTTGCGAAACTATTGCATTCGAGGAATAGCTTCAGTGAGTGGATCCGCCCTAATGTTTCTTTCTATGTTTTTTTTTCTCAAGTTCGCGGAGAAAGCCATCTCCCGAAATGAGCAATACCTGTCTTAGAATATGTTTGGATATCTGATGGGACCTAGTTCATAAATGAACTCCAAATCCAAATTTCTTAGACTGTATCGTCAACTGAACTTAATCAGTATCCCGCGTCATGCCTCCCTTAGTGTCCGCTTGGATCACCTGTCCAAACCACGGCTCCTCGTCAAAGGGAAAACTATAACTCTGACAATCACTCTATCATCCAGGTCACCTTGGAAGCCTAGAATGATAACCGTCTCCTAAAAGAGGCTGTTGTTATCTTATTCCTAGAACATTCACTTATGTTCTAAAACAGCTTCCAAACGTTTCTCCAGGATAGGATTAATATCAACTTATTGCATCTAGTGCAAAAACAAAATCTTGTATGGTACTTGACATCTCATGATTGACTCAATTGCATAAGCAAGTGATATGTCAATCATGCACATCCCTCTCCCCTTTAGTCTGTAAGACACCTTTAGAGAGGGTTACTCCATCACCTGCAGGCACACTACCGTGCCAGGAGTCGTCCATTCTAAAACACCTTTAGAATGCTGTCTTTGTACCCTGATTGGGAAACTACCCAAATCTAGATCTAAAACCATAGATCTAGTAACCAGAGTGTCTGATATTATATCCATATCCTATATGGAGAAACCACTGTGTGACAACCAAAGTATAGCCGATCGTAGTATAGGAAATTTCACTTCCTACTATGTGCATGTCATCCATATACCAGGACATCAAACCCTACTACCTTCTTAACAGATCCATCCCCTATTCTGATGAAGTCAAACCTATGACTGTCACATCAGAAATAGATGATCTATCTCCGCTATATCAGCTTTTGTCTATAAATAGACATAGGCTACTTGTCCACTATGCTTCCGCTGCTCCCACAGACTACGACAACCCTTTGGCAGAGTCATATACACGTAGACCTATAAAGCTAGTTTAGAAAGACGCTATACTCATCCTCCTGCCGGGTCTCACAGTCTGGAACAACAGCAATGGAAAGTCTGGGTAAACAAGAACCTCCTTGTCACCGTCCATGAGGCTACCGGAGTACCTCTCGGGAGCCTGAGGTTACCCACCACATCTGCGCAGTGGATAATGGAATGTCAAACCAGATTGAATCTTTAAGTCCTATTAAATTTTTAGTAATCGTTTGCGGTTCTAGAATCACATCCAGTTCTACCATACTCCCACTACTGTTTTCTGAAAAAATCCATTTTTATCAAAACTGTGGCGAGTCAAGAACAATATCACTATTGATCTTCCAGATGGTAAAAAGTCAACCCTCGTCATAGCCCGAGTTAACCCACAAACAACCATTACAGAAACGTGCCTTGAGTTATCCAGAGTCTGGTTTTAAGCATAAGCCGGACAACTCCCCGTACCTTAACATTGTTAAGATATGAACTATTCTATATCCAATATAGAAACAGATGCACTGATTTAATTGGAACCAGATTCAAATCATGCAGCTGTCTCCAGTGCATGTCAACTAAATGGAGAGAGGCCAATCATCATTACTCAACTTAGGAATACATCCATATATGAGTAACCTGAAAGAGAAGCAAGTTCTCATAATCATTACTATCAACTGAACACCATACACAAGTATCTACATCTTCGATCACTTTGAAGATTCCTGATACTTGCAATACCTGGTTCTCTACTTTATTCATATACCTATAACTTCTCAAAACTTGGATCTTCTATTTCTACGAAACACATGTCTAAGAACTAGAGAAGTCACAAGTAAACAGAATGTAGTACGAGTACCAACCCGTCTGTCCTTATAGACACTGGACAACATACAATACTCTGTATAAGTCCCCTGAGTCCAATAACTCATTCCCTCTGTGTCGTAGGTTGAAAACTATACTTATGGTTAAGAAGAATTACACCGCTGTTTATTGCTCCTTAACTAACCATCAACTGATATAGGTAAATGTCATGGACATAATTTCAAAAAGTTATATCTCACTTTATTAAAATAAATGTAAAGATATATCAGTTTGAAATTGGTGCATAACAACGGATATTCAAAACCAAATATTTGCCGTCCGGCAAACAACCCAAGAGATTTCCTCAAATATCACCAATTACAACGAATCCCGATATAATGAGGATGATAACCCAATTCCCAATAACTTACTCACACTCATCATCTGTAAAACTATACAGATGTGAGAATCAAACCTGGTAAATACATACCCTGGAGCAAGGGCTAATTGGGAAATCAGTTTTCTTTTAACAATACATAGTGAAACTGAAACATGTAAATGTTTTGAAGGGGTATCCGGGTATTCCTCGTAATGCCTCTTCCATTTTCAGATCCACAACTGTAACCGTATATTTTTTTGCTATCTCTCCAAATCCCTTTATATGTCTTTACTCATTACCTTCTGTACACCGTTTTAGGCTAAATGGTTTTCTTCCTTCCCTACCGTTCGGCACCAGCCTATGGTTTGGAAGTAGACTATCCAATAAGTGTAATAGGTGTACTGTCCTAATCCTAGGAGCACTCGCAACCCGAGAGAAGGTAAAGATAAAAGGCAACTGAATAAAACCTTATTCCTATTTCTCCTGAACTAGAATCCATCTCCGAACTGGAACAAGCTCATTCAAGTTCGTATATAACCATATGATGGAGTATCCAAATAACTGTGGATCTTCGTAGTGATACGGAGTGTCCTGGAGAAATACAAAGGTGAAATAGGATTGGCGATGAAATACTTGGTATGGTCGTGAATAGCAGTCGCAGTTTACTTTGCCGTCTTTCTAATCCCTTTATTTGTCTTAACTTATTACCTTCTGTACACAATCGTTAGGCTAATTGGTTTTCTTCATTCCCTACCGTTCGGCACCTGCCTATGGTTTGAAAGAAGACTATCCAATTAGTATAATAGGTGTACCGTCCTAATCCAAGGAGCACTCGCAGTCTAAGAGAAGGTAAAAAGAAAAGACAACTGAATAGTCCTATTCATTTTCCCCAGAACCGGAAACCATCCTCGAATCTGGAACAAGTTCCTTCGATTTCGTATATAACCATATGATTGTTTTATCCAATCTAAGTGGATGTTCATAGTAATACGGGGTGTTCTGGAGAAAAGGGTAAAAGTAGGAGTGGCAATGAGGTATGCAACTCAGACAATTCAAAAGCCGGTGTTTTAAGAAAGTTCGGTTAACTTGGTCACTGAGTTATAGTCTTGGGTCGGGTCATGGTCGCTGCCAAAGAGAGAGAGAGAGAAAAGAAACACTCTGCGTGCACTCTAACCTAGATCAGAATGGTTATCAAGTTATCTAATCAGGAAACCTCCCACTGTAACCTCAAATTCTCCTCCAAACCGGAAAGAAGAATTAGTCGGGATCACCCAAGGAGTAAACCAACTCATCAGTGGGAATCGGGATCCAACTATCATCGCATGAAAACGTGATGGAATCCACTCACGTTATCACACTCCAGAAGATATGCGCATATCTGGAAAGTTTCAGTTTCTTTGGAAACACCCGATGTGATTTTTACCCCATGCTCTTATGACCTTGACGAAGGCCAGCATAACATTAGTCACATGTCAAGTTCTACCCATCATTATCCAGGTTAATTTGAACCCACCCGTACATACGCTTGACGAAGGCCAAAATAGTAGTACGACTGTCCCAAACCAACGCATCTATCTATGCAGCAGAAAAGTAACAAATAGCTACCATACACTATGCCATGACGAAGGCCAACAAACATAGCATGAATACTAAGTGCTACCCGTCTGAAATGACGGAGGGCTACGAATGGTTTTTGGCGAAAAACCTTTAACGTAATGAACTTGATATCGTTGAAGGAACCAGATAACTTTTTATTAAAATATAGTTGCGAAAACCTTTGCTAAAGAGGTCACTCCCGGTGAAGGGATCTCGGCTCTTTCCCCGTAGAATGAGGTGCAGGATATTCCAGCTGAATACCACGATACAAAGCAAAAAGGCAATCGGCTATAGTGAAGTTATTACCCTGACGCAAACTTCTATCCAAGGGGTCACTCCCGATGAAGGGATCTCGGCCCTTGCCTCGTCGACTGAGGTGCTGGATATTCATAACCGAATACCACTGTGCAAAACAAAAAATATCCTCCTTGCAATAACAGCTTTTTGAAAAATGTTCCAACAACATCAAACAGGTTTGTTTAGCTTGCATTGATCCGAATCATTGCTGTCCCATCAATTAATCACACCACAAAAGAACGAAAATATGATGTACGTATATGCCATCCGCATTCGCCACTGGGTCTCGTCATCACCCGTTAGGTTACTTAACTAACGACAGAGCGGGGACTGGACTAGCGCGGGTGTAAAACATATACAACATCTACTAGTATATATATCAATATATAATAATCGCTCAAGGCGTGATAAAATGCAACATAACAGAAATGTAATAAGCATCACAGAACAATACAGATAATCTGGGATCCCCGGGTTTCATAGAGCCGCTACTGAAACCCGACGTTCCCCTGGTCGTGTGGATAGCCTGTGCAATGAAATCCTAGACCCCTACGGGCGCGGCAAGTTACCCGCCAAAACCTGAAGCGAGGCAGCCCCCTACAGCAAAGTGAATGGACCAACCAGCACTTCACGGAATCCGGTAACTTGAGCACCCCTCATTCGGTCAACCTGTACCCCCTATGAGTGCGGCGAATAGCCTGCCAATTCTAGCGTAAAGCCCCCTCCGTCTCAAAGCCATGAGATGCGGGCTCGTTGCCTTCTAGAACCCGGCTATCCGTGCACCCCACCACGGGGTAATCCTAGTATAGAAAGTAAAAATATACAACGGGTACATCGACCTCAGCCCGGTCGTGCCCCAAAAGAATAATATACAAACAGGCAGTGACGGCAGTCCACATGTCGGACGCTCTTCCAGCAATATCAAATGTACAAATGTAACCAAACTGTACTACCATTGCAACCAGGCTATCCACCACGACAAATCCGCAACATCACGGAACATCAAAATGAATGTCACGTTCGCAAATCCGTCTAAAAGAGCTATAGCAATTAGACAAGATTTACCGATCAAATGACATTCACGGTCACAGATAGTAATGTAAGTACTGCGAACTAACTTATTTAAAATTTTGATCGACAAAATTTCCTGAAGTGGGCCCCAAGTACAATTCCAGCACTCAAAATAATCTGGGCCAAAACTAAAAATTCCAGAAACCCCAATTCCATGTCAAAGACAACAGTAGAAAAATTGGTGCACTGAAGTTACAGAACCGCGGCGGAACCGCGGCAGAAACGTGGGTAATGCCGCGGTTCCGTGGCGCTATGGTAGAGTCACACTTCCAAATTTCTACAGTGATCTTTGAAAAGCCTGACTGATTTTCTGACGTACCCAAAATAATTTTTAGACCACAAAAAAAAATTTTACAGAAACTTCATGAAATGGAATCGCGGTTTCGGAAATTTCGTCCGATCGATTTATTAAACACGTTAGAGCAAGCTAGTAAAGTTTAATGGCGTGACTCTGATACCATGTAAGTCTACGGTAGCGCCCCGGCCGTCGATCCGATGCCAAAATGCGGAAACGAAATCTTTTTCTAAACTTGAAACCGGCGCTATCGCAAACTTTAATCCCGGATCGAACCATTAACCTATAACTAGCTAACTAGAGAAGGGTTAGAAAAGCTATACCGATTGATCCGTGTCCTTCGGTCTTTGGCCACCAACCCATGGTCCTCACGGCATCTCCGATCTCCGGTCTCCTCGTCGGAAAGGGCACCACATCTTCGAATCCTTTTACGGGTTCCCGCATCATCCGAAGCAACTCAGACATGAAGTTATCTAGCCGACGTGTCCAGGGTGAAGTAGAGAATGTGTGTGATCACTTTGTCTCAAGCATCCATTGATTCTCAACGCATTAGAGTGTATGGATGGAGGTTGAAGATGATGCCATTATTGGAAATTGTGAGCTAGAGGAAGAAGAAGAAGAGGCTTTTTCTAATATTTTGTTGAGATGAAGAAATGAGAGCTTGGATAATAATACAAGAGCTAACCCCTCTCATATGGCTGCACTCTCACTCTCTACCTCTCATTTCAACACTCTAATCACTCAATTAACATGACTTGTTCGGAAAAAAAGAGACCATGAGTCACCAAATTGAACATGCCACATTAATTGCACCTCATGATGAATTCCACTCACAATTTCCAACATTTGTAAACATTAACCCAAATGTTTACAACAATAAAAAGATATGGCAACATCTAAAGTAAACTAGTGACGGATCACAAGGATACCCCTCACCTGTATATACATACCTGCATCATCATTCCGACTTAATGCAAATACGATGAGACTAAAGTAATCCAACAAATCTAATAGTAGGATCCGGCTTAAACCAATGGCCACTAGTATGAACCATCCGATCATGATCCGAGCACGACTGCATGTATATGATCGAACCCAGCCATAATACCATACGGCCTCTACAACGTTTCACCCGAAACTTGAGAAACTGTCTGTGAGGTACTCTAAAGACTCGTCAATACATTGGCTGTGGATTTAACCACTAGCACGTCAGTGGTACTAGCTGTACGTAACGGGCTACCAGGTATTGACCAAAAGGGAGGTTCATGAGCGAACTCATCCTGACACCCTACTGAGCCAGTCAGTGACAATATCCGTACAGTCCGGTCCGTTCGTCTATGAGTATCGCATGTCAGGCCTATGGGGTTGGTAAAAGTAAGAACCCCAAAAGAGGTACAATCTGTGTCGAAGTGTAGCCCAGAACACCCTGAGATACTACTGGAATACCTACCAGTAAATCTCTTGCCTTGGCCAAGGACTTCGTGTAATGGCTCTTCTAGACACAGCACGATCTCACCCCCAATACGGGGAAAGACGAAACCCCTGCCGATCCGCTCACTGCCTCCATGTGGCTCGGGACTGTACCCAACTAAAACCAGTTTGCACGACTCCTTTGAGCCGTGGTAGGATAGTAATCAAAGCAAAGTGGAACTCACACGAGACAAAAGACGATCTCAGGTCGATGAACTTACTTGTACACATGTCACCAGGGAACTGCTATCTGACGTCTGGTATAATACCAACTAGCATGTTCCCGGTGAGTCCAGTGCGGTGTAGCCATAACCCAATGAGCTTCTGTATACGTCTTAGGTGAACCAACTGACACCAATGGCTTGTGTGACCATCCACCGCCCCTCGTCGGGGTCTTGACCAGTATACACTAGTCTACTTTGGAGTATCGATGCCCGGTCTCGAAAGTCCCTCGACTAGGGACCTTTTAAGAATGTGCTTATAGACCACATCTCCCACGTATATGATCGCCATTATAATGCTGGCCGTCAAGCAATAATCCTATGGGCTTTATCAACGTGCAATAGTGACCTGTATTGTCACCTAAAGAATGTACACGATGATAAAGATAAACCAAATAGCACACTATTATCTTGAATAAGACTGTCCTACTGGTATTGGTCCTCCCTCAATCATTGCAATCACGTGCCTGAGATCCAATAATTGACTTTGAGGGCACTATATCTAACACTACTCCATAAGAATTAAATCCCAAAATGTGCATATGAATGCTACGTGCGTCTGGTGCGCACGGAAATCGAAATCTATGAATGTGCCATACATGTGCACAGAAACAAAATCTAAGCGCAACGGGTGTGCACGAAACACCTGTCAAGGCAACAGGTGTGCCTGACAACAAATATCAGGTGCATTTGATATGCACGAAGAATCCCGATTTTGTGCATCTCATAACATGCGCCCAACATGCACGAAAATCCAAATCAGGTGCATCCATCATGCACGAATAAAATCTAAATCATGTGCATTTAATCATGCACAAAATCATGAAATCACGAAATCCAATATCAAGCGCCGAACATGCGCAAAATCCCAATCCGGTGCACAAGGTGCACAAAACAAATATCAAGTATCACAATCAAAATCGACGGTATACAACACATTTCAATCCAAATCCAAATCAGGTATACCGTGGTATATAATCTCATAACCATGTGGATCAGCGTGCACAAAAGCAGATCAAATACAGAAAGTGCATGAAAACTATGCCGAAAGCTTAAGTCAAATCACATGCATACCATAGGTATGAACTCAAGATCAATATCTCGAATGATATCAAATCGAAGTCAAGTGCAACTGTGGTACAAAAAATCTCAGTCATGCAAATAAATCATCCAAAATACCGAAATTCAAGGTGACGGATGCATGATAATCGAATCACCAAATCACAAATCATAAATACTGTCGTCGATATGTCCTTCTTCAAACTCGAGAAGGTGTCGGTGCATCCAGTGCTAGCAAAGCAAGATATCTGCTTGCCAACTGTTCGTGGCCTGTTGTCTGGTGCCCTTAGGCTCTCGTCTCTCACTGCAGATTGCTAAGTGCATAGCTCCTCGTCTCAACGGTCAAATATGGAAACGACAATGGAAGCAGTCCGCCCTAGCACATCCTCTAAAGATCTTTGGCCAACAATCTCGTCGACGATGCCGAATGCTGGCCTGCTGGGTGTGCACAATATGACCTCTCCTGGGTCCAAGTCTTCTCTTATAGTATTCCAGAAAGGTTCCGTCGAAGTCTCTCCAAAATCTCGTTTCTACCGATCTGCCAGGAAGCCATCGTCTTTTACTAAATCAATTCCTTGTTCCGGAATGGATGCATACTCATCGCGAGTTCTTCTGGAAGGTATATCCTTATACAACGCCTCTGTATGCGTATCACATCTTTGATGTCAGCGGAGTGGAACGTCATCTCGTCAAGATCACGTGTGAACCGCTTACTCCACTTTTCTCAAAGGTCGACTGCTTCGGACTCGTCTCTTCGCGGCTGCATGGACTGTGCTCCAACGGCTATATTCGTATCTGGAGTCTCCCAAGCAATGTATCCCATCACATGATATCCAAATGATGTCGAATCTTTCGATTGATTCGTCAAAGTTCCATAATCCCCCAAGAGCTCCACATCTTGGGTACAGTTTAATAGTATTCCGGTAGATGCCACAGCACCTATGGACCAACCGTAGAAGGGCAAACCCAAGCCTCACTAATGGCACCGCTGAACTGCCGCAAACCCTAAGGTTTCAAAGTGATCTCATAGTCATTACGTCGAGTTATGGTTTCATTCTTCTAGAGGGTCCATAGTGTTGGATATAGTGCACTCAGAGTCAATTATTGGATTACAGGCACGTGATTGCAATGATTAAAGGAGGACCTATACCGGTAGAACAGTCTTACTCAAGAGGATAGTATGCTATCTGGTTTATCTTTATCATCTTGTACAGCTTTAGGTGACATTACAGGTCACTATTACACATTGATAGAGCCCTTAGGATTCTTTCTTGACTACCAGCAGTATGATGGCGATCATATAGGTAAGAGTTGGGTAGTCTATAAGAACATCCTTAAAGTGGTCCCTAGTCGTGGGAGTTTCGAGACTGGGCATCGATACTCCATTAGTAGACTAGTGTATACAGTCGAGACCCTGACAAGGGATGGTGGCCGGTCTCACAAGCCATTGGTGTCAATTGGTTCAGCTAAGATGTATACAGGTGCTCATTGGGTTATGAGTACACCGGACAGGACTCGCCGAGAACATGCTAGTTGGTATTATACCTGACGTCAGATAGCAGTTCCCTGGTGACAATTGTACAGGTTAGTTCATCGACCTGAGATCGTCATTTGTCTCGTGTGAGTTCCCACTGTGCTTTGATTACTACCCTACCACGGCTCAAAGGAGTCGTGCAAATAGGTTTTAGTTGGGTAGAGTCCCGAGCCACATAGAGGCAGAGAGCGGATCGGCAGGGGTTTCGTCTCTCCCGGTATTGTGGATGAGATCGCGCTGTGTCTAGGAGAGCCATTACACGAAGTCCTTGGCCAAGGAAGGAGATTTACTGGTAGGTATTCCAGTAGTATCTCAGGGTGTTCTGGGCTGCACTCCGACACGACTTGTACTGCTTTTGGGGGTCTGACTTTTACCAATCCCCTAGGCCCGACATGCGATGCTCATAGACGAACGGACCGGACTGTAAGGATATTGTCACTGACAGGCTCAATAGGATGTCAGGATGAGTTCGCTGATCGACCTCCCTTTTGGTCAATACCTGGTAGCCCGTTACGTACGGCTAGTACCATTGACGAGCTAGTGGTTAAATCCATAGCCAAAGTATTGACGAGTTTTTAGAGTCCCCAAAAGACAGTTTCCCAAGTTTCGGGCGAAACGTTGTAGAGGCCGTATGATATATGGCAGGGTTCGATCATATACGTGCGGTAGTGCACGGATCATGATCGGGCGGATCATACTAGTGCGCTTTGGTTTAAGACGGATCCTAGTATTAGATTTGTTGGATTACTTTAGTCACATCGCATTCGCATTTGGTCGGAATGCGGATGCATCTATGTATATACAGGTGAGGGGCATCCTTGTGATCCGTCACGAGTTTACTTTAGATGTTGCCGTATCTTTTTGTTGTTGTAAACATTTGAATTAATGTTTACAAATGGTGGAAAATGTGAGTGGAAGTCATCATGAAGAGGTACAATCAATTAGGTGACTCATGGTCTCTTTTTTAGTGCTAATGTCACTTAATTGATTGATTTGTGTGTTAAATTGATGGATGGAGAGAGAAAGGGCAGCCATATCTCTTTGGGTTGGCTCTTGAGTTTCATTCTGGTGCTCTCACAATAATTCAACACAAGAAAAGAATATGCCACTTCTTCTTCTTCTCCCTCTAGCTCACCATTTCCATTGATGGCTTCATCTTCAACCTCCATCCATACAATGGATGCAAGAGACAAAGTTGTCACACACATTCTCTACTTCACCTTGGACACGTCGGCTAGCGAACTTCGTGTCCGAATTGCTTTGGATGAAGCGGGAGCCCGTAGAAAGACTCGAAGATGTAGTGCCCTTTCCGACGAGGAGATCGAGATCGGAGATGCCGCGAGGAGCTTGGGATGGTGGCTAAAGACCGAAGGACACGGATCGATCGGTATAGCCTTTCCAACCCTTTTCTAATTTGCTAGTTATAAGTTAATGGTTCGATCCGGATTTAAAGTATACGATAGCACCGGTTTCAAGTTTTAAAAAAGTTTTCGTTTCCGCATTTTGGCCTCGGACAGACGGCCGGGGCGCTACCGTAGACTTACATGGCATCAGAGCCACGCCATTAACCTTTACTAGCTTGCTCTAACGTGTTTAGAACTTCGATCGAACAAAATTTCCAAAACCGCGATTCCAATTTATGCAGTTTCTGTCGAATTTTTTTTGTCTTCAAAAAATTATTTTGAGTGTGTCAGAAAATCAGGCAGGCATTTTTAAGACCACTGCAGAAATTTCGTTGTATGATATCACTATAGCGCCGCGAAACAGCGACATGACCCTTGTTTTGGACGCGGTTCCGCCGCACCACTTTAGCTTAAGTCCACCAAATTTTCTACAGTGGTCTCTGAGTTGGAATTGGGGTTTCTGGTATTTTTTGTTTTGGCCCAGATTATTTTGAGTAATGGATTTGTGCTTGGGGCCCACTTCGGGAAATTTTGTCGATCGAAAATTTAAATATGTTAGTTTACAGCACTTACTTTATATCTGTGACCGTGAATGTCATTTGATCGATAAATCTTGTCTAATTGCTATAGCCCTTTTAGACGGATTTGCGAACGTGACATTCACGTTGATGTTCTGTGTTGTGCTGTGATTTTGCGGATTTGTCGTAGTGGAGAGCCTGGATGCAATGGTAGTACAGTTTGGTTGTATTTGTACATTTGATATTGCAGGGCGAGCGTCCGACATGTGGACTGCCGTCGCTATCTGTTTGTATATTATTCTTTTGGGGCACGACTGGGCTGAGGTCGATGTACCCGTTGTATATATTTTACTTTCTGTACTAGGATTACCCCGCGGAGGGGTGCACGGGTAGCCGAGTTTTAGATGGCAACGGGCCCGCATCTTATGACTTTGAAACGGAGGGGGATTCACTCTAGAATCGGCGGGCTATTCGCCGCACTCGTGGGGGGTATAGGTTGACCCAAGGAGGGGTACTCAAGTTACCGTATTCCGTGAAGTGCTGGTGGTCCATTCACTTTGCTATTGGGGGCTGCCTCGCTTCAGGTTTTGGCGGGTAACTTGCCGCGCCCGCAGGGGTCTAGGATTTCATTGCACAGGCTATCCACACGACCAGGGGAACGTCGGGTTTGAGTAGTGGCTCTATGAAACCCGGGGATCCCAGATTATCTGTATTATTCTGTGATGCTTATTACATTTCTGTGATGTTGCATTTTTATCACGCTTTGAGAGATTATTATATATTGATATATATACTAGTAGATGTTGTATATGTTTTACACCCGCGCTAGTCCATTCCCCGCTCTGTCTTTAGTTAAGTAACCTAACGGGTGATGACGGGACCCAGTGGAGAATGCGGATGGCATATACGTACATCATATTTTCGTTCTTTTGTGGTGTGATTAATTGATGGGACTGCATTGATTCGGATCAATGCAAGCTAAACAAACCTGTTTGATGTTGTTGGAACATTTTTCAAAATGCTGTTATTGCAAGGACGTTTTTTTTTGTTTTGCACAGTGGCATTCGGTTATGAATATCCAGCACCTCAGTCGATGAGGCAAGGGCCGAGATCCCTTCACCGGGAGTGACCCCTTGGATAGAAATTTGCGTTAGGGTAATAACTTGACTATAGTCGATTAATTTTTTCTTTGCATCGTGGTATTCAGTTGGAATATCCTGCACCTCATTCTATGGGAAAAGAGCCGAGATCCCTTCACCGGGAGTGACCTCTTTAGCAAAGGTTTTCGCCACTATACTATTATAAAAATCTATCTGGTTCCTTCAACGATATCATGTTCATTACGTTAAAGGTTTTTCGCCAAAAACCATTCGTAGCCCTCCGTCATTTCAGACGGGTAGCACATTGTATTCATGCTATGTTTGTTGGCCTTAGTCAAGACATAGTGTATGGTAGCTATTTGTTACTTTTCTGCAGCATAGATATATGCGTTGGTTTGGGACAGTAGTACAGCCTTGTTGGCCCTTGTCAAGGGCTTGTACCGGTGGGTTCAAATTAACCTGGAAAATGACAGGTAGAACTTGATGTGACTTATGATTTGTTGGTCTTAGTCAAGGTCATAAGAGCATGGGGTAAAAATCATGATTGTTATATTTTCTGTGATTGTAATAAATCGAATCAAATAGTCCCCGGCAACGGCGCCATTTTGATCGAATTGTTTTCTTGGATGTAAAAGTATCAAATAGTAAAGAAATCACAACCAAAAATATTTGACCGCAATCAAACAACGGTGTCAGTTGAAGTTAATGAATGAGTGCGGATCGTCCTTAGGGATCTCGAGATTCGTTTTTATTTTATTTGTTCGAAATGAAATGTTAAGCAACAATAAGAGAAAACTCGATTCAAGATTGAATTGTATTCGTGTGTCACTAATCTTTACTCAAGAATCAAGAACTATAAACAACAAGAATCGGGTTTCAATGGTATTTTCCAAACGACAATCAAGAATGATAAAGAAGCTCGTAGGAATCGATAGGATCTTTAGATGTGTTGTAGTCTACAATATTTCGTATTCTTGTCCTTCGAAGAGTTTATACTAGATCAATGGTTATCGACGCGAGTTAGGGTTTTCTTGATGAAATTAGGGTTTCATCTCTTAACCCTTGCTCTTTCGAGGATACCATTTATATTCTAGCCTCTAGCAATTTCAAGAAGCGATCGGATCACCCCAATCTCGAGCGATGTTGATCAAGAAAGCATCGCATCAATTTGGGTTGTCGATTCTTGAACCTTGCTAGGGTTTACACACTCGTGGGATTCAAGAATTGATTACAAATTTGCTACATCATCATACTAAAGATCGTTTCGACTCCTTAACGAGCGGAGTTTTACTCACGCATCACCACATAGACAATATTCAAGAACAGTAAAGATAACATGATGCGGAATTTAAAAGAAACAAGATAGAAGAAAATATCACCTTTTATTTCATCAACAATTTCAATACAATCTTTCAAGATCTACAAGAAGAAAGAAAATCGATCGTTGACTCGGCTTCGCTCGACTCCGTGGATCGTGGATCTACTTTGGATCTCTTGCCCGATGGAAGATCGGCTCGGCTCATAAAAGGGTTGAAGGAATCTTGCTTGGCTTGCACTCAAGATCTTGAATTGTGGTTGGATCTAGGGTTAGGGTTTCCTACAAGATTTCTCACTAATCTCGAGGAAGAAGAAGATGGAGAAAGAGAATGGCTAAACTAAAAATGGGTTGAATCTATCACTCTCCAAGATTGAATCAAGATTTTCCAAGATGATAAATGAGTGAGCCTAGGGTCTTATTTATAGACCTAGGTTTAGGTTTGAATTAGACTTTCCCTCCCAAAGTTTGTTGTCCAAGTTTGTTGGGGTTTAGCTTAGGGTTTAAGCAAGGGTTTGGGAAAGTTCTAGAAGTTTTAGGCTAGTTTAGGAGCTTGATGATCTGGTGGAAGTGTCTGGACTCTTCTGGACTTTTGTATGCATTTTTGAGTTGCAGGTACTAACACAGGAGTTGTGGTGCAATTCGTGGAGCTGACTCCCTGTATCCACCGCGCAACCGCCGCGTGAGGTAGGCTTTGGCCGCCCTTCCGCCGCACATTGGTGGCCTTGGGATCTGTGCTTTCTTCAGTAGCTTGGTACTGCTGTATGGGTTATCCTTTGATGTTTAGAATTGCAGTTGCCCTTCTATGTTGATACCAGATTTGCTTTCAATGAGTTTACGAGCAATTGTAATGGTCGAGCAATGTATTGATCGAGCAAGTATCTCTTTTCCTGCATAGACTTCAAAATAGGGGTTGCAAGATATAGAAAATATGCTATGTAATGCAATGCAGTTAATTTCCCTAGAATTTCCGGTTTAAAGGTCGAATACATGTAATTTGATATTTTGCGACCAATTAGCTAATATGTGAATTATGAATACCGTACTCTCCTATATGTATGCAGATGTTAAGGAAATTGCCTGCTAAAATATACAGTATTTTCGACTGATCAAATACCCCCAAACTTAATTTCGATCGTCTCGAGAGAATGTTTTATTAAAAAGAGAATGAGAAAACAAAGAAAGAGAAAAACTAACTAGCACACTTTCGTAGGCAACACGATTGCACTGAGCACGTGCAACAAGCCTTTAAACCTCTAGGTGTCCCTAGTAGGAGGAGTGTTGTCTCCTGAGGGTTTTCAGCGGATTGCACCCACAAAATCCAAAAATAAAAGCAAGATCATGAATATTACATTTAAAGACAAGAATTGTAAAAGAAAAGCCTTGAAAATTAGGGTTTCCAACTAAGCTAGCTTTTCGGTTGTCATGAGCCCTATCTTAATGGTCATGAAAAAATGTCAGAAATCACGTCCTCCCTCAATAAAACATCGTCTTATTCTTCATTCCTATCTTTATTCCAAACATCGATCATATCACCCTGCGTGTGTGTAAAGACATCCCTACACCCGGAGAATTCAATTCAAGCTATCATACTCTTGCCCTTCGACCTCAGTACTTCTTGGCAAACGAGATTGCTTACACACTTTCATGCGACCGTTAATACTTCTTGAGGTACTAACCGACCGATTACTGATGTGCTTGCTAACTTGGTGTATTTTCCTAGTCTTGCACCACCTCAGGCATAGCAGTGACACCCAGACCAGTTGACCTTGGGGCACTAGGTGAAGAAGCACCCTTTTGCTATATATTTTTCTTACCCTTGGTGATAACAAAACCAGTATCCATTTTTCTCACCACTTTAAAACACACTTTTTTTTTCCATACTTTTGGCTTTAAGACAAGAGCATTTCAAGGTATCCTCTACTATCCCAGGCTTCAAGACGTGTGTAAGTGCGAATAGCAGGGTAGCAACGTTCAAAATGTTTGGCTTCCAGAATAGAAACTATTTTTCAGACTTATTTTTATCCTCAGATTAGTGACGTCCTTCATCTTACTAACCCTTGGGACAACGACTCATAACTACTTATTACTAGTTCGTATAAGAAAACTTCTAATTTTCTTAGTTTTCTAAAATTTTTCAATCTCATGGATGTAATTGTTCACTGTCTAAACTTTCATTATCTTATTTATATACAAAAAAGTGTAAATATTAAAATTATTTTTATATTTGAAAATTTTTAAATTTTTATGGGTTTTGAAATTTTTCAATTTTTATAGATTTTTTTAAAAAAAATGTTTTGTGCTTATGCAGATGATATGCAAATGATGCGAAAATAAGCACAAACCTCCCCCAAACTTGTTTTCAACAGTGTCCTCACTGTTGCCGACAGTCATACCTACAAAAATCTGTAAATCTGGGGGGAATTATTAGTGGGGGCAAAAATATATAAGTGAAGAACTTCCCCCAAACTTGTTTTATTTACTCACCTTCATTCAAAATATGATACAATGATATACTGGACATGAAAGTGAGACGGAGGAATTTTAATCAAAATAAACTGGCTCTTGTAAGAACAAGAGCTCCTCCGTGGGGTCAGTGGAAAAATACGGCTTTAATCTATGTCCATTTATTTTGAAAACAGTGCCGTTTTTAACATTTTCAATATCTACTGCCCCGTGCGGGTATACAGACCGCACAACAAAAGGTCCCTTCCAACGAGATCGGAGCTTACCCGCATGAAGGTGTAATCGTGAATCATAAAGAAGGACTTGTTGACCAGGTAAAAATGTTTTCCTCAAAATGTTTTTATCGTGAAAAACCTTAGTCCTATTCTTTGTGATTACAGCATTATCATAAGCTTCATCGCGGAGTTCGCTTAGCTCGTTTAGTTGCAGCTTCCGAAAGTTGCAAGCAAGGTTTAGATCAAAATTAATTTCCTTTATAGCCCACAATGCTTTATGTTCTATCTCAACAGGTAGATGACATGCTTTACCAAACATTATCCTATATGGAGACATTCCTAGGTCGGTCTTATATGCAGTCCTGAATGCCCAAAGAGCATCCGTCAATTTGGTCGACCAGTCTTTTCTATTTTTGGCAACAGTTTTCTCCAGGATAAGTTTGATTTGTCTGTTTAAGATCTCAGCCTGCCCGCTTGTTTGGGGGTGATAGGGTGTAGAAAGACGGTGGTTGATTGAATATTTCCGCATCAGAGTCTCCAAAGATCTGTTGCAGAAGTGTGTCCCATTATCGCTAATAATAGCGTGTGGATGTCCAAATCGCGAGAAGATATTCTCTTTTAAGAACTTAATGACAACTTTCTTGTCATTAGTGCGACTCGGAATGGCTTCTACCCATTTGGAGACATAATCAACCGCCAGCAATATGTACAGATTCCCAAAGGAGTTGGGAAAAGGACCCATAAAATCTATGCCCCAAACATCAAACATTTCAACAACCAGAATGGGTTGCTGAGGCATTTCATTCCTCTGGGATATTCTACCCGTATACTGACATTGTGTACAGGTTTTGCAATGTTCAAATGCGTCCTTGAATAAGGTCGGCCAATAAAATCCACATTGCAAAACCTTTTCCGCTGTTTTTCTTGGACCAAAGTGACCCCCACAGGCCTGATCATGACAAAATGAAAGAATACTCTTGAACTCTTCATTTGGGACGCACCGGCGAATGATCTGATCAGGACAATATTTAAACAAATAAGGCTCATCCCAGTAATAGTGTTTTACTTGGGAAAGAAAGCGGTATTTGTCCTGTTTTGACCAATCGCTCGGTATAAGTCCTGTGGCATGATAGTTCACAATATCCCTGAACCATGGTTCAGAGGATACGCTCAAGAGTTGTTCGTCAGGGAACGAGTCATTGATCGGCAGGGTCACAGGGGAAGAAACGATGCGTGAAAGGTGGTCAGCTACTACGTTTTCACATCCTTTCTTATCTTTGATAACAAGATCGAATTCTTGTAAAAGAAGGATCCAACGTATTAGTCGACCTTTGGCATCTTTCTTCGCCAACAAATGTTTCAAAGCGGAATGGTCAGTATATACAACAATAGGTGAGCCGATTATGTAAGGCCTGAATTTCTCCAATGCGAACACAACCGCTAATAGTTCTTTCTCTGTGGTTGTATAATTGATTTGCGCATCATTCAGGGTCTTACTAGCATAGTAAATCACATGTGGCATCTTTTCAATGTGTTGTCCAAGGACAGCACCTACTGCAAAATCAGATGCGTCACACATCAGCTCAAAAGGGTAGTCCCAGTTTGGTGATGATAAAACGGGGGCTGAAGTGAGTGAGTGTTTAAGTGAGTCGAAAGCTGTCTCGCAATCCGAGTCAAAGTGGAAGGTCGTATCCTTGGCCAGGAGTAGTGTTAAAGGTCTAGCAATTTTGCTAAAGTCCTTTATGAATCTCCTATAAAAGCCAGCATGGCCAAGGAAAGAGCGAATATCTTTGACGCTTCTGGGATGAGGGAGGTTTTGAATGACATCTACTTTAGCTCTGTCAACCTCAATGCCCTTCTGTGAAATGACATGTCCAAGGACTATTCCTTCTTGGACCATAAAGTGGCATTTTTCCCAGTTCAAAGTCAAGTTCTTCTCTTTGCATCGAGTAAGAACAGCGTCCAGATTCGCTAGGCATTCAGAAAAAGAGTCTCCAAAAATCGAAAAGTCGTCCATAAAGATCTCCAGGAAATTCTCTACCATATCAGAGAATATCCCCATCATACACCGCTGAAAGGTAGCGGGAGCATTGCATAGCCCGAAAGGCATGCGACTGTAAGCAAAGGTACCAAAAGGACAAGTAAAAGTGGTTTTATCTTGATCCTTTTTGGCGATGGGGACCTGATTGTAGCCTGAGTAACCGTCCATGAAACAATAGAATTGTCGTCCCGCTAAGCGTTCCAGCATTTGATCAATAAATGGTAGAGGAAAATGATCTTTCCTCGTAGCAGCGTTGAGTTTTCTATAATCGATGCATACACGCCACCCAGTTTGGGTGCGTGTCTGAATCAACTCATTCGCTTCATTTGTGATAACTGTGATGCCGGATTTCTTAGGAACGACGTGTATAGGACTTACCCACTGGCTATCGGAGATCGGGTATATAATACCACTATCTAAGCATTTGACGATCTCTTTCATGACAGCTTCCTTCATGACGGGATTTAACCGTCTCTGTGGTTCTCGGGTCGGTCTGGCATCATCCATCACGTGTATATGATGTTCTACTATCAAGGGACTAATCCCTTTGATGTCCGCCATACTCCAACCAAACGCCTCTTTATTAGATCTTAATACCGATAAAAGTGCCTTCTCTTGCTCTGATGCAAGAGAAGTGGAAATTATAACCGGTAAAGTCTCGTTCTCACCAAGATATGCATATTTTAGGTGAGAAGGTAAGACCTTGAGATCTAATTCAGGCGGAGAAATGATCGAAGGAAGGATCATAGAATGATTTTTGGATTTACAAAGAAGCTCAGAGCCTGTGAAAGATACAGACTCGGGTGGAGAAAAGTCAGAAGTGCAGGACTCAAGTGTAAGTGTAGTGTCCTCACTAAGTGTAAGATCAAGCAGAGATGTGCTAATGTCATTGAGATCAGTAAAGCAAAGTTCCTCGGCTCCACAACTATCGAGAGCGGTCTCATGGACAGAACACACATCTAAAATATGAGCACTAGGTTCTGATGGCTGACTCCCAACTCTGTAGATATTTAGTTCAATGGTCATATTTCCAAATGATAAATTCATTGAACCATTTCTACAATTTATAACAGCGTTGGAAGTGGCAAGGAAAGGACGACCTAAAATCACCGGAATTTGGCCCCGGGGGTTTGCTACAGGATGTGTGTCAAGCACAATGAAGTCTACAGGGAAAACAAATTCCCCGACCTTTATTAACACATCCTCTAATTCACCCCTTGGTTTGGTGATAGATCGGTCCGCCATCTGGAGAGTACAATGAGCAGGTTTCAGCTCTCCAATTCCTAGTTGCTCATAGACAGAATAAGGTAACAGGTTAACACTCGCGCCAAGGTCTAAAAGAGCACGATTTATGTTTTTACCCCCAATCGAAATTGATATTGTAGGACATCCTGGGTCCTTTCGTTTCTTTGGCAGCTGGGGAATAAAAGCAGTGCTGATATTATTAGCCATAAAGACCTTCTTCGGCACCTGAGTCTTCCTCTTCCTAGTGCACAAGTCCTTTAGAATCTTCGCATAAGCGGGGACTTGTTGAATTGCATTTAGGAGAGGGATATTGATGTTAACCTGTTTGAACATTTCTAAAATTTTCTCCATATGAGGACTCGTTCTGTTAGCCCTTAGCCGATTCGGGTAAGGTGCTTTCGCAATAAGCGCGGGGTCCATCATAGGAGAAGGAAAGGGGGGTAGACGAGATCCCAAAAGAGGTGTGGGGACCGTCTGTGGAGAACTATAAGGGTTGGGTGAAGGTGTTGAGCCTAAAGGGAACTGGAGAATAGGCTCGTGCGAAGGTGGTTTGGTAGAAGAAGAAGGATCAGAAGGAGAAGTGTGTGTATGTGGAAAGGTCTCAGCCGGGGTTTTGACATGATTTTCAGTATTATCAATATCTTCCCCGACATTATTATTCAGCACTCTTCCCGATCTCAACGTGGTAATGGCATTTACATTGTAATGCCCAGGATTCTGCAGGGGTTGAGAGGGAAGTTTCCCTTTTTCTCTCGCACTCATTTCAGCTTTGAGGCGTGCGATTTCAGCTTCCATCGATCTGATACTCTCAGCTTGTGACGCTGAGTTTTTCTTTATCTCATTGACGGAAGATCTAACCTCAGTCGAAACCTCCATGAAATTGGATAAGAGTGATTTCATGGTTTGAGTAAATTGAGAGAAATCGTCAGAACAGGACTGCATAGGATTAGACTGTGCAGGAGTGTTGCCCTGGTTTTGGAAATTTTGTGACTGGTAGGGGTGCTGAGTGAGTTGAAGGGGTTGCTGTTGTGGTGGAGGAAGAGCCCTTTGAAAGTTATTTGTGTTTGGAACCGTGTTTTGAGATTGATTTTGGTTCCAAGCAAAATTCGGGTGGTTCCTCCAACCCTGATTGTATGTGGAAGAATATGGATCGTTTCGAGGTCGTTGAAATGCGGCTTTAGAATGCTCTTGACCTTGAAACGCCGAGTTTAAAGGACATTCTTCCGTTAAGTGTGACGGATCAGAACAGCACCCACAAATAGTTTTGGGGAGTGATACCGGGTTTAGGGAGGCTGCTGCAAATTTGTGTTCCATAGCGTCGAGCTTCTTTTGCATTGCTGCCATTTCTGCTCTAACACCTATGGACACATCTACTTGGTGTACGCCACCCCTATTCAATGGTTGGGTTCCACTCTCCCAAATTAGTGATTTTTCAGCGAACTCTTCTAAGTATCGCCAGGCTTCCCCATCGTCTTTAGTCATAAATGTACCCTGACACATATTCTCAAGGCTTTGTTTCGTGCTAGGGTTACTGCCCTCATAAATGATTCGGCAAAGCTCCCATCTCGGGATGCCGTGATGAGGACATTGAACCATTAGATCCTTGAAACGTTCAAAGTACTTTGAAAATGGTTCGGTAGGGAGCTGGGCAAATTGGTTCAATTCGCTCCGAATTCGAGCCGTTCTTTGGACTGGGTAAAATTTCTTTAGGAATGCAGCGACGAATTCTTCCCAATTTGTGATGGAGTGTGCGGTGGTGTTATATAGCCACTTCTCGGCTATATCGCACAAGGTAAAAGGAAGAAGTCGTAAACGCATTGCATCCACCGAAAGTTGAGACGTACCCATCATAGCACATACGTTTTCAAATTTGGTAATGAAAACGTAAGCGTCCTCGGTCTCGAGTCCGTGATACTTAGGTAGAAGGTTGATATACTGGGGCTTGATTTCAAAATTATCCCCGTTGGCTGGTGGTGTGGATAAGCAGGTGGAAAGTGGACCTCTAAGTGGATAGCATCTTTCCTGAAGAGAAATGTGTGGAGGATTCTGCGCACCAACGGACGGTGGCAGATTGGGGTTAAAGAAGTTTGATGGATTCGGATCCATCGGTGTGGGTGTGGTAGTAGGCAAAGAAAAGGTAAATGAAGAATTATCGACTTCGGAGTCGATAAAAGGTACGCGGACTAAACGGGCACTAGAATCCCGTGTCCAGCCTATCTTGTACTAAAAAGGGTTAGTACAAGTGGCAGCGTTGGCTTATAATTAGGGGTAAAATGAATGCGGTGTTTGCTTTGAAAAGGGACGGATTTTGAAAAAATGATGCGACAACCAAATGCAACACACAAACCCTAGAATCTAATGGTCACCTAGGTCCGGCTCTAGACCGCTCCTAACTGCCAAAAGACAAGTCGCGGGATCAATCCTCCACTGCCTCTTTGTCCCCCTGTGGCCGGATAAGTGCCAGGTAAGTGGGAAGGAACCACCACTACAGTGGACCTAATTAATAACCACTAGCCTTAGACACACTCGCCTTAGGCACCACAGGAAAACGCGGATAAGCAATGAATTACCCACGGCCCTCTCTTGTCCTAAATGAGCGCGACAGTCCTTAGAGTCATCTCTAGATTTCTTTTAGTTAATGGGGGTAAATGCGGATGCAAGTTTGGTGGTTTTCGGGGCCTAGGAAGGGTAATGAAATCCCCACCTAATTTGGATTTGGCCGTGCCCCTTAAATTCCGTATTTAATATGCAAAACAACCAAGAAAACCAAAATCACGCACAATTTTAATTTGCTTTTGCGGCGCAGCTATTGTTTGCAATGAATCCTGCAGAAAGGATTAGTTGGAGCTAAAAAGGGAGAGGGGAGAGAGCAAGAAATCACCTGCTGGAAAATTATCCAGAGAACCCTCAATACTGCGGCGGTTCCGCCGCACAAACGATGTACTTGCCGCCCTTCCGCGGTCAAGTGTTGGGAACAGTGTACAATTTTTCTTCAGCTGCTTTCTGTTGCTATCTCCAGCTCTCTGGTATATCCCAAATAATTTTTCCACAGCACAGAATGCTCCAGATCACCTTGCAATCAATTCACAACACACGTATAAGAGTTTGTACGAATTTTGATTTCAAGAAATGAAACGTAATAATTCTTTCACTTCAAACTATAAAATGTAAACGAATTAGCGCGCGATCCCCGGCAACGGCGCCATTTTGATTGTTATATTTTCTGTGATTGTAATAAATCGAATCAAATAGTCCCCGGCAACGGCGCCATTTTGATTGTTATATTTTCTGTGATTGTAATAAATCGAATCAAATAGTCCCCGGCAACGGCGCCATTTTGATTGTTATATTTTCTGTGATTGTAATAAATCGAATCAAATAGTCCCCGGCAACGGCGCCATTTTGATCGAATTGTTTTCTTGGATGTAAAAGTATCAAATAGTAAAGAAATCACAACCAAAAATATTTGACCGCAATCAAACAACGGTGTCAGTTGAAGTTAATGAATGAGTGCGGATCGTCCTTAGGGATCTCGAGATTCGTTTTTATTTTATTTGTTCGAAATGAAATGTTAAGCAACAATAAGAGAAAACTCGATTCAAGATTGAATTGTATTCGTGTGTCACTAATCTTTACTCAAGAATCAAGAACTATAAACAACAAGAATCGGGTTTCAATGGTATTTTCCAAACGACAATCAAGAATGATAAAGAAGCTCGTAGGAATCGATAGGATCTTTAGATGTGTTGTAGTCTACAATATTTCGTATTCTTGTCCTTCGAAGAGTTTATACTAGATCAATGGTTATCGACGCGAGTTAGGGTTTTCTTGATGAAATTAGGGTTTCATCTCTTAACCCTTGCTCTTTCGAGGATACCATTTATATTCTAGCCTCTAGCAATTTCAAGAAGCGATCGGATCACCCCAATCTCGAGCGATGTTGATCAAGAAAGCATCGCATCAATTTGGGTTGTCGATTCTTGAACCTTGCTAGGGTTTACACACTCGTGGGATTCAAGAATTGATTACAAATTTGCTACATCATCATACTAAAGATCGTTTCGACTCCTTAACGAGCGGAGTTTTACTCACGCATCACCACATAGACAATATTCAAGAACAGTAAAGATAACATGATGCGGAATTTAAAAGAAACAAGATAGAAGAAAATATCACCTTTTATTTCATCAACAATTTCAATACAATCTTTCAAGATCTACAAGAAGAAAGAAAATCGATCGTTGACTCGGCTTCGCTCGACTCCGTGGATCGTGGATCTACTTTAGATCTCTTGCCCGATGGAAGATCGGCTCGGCTCATAAAAGGGTTGAAGGAATCTTGCTTGGCTTGCACTCAAGATCTTGAATTGTGGTTGGATCTAGGGTTAGGGTTTCCTACAAGATTTCTCACTAATCTTGAGGAAGAAGAAGATGGAGAAAGAGAATGGCTAAACTAAAAATGGGTTGAATCTATCACTCTCCAAGATTGAATCAAGATTTTCCAAGATGATAAATGAGTGAGCCTAGGGTCTTATTTATAGACCTAGGTTTAGGTTTGAATTAGACTTTCCCTCCCAAAGTTTGTTGTCCAAGTTTGTTGGGGTTTAGCTTAGGGTTTAAGCAAGGGTTTGGGAAAGTTCTAGAAGTTTTAGGCTAGTTTAGGAGCTTGATGATCTGGTGGAAGTGTCTGGACTCTTCTGGACATTTGTATGCATTTTTGAGCTGCAGGTACTAACACAGGAGTTGTGGTGCAATTCGTGGAGCTGACTCCCTGTATCCACCGCGCAACCGCCGCGTGAGGTAGGCTTTGGCCGCCCTTCCGCCGCACATTGGTGGCCTTGGGATCTGTGCTTTCTTCAGTAGCTTGGTACTGCTGTATGGGTTATCCTTTGATGTTTAGAATTGCAGTTGCCCTTCTATGTTGATACCAGATTTGCTTTCAATGAGTTTACGAGCAATTGTAATGGTCGAGCAATGTATTGATCGAGCAAGTATCTCTTTTCCTGCATAGACTTCAAAATAGGGGTTGCAAGATATAGAAAATATGCTATGTAATGCAATGCAGTTAATTTCCCTAGAATTTCCGGTTTAAAGGTCGAATACATGTAATTTGATATTTTGCGACCAATTAGCTAATATGTGAATTATGAATACCGTACTCTCGTATATGTATGCAGATGTTAAGGAAATTGCCTGCTAAAATATACAGTATTTTCGACTGATCAAATCACATCGGGAGTTTCTAAAGAAACTGAAACTTGCCAGATTTGTGCATTCCTTCTGGAGTGTGATAACGTAAGTGGATTCCATCACGTTATCATGCTATGATAGTTGGATCCCGATTCCCACTGATGAGTTGGTTTACTCCTCGGGTGATCCCGACTAATTCTTCTTTCAGGTTTGGAGGAGAATTTGAGGTTACAGTTGAAGGTTTTCTGATTAGATAAATTGATAACCATTCTGATCTAGGTTAGAGTGCACGCCGAGTGTTTCTTTTCTATCTCTCTTTGGCAGCGACCATGACCCGACCCTTGACTATGACTCAGTGACCAAGTTTACCGAACCTTCTTAAAACACTGACTTTTGGATTGTCAGAGTTGCATACCTCATTACCACTCTTACTCTTACCCTTTTCTCCAGAACACCCCGTATTACTACGAACATCCACTTCCATTGGATAAAACCATCGTATGGTTATATACGAACTCGAAGGAACTTGTTCCAGATTCGAGGATGGTTTCTGGTTCTGGAGAAAATGAATAGGACTATTCAGTTGTCTTTTCCTTTTACCTTCTCTCAGGTTGCGAGTGTTCCTTGGATTAGGACGGTACACCTATTATGCTAATTGGATAGTCTTCTTCAAAACATAGGCAGGTGCCGAACAGTGGGGAATGAAGTAAGCCAATTAGCCTAACGAAGGTGTACAGAAGGTATTAAGTAAAGACAAATAAAGGGATTAGTAAGAGGGCAAAGTAAATTGCGACTGCTATTCACGACCAAACCAAGTATTTCTTCGCCAATTCTACATCACCTTTGTATTTCTCCAGAACACTCCGTATCATTACGAAGATCTACAGTCTATTGGATGCTCCATCGTATGGTTATATACAAACTCGGAGGGACTTGTTCTAGTTCGGGGATGGATTCTGGTTCAGGAGAAATAGGAATAAGCTTTATTCAGTTGTCTTTTATCTTTACCTTCTCTCGGGTTGCGAGTGCTCCTAGGATTATGACAGTACACCTATTATGCTTATTGGATAGTCTTCTTCCAAACCATAGGCTGGTGCCAAACGGTAGGGAAGGAAGAAAACCATTTAGCCTAAGAGGGTGTACAGAAGGTAATGACTGAAAACTTATAAAGGGATTTGTAGAGATGGCAAAGAAATATACGGTTACTGTTGTGAATCTGATAATGGAAGCATTACTAGGAATACCCGGATACCCCTTTGAAACATTTACATATTTCAGTTTCAGTGTGTATTGTTAAAAGAAAACTGATTTCCCAATTAGTCCTTGCTCCAGTGTTTGTATTTACCAGGTTTGATTCTCACATCAGTATGGTTTTACAGATGATGAGTGGGAGCAAGTTATTGGGAATTGGGTGATCATCCTCATTATATCGGGATTCGTTGTAATTGGTGATATTTGAGGAATTCTCCTGGGTTGTTTGCCGGACGGCAAATATTTGGTTTTGAATACCCGTTGTTATGCACCAATTTTAAATTGATATATCTGTACGTTTATTTTTATAAAGTGAGATATAAATTTTTGAAAATATGTCTATGACATTTACCTATACCAGTGGATGGTTAGGTAAGGAGTATTAAACAGCGGTGTAATTCTTCTTAACTATAAGTACAGTTTTCAACCTACGACACACAGGGAATGAGTTATTAGACTCAGGAGACTTATACAGAGTATTGTATGTTGTCCAGTGTCCACTAGGACAGAGGGGTTGGTACTCGTACTATATTCTGTTTACTTGTGACTTCTCTAGTTCTTAGACATGTGTTTCGTAGAAATGCAAGGTCTAAGTTTTGAGAAGTTATAGGTATAAGAGTAAAGTAGAGAACCAGGTGTTGCAAGTATCGGGATTCTTCAAAGTGATCAAAGATGTAGATACTTGTGTATGGTATTCTATTGATAGTAATGGTTTTGAGAACTTGCTTCTTTTTCAGGTTACTCATATCTGGATGTATTCCTAAGTTGCGCAATGCTGATCGGCCTCTCTCCATTCAGTTGACATGCACTGGAGACAGCTGCATGATTTGAATCTAGTTCCAATTAAATTAGTGCCTCTCTTTCTATATTGGATATAGAATAATTCGTATCTTTACAATGTTAAGGTACGGGGAGATGTCCGGCTTATGCTTAAAACCATACTCTGGATAACTCAAGGCACGTTTCTGTAATGGCTGTTTGTGGGTTGACCCAGGCTATGACGATGGTTGACTTTCTACCATCGGGAAGATCAATAGTGATATTGTTCTTGACTCGCTACAGTTTTAATAAAAATGGTTTTTCAAAAAACAGTAGTGGATGTATGGTAGAACTGGAAGTGATTCTAAAACCACAGACGATTACTGAAAATTTAATAGGACCTAAAGATTCAATCTGGTTTGACATTCCATTAGCCATTCCGCAGATATGGTAGGTAACCTCAGGCACCCGAGAGGTACTCCGGTAGCCTCAATGACGGTGGCAGGGAGGTTCTTGTTTACCCAGACTTACCATTGCTGTTGATCCAGACTGTGAGACCCAGCAGAAGGATGGGTATAGCGTCGTTCTAAACTCGCTTTAGAAGTGTATGTGTATATGACTCTGCCAGAGGGTTGTCGTAGGCAGTGGGAGCAGCGGAAGCATAGTGGACAAGTAGCTTATGTCTATTTATGGACTAAAGCAGGTATAGCGGAGATAGATCATCTATTTCTGATGTGACGGTCATAGGTTTGACTTCATCAGAATAGGGGATGGATCTATTAAGAAGGTAGTAGGGTGTGATGTCCTGGTATATGGATGACATACACATAGTAGGAAGTGAAATTCCTATACTACGATCGGTTATACTTTGGTTGTCACACAGTGGTTTCTCCACATAGGAATTGGATATAATATCAAATATTCTGGTTACTAGATCTATGGTTTTAGATCTAGATTTCGGTAGTTTCCCAATCTGGGTATTTAGACAGCATTCTAAAGGTGTTTTAGAATGGACGACTCCTGGCACTGTAGTGTACTTGCATGTGATGGAGTCACCCTCTCTAAAGTTGTATTACAGACTAAAGGGGAGAGGGATGTGCATGATTGGCACATCACTTGCTTAGGCAATTGAGTCAATCATGAGATGTCAAGTTCCACACCAGATGTTGTTTTTGCACTAGATGCAATAAGTTGTGATATTAATCCTATCCTGGAGCAACGTTCGGAAGCAGTTTTAGAACATAAGTGGATGTTCTATGGATATGATAACAACAACCTTTTTAAGGAGACGGTTATCATTCCAGGCTTCCAAGGTGACCTGGATAACAGAGTGACTGTCAGAGTTATAGTTTTCCCTCTGACGAGGGGCAGTATTTTGGACAGGTGGTCCAAGCGGATACTGAAGGAGGCATGGTGCAGGATACTGATTAAGTTCAGTTGACGATACAGTCTAAGATGTTTGGATTTGGAGTTCAATTATGAACTAGGTCCCATCAGATATCCAGACATATTCTAAGACTGGTATTGCTCATTTCGGGAGATGGCTTTCTCCGCGAACTTGATATAAAGAGAGACAGAGAAAGAAACATCAGGGCGGATCCACTCACAGAGTCTATTCCTCGAACACAATAGTTTCGCAAACGGGCTTTGTGAGACTGATTAGTAGAGGAGTTGGGTGTTCGGTATCACACGGCCTGTGAGTATGCGACATCGCAATAATTATCCTTGAGTGCAAGAGGGAGATTGTTGGATATAGTACCCTCAGAGTCAATTATTGGATCACAGGCACGTGATTGCAATGATTGAGGAAGGACTTATACCGGTAGGACAGTCTTACTCAAGATGATAGTATGCTATCTGGTTTATCTTTATTATCGTGTACATCTTTAGGTGACATTATAGGTCACTATTACACAATGATAGACCCCTTAGGATTCTTGCTTGACTACCAGCAGTATGATGGCGATCATATACGTGAAAGTTGGGTAGTCAATAAGCACATCCTTAAAGTGGTCCCTAGTCGTGGGAGTTTCGAGACTGGGCATCGATACTCCATTAGTAGACTAGTGTATACAGTCGAGACCCCGACGGTGGCCGGTCTCACAAGCCATTGGTGTCAGATGGTTCACCTAAGATGTATACAGGTGCTCATTGGGTTATGAGTACACTGGACAGGACTCGCCGGGAACATGCTAGTTGGTATTATACCTGACGTCAGATAGCAGTTCCCTGGTGACATGTGTATAGGTTAGTTCATCGACCTGAGATCATCATTTGTCTCGTGTGAGTTCCCTCTGTGCTTTGATTACACCCCTACCTAGCATCAAAGGAGTCATGCAAACAGGTTTTAGTTGGGTACATTCCCGAGCCACATGGAGGCAGTGAGCGGATCGGCAGGGGTTTCGTCTCTCCCGGTATTAGGGGTGAGATCGCGCTGTGTCTAGGAGAGCCATTACACGAAGTCATTGGCCAAGGCAAGAGATTTATTGGTAGGTATTCCAGTAGTATCTCAGGGTGTTCTGGGCTGCACACCGACACGACTTGTACCGCTTTTGAGCGTCTGACTTTTACCAACCCCCTAGGCCCGACATGGGATGCCCATAGATGAATGGACCGGACTGTACGGATATTGTCACTGACAGGCTCAGTAGGGTGTCAGGTTGAGTTCGCTCATCGACCTCCCTTTTGGTCAATACCTGGTAGCCCGTTACGTATGGCTAGTACTACTGACATGCTAGTGGTTAAATCCACAACCAAAGTATTGACGAGTCTTTAGAGTCCCCCATAGACAGTTTCTCAAGTTTCGGTCAAAACGTTATAGTGGCCTTATGATATATGGCAGGGTTTGATCATATACGTGCGGTAGTGCACGGATCATGATTCGGCGGATCATACTAGTGGGCTTTGGTTTAAGCCGGATCCTAGTATTAGATTTGTTGGATTACTTTAGTCTCATCGCATTCGCATTCGGTCGGAATGCGGATGCAGGTTTGTATATACAGGTGAGAGGTATCCTTGTGATCCATCACGAGTTTACTTTAGATATTGCCGTATCTTTTTGTTGTTGTAAACATTTGAATTAATGTTTACAAATGGTGGAAAATGTGAGTGCAAGTCATCATGAAGAGGCACAATCAATTAGGTGACTCATGGTCTCTTTTTTAGTGTTAATGTCACTTAATTGATTGATTTGTGTGTTGAATTGATGGATGGAGAGAGAAAGGGCAGCCATATCTCTTTGGGTTGGCTCTTGAGTTTCATTCTAGTTCTCTCACAATAATTCAACACAAGAAAAGAATATGCCTCTTCTTCTTCTTCTTCCTCTAGCTCACCATTTCCATTGATGGCTTCATCTTCAACCTCCATCCATACAATGGATTCAAGAGACAAAGTTGTCACACACATTCTCTACTTCACCTTGGACACGTCTGTTAGTTATATGTATGCCCTAGAGGCCATTACTGTACATAGGATGTATATTGTAGTGGATGCTGGGACATATATAGGGAGGACTTTCTTGCTCGACATGATAGTATGCTATCTGGTTGCTCTTTACCTTAACGTGTATACTGGATGTCTCTATGTTACATGTTGGTAAAGCCCTTAGGATGTGTACTTGACTACCTGGACTATGATGCGGATGATACAAGTGGGGACATGGTAGTCTATAAGTACTTCCTTCAAGGTCCCTAGTCGTGGGTGTATCGAGACGGGGCATCGATATACCAGAGTAGACTAGCGTATACCTTCTCGACCCATACAGATGGGCGATGGATGATCCCATATCCATTGGTGTTTAACATCGGAGATGATATACGGTTGCTCAGTAGAGACTGGGTACACTGGACGGACTCGCCGAGAACTCCCAGATGGTATTATACCTTACGTCAGATGGCAGTTCTCTGGTGACACTGGTACAGAGTAGTCTGTAGACCCGAGATCGTCATAGAGTCTTGTGTGATTGTGCTTTGATTTCCACCTTACCACGTCCAAGAGCGCATGCAAAACGGTGGCTTTTGGGTACAGTCTCGAATCACATGGAGGCAATGAGCGATAGGAGGGGATTCGTCTATCCCGGTATAGGGAGTTGATGTTGCGCTGTGTTCGATTGGCTATAACCAGAAATCCCTGGCCAGGGTTGCTGAGATTTACTGGTAAGTGTTACCAGTAGTTTCTCGAACTGTTATAGACCTCAAATCGACACGACTTATCGAGCTATTGGGGTCTGACGTTTACCACCCCTAGGCAAGATATGCGACATATCAGACGACGAGACCGGACTGTACGGTAAGTGTTACTCGTTGGATTCACAGGAGTGTGAGCGGGCTTGCTCGTCGATCTTCTGATCGCTCGATACCCGGGTGGCCGTTACGTTTAGCAGACCGCTTGCGGCTTGTGGGTGTTTGATATGATCATCACCTGCTGCCAGCGTATTGACGAGTCTTTAGAGTCCTACACAGAGGTTTCCTGGCTCAAGCGAAACGAAATAGGAGCGCATATGAGATATCTGCGGGACCGAGAATAATGCGTGTATGTGATACCGTATTTCATTCTTGCGATTTGTAACATTGATCGGTTATATGCGATATAGCCGGGTTATCGGATCAAGTGTTGATTCGATAAGTTGTTACTATTGATATTAGTCGGTTATATATGCGATATGACCGGATCGTTAAATCAAGTGTTGATTTAATGATTTAATGTATAATTATATATATGATATATTACTTTACATTAACTAATATTGGTTCACTTTAAATGGATTTTCTCACTTGAAGTTCACAAGTTGTATATGTGATATACTTTTGTGCACTTGATTGTATCATGTTTGATGATGCATGTTTACTTGAGTTTGTGTAAAGATTGAACCATGGTTATTTAAATGGTTAGGGTTTTGGTTTTCTTATTCATTCATTTATTTATTTATTCTTTTTGGAAAATAATAAACATAAAGAGAAAATGGTGGCTTTCTTTGTTTGCATCTTGAAGCTTCATGAAGCTTTGACTAAGTGACCATTTTGTCTCATGCTTAACCCTAACCACTCCTTTTAACCCTAGTTCATTCTCTACACTTGACCATGGTTGTATTATGATAAGTATTGATTTTCTTTTCCATTTAAAAATAACTTACCATAATATTCATCTTCTTCTTCTTCTTCTTCACATGAAGAAAACCTTGCTTCATCAATGGTGATTTGATGAAATCAAGTGAGAAATCCAATTCTAAAGTGAACCCACCTCCTATTTCTTCATCCTCTACCTCTTGCCAAGTAGTATAGGATGTTTTCTTCACAAGTTTCATGACTTGGTGAAGTGGGAGCTTGATCTTGTGATGCCTCGACGTAGATCATCTTCGGCATCGTTGTCGATGACCTAGCCCGCCCATTTCCCCGATGAAGCCGACGCTAGAGCCCGGGATTGGATTTGGACAGCAAGGGGACTTCATCACGAAGCTGTGGAGGTGGAGAACCGGATCTACAAAGGTTGTATTTCCGTTCACTTAGTTAAATTGTTAACTAGCTTCTTGTTTCGCCTAAAATTCTAGTTAACCATCTAGTCTAGGGTTTCTCGGCACCGTAAAATTTTAAGTTAGCATGGTTGATGCCTTGTGGGACCTCATTAGTGTGCCTAGGAACCCTACAACGTCGGCTAGCGAACTTCGTGTCCGAGTTTCTTCGGATGAAGCGGGAGCCCGTAAAAAGACTCGATGATGTGGTGCCCTTTCCGACGAGGAGATCGAGATCGGAGATGCCGCGGGGAGGTTGGGATGGTGGCGAAAGACCGAAGGACATGGATCGATCGGTATAGCCTTTCCAACCCTTCTCTAGTTTTCTAGTTATAGGTTAATGGTTCGATCCGGATTTAAAATATACGATAGCGCCAGTTTCAAGTTTTGAAAAAGTTTTCATTTCCGCAATTTGGCCTCGGACAGACGGCCGGGGCGCTACCGTAGACTTACACATAGCATTACTTGCATTTGTCTCAGAATACTTTAAACTTGGAAAATGGGCTTCTTACATTCGATCGTCTCCATCGACTCCCAACGTACCTCCGTAAAGTCGTCTCTAGCTCGAATCAATCAATCCGATGACCTCGCATCGGGGTAGGCAACGAATCATATGTCCTAGTCCTTCCTCCATGGGTGACTAGTAATCTTCTCTTATATTCCTAAGTACAACTCGTGCGGCAATAGCTCCAAACATCTGGGGCGATATCTCGTCAGTCGCATCAACAACTGGCTCATTCATCTGCACACTGAACAGTTCCTCGATCCTCATGAATAAGCGATACATCAAACACTCATGGTGCGAAAACATAATAAAACGACGCCTCAATGCAATCGTAAGACCCTGGAATCACGCCCTGGTCAGTCCTCGTCCGTGACGAGCTCGTGTTGACGCAACTCTAGCCGTAGCTCTCTCTGCTCGTGCAATCGTGGCAGCAAAACCATAAACCAATATCGATGAGGATAGATCATGAATGAATATAATACTGTGCAAGGAATATACATCCTAAGGCTCCTTAAGCGGAGTAGCGTATCGTAAGTATTCCGCGGAGCATACACACGGTACGTTACTCTCCTTAAGTCACCTACTCCATCAACCAAGCTCAACCTATGCGACGAAAGTTCGGGTCTAACACCCCTCGACTAAGTCTAAGTTCCATATGGTCAAAACTAAGTTCTGAATATATACAAACGCTCTAGGCTCCACATAGTCAAACATAGAATCGAACCAAGGTTAACCTAGCGTTCTGATACCAACTTTGTCATGACCCGAAATGGCATGCGACTGGCACTTGAATCATATAAAGTCTATAGGACCCCATCTAATTCAAGTAAGCCAAGAAATCCCAGAAATCTAAACCATTTTAAATAATAATAGAAGGAAAACTGGTTTTAAAGAAGTTGTTTTAATAGCATATGCCGAATATGCATTTTAAAATCTTAAGTCTTTTCAGAAAATTTCGGCAGAGTTTCCTTTGTAAATACTGGCTCCAAACGGGGTACAACATGAATAATATATACATCAATGATAAAAGGCATCCCCAAGCGGGAGCTAGCACTTCGTCAATCGACGGTCATAACCACGGAAGCAATATAATATACAACGCCGAAGGGCGAGGATCAAAACTCAAAAGGAAACTCAAAATCATCAAGAAAACCATACTAATAATACAAGCGTGACTCTACGGTCGAAAGAATATACAACTGATTTTCTAAGTCTGAAATATATATAAGTCTGGTTGATAGAATATTTACTAGATACAACTGAAAATAAATAAGTACAATGGTGGTCACGATGCGAGTGAACCAACCAACCAAAGCAATCACCCAGAAAGGAAACAGTGTGCCAGAAAGCAGCAATGAAACTTGTACGGCAAAAACCTGCAAGAACTGTGGCACAACGGGGGTGAGTTGCCAACTCGTGAGTAGAAAACATCACAGAACAGAAATCGTATGTATGACTCAATCCTAGGTCAAATGATCAGTAGTATATATCCTCAATATGATAAAGTCTGAAGCATTATAAGTTGGCAAGGGTAAACATCTAAACATAAGTGTAATACCAAGTGGTCGTGTCAGTGTCTCAGGTAGCAGCATATCATAAATATGAGGTATCATAAATGAAAATCAATGCCAACTAAAGCATCAAGTCTATAAGTATGTGGATATCATACAACAATGTAATCAATGCTTGTGTGCATGTAGATCTCGTCCACGTGTCAACCAATGACACAAAACAACATGCACGTAAATATCATAAAGCATATGCATGAAAGTATGAGGATATAAATCAACGTGTGTCCCTCTCGACACATCAAAATCATGGAACCTGAGTGTCCAGCATCGACACTCGAAAACATCATAAAAAATGTGCCCAGCATCAACACATAAATCCTCATATATCTGGCTCCGTCAGTCCGGATCGGCCCATAAATCCTAATATATATCAGGCTCCGTCAGTACGGATTGGCCCATATCATCTCTCGATTCCGGTCGGTATCCTCCGGATATCCGCCGAGCTCAAATACAATCACCGGTAGGTAGTAGTCCCTCTGCCAGGCTCACCGTCTGTATACACAGCACCCCTTTCTTGCCCCGGGATACCATACCGGGCCCCACCATGTACCCACACACGGCCCATGGCTCCTCCTCCCATGGGGTATATATATATATCAGAACCGATAAAACTCATGGTGGCTGCTGAAATATCATATCAAGAGAAACCGGGATTTTTAAAACAGTACATACTTTCCTTTGAAATGCCCACGGTTCTCAAATTCAGAAATATCATGGAAACAGCATATCTCAATGCGTATAATCATAAAGCATGTTGTATGCGACATATAACAGAATGTAAGCATATTCGTATATCATTCAACCTGGAAAATTAATATACACACATACGAGGGAAAACCGCTCTTATAAAATGAATCCAGTTTTAAAATATATCTTGTAGTTCCCAAATCTCTAAAATCAAGACAGAATCATCTATGTACGTGCAAATACGTATGTATGAAAGTATGTCATGCAAGGAGTCAAATCCTGATACAACAATCCTACTGTGTAGTGACATGGCAATTATCGATGATGAAGTGTGTGAGCCGGCAAGCAGGTGTACGTGGAACATACGCATCATCGATAATTGTGCTGGTGTCCTGACAACATGGGTTTAATATAACAATAAACACATTTAAACATGCAACGCGATGCGAATTGTAAGAATATGCGGAAAATGAATAATGAACACAACAGTGAAGAATCTACATCAATATGTAAATGTCATACAGTTTTGCCATTTGAAATAAGACGAATCGTAGTGTTTAGAAAAATAAGGGCAACGGTGTTTTTAAGAAAAGATGTGTCTTTTGAAAATATCCGTAGAATCTCTTGGCCTGTCTTTAAAATACTCATGATTCGTTAGTTTTGAAATAGGTAAGACTCGAGTCAAGTCTAACATCTATAAGTACTACAGAACTAAACTAACAGTCTAACCGAAAGGGTAAGGGAAACCACATAAATCTGAGTCGATCTACATATAATTATAATAGTCGGTGATACCGTCTCAATAGTATGACATACGGTATAATATACAATATGACATCCTCGAGTCAAGAGTGCGGATCTATCATCAATATAAAGCTCGTACGTAAATCTGTCGTACGACATCCCAAATCTGGGTACGGGTCGAAATATCACATTTATCTCATCAATTATCTGTTATCCTTATCATCATATCTCATGAACTGGGTACTGATCTAAGTCTAGTGCAAATTGATACCATCTGCATATATATGCGCGTGTGAAAACACACGGCTAAAGACCCGCTAAAAATCTCAGGTCGTATCTCAAATACGAACCAAAACATATCACCGATCTCATGGCATCATACCCAATCTCATCAACTCATCTCCAAATATCATCCACTATCCTCATTATCAATGTATAGGTGTGTGTGTGTGTGTGTGTGTTCCTAATCCCATCCCTATGTGTGTGTGTGTGTGTGTGGTTTTATCCCCATATACGCACAAGTAGTAATAATAATAATGCATGCAAGGGTGTATGTGTGCGTGTGTGCAAACCTATTCTTTGGTTCACGACTAAGAAATCAACCACGACACTATCTTCCAATTTCACAACACATACGTAAATATTTATCATATCATCAACCACAATACGAACTGCGGGGGTGCTATACGCCATCCACCCGACTTCCCCCATAGATATAAATCTACTCACCTTACTCTTCGCTATCCGTTGCTAACGTCGCCACGCGCTTGCTTGTCATCTCAAAGTCTTCATGGGGGTACCTACACATCACAACGTATCGTGCCACATTAAAATCCAAATCAAAACCAAAACGACACGCTAAAAGCCTATAGGTTAGAACTTATGGACTACGCCTTTCAAACCACCAAACAACCCTCAATATCATCATACAAACGTCAAGTGATCGAGGTAAAACACAAATACTAAAATCCAGAATCCAAAATATGGAAAATATAACCCCGAATCAAAAAATCAACTCATGAAAGTGATCCCAGATTTTTCCCTAACTGAAATTAGCCAATTTTGCATACAGGAGGGGTCTAATTTACTAAAGATGGAGCTATAGACGAAGCACGAAGCCCATTGGTCAAGCTCTGGATGCAAATTGCATCCAGAAAGGTTTTATTTGCGGCCTAGATGAGGGTGTAGGGGCTGGGGTCATGGGGTTAGCTTCCTGGGTGCCTGCACACTCCTCTGTGTTTGCTAAATAATTTTCAGGTCACCCGGGTGTTAGCAGATTTCATTATACCTTCACAGAATCCACAATTCTCCGATATCGGGTTTTCTAAGTTCGTATTCCGGGGTTTAAATCTTAGGTTCAGTCCATTATATCATCACAACAGGGTTTTAAGGTCACTATAAGCCTCAATTACACATCACAACTCAAGAATTCCCCAAACCCTAACTAGAAATTTCCAAACCTCACTAAACGACACTAAATCGGTTCTAATCAAATATGGATGTAAAAGCAATGGAAATACTATGCTAATGGTTTATAAATTACCTCATTTGGCACTCATGAATCCCCTAAAGCACCAAAATGCAAACTTTCTTGATCCAAAGTATAGCTTGTGAGCTTGTGCACATTTTTAATGAAGTGGGGAAGGAGTTTTGGAGTGTTTTTGATGATGAAGTGAGGGTTTGAAATGGAGGAAGGGTGAGGTGCTGCCATGGAGCTGAAGGGGAGAAGAAAAAGATGAAGATGATGATGGGGGACAAAGCGTTATGACCAAGGTAGACCCTCACCTCTCTCTCTCTCTTGCCCATGCCTCATATTCTATTCTTTTCTATTCTTCTCTTTTCTTTTCTTTTCCATTTCATTTTTAAAACCAACATATAAATCCTAAATGAAACCATGGTTATAAAATTTAACACAAGTGTAAAATACGACACGGTGCATGTTTTGCACAAAACAAGCTTAATGCGCGATTAGCGATATTTAATCGTGATTAGCACTAAATAGTGTATAATTAATCATAAAAAATTATAATTTGCATAAATCACATAAAGCACCCTCATTTCAGTAATTTCCATAATTTTCCAAATTTTTTCCAATTTATCGGTATTTAATTATACCGTCTTATTAAAATATTCAATATAATATTATTAAATTATAAAAATTCCCAAGAATAATATTTTATTTTTCTGAAATGTTACAATACGGGTGCTCAGTGGAGACTGGGTATCCTGAACGGACTCGCCGATAACTCCTAGATGGTACTATAGCTATCGTCAGATAGTAGTTCTCTAGTGACACTGGTACAGGTTAGTCTGTCGACCCGAGATCGTCATAGAGTCTTGTGTGATTCCCACTGTGCTTTGATTTCCACCTTACCATGTTCAAAAGATCGTGCAAAACGGTGGTTTTTGGGTACAGTTCCGAGTCACATGGAGGCAATGAGCGATAGGAGGGGATTTCGTCTCTCCCGGTATTGGGGGTTGATGTTGCGCTATGCTCGATTGGCCATAACAGGAAATCCCTGGCCAGGGTTGCTGAGATCTACCGGTAAGTGTTATCAGTAGTTTCTCAAACCGTTATGAGCCTCACATCGGCATGACTTATCAAGCAATTTGGGTCTGAAGTTTTCCACCCCCAGTTTGCGATATGCGACATATCTGACGAAGAGACTGGACTGTACGGTAGTGTTACAGATTGGATTCGCAGGAGTATGAGCAGGCTTGCTTGTTAATCTTTTGATCGCTCAATACCCCGGTGGCCGTTACGTTTAGCAGACCGCTGACGGCTTGTGGGTCACTGATATGATCACCACCTACTACCGGCGTATTGACGAATCTTTAGAGTCCTACACAGAGGTTTCCTAGCTCAGGCTAAACGAAGTAGGAGCACATATATGATATGTGCGGGACCGAGATTAATGTGTGTATGTGATACGACATTCTATTCCCACGATATGTGATATCGGTCGGCTATATGTGATATAGCTGGGCTGTCGAATCAAATGTTGATTCGATAAGTTGATACATTTGATATTAGTCGGTTGTATGTGATATAGCCGGATTATTAAATCCAGTGTTGATTTAATAATTTAATGTATAATTATTTATTTGATATATTAACTTACATTAACTAATATTATCTCACTTAAGATTTCTTTTTCTCACTTGTATACACTTAGCATATATGTGATATATATTAATGTACATTCTTTTGTGTCATGCTAGATGATACATGAGACATAGGTGTATGAGACACACACCATGCTTATCATAATGATGGGTTTTATTTATTTAAAGTAAATCAAAATTGGTTGGAAATTAGTCACATGGTTAGAAGCTTGTAGTGGCTATTGACTTAGTCCACTAATTTTGTTTTACTTGAGATATTTGTTAACCCAACCATTATCCCAAGCCATGGTTAAGTCTCTACATGAGTTAGTATGAGATATTATCTCATGCATGGTTGCTATTCTCACCGACTCAATTCATTCTTCACTTGCTTCTCTCCATGGTTTCTTTTCTTCATATACTTCCTCATGCTCTCTAGCTTTTTGGAAGGTGAAGAAAATGAGTGAGAAAATAATTTCTAAAGTGAGAAAAATTCCTACTTCATCAACCTTTTCTAGAGTAGCCATTTAGATTGGATTGTTTCTTCACTAGTTCATCACTTAGAGAAGAGATGGCTTGGGTTAGTGTCTCCTCGACGTAGATCATCTTCGGCCTCGAAGACTTCAAGCAAGCTTGTTCATTTGACCTTGTGGAGCCTTACTATAGTCCGAGAGATCACTACATAGAGCGAAGGGACTACTACACGGAGCTTATGAAGTGAAGGACCAGTCTACAAAGGTTGTATTCCTTGTTCACTTAGATGTAAACATGTTTACATTCTAATTTCGTCTAATTCTATAGTTAAGATTCTAGGTTAGGGTTCTTTAGCGTGCCAATGTTTTAAAAACGGCATGGACGATGCCTCCCAAAACCCAGCGGCTATCCTAGGGAACCCTGCAATGGTATCAGAGCCATGCTAGAGAATTAGACGATATTTGTAGAATTACGAAACCGAAACAACTCCGAAACACTCAAAACAAAAACCAAGTTTCTGTCGAAATTTTAAGAGTGTCTAAATTTTTTTTAAGCAGTTGCAAAATGTTATTTGAGATGTAACATGAACAGCATGGAAATTTGAGCCCCCCTCGTCGGAGTTTGACCGGCTACATGTAGTTAAAAACCGGCATCATCGGTTTTTTAGTGGGCTTCTGGCTTCAATTTTTGTGGTGTTCCAGTCTCTGGGTTTTGGTGTTTCAGGTGTTGCATGGTTTTGCTAAGATTGCAAATGATGTTATTTTTCTGTGAAAGCAATTAGGACTGTTTCGTAGTCGTAATTCTAACATCGTTTCGGGTTATTTAGACGACATTAAAAAGTTTGAACGGATATAAATAACCCATTTTCTCCTTCGCTGGAAATTTTCCAAGAGTTGGATTTTTCCAAGTTTAAAATCTTCATAAAATCAAGCAAGTGTTTTCTATGGACCCTCTAGAAGAACGAAATCCTAACTCGATTCTGTGACCGTCGAAACCACCACCAAACTCTAGGGTTTGTAGTAGTTTCGCAGTGCCATAGGTGAGTCAAGGGTCGACCCTTCTACAGTTTGTCCATAGGTGTTGTGGCATGTTCTGGGTATTTTTAAACTGCGCTCAAGTATTGAGCTCTTTGGGAAATTTTGGGTGTTTGTTGATTCGATCGAAAAGTTTAATATCGTCTAGCTATGTATTAGTGTGATACAATAATTGGAACCCACAATATTTAATTTTATGAAAACTAATTTGAATTTTTTAAATCTAGCAATTCAGTCTCATTTGATCGGATGCCACAGGATTTTGATGTGGATCAAAAGTCCATCACAATCATATTGCGTACGCGGATACTCGCCGGGTAACTATACTAGATAGCCATGCCCCATAGCCCTGACCAAGTGACTGTAGGAGAACCCCCGTCTCAAAAAGCATCCTTTTGGGTGCTCGTAGCCGCGGTGTTCCGCCTAAATGCACTGTTAGTTATATGTATGCCCTAGAGGCCATTACTGTACATAGGATGTATATTGTAGTAGATGCTGGGACATATATAGGGAGGACTTTCTTGCTCGACATGATAGTATGCTATCTGGTTGCTCTTTACCTTAACGTGTACACTGATTGTCTTTTTGTTACATGTTGGTAAAGCCCTTAGGATGTGTACTTGACTACCTGGACTATGATGCGGATCATACTAGTGGGGACATGGTAGTCCATAAGTACATCCTTGAAAGTCCCTAGTCGTGGGTGTATCGAGATGGGGCATCGATATACCAGAGTAGACTAGCGTGTACCTTCTCGACCCATACAGATGGGCGATGGATGATCCCATATCCATTGGTGTTTGACATCAGAGATGATATATGGGTGCTCAGTAGAGACTGAGTACACTGGACGGACTCGCCGAGAACTTCCAGATGGTATTATACCTTACGTCAGATGGCAGTTCTCAGGTGACACTGGTACAAAGTAGTCTGTTGACCCGAGATCGTCATAGAGTCTTGTGTGGTTCCCACTGTGCTTTGATTTCCATCTTACCACGTCCAAGAGGGCGTGCAAAACGGTGGTTTTTGGGTACAGTCCCGAGTCACATGGAAGCAATGAGCGATAGGAGGGGACTCGTCTCTCCCGGTATAGGGGGTTGATGTTGCGCTGTGTTCGATTGGCTATAACAGGAAATCCTTGGCCAGGGTTGCTAAGATATACTGGTAAGTGTTACCAGTAGTTTCTCGAATTGTTATAGACCTCATATCGACACGACTTATCAAGCTATTGGGGTCTGACGTTTACCACCCCTAGGCAAGATATGCGACATATCAGACAACGAGACCGGACTGTACGGTAGTGTTACTGGTTGGATTCACTGGAGTGTGAGCGGGCTTGCTCGTCGATCTTCTGATCGCTCAATACCCGGGTGGCCGTTACGTTTAGCAGACCGCTTGCGGCTTGTGGGTGCTTGATATGATCATCATCTGCTGCCAGCGTATTGACGAGTCTTTAGAGTCCTACACAGAGGTTTCCTGGCTCAAGCGAAACGAAATAGGAGCGCATATGAGATATGTGCGGGACTGAGAATGATACCAGTATGTGATACTGTATTCGATTCTCGCGATCTGTGACATTGATCGGTTATATGCGATATAGCCGGGTTATCGGATCAAGTGTTGATTCGATAAGTTGTTACTGTTGATATTAGTCGGTTATATACGATATGACCGGATCATTAAATCAAGCGTTGATTTAATGATTTAATGCATAATGATATATTTGATATATTACTTTGCATTAACTAGTATCGGTTCACTTAAGATGGATTTTCTCACTCGCATTTGCACATCGTATATGTGATATATTTTTTTGTGCACTTAATTGTATCATGTTTGATGATGCATGTTTACTTAGTTAAGTGTAAAGATTTAAACCTTGGTTAAGTTAATGATTAGGGTTTTCTTTTTCTTACTATTTATTTCATTTATTTTATTTTGGAAAAGAAATGGCAAAAGAAATGAAATGGTTGCAAGTTTTGTTTCTTTCTTTGAAGCTTCATGAAGCTTTGACTTTGTGACCATTTTGTCTCATGCTTAACCCTAACCACTTCACTTAACCTTAGTTTAGTCTCTACACTTGACCATGGTTATTATTATGATAAGTATTCCTTTTCTTTTGATTTTTAATTAACTTATCATAACACTTTCATCTTCTTCTTCTTCTTCTTCAAGATGAAGAACCTTCACTTCATCAATGGTGATTGATGAAAATGAGTGAGAAATCCAATTCTGAAGTCTACCCACTTCCTATTTCTTCATCGTCTACCTCTTGCCAAGTAGTAGAGTGTGTTTTCTTCACAAGTTTCTTGACTTGGTGAAGTTGGAGCTTGATCTAGCGATGCCTCGACGTAGATCATCTTCGGCATCGACGTCGACGACCTAGCCCGTCCATTCTCCGATGAAGCCGACGCTAGAGCCCGGGGCTTGACTTGGACAGTGAGGAGACTTCATTGCGGTGCTATGGAGGTGGAGCACCAGATCTACAAAGGTTGTATTTCCGTTTACTTATAGTTTAGTTGTAAACTAGCTCGCTTTATCGCCTAAACATCTAGCCAACGATCTAGTCTAGGGTTTCTCGGCACTGTATTTTCTTAGTAATTGGCATGGTTGATGCCTTATGAGACCTCTTGAGAGTGCCTAGGAACCCTACAGTTGTATCAGAGCCTAGCTAGAGCCTTAGGCGAAGTCTAGACGGAGTTTGAAGTCCGAACGAACCCGAAACCCTATCACAAACATGCTCTCTGGACTTTTTCTAAAAACTGGGTTTTTTCAAAATTAAAAATATGTAGAAAACTCAGCAGGGAATTCTAAGAATTACGGCGCAAATTTTATTTCATGAACAGTGTAATCGGCGGCGGAACCGCGGCATAAGCCTAGCTTATGCGGCGGTTCCGCGGCAGAAGTGTGACGTCAGCCCTAACTGTTTGCACAGAAATTCATTGTTTCAGGTGCTGAGTTCTCTGGGTATTTTTAAAATTTATTCAAGAGTTGAATTTTCTGGAGTTGTTTTGGGGATTCGGTGTTTTGATCGGAGTATCAGATTTTGTCTAAGTGGATTTCCGGATAATTTTTTGAATATGTTAAAAAGTTCGAACGGATATAAATACCCAATTTTTCCCCTGTCGGGAAATTTCCAAGTGTTGGATCTTTCCGTGGTTTAAAGACGTTCTAAGTAGTGCAAGTAACGTGATGGACCCTCTAGAAGACAACAAACCTTAACTCGATTATGTGACCGTCTTGAACTGCCCTTTGAACCTTCGGGTTTGGGGCAGTACGGCGTGCCACATGTGAGGCGTTGGCTTGACCCTTCTACGGCTGGACCGTTGGTACTGAGGCAAAAACTGAATGTCTTTAGACTTGTTTCATGTGTTGATCTGTATCGGGAAAACTTGGGTGTTCGATTGTTCGATCGGAAAGTTTGACATTTTCTATTTATCCGGAATGTGATACAATAATTGGAATTCACAAACAGTTATGAGATAACTGAATGAATGTTATAAACATAGCAGTTTAGTCTCACTTGATCGGTTGCCACGGAATTTTGATGTGATCAAAAGTTCGTCGCAATCACGTAGCGTACGCGGATACTCGCCGGGTAAACTTAATAGACAGCTTCACTCCATAGCCTCGACCAAGTGACTGTAGGAGAACCCCGTCGCCGAAAGCATCCGTTCGGGTGCTCGCGGCAGCGGTGTTCCGCCTTGGTTCACTTCGTCGACGGTATCGGGGGTGTGACCGTCTACTGAAGTTTGCGACGAGCATTCGATCAGGATGTCGGGAATCCAGTTGATTTCCCGATATGATATTGAAAAGTGTTTTCGATTTTAAGACTAAAATGCGGGGTTTATAATTGTTAGGCATGTGATGTCTAAGGAATTCATTGATTAGGCATGCGATGTCTAAAGGGGTTCCGGATTCCAACTGTTGTAGTTTTACACTTTCTTTTCTGTGACCGTAAGTGTAATATGTGATATCGCCGGTTTCGTTGCTATATGTCAACGACAATTTGGATGCGCATATTTACTTACGTTGATGACATGTGATGTTATGCGTTGCTGGATATGTTATATTGGAACGTTGTGTTTGAATAGCCGGGGGCTTTTTTTATGTGAGATGAGTGTTTTTCATTTTCATTCATGTAAAAACTTGTATGTAATATTCTTTTATTGGGGCACTTCCAGGTAGCGGAAGTTGTCACCCTTTGTATATTATTTACTTTTCCGCACTAGGACAGACCCAAGGAGGAGGGCACAAGTAACCGGGTTCTGGAGTCCAGTGGGAGACCAACTCGAGGAGTCGAGTCCGGGTCTCCTAACTCCAGAATTGGTAGGGTTGCTTGCCGCTCTCGTAGGGGTCTAGGGGTGTGGGTTTGGCTATTCATCACGACCGTGGAATCCGTGTTTTATACTGGCTCGTATTGAAAACACGGACGTCCTAGTATATCCAATATTTCATATATTACTTCTGCTGCGATATATGTGATGTGATCATGTGATGTTCTGTGATAGATACAGTATATAGTATATATGATATATTATATAGGCGTTACTTATGTTTTTCACCCGCGCTAGCCCTGCCCCGCTCTGCCGTTAGTTACCTAACCTAACGGTGCACGAGGGGACATCGAGGCGAATGCGGATGGCATAAGTGTACGTCGTATTTATCTGTGATGTTTAGGTACTTAAATGATGGGACTTCATTAATGTGATTAATGAAATAAAAGAAACCTAAGATGTTGTAGAATCGAATTTAAAAATAAAACAGGTAGCTACAGTTCTTGCTTTGCACAGCGGTATATACGATATATCCTGCATCTTATTCGATGAGGAAAGGACTGAGATCCCTTCACCGGGAGTGACTCCTTTAGCAATAACTGGCAGATGCTACATACTCGGTTTGTCTTTGATTGCTTTTAAGTGTTTTTGCTTTGCACAGTGATATATATGATATATCCCGCACCTCATTCGACGAGGAAAGGACCGACGATCCCTTCACCGGGAGTGACTCCTTTAGCAAAACTAGAAAAGTCTCAAAAGCACTCCATTTCAAAATCATTCGATCCTACAACGATATCAAGTTCATTACGCAATAGGTTTTCAGAAAAACCTGTTGTAGCCCTCCGTCATTTCAGATAAGTAGTAGTTAGTATTCGTGCTGCGTTTGTTAGCCTTTGTCAAGGCGCAGTGTGCGGTAGCTAACTGGTGCTTATCTGCTTATGCATATGATGCAGATTGGGTTAGGGTAGTCGTGCGACCTTGTTGTCCTTTGTCAAGGGCCGTGCGGGTGGGTTTAATTCAATCAGGAAATGACGGGTTGAACTTGACTAGCATCCTATGGTTTGTTGGCCTTTGTCAAGGTCATAGGAGGTTAGGGGCAAAATATTATCGGGAATTTCAAGTGTTGAAATTTGCAATGAGATTGCATACCTTCTATGAGACAGTTGGATCCCGATACCCGCTGCGAGTAAGAGTTACTCCTGGGAGAGTTTTACACATTACAATTAGCCGATCAAGTAGGTGTCTAGAAAGGTGTTAACGAGGTTACGCCTCTGGGAAAACGAGGTTTACATTAATTAGGTTCGTGCGAAAGCACGGGGGACCTCCCACAAAGTACCGACACTGGCCTGGCTGAAAGATTGGCGAACTTGTAGTGTGTAATTAATCCCGGCTAGTCTTTCCATTTTGGGTTTGAAGGAAGATTTGATAAAAAGCAGTGGGAGCCATCCTGATTAGATAAAATAATAACCAATCTATTCTTGCAAGAGCGCACGCTGAGTGTTTTCTTCTCTCTCTCTCCTGGTAGCAACCATATCACACCTTAATCAAGATAATAATACGGAATATTGACCGAACCCGCTTGTTATACTGAGCTGGGGAACGTTGGTCCCGCTCCAACTTATAATAGTTATAAGACAGAGCAGGAAATTGGGGAATACCAGATTTCCCGTGCCGCCCAAACGAAGAGAGTGCATGTTGATGCATCATCTTCGGGTGTGTTCATTACAAAGAACTGTTTCTCAGTATCCTCCGCATCCTAGGTATATGATACCGGATCAGGATCCCAGATATGTAATATGTTACATAGGGCTACAAAAGGGAAGAAAAACTGAGAACGGGTGATGAGTTTCATGAGGCAGAAAACGGGGCAAGTGTTGCATCCAAGTCTGTTGGTCACTGTCACCCTGTATTAACAATACATTGATCCTGAACGAATGTTATTAGATACCGAACCTGATATACAAAATCATATCTGTCTCTTTATTAGTAAAGAAATGATAAAATTTTGTATTGTTGGATAATGTTTTGAACATTTCCTATATCAAAAGTTGATCGGTTCAGGCGCGTTAGCTAAAAGCATTGATGTTCTAAATCAAACTACAGTTCTTAGTATACAGAACACACACAAGAGGAAGAGTTCAGAAATGAACGGATCCTTCTTGAGGTATTGTAGACTAGGTCATATCAATGCGACCCGACTAGCTGAAGTTACATTTAGATGCATATTTAAATCAGTTTGAATTTGCATCTTATGAAACATGCCAGTCATGTCACAAAGACAAGATGACCATAGCTCTGTTTAATGGTAGCAGAGAAAGAGTTAGTAAACTCTTTGGATGATACATGTTGATGTATGTTGGTCCCCAGTCTACAAATGCCAAGACCGGTTCTTTGTACTTCATTACATTCTCTGATAATTTCTTTAGATTCAGACATATGTTCCTGTTGAAACATAAGTCCGAACCTTTTGAGATATTCACAGAATATGATTTAGAAGTAGAGAACCAAAATATGGGTAAAAGTATTATGTCCTTTGATGAGATCAAGGAGGAGAATACTTGAGAACGGAATTCTTGGACTTTTCTAAAGGAGAATGAGATTCTCTCTCAGCATTACTCCTCCGTATACACCATTGCACGATGGTATGTCGGGGCGGAGCAGATACACCCTATTTGATATGGTGTGCTCTATGATGAGTAATACTGAGTTACCTTTTTCCTTAGGGGGTTATGCACTTGAGAAGTTGCATACCTATTGAATAAGGTTCCAATCAAATCAGTTGCCTACCGCTTCATATGTGATATGGAATGGGAAGAGCCCATATCTTAAGTTAGTTAAGATTTGGGGTTGTCCGGCTAATGTCTAAAAGCAAAATCCGGACAAGCTCGAGGCAATGTCTGTAATGTAGAACTGGAAAGGTTCCAGCTATACAAAATACAGCAGATGATTTGATAGAACCAAAGGATTCAGTAGATTCCAACGAACCTTAGCCTCTCCGCCGATCTAGTATGGTTCCTCACCTTCCTGAGAGATACTTCGGTTTCTCGATGACAGTGGGAGCGAGGATTGCATCATGAGATGATGACCCAACTAGCTTCGAGCTGGCCATCAGTAGTAAGACTCTGTAAGAATGGCTGGATGCTTAGTAATCTGAGATGGAATCCATGTACGCCAACAAAGTATGGACTTTGGTTGCTATATCTGAAGGGTTAAATCGCCATCAGGAGCAAGTATATCTTGAGAAGATTACTTGGTGTAGATGGAAAAATTGAGACTTTCAAAGCTAGACTTGTTAAAGGTTTTCGTCATCGACTAGGCGTGGATAATGATGAAACCTTTTCCAGAACCTATGCTTAAGTCCATCCAGATACTACTTGCCACGGCTACATACCATGACTACGATATCTGGCGGTTGGGTATCATGACTGCTTTTCTAAATGATGTTTTAGAAGAGTGCGTCTATAAGTACACAGCCAGAGGGCCTCGTAGACAGTGGGAGCAGCGGAAACGTGTGCAAGATGCTTTATAGGATAAAGCAGGCATCGCGGAGTTGGAACATCTGTTTTGATGGATTAGTCAAAGAGTTTGACATCATCAAAATGGTAGATGAACCTTGTATAAACAAAAAGGTAGTAGGGAGTATGGTGGCGACTCACGTAGAGTACGTGGATGACATACTCTTGATAGGGAAGGATCTTCCTATTCTACGCTCGATCAATCTCCGCTTATCACAATGATTCTCCATAAAGGATCAAAATGATACCTCCTAAATCCTGAGTTTTAGATCTATGAGATAGATTTAATTGGATGTTAGGATTCTCACTAGTTGTAATGAGAAGGTATCAATTGATCCTGGGGAGAATCACTGGAAGTGTTCCATGGTGATAAAGACGACTGAATGTCAGTCGCAGGCATTGTCTTTACCCTCAGTAAAGGGACGGTATGTTGGAAGAGTTCCAAGCTAGATACCGTGACATACTAGACGATAAAGGAAGGATACATCGCTACTTAAGATGCTACCAAACAGTCTGTTTGGGTGTATATTGGTTCATGAGATGAACTAGGTTCCTACCATTGTGTGACAATGGAAGTGTGGCTCTGGCCCAGGAACCCCGATCCCATCAGTGATCCAGACATATTCTAAGGCAGTATCACCTGATCATGGAGATGATTGATCTCCAGGGGGATCGAGGTTAGGAGAGTAGACTCAGAGGATAACACGGCGGATCCACTCACGAAGGCCTATTCCCAGAGAGAGACTTTTATGGGATGGTTGAGTATGAGATACTATAACCACTGCTACAGATGGCCCTAGTGCAAGTGGGAGATTGTTAGTTATATGTATGCCCTAGAGGCCATTATTGTACATAGGATGTATATTGTAGTGGATGCTAGGACATATATAGGGAGGACTTTCTTGCTCGACATGATAGTATGCTATCTGGTTGCTCTTTACCTTAACGTGTACACTGATTGTCTCTTTGTTACATGTTGGTAAAGCCCTTAGGATGTGTACTTGACTACCTGGACTATGATGCGGATCATACTAGTGGGGACATGGTAGTCCATAAGTACATCCTTGAAAGTCCCTAGTCGTGGGTGTATCGAGATGGGGCATCGATATACCGGAGTAGACTAGTGTGTACCTTCTCGACCCATACAGATGGGCGATGGATGATCCCATATCCATTGGTGTTTGACATCAGAGATGATATACGGGTGCTCAGTAGAGACTGGGTACACTGGACGGACGCGCCGAGAACTCCCAGATGGTATTAAACCTTACGTCAGATGGCAGTTCTCAGGTGACACTGGTACAGAGTAGTCTGTTGACCCGAGATCGTCATAGAGTTTTGTGCGGTTCCCACTGTGCTTTGATTTCCATCTTACCACGTCCAAGAGGGCGGGCAAAATGGTGGTTTTTGGGTACAGTCCCGAGTCACATGGAGGCAATGAGCGATAGGAGGGGATTCGTCTCTCCCGGTATAGGGGGTTGATGTTGCGCTGTGTTCGATTGGCTATAACAGGAAATCCCTGGCCAGGGTTGCTGAGATATACTGGTAAGTGTTACCAGTAGTTTCTCGAATTGTTATAGACCTCATATCGACACGACTTATCGAGCTATTGGGGTCTGACGTTTACCACCCCTATGCAAGATATGCGACATATCAGACGACGAGACTGGACTGTACGGTAGTGTTACTGGTTGGATTCACTGGAGTGTGAGGGGCTTGCTCGTCGATCTTCTGATCGCTCAATAACCGGGTGGCCGTTACGTTTAGCAGACCGCTTGCGGCTTGTGGATGCTTGATATGATCATCAGCTGCTGCCGGCGTATTGACGAGTCTTTAGAGTCCTACACAGAGGTTTCCTGGCTCAAGCGAAACGAAATAGGAGTGCGTATGAGATATGTGTGGGACCGAGAATGATACCAGTATGTGATACTGTATTCGATTCTCGCGATCTGTGACATTGATCGGTTATATACGATATAGCCGGGTTATCGGATCAAGTGTTGATTCGATAAGTTGTTACTGTTGATATTAGTCGGTTATATACGATATGTCCGGATCATTAAATCAAGCGTTGATTTAATGATTTAATGCATAATGATATATTTGATATATTACTTTGCATTAACTAGTATCGGTTCACTTAAGATGGATTTTCTCACTCGCATGTGCACATCGTATATGTGATATATTTTTTTGTGCACTTAATTGTATCATGTTTGATGATGCATGTTTACTTGGTTAAGTGTAAAGATTTAAACCTTGGTTAAGTTAATGATTAGGGTTTTCTTTTTCTTACTATTTATTTCATTTATTTTATTTTGGAAAAGAAATGGCAAAAGAAATGAAATGGTTGCAAGTTTTGTTTCTTTCTTTGAAACTTCATGAAGTTTTGACTTTGTGACCATTTTGTCTCAAGCTTAACCCTAACCACTTCACTTAACCTTAGTTTAGTCTCTACACTTGACCATGGTTATTATTATGATAAGTATTCCTTTTCTTTTGATTTTTAATTAACTTATCATAACACTTTCATCTTCTTCTTCTTCTTCTTCAAGATGAAGAACCTTCACTTCATCAATGGTGATTGATGAAAATGAGTGAGAAATCCAATTCTAAAGTCTACCCACTTCCTATTTCTTCATCCTCTACCTCTTGCCAAGTAGTAGAGTGTGTTTTCTTCACAAGTTTCTTGATTTGGTGAAGTTGGAGCTTGATCTAGCGATGCCTCGACGTAGATCATCTTCGGCATCGACGTCGACGACCTAGCCCGTCCATTCTCCGATGAAGCCGACGCTAGAACCCGGGGCTTGACTTGGACAGCGAGGAGACTTCATTGCGGAGCTATGGAGGTGGAGCACCGGATCTACAAAGGTTGTATTTCCGTTTACTTATAGTTTAGTTGTAAACTAGCTCGCTTTATCGCCTAAACATCTAGCCAACGATCTAGTCTAGGGTTTCTCGGCACCGTATTTTCTTAGAAATTGGCATGGTTGATGCCTTGTGAGACCTCTTGAGAGTGCCTAGGAACCCTACATGCACTTCGTCGATGGCATCAGGGGTGCATCCGTCTACTAATGTTTCCGACGAGCATTCGATCAGGTTGTCAGGAATCTTATTGAATTACCCGACTGGTTATTGAAAAGTGTTTTCAATATCGAGACTAAAATGCGTGGTTTATAATTGTTAGGCATGCGATGTCTATGGAATTCATTTGGTTAGTCCTGAAATCAAAAGTATGTGATACATTAGGTTTATGATGTCTAAGGAGGTTGCGGATTTCAATTGTTGTAGTTTTCACTTTCTTTTCCGTGACCGTAAGTGTAATATGTGGTGTATCGCCGGTTTCATTACTATATGTCAACGATAATTGGGATACGCATATTAACTTACGTTGATGACATGTGATGTTACGTGTTGCTGTGATATGTTATATCGGATCGTCATGTTTGAATAGCCAGGGTTCTTATGTGAGATGAAAGTTTTTCATTTTCATTCATGTAAAAACTTGTATGTAATTTTCTTTTATTGGGGCACTTCCGGGTTGAGAATGATGTCACCATTGATGTATATTATTTACTTTTCCGCATTACGATAGACCCAAGGAGGAGAGCACAAGTAACCGGGTTCTAGAGACTAGTGGGAGACCATCTCGAGAAGTCGATACCGGGTCTCCTAACTCTAGAATTGGGAGGGTTGCTTGCCGATCTCGTAGGGGTCTAGGGATGTGGGTTTGGCTATTCATCACGACCATGGAATTCGTTTTTTTACTGGCTTAATTAAAACACGGAATTCCTAGTATATCCAATATTTCATTTGTGTTCTTCTGCTGCTGATATTCTGTGATGTGATCAGTTTATATGATGAGAAGAATGCTTATATTATATATATGATATATAATAAATATTTCTTCTTTCGTTTCTTCTGTGATGCTTAGGAAGTATAATTGATGGGACTTCATTAATGAGATTAATGAAATAAAAGAAACCTAAAGATGTTGTAGAATCTTATTTTAAAAACTGGTAGCTCTAGTTCTTACATTGCATAGCGGTATTCCTTGTAGAATATCCAGCACCTTATTCGATAAGGAAAGAGCCGAGATCCCTTCAACGGGAGTGACCTCTTTAGCGAAACTAGCAGATGCTACAACCCACTCGGTTTTGTTTTTTGATTGCTTTTTTAGTTCATGCTTTGCATAGTGGTATTTGTGAAATATCCAGCAGCTCATTCGCTGAGGAAAGAGCCGAGATCCCCTTACCGGGAGTGACCACTTTAGCAAAACTAGTAAAAGCCTCAAAAACTCTCCTTTTCAAAATCACTCAATTCTACAACGATATCAAGTTCATTACGAAAAGGGTTTTCTTAAAAATCTGTCGTAGCCCCCCGTCGTTTCAGATAAGTGCTACTTAGTATTCGTGCTACGTTTGTTGGCTTGCGTCAAGGCGTGGTGTGCGGTAGCTATTTAGTGCTTATCTGTTGCATATGATGCGATTGGATTAAGGTAGTCGTGTGACTGTGTTGGCCTGCGTCAAGGGTCGTGCGAGTGGGTTTAATTCAATCATGAAGTGTACGGGTTGAACTTGACTAACGGACTATAGTTTGTTGGCCTTCGTCAAGGTCATAGGACGCTGAGGCAGAATAATATCGGGAATTTCAAGTGTTGAAATTTGCAATGAGATTGCATACCTTCTATGAGAAAGTTGGATCCTGATACCTACTGCGAGTAAGAGTTACTACTGGGAGAGTTTTGCACATTACAATTAGACGATCAAGTAGGTGTATAGAAAGGAGTTAACAGGGTTACGCCCTTGGGAAAACGAGGTTTATTTTAATTAGGTCCGTGCGAAAGCACGGGGAACCTTCCTCAAAGTACCGACACTGGCCTGGACGAAAGATTGGCGAACATGTAGGGTGTAATTAATCCCGGCGGGTCTTACCTTTTAAGGTTTTGAAGGAAGATTTGATAAAAACAGTGGGAGCCATCCTAATTAGATAAACTAATAACCAATCTGATCTTGCAAGAGCATACGTTAAGTGTTTTCTTCTCTCTCTCTCTCTCTCTCTCCTGGTAGCGACCGTAACATGCCTTAATCAAGATAATAATATGGATGTTTTGACCGAACCTGCTTATTATGCTGAGCTGGAGAACGTTGGTTCCGCTCTATCTTATAATTTTTATACGTCCGAGCAGGAAATAGTGGATTATCCGGATTCCTATGTGACACAATCAAGGAATGAGCATATTGATGCATATTCTTCGGGTATGTTCGTTACCGAGAACTGTTTCTCAGTATCCTCTACGTCCTAGGTATTAGATAACGGATCAGGATCCCACATATGTAAGAGTTACATGGGCCATAGAAAGGTTGAGAACTGGGATTGGGTCATATGTCTCTAAGTGTTAGAGAATGGTGCAATTATTGCAGCCAAATCAGTTGGCAGATATCACCTTGTATTACCAAGTGGTAAATATATTGATTCTGAACAAATGTTATTAGATACCGAACTTGATATACAACATTACATAATTTCCTTTATTAAGTTAAAGAAGGATATAATTTTGTATTGCAGGATAATGTTGTGAACATTTTCCTTAATAAAGAGTTGATTGGATCAGGCACGTTATATAATAGCATATATGTTCTAAATCAAACCACAGTTCAAAGTATATAGAACACACAAGAGGGGTAGTTCAGAAATGAACGAATCCTTCTTGTGGCATTGTACACTAGGTCATATCAATGCGACACAACTAGCTAAGTTACATAAGTATGAATATTAGAATCTGTTCCAATTTTCCTCTTATGATACTTGTCAGTCTTGTCTCAAAAGTACAATGACCAAAACTCCGTTTACTGGAAACAGAGAAAGAGTTATTAAACTCTTGGGATAGATACATAATGATGTATATGGTCCTATGTCTACAAATGACAGGGTTGGTTCTTTGTACTTCATTACATTCATCGACGATCTCTCAAGATTCGGACATATGTTCTTGTTGAAACACGAATCTGAAACTTTTGAGAAATTCAAGAAATATAAGCTTGAAGTTAAGAACCAGATGGGTAGAAGTATTAAAGTCCTTCGATGAGATCGGGGAGGCGAATACTTGGGCATGGAGTGTTGCCTATAGTGCCCTCAAGTAAATTATTGGATCACAAGCACGTGATTGCAATGATTGAGGGGTGACCTATACCGGTAGAACTGTCTTACTAGAGATGATAGTATGCTATCTAGTTTCTCTTTATCATCGTGTACATTATAGATCATTATTACATGCTGATAGAGCCTATAGGATTCTTACTTGACTACCAGCAGTATGATGGCGATCATATACGTGAGAGTTGGGTGGTCCATAAGCACATCCTTAAAGTACCCCTAGTCGTGGGAGTTTTGAGACTGGGCGTCGATACTCCAAGAGTAGACTAGTGTATCGGATCGAGACCCTGATGAGGGGCGGTGGCCGATCTCACAAGCCATTGGTGTCAGTTGGTTCACCTAAGATGTATACAGGTATACAGGTGCTCATTGGGTTATGAGTACACCGGACGGACTCGCCGGGAACATACTAGTTGGTATTATACCTATTGTCAGATAGCAGTTGCCTGGTGACATGCGTAAAGGTTAGATTGTCGACCTGAGATCGTCATTTGTCTCGTGTGAGTTCCCACTGTGCTTTGATTACTACCCTACCACGGCTCAAAGGAGTCGTGCAAACAGGTTTCAGTTGTGTACAGTCCCAAGCCACATGGAGGCAGTAAGCGGATCGTCAGGGGATTCGTCTCTCCCGGTATTATGGGTTGATGTCGCGGTTTGCACGGGTGGCCATCACCAGAAATCCTTGGCCGGGGGAGACGAGATTTACCGATCTAGGATCGGTAGTTTCTCAGTTGGTGATAGGTTTCATGCTGACACTAAATTTCGCGTTATTAAGGGTCTGACTTTGTCCACCCCCCTAGACTCGATATGCGATACTCATAGACGAACGGACCAGAATGTACGGATATTATCATTGTCCAAAATTCTTGAGCTCAACAAAAGAACATAGAGTTTTTTCTTCAATTGGCCAAAATTCTTGAGTTCACATTTTTCTTCACTCCAATGGCAACTTCTTCAACCACAACCCATACACTCTCATGAGTTCAGAATCCTTGGGTGTTTTGAGACAAAGTATTCACGCACAATCTCTACTTCATCTTGGCTGTCTAGGTTAGCAAACTAGATACTCGAGTTGCTTCGGTTTTGAGGCGGGAGCCCGTATTACTAATCCTCGATGTGGATCGTCTTCGACGAGGGAGACCGGAGATTGAACTTGATCGAGGAAGCCGCGAGGAGCTTGGGACAGAGATTGAAGATCGAAGGACACGGATCGATCGGTATAACCTCTCTAAACTCTTTTAATAGAACTAGTATAGGGTTAATGGTATGATCCGTCGATTTGGGTTCCGTTAGCGTCTGTTTTTAAAAAAAAAATTCCGCGTTTGGCCACGGATTGATGGCCAGGGCGCTGCCGTAACCCTACATGGTATCAGAGACAACCCATTAACCACATACTAGTTGGTTTAGACAATGTTAAAGTATCGAAACCGAAACAACTCCGAAACAATACCCAATATATTCTAGTTTCTATCATTTTTTCTGTCTTCTAAAAATATTTTAGCAACTGCAGAAGACTACTCTGATGGCCACTAGAAAACACCCCAAACACGAGCCCCAAATTCCTCTACTGGGCCGGCGAGATTGCTAGAAAATTCGATGTGGCCGGTTTTTCTTGGGATCTGGGACTTCATATTTTGGGTGTGGTCTAGTCTCTGGATTATTGGTTCAATGGTATTTCTTGCTTAGCCCAGTTTGGATTTGGTTTTATCTAGTTGTTTGGTGCTATTCAGGGTTATTTCGAAGTCGATATTTCTAACACTGTTTAAAGTTTATAGTACATGCATTACTATTTATGACTGTGAATGTCATTAGAGCGGTACAACTTGTCTAATTACAATAGTTCTTTTAAACGGGTTTGCGAACGTGACATTCACGTTGATGTTCTGTGTTTTGCTGTGTTGTTGCGGATTCGTTGTGGTGGATAGCTTGGGTGCAATGATAGTACAGCTTAGTTTTGTTTGTACATTTGATATCGCAGGGCGAGCGTCTGACATGTGGACTGCTGTCACTGCCTGTTTGTATATTATTTGTTTGGGGCACGACCGGGTTGAGGTCGATGTCACCGTTGTACATATTTTTTCTTTTCTGTACTAGGATTACCCCGCAATGGAGTGCACGGATAGCCAGGTTCTGTAGAGCAACGGGTCCGCATCTCATGGCGTTGAGAAGGAGGGGGCCTCACTCTAGATTTGGCGGGCTATGCGCCGCACTCGTAGAGGGTACAGGTTCACCCAAGGAGGGGAGCTCAAGTTACCGGATTCAGTGAAGTGCCGGGTGGCCCATTCACTTTGTTGAAGGGGCTGCCTCGCTTCTGGCTTTGGCAGATAACTTGCCGAGCTCGTAGTAGTCTAGGTTTTCATTGCACAGGCTATCCACACGAATAGGGGAACGTCGGGTTTCACTTGCGGCTCAAAGGAATCCTGGGGCTCCCAGATTATCTGTATTGTTCTGTGATGCTTATCGCTTATCTGTGATGTTGCATTTATCACACCTGGAGCGATTATTATATATTTCTATATATATATTAGTAGATGTTGTATATGTTTTACACCCGCGCTAGTCTAACCCCCGCTCTGTCGTTAGTTAAGAAACCTAACGGGTGATGACGGGGCCCAGTGGCGAATACGGATGGTATATACGTACATCATATTTTCGTTCTTTTGTGGTGTGATTAATTGATGGGACTGCGTTGATTCTGATCAATGCAAAGAGAAAAAACCTATTCGATATTGTTGGAACAATTTTAAAAAGCTGTTATTACAAGGACGTTTTCTTTTGTTTTGCACAGTGGTATTCGGTTATGAATATCCAGCACCTCATTCCACGAGGCAAGGGCCGAGATCCCTTCATCGGGAGTAACCCCATGGGCAGAAGTTTGTGTCAGGGTAATAAATTCATTATAGTCGATTATTTTTGCTTTGCATGGTGATATTCAGTGGGAATATCCTGCACCTCATTCCATGAGGAAAGAGCCGAGATCCTTTCACCGGGAGTGACCTCTTTAGCAAAGGTTTTCGTCACTATATATTTGTAAAAAGCTATCTGGTTCCTTCAACGATATCAAGTTGATTACGTTAATGGTTTTTCGCCAAAAACAATTCGTAGCCCTCCGTCATTTCAGATAGGTAGCACTTAGTACTCATGCTATGTTTGTTGGCCTTCGTCATGGTATAGTGTATGGTATCTATTTGTTACTTTTCTGTTGCATGGATAGATGTGTTGGTTTGGGACAATCATACTACTATTTTGGCCTTCGTCAAGGGTATGTATGGGTGGGTTCAAATTAACCTGGACAATGACGGGTAGAACTTGACATGTGACTTATGATATGTTGTCATTCGTCAAGGTCATAAGAGCATGGGGTAGAAATCACATCGGGAGTTTCAAACATACAAGAAACTTGCCAGGCATGCGCATACCTTCTGGAGTGTGATAACTTGAGTGGATTCCATCAAGTTATCATGCGATGATAGTTGGATCCCGATTCACACTGATGAGTTGGTTTACTCCTCGGGTGATTTTAGATAATCCCGACTAATTCTTCTTTCAGGTTTGGAAGAGAATTTGAGGATACAGTGGTAGACATCCGGATTAGATAAAGTGATTGACCATTCTGATCTAGGTTAGAGTGCACACTTAGTGTTTCTTTTCCCTCTCTCTTTGGAAGCGACCAAAGCCCGACCCTAGACTATAACTCGATAACCAAGTTAACCGGACCTTCTTAAAACACAGTGGCTTATGAATTGTCAGAGTTGCATACTTCATTAACACTCCTACTTTTACCCTTTGCTTTTCTCCAGAACATTTCGTATCACTACGAAGATCCATATTTATTAGATAAGGCCTTCGTATAGTTACATACGAACTCGAAGAAACTTGTTTCAGATTCGAGAATGGTTTCTGGTTCAGGATAAACTGAATAGGACTATTCAGTTTTCTTTTCATTTTACCTTCTCTCAGGTTGTGAGGGCTCCTTGGGTTAAGAGAGGGTACGCCTATTGCGCTTATTGGATATTTTTCTTCCAAACCATAGGCGGGTGCCGAAAGGTGGGGAAGGAAGAAAACCAATTAGCCTAAGTGTTGTGTGCAGAAGTTAATAAGAAAAGAAAAATAAAGGGATTAGAAAGAGGGCAAAGTAAATTGTGACTGTTATCATTCACGACCAAACCGCATATCTCATCGCCACTCCTACTTCACCTTTGCATTTTCTCCAGAACACCCCGTATCACTATGAAGATCCACATTTATTGGATAATCCATCGTATAGTTACATACGAACTCGAAGGAACTTGTTCCAGTTCGAGAATGGATTCTGGTTCAGGAGAAATAGAATAAGGTTTATTCAGTTGTCTTTTATCTTTACCTTCTCTCAAGTTGTGAGTACTCCAAGGATTACTAGACTACACCTATTACGCTTATTGGATAGTCTTCTTCCAAACTATAGGCTAGTGTCGAACGGTAGGGAAGGAAGAAAACTATTTAGCCTAAGGATGGTGTACAAAAGGTAATGAGTAAAGACAAATAAATGGATCTGGAGAGATGGCAAGGAAATATAAGGTTACAGTCATGAATCTGTTTAATGGAAGAGGCATTACTATGAATACCCGGATACCCCTTCGAAATATTTTCATGTTTCAGTTTCACTATGCGTTGTTAATTGAAAACTGATTTCCCAATTAGATACTTACACCAGGGTATGTATTTATTAGGTTTGATTCTCACATCTATATGGTTTTACAGATAATGAGTGGGAGTAAGCTATTAGGAATTAGGTGGTTATATCCTCATTATATCGGAATTCGTTGTAATTTGTGATATTTGAGGAAATCACCTGGGGTTTTGCCTAATGACATTTATTTGGTTTAGAATATCCGCTGTTATGCACCAATTTCAAACTGATATATCTGTATGTTTATTTTATAAAGTGAGATATAACTTTTTGAAATTATGTCCATGTCATTTACCTATATCAGTTGATGGTTAGGTAAGGAGCATTAAACAGCGGTGTAATTCTTCTTAACCATAGTACAATTTTCAACCTACGACGCACAGAGTTTAAGTTATTCAACTCGGGGGACATGTACAAAGTATTGTATGCTTTCCAGTGTCTATTAGAACAAAGGAGTTGGTCCTCATAATATATTCTGTTTACTTGTGACTTCTCCAGTTTTAAACAAGTATTTCGTAGAAATACAAGGTCCAAGTTTTAAGAAGTTATAGGTACAAGAATTAGTAGAGAACCATGTGTTACAAGTATCAGGATTCTTCAAGGTAATCGAAGATATAGATACTTTTGTATGGTATTCAGTCGATAGTAATGGTTTTGAGAACTTGCTTCTCTTTCAGGTTACTCATATCTGGATGCACTCCTATGTTGAGTAATGTTGATCGGCCTCCTTCCATTTACTTGACAAGCACTGGAAACAGCTGCATGATTTGAATCTGGTTTCAATTAAATCAGTGCTTCTGTTTCAATATTGTATATAGAATGGTTCATATCTTAACGATGTTAAGGTATATGGAGTTGTCCGGCTTATGCTTAAAACCAAACTCGGGATAACTCAAGGCACGTTTCAGTAATGGCAGTTTGTGGGTTATCCCAGGCTATGACGAGGGTTAACTTTCTACCATTTGGAAGATCAATAGTGATATTGTTCTTGACTCGCCACAGTTTTAGTAAAATGGACTTTTTCAGAAAACAGTAGTGGGAGTATGGTAGTACTGCAATTGATTCCAGAACCATAAACGATTACTGAAAATTTAATAGAACCTAAAGATTCAATCGAGTTTGACATTCCATTAGCCACTCCGCAGATATGGTAGGTAACCTCAGGCGCCAGAGAGGTACTTCGGTATCCTCAAAGACAGTAACAGGGATGTTCTTGTTTACCCAGACTTGCCATTACTCCTGTTCTAGACTATGTGACCTGGCATGAGGATGAGTATAGCGTCGTTCTAAACTAGCTTTAGAAGTGCACGTGTAGTCAGTGGGAGCAGCGGAAGCATAGTAGACAAGTAGCTTATGTCTATTTATAGACTAAAGCGAGTATAACAGAGATAGATCATCTATTTTTGATATGAAAGTCATAGGCTTTGACTTCATCAGAATAGGAGATGGATCTGTTAAGAAGGTAATAGGGTGTGATATCCTGGTATTTGGATGCCATGCATTTTGTAGGAAGTGAAATTCATATACTACAATCGGTTATACTGTGGTTGTCACACAGTGGTTTCTCCACATAGGATATGGATATTATATCTGGCATTCTGGTTACTGGATCTATGGTTTTAGATCTAGATTTGGGTAGTTTCCCAATTTGGGTACTTTGACACTATTCTAAAGGTGTTTTAGAATGGACGACTCCTAGCATGGTGGTGTACCTGCAGGTGATGGAGTCACCCTCTTTGAAGGTGTCTTATAGACTAAAGGGGAGAGGGATGTGCATGATTGGCATATCACTTGTTTAGGAAATTGAGTCAATCTTGAGATGTTAAGTTCCACACCAGATGTTGTTTTTGCGCTAGTTGCAATAAGTTTATATTAATCCAATCCTGAAGAATTGTTCGGAAGCAGTTTATGAACATAAGTAGATGTTCTATGGATTTGGTATTCACAGCCTCCTTCGGGAGATGGTTATCATTCCAGGCTTCCAACGTGACCTAGACGACAGAGTGACTGTTAGAGTTATAGTTTCCCCTCTTTTGAGGGGCAGTAGTTTGGACTGGTGGTCCAAGAGGATACCGAGGGAGGCATGGCGCAGGATACTGTTTAAATTCAGTTGACGATATAGTCTAAAAAGTTTACTGGATTTGAAGTTCATTTGTGAACCGGGTCCCATCAGATATCCAGACATATTCTAAGACAGATATTGCTCTTTTCAGGAGATGGCTTTCTCCGCGAACTTGAGATAAAGAGAGACATAGAAAGAAACATTAGAGCGCATCCACTCACTGAGGATATTTCTCGAATGCAATAGTTTTACAAACGAGCTTTGTGAAACTGATTAGTAGAGAAGTTGGGTGTTCGGTATCACATAAGCTGTAAGTATGCGACACCGCAATAATTATCCCTAAGTGAAAGTAGGAGATTGTTGGCTATAGTGCCTTCAAGTCAATTTTTGGATCACAGGCACGTGATTGCAATGATTGAAGGAGGACCTATACCGGTAAAACAGTCTTACTCGAGATAATAGTATACTATCTGGTTTGTCTTTATCATCGTGTACATGTTTCAGGTGACATTACAGATCACTATTACATGCTGATAGAGCCCAAAGGATTCTTGCTTGACTACCAGCAGTATGATGGCGATTATATACGTGAAAGTTGGATGGTCTATAAGCACATCCTTAAAGTGTCCCTAGTAGTGGGAGTTTCGAGACTGGGTATCGATACTCCCAAAGTAGACTAGTGTATACGGATCGAGACCCGACGAGGGGCGGTGGCCGGTCTCACAAACCATTGGTGTCAGTTGGTTCAGCTAAGATATATACAGGTGCTCATTGGTTTATGAGTACACCGGACGGACTCGCCGGGAACATGCTAGTTGGTATTATACATATTGTCAGATAGCAGTTCCCAGGTGACGTGTGTACAGGTTAGTCTGTCGACCTGAGATTGTCATTTTTCTCGTGTGAGTTCCCACTATGCTTTGATTACTACCCAACCATGGCTCAAAGGAGTCGTGCAAACAGGTTTTAGTTGGGTACGGTCCCGAGCCATATAGAGGCAGTGAGCGAATAGTCAGGGGATTCGTCTCTCCCGGTATTGGGGGTTGATGTCGCGGTGTGCACGGGTGGCCATCACCTGAAATCCTCGGCCGGGGTAAACGAGAATTACCGATCTAGAATTGGTAGTTTCTTAGTTGGTGATAGGTTTCATGCCGACACTAAATATCGCATTATTAGGGGTCTGACTTTATCCACCCCCCTAGACTCGATATGCGATACTCAAAGACGAACGGACCGGACTGTACGGATATTGTCACTGACAGGCTCAGTAGGGTTTCAGGATGAGTTTGCTCGTCGGCCTCCCTTTCGCTCAATACCTGGATAGCCGTTACGTACAGCTAGTGCCACTGACGTGCTTGTGGTTAAACCCACTGCCAGAGTATTGACGAGTCTTTAGAGTCCCACACAGAGGGTTTCCCTGATTCGGGAGAAACGTTGTAGAGGCCATATGGTTTTATGGCAGGTTCGATCATATTCGTAAACTTGTGCAAGGATCATGATCGGATGGATAATACTAGTGGGCTTTGGTTTAAGCCGGATGCTAGTATTTTATTGTTGGACTATTTTCGTCTAGTTGTATTCGTATTCAGTCAAAATACGGATGTAGGTATGTATATACGGATGATGGGTATTCTTCTAATTCGTTATGAGTTTACTTTTGAGGTTGCCATTGCTTTTTCTTGGATTTACACATTTAGTTTAATGTTTATTGTTGAAAGTGTGAGTCATGGAATTTTGGCTAAATCTTTGTAGCATGGGCAATTCGTGACTCATGGGTATGAGTCATTAGTGAGCCTTAACTCTTGGTGATTCATGGTGTGTCATGTTGCTTTGATGATTTCTTGTGGTGGGTGATGAGATATTTGTGTAAAGTGGGTGGCTAATATTTTGTGCAGAGGCTTTTCTTGAGTTGCTTTAACACTAATATCATAACAACAACAAAAGAACAGAGAGTTTTTTCTTCACTTAGCAAAAATTCTTGAGCTCACTTTTTTCTTCACTCCAATGGCAACTTCGTCAACCTCCACCCATACCCTCTCATGAGTTGAGAATCCTTGGGTGTTTTGAGACAAAGTATTCACACACAATCTCCACATCATCTTGGCTATCAAGGTTGGCAAACTAGATACCCGAGTTGCTTCGGTTTTGAGGCCGGAACCCGTATTACTAATCTTCGATGTTGATCATCTTCGACGAGGGAGACCGAAGATCGAACTTGATCGAGGAAGCCGTGAGGAGCTTGGGACAGAGGTTGAAGACCGAAGGATACGAATCAATCGGTATAACCTATCTAAACTCTTTTCATAGAACTAGTATAGGGTTAATGGTACGATCTGTCAATTTGGGTTCCGTTAGCGCCAGTTTTTAAAGTTTTTGTTCTGCGTTTGGCCACAGATTGATGGCCAGGGCGCTGCCGTAACCCTACATGGAGTTCCTGGATTTTCTAAACAGAGAATAGCATTCTTTCTCAGCTTACTCCTCCGTATACACCACAACACAACGGTGTATCGGGGCAGAGGTATCGTGCCCTATGAGATATGGTATGCTCTATGATGAGTACTGCTGAGTTGCCTGTTTTCTTTTGGAGTTATGCACCTAAGAAGCTGCATTCCTATTGAATGGGGTTCTATCCAAATCATTGTCTACCACTACATATGAGATATCGATGGGAAGAGACCATATCTTAAACGAGTTAAGGTATGGGGTTGTCCGGCCTATTTTGAAAAACAAAATCCGAACAAGCTCGAGGCAAGGTCAGTTCTGTACAAGTTTGGTAGGATATCCCAAACATTTGCGAGGGTATATCTTCTACCTAACTGAGGAGAAAAATGTGTTTTTTTTTCTGAGCATGCTACCTTTTTAGAAAAGGAATTTCTTCTGAAGAAATTAGTAGTCATGAGGTAGAACTGGAAGGAGATCCAGATGGACAAACCAACAGCTGATGATTTAGTGAAACCAAAGGATTCAACAGCCTCCGACGAACCTCGGCCTCTCCGCGAATCTAGTAAGGTTCCTCATCCGCCTGAGAGATACTACGGTTTTCTCGATGACAGTGGGAGTGAGGATTGCATCATGGTAGATGATGACCCAACCAGGTTCAAGCAGGCCATCACGAGTGGGGACTCTATGAAATAGCAAGATTCTATACAATCTGAGATGGAATCCATATACGCCAACAATGTATGACTTTGAATGTTGCACCTGATGGGGTAAAACCCACAGGGAGCTAATGGATCTTGAGACTTTCAAAGTTAGACTTGTAGTAAATGGTTCTCGTCATGTAAGAAAGTATGGTTTATGATAAAAACTTTTCTCCAGTGGCTATGCTTATGTCCATCAAGATTAAAGCAGGCATCGCAGAGTTGGAACATCTGTTTTGATGTGGCGGTCAAAGAGTTTGACTTCATCAAAAAGGTATATGAACCTTGTATATACAAGAAGGTTGTAGAGAGTAAGGTCGTCTTCCACGTATTGTACGTAGATGACATACTCTTTATAGGAAATGGTTTACTATGCTACACTCGGACAAGCTCCTCTTATTACGAGGATTCTCCAAAGAAGATCTGGATGAAACCTACTACATCTTGTGTATTATGATCTATGGTGATAGATCTAAGTGAATGTTGGGAGTGTCCCAAATCCATGTACATTAACACTGTACTAAAGGGGTTTAGTATGGAAGATTCTAAGCGTGGTGGTTCGCCCACTTACTCAGGAACCACTCTCTCCAAAAAGATGTCTTCCAAGACTGATTTGGAGAGAGCTTGTGTACAAGGGATACCCTATACTTCGGCAGTAGGCTCTATCATGTATGCGATGTTATGTACCAGACCAGATGTAGCTAACTCACTAGGTGTAGTGATCAGGAATCAATCGGATCTTGGGAGAATAAGTGTATAGCCACGAAGTAATTCTTACGTACTTGAGAAGCACTAAAGAAATGTTCTTGGTGTTTGGTAACGGTGAACTCCAGTGGGAGTCCTTTACCAATTGCTGCTCCTAGAGTGAAAAGGACGACTGAATGTCAGTCACGGGCTTTGTCTTTACCCTTAGTGGAGGGACGGTATGTTGGAAGAGTTCCAAACTAGATACCGTGGCAAACTAGATGATAAAGGCTGAATACATCGCTACCAACGATGCTACAAAAGTGGATGTCTGGATAATTATTGTTCATGATATGAACATGGTTCCTACCATTGAGCGTCCAATAACTGTTATTGTGACAACAATAGAGTTGTGGCTTTGTCCTAGGAACTCCGGTCCCATCAGCGATCCAGACATATTCTGATGACAGTATGACCTGATCAAGAAGATGGTTGATCTCCAAGGGATCGAGGTAAGGAGAGTTGACGTGAAGGATAACACGGCAGATCCACTCACACAGGCCTTTCCCTAGAGAGACTTTTATGAGGCGTTGGGTATGAGATACTACAACAAATGGCCTTAGTGCAAGTGGGAGATTGTTAGTTATATGTATGCCCTAGAGGCCATTATTATACATGTGATGTATATTATAATGGATGCTAGGACATATATAGGGAGGACTTTCTTGCTCGACATGATAGTATGCTATCTGGTTGCTCTTTATCTTAACATGTACACTTATTGTCTCTCTATTACATGTTGATAAAGCACTTAGGATGAGTACTTGACTACTGGGATTATGATGCAGATCATACTAGTGGGACAGAGGTAGTCGATAAGTACATTCTTCAAATGTTCCTAGTCGTGGGAGTATCGAGATGGGGCATCGATATTCCAGAGTAGACTAGCGTATACGCTTCTTGACCCATATAATGGGCGATGGATAATCCAACATCCATTCATGTTTGACTTCAGAGAAGGTATACGGGTGCTCAGTGGAGACTGGGTACACTGAACGGACTCGCCCAGAACTCCTAAATGGTACTATACCTATCGTCAGATAGCAGTTCTCTGGTGACACTGGTACAGGTTAGTCTGTCGACCCGAGATCATCAAAGAGTCTTGTGTGATTCCCACTGTACTTTGATTTCCACTTTACCACGTTCAAGAGAACGTGCAAAATGGTGGTTTTTGGGTACAGTCCCGAGTCACATGGAGGCAATGAGCGATAGGAGAGGATTTCGTCTCTCCCGGTATTGGGGGTTGATATTGCGCTATGCTCGATTGGCCATAACAGGAAATCCCTGGCCAAGGTTGATGAGATCTACTGGTAACTGTTATCAGAGTTTCTCGAACCATTATGAGCCTCACATCGGCATGACTTATTAGGCTATTGGGGTCTGAATTTTACCATCCCCAGGCTGCGATATGTGACATATCTGATGAAGAGACCGGACTATACGGTAGTGTTACTGATTGGATTCGCAGGAGTATGAGCAGGCTTGCTTGATGATCTTCTGATCGCTCAATACCTGAGTTGCCATAACGTTTAGCAGACCGCTGACTGCTTATGGGTGACTAATATGATCATCACCTACTGCCGGCATATTGACGAGTCTTTAGAGTCCTACACAGAGGTTTCTTGGCTCAGACGAAACGAAGTAGGAGCACATATGTGATATGTGCGAGACCGAGATTAATGCGTGCATGTGGTACCGCATTCTATTCTCGCGATATGTGATATCGGTTGGTTATAGGTGATATAGACGGGCTGTCGAATCAAGTGTTGATTTGATAAGTTGATACATTTGATATTAGTCGGTTGTATGTGATATAGCCGGATTATTAAATCAATTGTTGATTTAATAATTTAATGTATAATTATATATTTGATATATTAATTTACATTAACTAATATTAGCTCACTTAAGATTTCTTTTTCTCACTTGAGTACACTTGGTATATATGTGATATATATTATTGTACATTATTTTGTGTCATGCTAGATGATACATGAGGCATGGGTGTATGAGACTAACACCATGCTTATCAAAATGATGGGTTTTATTTTTTTAAAGTAAATCAAAATTGGTTGGAAATTAGTCACATGGTTAGAAGCTTGTAGTGACCATTGACTTAGTCCACTAATTTTGTTTTACTTGAGATATTTCTTAACCCAACCATTATCCCAAGCCATGGTTAACTCTCTACATGAGTTAGTATGAGATATTATCTCACCGATGGTTGATATTCTCACCGACACGATTCATTCTTCACTTGCTTCTCTCCATGGTTGCTTTTCTTCATCTCCTTCCTCAAGCTCTCTAGCTTTTTGGGAGGTGAAGAAAATGAGTGAGAAAATAATTTCTAAAGTGAGCAAAATTCCTACCTCATCAACCTCTTCTAGACTAGACATTTAGATTGGGTTGTTTCTTCACTAGTTCATCACATAGTGAAGAGGTAGCTTGGGTTAGTGTCTCCTCGACGTAGATCATTTTCGTCCTCGATGACTTCAAGAAAGCTTGTTCATTTCACCTTGTGGAGCCTTACTTGAGTCCGGGAGATCACTACTTGGAGCGAAGGGACTATTACACGGTGCTTATGAAGTGAAGGACCGGTCAACAAAGGTTGTATTCCTTGTTCACTTAAATGTAAAGATGTTTACATTCTAGTTTCGTCTTATTCTCTAGTTAAGATTCTAGGTTAGGGTTCTTTAGCGTCCCAATTTTTTTAAAAACGGCATGGACGATGCCTCCTAAAACCCAGCGGCTACCCTATAGAACCCTGCAGTGTGTCCGGTTGGCTGGAACCATAAGACCTTGGCCAATGCAGTTAACTACTGATAGTTAGATCGGTAATTTCTCGGATTGGTCCTGAGCCAAATCGACACGACTTATCGGGTCAGTAGGGGTATGATGTTTACCATCCCCTAAACCCATTATGAAATACTCTTAAACGAAGAGACCGGATTGTACGGAGATTGTCACGGATAGGCTCAGTAGGGGTCCAAATGAGCTTGCTCGTCGGCCTTCTTTTCAACGGGTACCTGTGTAGCCGTTACGTAAAGCAAAGCTAGTGCCGCTGACATGCTTGTGGTTAAACCAACTGTCAGCATACTATCGAGTCTTTAGAGTCCCACTTAAAGGGTTTCTCTGATTCAGGCGAAACGATGTGGTGGCCGTATGTTTATACGTGTAGGGTTTCGATCGAATGATAATACTATCCAGCTTAGAATTAAGCCGGATTATTAAATCTAGTATTAATTTAATAATTTACATCTATATATTTTGATATGTATATTCTAGTGTTATCCAGATTTTTCGATCGGACGGTTGATACTGGCGGGTTTAGGATTAAGCCGGTTCATTAAATCGGATATTGATTTAATGCTAGTATTATTTTAGTGGTATTATTCTATCTCTTGGGTATTCGTATTTTGATACGAATACCGGTATGCATATACGGTAGAAAGTATTTGTATTTATACAAAATACCATCTAGAAGATGACACCTCATCATGTCTATTTTTTCTATTTGTTAAAAATAGAAAATGAGGTGGAAAAGGAAGAGATGGCATGAAGCATGGCTTGAAGAATGGTCTTGTCATTTATTGCATTTACTATTGAAGTATGGTTTATTTAAAATTAAATGAAAATGCTTCATAAAATAAAATCCTTATCCATGCTCATGCTCATTCTTGAGTTGCCTTTCTCTTTCATCTTTGAGAGCTCACTCTCTTCATCTTCTTGGGTTCATCTTCATTTCAAATCCTTAACCTTCTCATGTGTTGAGAACCAAAGGATTTGAGATAGAAACTTACCACCAAACATTACCACATCACCTAAGAAACTAGATTAGCAAAACTAGTTTGCTTAGTTTACTTCGCTTTGGAGTAGGAGCTTGAATCAAGGAACTTCAGGAGGATCATCTAGGACCGAGAAGACCGTCCATCAAGTTCGATCAAGATCACCAAAATAGCTAAAGAAGAGGAGTGAAGACCCGAAGGACATGAGTCTCTGGTATAACTCCTTATCACAGTAGCTAGATCTCTTTAGATAGCTAGTTTCGGTTTATGGTTTGATTCTAGGACAATTTTTCTAGCACCGGATTTTTAAAAAAGTTAAAAGTTTTTCGTTCCGCAACGGCCGTGGTAGGCAGCCAGGGCGCTAGGAATCCCAATAGGTAACACTTACCAGTTTATCTCTACTGCCGTGGCCACGGACTTCTGGTTATAGCATGTCCTGCACAGCGCGATATCGACTTCCAATAGCGGGAATGATGAATTCCCTCGATCGCTCACTGCATCCATGTGCTTCGGGACTGTACCTAAGTAAAACATGTTTACTCAACTGAGTAGAGCCGTGGTAGGGTAGTAATCTAAGTACAATGGGAACACACACAAGACACGGTGGCGATATCAGGTCTGGGGACTACCCTGTACTCATAACACCAGAGAACTGCTATCTGACATTGGTATAATACTAACTAGGAGTTCTTGGCAAGTCCGTCCAGTGTAATTCATCCAATGAGCACCTGTATACAATCATCGGTGTCAAACGTCAATGGCTATGGGATCAGCCATCGCCCCGTACAAAGTCATGAAACATATACACTAGTCTAAGCTGGAGTACCGATGCCCAATCTCGATACTCTTACGACTATGGACATTTAAGGATATACTTATAAACTACCAGGCCCCACTAGTATGATCCTTATCATAATCCCGGTAGTGAATCAATGATCCTATTAGTTTTATCTTATGTATTAGCGATTCCTAATAACTAGTAACACGTATACAAAGGAAAGATAAATACAAACCAGATAGTATATTATCATCTGGAGTAAGTTGTTCTCTGTATAGGTCCTCATGAATTCAGTAATTGCATTTCTACAATTACGATATTTTCCTTGAGGGCGCCTATATCCAACAATCTCCCACTTGCACTCAAAGCCAATTATTGCGGTATCGCATACACACATCTCATATGCTACTGCATACCAACTTCTGTACTAACAGTTTCACAAACTGTGTTCGAGAAATAGCCTCAGTGAGTGGATCCGTTACTATGTTTGTAACTATATCTCTCTGAATCTCAATTTCGCGGAGATCAACTATCTCCTGAAATGAGCGATACCTACCTTAGAATACTGTTTGGATAGCTGTTGGGACCTTGTTAAAAAATGAACTTATTTATCCAAACAAATACTTAGGATGAATACTCTGCTAATTCACAATCATCATTTAGCGCCTTGACTAGCTCAGTATCCCGCTTGGAACTCTTCCAATATACGGCTCCTCATAAAAGGGTGAACTAAAAACTCGCAAAAAATAATCTATCATCCTTGTCACCTTGGAAGCTTGAATCGGTAATTGTATCCTGAAGGATGTTGCCATTACCATACACCAAGAACATCTTATATGTTCTTCACTTCTTCCTATGCCTCTCCAAGATTGGACTAATATCTGCTTACTACACCAACTGTAAAAACAACATCTGGTCTGGTATATAACATTACATGATTGAGCTCACTGTCGTAGCATGTTGAATGTCATTCATGTATTCATGTGAGTCTCTCTTTCTTCATAAGTTCCGAAAGACATTATTTTAAAGAGAGTGACCCTATTAGCTGTGGGTACATTACCACACTAGGAGTCCTCCATTCTAAACCACTTTAGAATGGTGTCATTATACCTGAATTGGGATAATCCCAAACCCTTATCAGGTCTAACTCTATAGACCTAGTCACCAGAATAAAATGATATATTTATAATCCATAAAGGAGAAACAGTGACAACCAATGTTTGACCGAATCGTAGTATAGGAACATCACTTCCAATCAAGGGTATATCATCCACATCAATATGAGGAACCTGACACTACTCCCTACTTCCTTCTTACAAATACCAGGTTCATATTTAATTTTGATGAAGGAAAACTCTTTGACCGCAATATCAAAACAGATGATCCATCTCTGCTATGCCTTCTTTAGTCTACAAATAGACTTAAGCAATTTGCACACTATCTGTTGCTCCGACTAACTAAGACAACCCTCTGGTAGAGTCATATACATGTACACTTGTAAATCAAATTTATAAAAATGTTATAATTATAATCTTACCAGATATCATAGTCATGAAAACAGCAGCGTCAAATTTTATCAGTATGGACTTCAGCACAGACTTTGAAGTAACAGTATCATCACACTCCACATCGGGTATTTGATGCATACATGTATACTACAAGTTTAACCATATTAGGTTAATACCTTTCCATTTGCACTGATCTCAAAATATCTGCTTGCTTCTTATGGGTTTTACCTCTTTTAGGAGCACACAACAATGTCAATAATTTTTTGTAGTGCATAGAATCCAACTTGGATAACTTGGCATCCAGCCATCAGTCGAAAGTCACCACTTTCTATGGCCTATAGATAATTAGTAGGGTCATCATCACATGATCCATACTCCTCGTCACTGTCTACAAGAATACCGAAGTATCTCTCAGGGGGCGGAGGTCACCCACTAAATTGGGGGAGTAGCTATGGTCTTTTAGGGTCAATTGGATCATAAGGTTCTACCAAACTTTCAATAACCGTTTGCGGTTCTGGAATCTCTTCCAGTTCTACCATACTCCCACAAATTTCTTTTGCAAGAAATTTCTTTACCAAGGATGTGACAAGTCAAGAACAAAACTCTTTTGAACTTAGAAATGGTAGAATCTATCCTTCACGAAAGCTTGAAATAACCCGTAAACTGCTATTATAGAAACGTGCCTCGAGTTTATCCGGATTATGGTTTTAAGTATAAACCGGATAACCCAGCATCTTAACAACCTTAAGATGAACACCATTCTATATCACATATAGAAATAGAGGCGCTTGTTTAGGTGGAACCGATATCAATTGATATGCATCTATTTCTAGTGCATCCCCAAAATTGAAGAAGGCAAATCAACATTACTTATCATGAAGCACACCCGCGAATGAGAAATTTGAGAAAGAATCACATTCTCAATACGGAATACCTTGTACCAACCCCATGTCCGTATGGACATCGGATGAAATACATCAATATGTATAAGCCCCTAGAGTTCTCTAACTCAATTTCCGTGTGTTGTTAATTGAAAAAACATTCTTTTGGTTAGAAAAAACTAAAAGTTTGCCGTTAGGAAAAACCTGATGATTTTCCCCAATAGAAAAAATTGCTCCAAAAACCGTTATTGAGGAAAAAATCAACCAATCTCAATTCTCTGCCCCTTCTCAATATCTGCAACTCCCTACGGATGTGGGATTCTAATCCGGTATCTATATACTCAGGAGTTAGAGTTTATTGAAATCAGTTTTTCAAAATACAGACACATAGGAGATCCGAAACATCAAAAATGTTTCAGTGGGGTTAGTCAGGTATTCACTGTATTGCCTTTTCCATTGCTCTAGCTCATGACAGTGGTCGAAATTTCTTTTTTTCCACTTCAACCCTTTTTGATTCCTCTCTATCTTACCTTCGTGTATACCGAACATATGCTAGTGGGTTTTCTTCTTTCCATTCCTTCTGCACCAGCTTCGGGATTGGAATAATACTATCCAATAAGCATAACTGCTATACACTGCTTATATATAAGGAGCTCTCAAACTTGAGATAAGGTAGAAGGGAGAGACAAACGAACAATTCATCTAATCCAAAACCAGTGGCCATCCTCGGACTGAAACAATTTCATCGAGTTTGTATCTAACCGTACGATGGGCTTCCAAGCAATATGGATCTATGTACCGAATACAGAGGGTTCTGAAGTTAGCAGAAAGGGAAGTAGTATAGGTAAAGACATATGCAACTATGTGGTGGATTAGGATAATCTAGACATTCCAAAGCAATCGTTTGTAAAAAGATCGATAGATATGGTTAACGAGTCTTAGTTTAAGGTGAGTCTAAGGTCGCTACCAGAGAGGAAGAAAAGAAACACACATCGTGCACTCTAACGTAGATCAGATTGATATATTTATCTAATCAAGATGGTTCTCACTGTTCTATCAAATTCTCCTTCAAACAATAAAAGGAGAACTAGCCGGTATTTCATTTAGAAAGTTCTTCTGGGAGTACCTATTACTCACAGTAGGAATCAGGACCCAAACTATCATAGAGTGGTAAACTTGACGAAGTCAACAAGTCACTCGACACCATAGAAGGTATGCAATCTCATTGCAAGTTTCAACACTTGAAACTCCCGATATCTGTTTTTACCCCTAACAGTTTATGACCTTGACGGGGTCAACAAATCATAAGTCGCTAGTCAAGTTCAACCCGTCATTTCGTGATTGATTTAGATCCACCCGTACCACCCTTGACGGAGTCAACAAGGCATACGACTGTCCTGACCAATCGCATCGTATGCAAGGAGGAAGACATCACTTAGCTACCATATGTAAGTCCACGTTGCGACCCCCGGTTCTTACGGGGAGGCGGAAACGGTATAAAATCAAAATTTTAACGCAAGAGGCAACATGGACTATGCTAGGTCGGGATCTTTACCTAAACTAAAACTAGCATACTAAGCTAAAGAGATTTAGCTACTCGGTTGAAGATGGTTATACCTAGCTTTTCTTGAACTCCTTCTCTTCAAGCTCCGGTGGTGGTCCGATGGCTCCTTCTCGTCGTCTCCGTACGCCGAAGATAGATCCACTTGAAAGCTCCAACCTTTAGCTCCTTCTTCGTTCTTTGAAGAAACTAGTTCACTTGGTTTGCTAAACCTAGTGAACTAGAATGAGTAGAGATGATTTAGAATGGGATTTTATCTATGGTTCTTGATTCTCAACTCATGAGACAAGAGAACCATAGATCAAGAGAGGGAGCAAGAGGTTGAGGGTGAGAGCAAGAGGAGAGCTCAAGAACAAGAGAGAGAATGAGCAAGAAAGAATGAGCAACTCTTTTGTCTCTCACCCTCTCATAATCCAAAAGAAAATGATAACTCATCATATCAAAAAAGTCTTATGTGATGGTAGGAAGCAACCATAACCTTATCATGTCATGCACTCATTTTACTCAAATGAATAAGCAAGAAAAAAGTCTTTGGCATGAAATGATAACCATGGTTATCATGATGGTCAACTAGTCAAGCCTAGTCAACCGGTCAACAAGTCAACTAAAGTCAACAAGTCAACAAAGTCAACAAGTCAACAAAAGTCAACAAGTCAACAACCATATCACCATAATACTTAATTAATATAATAGTTAATCACATATCATATTCTCATTAGGGTTGAGCAAAAAGTCAAAAGTCAACGGTCAACTGTCAACAACCCTAATGAGAATCCGCTGTCTGTGCCTCCCTGTCAACTGTGCATACACACCCGCATCCGCGTTCCGAGGAACACGAATGCAAACTGGATAAATCCAATCCCATAAGGTACACTAGGATCTAGCTTAAACCAAAGCCCGCTAGTGTAAACTGTCCGGACACTGTACGTGCACAAGTGCACGGATGTGACCGAACCCTGTCGCAAAACCATGCGACCTCTACTCTTTTGCCTAAAGGCGAAAAGCTTTCTGTGTGGGACTCTAAAGACTCGACACTACGCTGGCAGTGGGTTTAACCACAGACCGCAAGCGGCACTAGCTGTGCGTAACGGTCCCCAGGTAATGCCGACAAGAAGACCGACGAGGCAAAACCCATCTGAACTCCTACTGAGCCTGAGTGTGACATTCTCCGTACAGTCCGGTCTGTTCGTCTGATACATCGCATGGCGGGCCTAGGGGGCGGTAAACGTCAGTCCCCCAATAGCGGTACAAGTCGTGCCGGAGCGAAGCCCAAAACACCCTGAGATAACACTGGATACCTACCAGTATATCTCGTTTGCCCTGGCCAGGGACTACTCGTGTAATGGCTCTCCTAGACACAGCGCGATGTCAACCCCCAATACCGGGAGAGACGAATCCTGTCTAACCGTCACTGCCTCCAAGTGCTTCGGGACTGCACCCAACCACCACCTGTTTGCACGACTCCTTTGAGCCGTGGTAGGGTAGTGATCAAAGTACAGTGGGAACACACCCGAGGCGAAGTGACAGTGTCAAGTCAGCGGACTAAGCTGTACTCATGTCACCTGGGAACTGATAACTGACGATAGGTATAATACCAACTGGTCAGTTCCCGACGAGTCCTGTCCAGTGTACCCGTAACCTAACGGGCACCCGCATACTATCTCAAGTACGACGTACTGACGGCTGTGGGACAGACCGTCTCCCAAACTGGGATGAGAAGCGCATGCGCTGGTCTACTCCGGAGTATCGATGCCCTGTCTCGATAGTCCTGCGACCAGGGACCTGCATAAGGATGTGCTTCTAGATTACCCAGCCCCACTAGTGTGACGGCCATCACATCGCTGGTAATCAAGCAAAGATCCTAAGGGCTCTACTAATGTGTATAAGCAATATACAAAGATAAACACATGTACACATTGAAGTAGAAATAAACCAAGTAGCATACTACTATTTTGAGCAAGATTGTATATACAAGGTGAATATCCCAAGCTTCCATTAAGTAATATACATACTAGTATGATACAGTAATGGCCTCTAGGGCATATACACTAACAATCTCCCACTTGCACTAAGGCCATGTACTGGCGTATCGAAGACCTATCATCTCGATCAGCCGCTCGAACTGAGTCTGGGGTAGGGCCTTGGTGAATGGATCTGCAGTGTTGTCTTCCGAAGCGACTCTCCGAACCTCGATCTCCTGGCGATCCACGATCTCCCTGATCAGGTGATACCGCCTCAAGATGTGCCTGGATCTCTGATGGGACCTGGGTTCCTTCGCTAAAGCTATAGCCCCGTTGTTGTCGCAATACAGAGGTATTGGATCAACAATGGACGGAACCACCTGAAGTTCTTTCAAGAACTTCCTCATCCAGACAGCTTCTTTTGCGGCATCTGATGCAGCGATGTATTCCGCTTCCATCGTCGAGTCTGCAACGGTTTCCTGTTTGGAACTCTTCCAACACACCGCCCCTCCATTGAGGGTGAAGACAAAACCCGACATGGACTTGGAATCATCCTTGTCACTCTGGAAGCTGGAGTCAGCAAAGGCCTCGATCTGGAGGTCCTTTCCGCCATACACCAAGAACATCTCCTTAGTCCTTCTCAGGTACTTGAGAATGTTCTTTACCGCTATCCAATGTTTCTCCCCAGGGTTTGACTGATACCGGCTTACCACACTCAGTGCATAAGCTACATCCGGTCTGGTACACAACATCGCATACATTATAGAGCCTACCGCAGAAGCGTAGGGTATAATAGACATGCGATCCCTCTCTAAATCAGTCTTGGGAGACATCTCTTTAGAGAGGGTGATCCCGTGACAAGCCGGTAGGTTACCGCGCTTGGAATCTTCCATACTGAATCTCTTCAGTATGGTGTCGATGTACCTGGACTGTGAAAGTCCTAATATCCTCTTGGATCTGTCACGGTAGATCCGGATACCCAGAATGTATGAGGCATCACCCAGGTCTTTCATGGAGAACCTGTGTGACAAGAACCCCTTGACAGATTGTAGCATAGGAATGTCATTTCCTACTAAGAGAATGTCATCCACGTATAAAACGAGGAATACTACAGTTCTCGCTACAAATCTACTATAGATGCATGGTTCATCTGGATTTTTGATAAAGCCAAATTCTTTGACCGTCTCATCAAAACAGATGTTCCAACTCCGCGATGCCTGCTTTAGTCCATAGATGGACTTAAGCAACTTGCACACCTTTCCGCTGTTTCCACTCTGAATGAAACCCTCTGGCTGGTCCATATAGACACACTCCTCTAAATTTCCATTTAGAAAAGCTATCTTTACGTCCATTTGCCAAATCTCATAATCGTGGAAGGCAGCGATGGAAAGAAGGATCCGAATGGATTTCAGCATGGCTACTGGAGAAAAGGTTTCGTCATAGTCCAAGCCAGGTCTTTGACGGAAACCCTTTGCTACCAGCCTAGCTTTATAGGTCTCAACCTGTCCATCTACACCAATCTTCCTTTTGAAGATCCACTTGCATCCTACGGGTTTTACCCCGTCTGGAGCAATGTCCAACGTCCATACCTTGTTGGTGTACATGGACTCCATTTCGGTCCGCATTGCATCCAGCCATTTCACTGAGTCAATGCTCTGAACGGCCTGCTGGAAGCTAGTAGGCTCATCATAATCTATGATGCAATCCTCTCTATCCCCGTCTATGAGAAAACCGTAGTATCTCTCGGGCGGATGAGACTGCCTACCACTTCTGCGGAGCGGCGTAGGAATGTCTTGTTCTGTTGAACCCTCTGGTTCCACCAAGCTTTCAGTAACAGTCTGTGGTTCTGGAATCTCTTCCAGTTCTACTGCGCTCCCACTTATTTCCTTTTCTATGAACTGGTGTTCTAGAAAGTGGGCATGACGAGAAACAAGAACTTTTTGTTCCTCTTCACAATAGAAGAAATATCCCTTGGAATTCTTTGGATATCCCACAAACTTGCACAGTACTGAGCGTGCCTCGAGCTTGTCCGTATGCTGCTTTTTCACAAAAGCTGGACTTCCCCATATCTTAATGTGATTAAGATGGGGTCTCTTCCCACACCACATCTCAAATGGCGTAGTAGGCACAGTTTTAGTCGGAACTCGGTTCAAAAGGTATGCGGCTGATTCTAGCGCATATCCCCAGAATGATCGCGGCAACTCAGCGTTACTCATCATGGACCGCACCATATCCAATAGGGTGCGGTTCCGTCTCTCCGATACACCGTTATGTTGCGGGGTGTATGGAGGAGTAAGCTGAGAGAGAATTCCGTTCTCTTTTAAATAGTCCAGGAACTCGGCACTTAAGTATTCTCCACCTCGATCCGATCTTAGAATCTTAATACTTTTGCCGGTCTGTTTCTCTACTTCATTCTTATACTCCTGGAATTTTCCAAAGGCCTCGGACTTATGTTTCATTAAGAAGACATAACCGTACCTTGAGAAGTCATCCGTAAAAGTAATGAAGTAAGAATGTCCGCTTCGGGCATGTGTAGACATTGGACCGCACACGTCACTGTGTACGAGTCCCAAGAGCTCGCTCGCTCTTACTCCATGTCCAGTAAACGGAGTCTTTGTCATCTTTCCTTTGAGACAGGATTGACAAGTGGCATACGACTGATATTCGAACGCATTCAAATACCCTTCTGTATGTAACTTCGTCAACCTTCTCTCATTGATGTGACCCAATCTACAATGCCATAAGAAAGTCTGATTTATTTCTGGAGACTTTCTTTTGTGTGTATTCTGGATATTAAAAATCTGTGGTTGGTTTAACACGTATATACCATTACTCAAAGTACCTGACCCAATCAAAACTTGATTAAGGTGAATGTTTACAACATTACTTACAAACGCAAATTCATAACCTTCTTTAGAAACTAAAGATACAGAAATGATATTACAAGTTGCGTTGGGTACAAAAAAGCAATTACGCAAAACCAAAACATGTCCATCTGACATTCCCAGGTGATAGTCCCCCACGGCTTTAGCATCCATGCTAGCTCCGTTCGCAACTCTGAGGGTCATGTCACCTGCCTTCAAAACCCTACGGTTTCTCAACGCCTGCAAAGAATTACAGATATGAGATCCTGATCCGGTATCCAATACCCAGGAAGTAGAGTTTATTGAAAGACAGTTTTCAATAACATACACACCTGAAGCTGAAGCTGCAACCTGCTTCAATTCCTGTGTTCTGGCCTTCCAGGCCCTGCAATCATTCTTCCAGTGTCCTTTCTTATGACAATAGAAGCATTCTTCCTTATCCACAAGCTTCCCTGCTATCTTTGTTGCTTTACCCTTTCCCTTCGTATCCACTTTACTTACACCGCCCCTTGGTTTGGCGGGGGCCTTCTTCTTCTTTCCCTTGGCTTTCGCCTTGGACCTAGAAGAAGATGATCCTCCTACAAACAAAGTGGATGTATCCCTACCTTTCTGTAGGGTGCCCTCTGCGCTCCTCAGCATGTTGAGGAGCTCTGATAGTTCAACCTCTTTTTCTTGTAGGTTGAAGTTCAGTATAAACTGGGCGTAAGTGGAAGGAAGGGACTGGAGAACTATATCTGTATATAGCTCACTCTCCAATGTGATCCCTAGGTCAGCGAGCTCCTCAATGTAGCCGATCATCTTTAGCACGTGCTCGGCTACTGATGATCCGACGGCCATTCTTGTCGAAAATAGCTTTCTCGACGCTTCGTATCTTGCGATACGAGATTGCTCTCCATACAGTTCTTTTGTATGGAGCAATATGGATTCCATGTCCATATTCTCATGCCTCCTCTGATGTTCGTTGTCCATCGAGGCAAGCAAGAGGCACTTGGCCTTCGCGCTATCAATCTCCCAAGTCTTGCGGATTTCCTTATCCGCGACGCTGGAAGTTGGACCAGGGACAGGGGGAGCTTTGGTGGTAAGAAGATACCCCAGCTTGTCATAAGTGATTGCTATCTTGACATTCCTGAGCCAATCTTTGTAGTTTGGCCCTGTCAGTTTGTTTTTATCTAGGAGTAACTTAAGTCCAGTCATGTTGATTGGTCGCTGCAATTTGGAGAGAAGAAGAAACACTCAGCATGATGCTCTTGCAAGTTTAGAGTGGTTTTTAGTTTGTCTAAACAGGATGGCTCCCACTGTTTCTCGAATCCCTCCTCAAACCATAAAAGAAGAATTAGTCAGGATCAATCCCACCGTACAATACTTGCTTAACCGTTCGGCCAGGCTGGTGTCGGTACTTCGAGGGAGGTTTTCCAACGCTTTCGCGAAGTTCCTTAATTAAAGAACCTCTTTTCCCTGGGGGCGTAGCCCCGCTAACACCTTTCTAGGCACCTACTAGGTTTATAGCATTGATCGTTAAGCGAGAAATTTCCCGAGGAGCAGCATATACTCACAGTAGGATCGGGATCCAAATATCATCGCGTGACGAAACTGAAGGAATCCTACCAGAATCACCACACTCCAAATGGTATACAAATCTAGCAAGTTTCAGTACTTATGAAACTCCCGATGTGGATTTTTGCCCCATGCTCTTATGACCTTGACTTTGGCCAAAATATCATAAGTCACATGTCAAGTTCTACCCGTCATTATCCAGGTTAATTTGGATCCATCCGTATCTACCCTTGACTTTGGCCAAAATGGCAGTACGACTGTCCCAAACTAACGCATCTATCTATGCTACACATGAACACCCAACAGCTACCAATCACTGTGCCTTGACTTTGGCCAACATACACAGCTTGAATACTATTGACTATTCATGCGAAACGACGGAGGGCTACGGATGGTTTTGGCAAAACCGTGAACGTAGTGAACTTGATTTGGTCGATGGAACGAGATAGCTTTTAAATGGAGTGGCTCAAACTCCGCATTTTAAAAGTTAGTTTTGAAAAGAACCGAGTGGTTTTTCGAAAGTGTTCCAACGACTTTAACTTGGTTTATTATCTTGCATTAGTTCTTTTAATGCGTGATATTCTTGCATTAGTACTTTTAATGCGTCCCATCATTTAAATCCTACCATTGCAGAAAACAACCAAAATATGACGTACGCTTATGCCATTCGCATTCGCCACTGGGCCCCGTCATTACCCGTTAGGTTACTTAACTAACGACAGAGCGGGGGCTGGGCTAGCGCGTCTGTAAAACATAAGCAACGCCTAAATAGAAAGCAATGATAAACATTTCAGATCACAGATAAATACATTGGATATACTAGTAATCTGTAATTTGTACGAGCCTGTAACAAAAACAGATAACACGGTCGCGGTGAATAGCCAATACCCCACCCAAGACCCCTACGGGTGCGGCAAACTACCCGCCAAGTACCCGAAGCGTAGCAACCTCCCTCATCTACATGAGTAGGCCACTCGACACTTCGGCATACCCGGTAGTTTGTGCACCCCTCCATGGGTCTATCCTAGGAGCAAAAACAGTAAAAGAATTATACAATGACGGCTACAACCCCGACCCGGTTGTGCGGCCAAACAAATAATAATTATTACATCAATTTACATTTACAATGAATTGCAAGAAAAGAAAACTCTCGTCTCACAACCCCCGGCTATTCACCCGCGACAATCCAACATATTTATATACACATTCCAGCACATTACAGATCATGTATAACCCCGACTAATCGTCTTATAGCGATTAGTCGACGTTCAATACATGCAAACATCACAGATATAACCATCATAGTCAAAGTGCAGTGAAGTTCGGAAAAATACGGAATTATAGGCCCCCAAAAGTAAATTTTAGTTCTGGAAAATCTGGGCATATAATTTATATCCTAAAAATCCCAAAATCAACAAATAAAGACACTGCACGAAAATCGATGCAGAGGGGACATCAAGTCGCGGCGGATCCGCGGCGGCCAAGAAGGCTCACGCGGCGGAAGGGCGGCGGCTTAGACGAATCTCTGTGTCGTTTTTCATGGGTGTTTTTAGAAAACCCTGAGATGAATTTACAGATATAAAGTTTTTCATTTCGAGCCAAAAAAATTTCAACAGAAACTCAGGTTTTGGAAAAATACGGTTTTTGGGTTTTTTACGGTTCCGAACTTCGTTGCACTTCACTACCAAGCTAGTTTAAGTTTAGTTAGGCTCTGATACCACTGTAAGTCCACGTTGCGACCCCCGGTTCTTACGGGGAGGCGGAAACGGTATAAAATCAAAATTTTAACGCAAGAGGCAACATGGACTATGCTAGGTCGGGATCTTTACCTAAACTAAAACTAGCATACTAAGCTAAAGAGATTTAGCTACTCGGTTGAAGATGGTTATACCTAGCTTTTCTTGAACTCCTTCTCTTCAAGCTCCGGTGGTGGTCCGATGGCTCCTTCTCGTCGTCTCCGTACGCCGAAGATAGATCCACTTGAAAGCTCCAACCTTTAGCTCCTTCTTCGTTCTTTGAAGAAACTAGTTCACTTGGTTTGCTAAACCTAGTGAACTAGAATGAGTAGAGATGATTTAGAATGGGATTTTATCTATGGTTCTTGATTCTCAACTCATGAGACAAGAGAACCATAGATCAAGAGAGGGAGCAAGAGGTTGAGGGTGAGAGCAAGAGGAGAGCTCAAGAACAAGAGAGAGAATGAGCAAGAAAGAATGAGCAACTCTTTTGTCTCTCACCCTCTCATAATCCAAAAGAAAATGATAACTCATCATATCAAAAAAGTCTTATGTGATGGTAGGAAGCAACCATAACCTTATCATGTCATGCACTCATTTTACTCAAATGAATAAGCAAGAAAAAAGTCTTTGGCATGAAATGATAACCATGGTTATCATGATGGTCAACTAGTCAAGCCTAGTCAACCGGTCAACAAGTCAACTAAAGTCAACAAGTCAACAAAGTCAACAAGTCAACAAAAGTCAACAAGTCAACAACCATATCACCATAATACTTAATTAATATAATAGTTAATCACATATCATATTCTCATTAGGGTTGAGCAAAAAGTCAAAAGTCAACGGTCAACTGTCAACAACCCTAATGAGAATCCGCTGTCTGTGCCTCCCTGTCAACTGTGCATACACACCCGCATCCGCGTTCCGAGGAACACGAATGCAAACTGGATAAATCCAATCCCATAAGGTACACTAGGATCTAGCTTAAACCAAAGCCCGCTAGTGTAAACTGTCCGGACACTGTACGTGCACAAGTGCACGGATGTGACCGAACCCTGTCGCAAAACCATGCGACCTGTCGCAATACCATGCGACCTCTACTCTTTTGCCTAAAGGCGAAAAGCTTTCTGTGTGGGACTCTAAAGACTCGACACTACGCTGGCAGTGGGTTTAACCACAGACCGCAAGCGGCACTAGCTGTGCGTAACGGTCCCCAGGTAATGCCGACAAGAAGACCGACGAGGCAAAACCCATCTGAACTCCTACTGAGCCTGAGTGTGACATTCTCCGTACAGTCCGGTCTGTTCGTCTGATACATCGCATGGCGGGCCTAGGGGGCGGTAAACGTCAGTCCCCCAATAGCGGTACAAGTCGTGCCGGAGCGAAGCCCAAAACACCCTGAGATAACACTGGATACCTACCAGTATATCTCGTTTGCCCTGGCCAGGGACTACTCGTGTAATGGCTCTCCTAGACACAGCGCGATGTCAACCCCCAATACCGGGAGAGACGAATCCTGTCTAACCGTCACTGCCTCCAAGTGCTTCGGGACTGCACCCAACCACCACCTGTTTGCACGACTCCTTTGAGCCGTGGTAGGGTAGTGATCAAAGTACAGTGGGAACACACCCGAGGCGAAGTGACAGTGTCAAGTCAGCGGACTAAGCTGTACTCATGTCACCTGGGAACTGATAACTGACGATAGGTATAATACCAACTGGTCAGTTCCCGACGAGTCCTGTCCAGTGTACCCGTAACCTAACGGGCACCCGCATACTATCTCAAGTACGACGTACTGACGGCTGTGGGACAGACCGTCTCCCAAACTGGGATGAGAAGCGCATGCGCTGGTCTACTCCGGAGTATCGATGCCCTGTCTCGATAGTCCTGCGACCAGGGACCTGCATAAGGATGTGCTTCTAGATTACCCAGCCCCACTAGTGTGACGGCCATCACATCGCTGGTAATCAAGCAAAGATCCTAAGGGCTCTACTAATGTGTATAAGCAATATACAAAGATAAACACATGTACACATTGAAGTAGAAATAAACCAAGTAGCATACTACTATTTTGAGCAAGATTGTATATACAAGGTGAATATCCCAAGCTTCCATTAAGTAATATACATACTAGTATGATACAGTAATGGCCTCTAGGGCATATACACTAACACCATATACTACGCCTTTACGGAGTCAACAAACGCAGAACGAATACTAAGTACTCTACTTCCTGAAATGATAGAGGGCTACGACTGGTTTTTAAGAAAACCATCAACGTAATGAACATGATCTCATCGTAGGAACCGAGTGGTTTTGAAAGTTTATATTCGCGTAGACTTTTGCTCAACAGTGAACTCCCTATGAAAGGATCTAGACTCTTTCCTCATCGAATGAGGTGCAGGATATTCCTAACCGAATACCACAATGCAAAGCAAAAGAATACGGATATAAAAACAATTTTAGTAACACAAACTTTTACCCAAGAGCGAAGTCCCAGTGACGGGATCAAGCATCTTTCCTCATCGAATGAGGTGCAGGACATTCCTAACCGAATGCCACGATACAAAGCAAAAGAATCAACTAAAATTTCCCTTTTAGAAAAAGTTAGTTCCTACAACGTATAGGTTTATTTTACTTTGTATTAATGTAATTAATACAATCCCATCACATAGATAATCACATTATCTAGCATTATCCTTCTCACACAAAAATTACTGAAAAAGTATGAAAAGGAAATATGGAATGCACATATACGCCATCTGCATTCGCCACGGGGCCTCGGGTCATCACTGTAAGGTTACTTAACTTACGGCAGGGCGGGGGTACGGCTAGCGTGGATGAAAAAAGTATATACAATTTATTTATATATACTATATATCACATGTATAAATATATCATCATACGAAAATAATCACATTACAGCATGCGGGAAAAGATCACAGAGTTGGCATGGTCAGATCTGTAAGTCCACGCTACCCACCACGGTGCTTACGGGGAGGCGGAATAGGTAAAAATCAAATTTTTAACCCAAGGTAACATAGACTAAAACTTGAGGATCTTTGCCAAACCATTGCTAACACACAACAAGAAGTTCTATTTACTTTGGTTAGGAGATTATACCTCATGCAACATGTCCTCGGGTCTTCTTTCCGTTGTCCTCCTCGTCCATGCAAGCTCCGAGGATCGATCCGGATCATGGTCACCTCCGCGACCTCCTAGAGTCGAAGACGATCCACCCGAGAGTCTGTAGTCCGAGCTCTACCTCAAGCCGAGGTAACTAGGGCAACAAGTTTTCTATTCTTGAAGTCCTAGGTGATATAGAAGATGATGGTGGATTTGTTTGTCTATTTTGTTTCTATTTTTCTCAACACATGAGAACTATAGAAAAATCAAGAGAGGAAGAAGAAGGAGGAACCATGGGAGCTCACTCTCTTTAGATGAGAGAGAATGAGAAGAAAAATAATGATCCATATGCAAAATAATTACTAATCTCTTATCATGATAAAGTGTGATGGTTACATTGATTTGACCATTATCATCTCAAATCAAATCCAAAGCCAAAAGCAAAAGAAGGATCTAGTGCTCTCAAGAAAAGTCCAAGTCAACAATGGTCAACTAGGTCAAATGGTCAAGTATGGTCAAATGGTCAAAGCAATTATCCATAACACAATTATCATTAAAAAGATTAGTAAATATTTTCCTCACCTCATAATGGTTTTGACCGAACCAACGATCAAAACCCTAATGAGTCACCACCTTCTTCTTCGCTCCTCACAATCGTACATACACACCCGCATCCGCATTCCGTAGAATGCGAACGCACAGAAGACAAAACTAATCCATCCATACAATACTAGGATCCGGCATAAAACAAAGCCCACTAGCATTTTCTGCCTGAACAGCATACGCGCACAAGTGCACGTAAGTGATCGTAGCCCTGTCGTAAAACCATACGGCCTCTACACCTTTCGCCCAGTGCAGGGAAACTCTCTGTATGGGACTCTAAAGACTCGACACTACGCTGGCAGTGGGTTTAACCACAGACCGCAAGCGGAACTAGCTGTACGTAACGGTCCCAAGGTTGATGTCGATAAGAAGGCCGATGAGGAAAACCCATCCGAACTCCTACTGAACCTGAATGTGACAATATCCATACGGTCAGGTCTGTTTGTCTATGAGTATCGCATGTCGGGCCTAGGGGGCGGTAAACATCAGACCCCTAATAGCGGTACAAGTCATGCCAGAGTGTAGCCCAGAACATCCTGAGAAACGACTGGAAACACTACCAGTAATTCTCGCTTGCCCTGGACAGGGACTTTGTGTAATGGCTCTCCTAGACACAGCGTGATATCAACCCCCAATACCAGGAGAGACGAATCCTATCTAACCACCACTGCCTCCAAGTGCTTCGGGACTGCACCCAACTACTACCTGTTTGCACGACTCCTTTGAGCCGTGGTAGGGTAGTAATCAAAGCACAGTGGGAACACACTCGAGGCGAAGTAGCAGTGTCAAGTCGACGGACTAAGCTGTACTCCTGTCACCTAGAACTGTTATCTGACGATAGGTATAGTACCAACCAATAGTTCCCGACGAGTCATGTCCAGTGTACTCGTAACCTAACGTGCACCCGCATACTATCTCCAGTACGACGTACTAATGGCTGTGGGACAGACCATCTCCCCTGCTGTAATGAAAAGCGCATACGCTAGTCTACTCCGGAGTATTGACGCCCCGTCTCGATAATCCTACGACTTGGGACCTGTATAAGGATGTGCTTGAAGATTACCCAGCCCCCACTAGTGTGACTGCCACACAACGTTGGTAATCAAGCAAAGATCCTAAGGTCTCCACTAATATGTATAGGTGATATGCTAAAAGAAACACATGCACATATTAATGTAGAAACAAACCAAGCAGCATACTACCATTTTGAGCAAGATTTTCTATACAACTGTGAATATCCCTAGCTTCCACTAAGTAATATACAAACTAGTATGATACAGTAATGGCCTCTAGGGCATATACACTAACAATCTCCCACTTGCGCTAGGGCCATGTACTGGCGTATCAAAGACCTATCATCTCGATCAGCCGCTCGAACTGAGTCTGGGGTATGGCCTTCGTGAATGGATCTGCAGTGTTATCTTCTGAATCTACTCGCTTCACCTCGATCTCCCGGCGATCTACGATCTCCCAGATCAGGTGGTACCGCCTCAAGATGTTTCTGGACTTCTGATGGGACCTGGGTTCCTTCGCTAAAGCTATAGCGCCGTTGTTGTCACAATACAGCGGTATTGGATCAACAATGGTAGGAACCACCTGAAGCTCCGTGAGGAACTTCTTCATCCAGACAACTTCCTTTGCGGCATCGCAAGCAGCTATGACTCCGCTTCCATGGTTGAGTCAGCAATGGTTTCCTGCTTAGAACTCTTCCAACAGACCGCCCCTCCATTGAGGGTAAAGACATAACCCGACATGGACTTGGAGTCATCCTTGTCACTCTGGAAGCTGGAGTCAGCAAAGGCCTCGATCTGGAGGTCTTTTCCGCCATACACCAAGAACATCTCCTTAGTCCTTCTCAGGTACTTGAGAATGTTCTTTACTGCTATCCAGTGTTTCTCCCCTGGGTCCGACCGATATTGGCTTACAACGCTTAATGCGTATGCTACATCTGGTCTGGTACACAACATCACATACATTATAGAGCCTACCGCAGATGCGTAGGGTATAGATGACATGCGAGCCCTTTCCAAATCAGTCTTGGGAGACATATATTTGGAGAGGGTGATTGTCACGACCCGAAAGAGCACGTCACTGGCCCTTGAACCATATGAAGCCTATAGGACTCCATCTGATCAATGTAAGCCAAAAGCCCAGAAATCTAAAAGCATTTTAAGAGTAAGTAAAGAAAACTGGTTTAAAGAAGTGAAGAAAACATGTTTGAAGTCAAGGTTTTGAAATAACTAAGCCGAATATGCATTTTAAAATGTAAAGTCTTTTCTAAAAATTTCGGCAGAGTTTCTTTTGTAAATACTGGCCCCGAGCGGGGTACAACAAGAACAATATATATGCAATGATAAAAGGCATCCCCAAGCGGGAGCTAGCTCTTCGTCAATTGACGGTCACAACCATGCAAGCAATATAATATACAATGCCGAAAGGCGAGGGTCAAATCCAAAAGAAACTCAATAAGCATTAAAACCGCAATACTGCTAAGCGCGACTCTAAGGTCGAAATAATACATCACTAATGTCTAAGTCTGAAACAATATACAAGTTTTTGTTGATGGAATTCTAGATACAAGGAATAATACAAGTACAACGGTGGTTCTTGATGCAAAAGAACCCACCTTCCAAAAGCAATTCACCCGCAAAGGAAGCAGTGTGCCAGAAATGCCGCTATGGAACCTGTACGGCAAAACCTGCAAGAACTGTGGCACAACGGGGGTGAGTTGCCAACTCGTGAATAGAAAATATCTACAAGCAGAAACCGAATGCAAGACATAATCCTAGGTCAATACGATCAGTATGTGATATAAACCTCAAAAATAAGTCTGAAGCAAGATAAGATGGCAATGTAACATCTAATCATGTATGTAGTGCCAAGTACTCGTGCCAGTGCCTCAGGTAATAACATGTCATAAATGTAAGGTATGTCTGTATGAATTAAATATGATGAAGTATCAAAATGAATATCAATACACATATATTAGCGTCTCATTCCACTAATATTAGTGTAAAGGAATATATAACAGCGCCCTCATACCCTGTTATATATACAAATGAAGTATGATCAAAGTAGTCAAAGTCTGTATGTAAACAATGTCTGTATATATGTGGATCCCGTCCACCTGTCACCCAATGACAATAAGCATCATGCATGCAAATATGAGGATATAATCAAAATCATGGAGATCATCATGAAACCTGTGCCTGGCATCGACACGTAAATCCTCGTCCATATGGGGCTCCGTCTGCGGTATCGACCCTCGGCCCCGGCAGTACGGGTCAGCCCATGTCCATCTCTCAACTCCGATCGGTATCCTCCAGATATCCGCCGAGCTCAAATAAAATCACCGGTTGGTAGTAGTCCCTCTGCCAGGCTCACCGTCTACTACACAGCGAAACCGTTCTCGCCCCGGGATACCATACCGGGTCCACCATGTACCCGCAATCGGCCTCATCCGCCTCCACGAATCGGGTTTCACATGTCGCTCTCAGCACCGAGAAAACACATGGTGGACGCATTGAAATATCATATCAAGGGTAACCGGCTTTTTAAAACAATTATATATTCTCTTTTAAAATACCCACGGTTCCCAAATCCAGAAATATCATGGAAACAACATATCTCAATGCGCATAATCATAAGCATGATGTATGTGACATATAAATGAAATGCAAGTATAACAGTATATCATGCCACATGAAATAACAGTATGCACTGTTAGTTATATGTATGCCCTAGAGGCCATTACTGTACATAGGATGTATATTGTAGTGGATGCTGGGACATATATAGGGAGGACTTTCTTGCTCGACATGATAGTATGCTATCTGGTTACTCTTTACCTTAACGTGTATACTGATTGTCTCTCTGTCACATGTTGGTAAAGCCCTTAGGATGTGTACTTGACTACCTGGACTATGATGCGGATCATACTAGTGGGGACATGGTAGTCTATAAGTACATCCTTCAAGGTCCCTAGTCGTGGGTGTATCGAGACAGGGCATCGATATACCAGAGCAGACAAGCGTATACCTTCTCGACCCATACAGATGGGCGATGGATGATCCCATATCCATTGGTGTTTGAGATCAGAGATGATATACGGGTGCTCAGTAGAGACTGGGTACACTGGACGGACTCGCCGAGAACTCCCAGATGGTATTATACCTTACGTCAGATGGCAGTTCTCTGGTGACACTGGTACAGAGTAGTCTGTTGACCCGAGATCGTCATAGAGTCTTGTGTGATTCCCACTGTGCTTTGATTTCCACCTTACCACGTCCAAGAGGGCGTGCAAAACGGTGGCTTTTGGGTACAGTCCCGAATCACATGGAGGCAATGAGCGATAGGAGGGGATTCGTCTCTCCCGGTATAGGGAGTTGATGTTGCGCTGTGTTCGATTGGTTATAACCGAAAATCCCTGGCCAGGGTTGCTGAGATTTACTGGTAAGTGTTACTAGCAGTTTCTCGAACTGTTATAGACCTTATATCGACACGACTTATCGAGCTAATGGGGTCTGACATTTACCTCCCCTAGGCGAGATATGCGACATATCAGAGGAACAGACCGGACTGTACGGTAAGTGTTCCTGGTTGGATTCACAGGAGTGTGAGCGGGCTTCCTCGTCGATCTTCTGATCGCTCAATACCCGGGTGGCCGTTACGTTTAGCAGACAGCTTGCGGCTTGTGGGTGTTTGATATGATCATCACCTGCTGCCGGCGTATTGACGAGTCTTTAGAGTCCTACACAGAGGTTTCCTGGCTCAAGCGAAACGAAATAGGAGCGCATATGAGATATGTGCGGGACCGAGAATAATGCGTGTATGTGATACCGTATTCTATTCTCACGATTTGTATCATCGGTAGGTTATATGTGATATAGCCGAGTTACCGAATCAAGTGTTGGTTCGATACATTGACACACTTGATACTAGTCGGTTATATGCGATATGACCGGATCATTAAATCAAGTGTTGATTTAATGATTTAATGTTTAATTATATATATTTGATATATTACTTAGCATTAACTAGTATTGGTTCACATTAAATGGATTTTCTCACTCGAATGTGCACATTGTATATATGATATAGTTTTGTGCACTTGTTTGTATCATGTTTGATGATACATGCAAACTTGGTTTTGTGTAAAGACTTAAACCATGTTTAGTCAATGGTTAGGGTTTCATTTCAATTATATATTTATCTATTCTTTTTGAGAAAAAGAGAAAAGAAAACAAAATGGTTGCTTTCTTACATGCAGCTTCTTGATGCTTCTTGTAACTTTGACTAAGTGACCATTCTTGTCTTCTTCTCCTAACCCTAACCATTTATCAAACCTTAGTTAATTCTCTACACCTAACCATGGTTGATATTATGATAAGTATCATTTTGTTTTCTATTTTTAAAGGAACTTATCATATTATCTTCATCATCTTCTTCTTCTTCAAGAAGAAAAAGCTTGCTACCAACAATGGCAACTTGAGAAAAAGAGTGAGAAATCCAATTCTAAAGTGAACCCAATTCCTATTTCTTCATCCTCTACCACTTGCCAAGTAATATAGGGTGTTTTCTTCACAAGTTTCATGACTTGGTGAAGTTGGAGCTTGATCTTGTGTTGCCTCGACGTAGATCATCTTCGACATCGAAGTCGACGACCTAGCCCGCCCATTTCTCCGATGAAGCCGACGCTAGAGCCCGGAATCCGATGATCGCAGCGAGGGGACTTCATCACGGAGCTATGGAGGTGGAGGACCGGATCTACAAAGGTTGTATTTTCGGTTTACTCTTAGTTAAGTTGTTAACTAGCTTCTAGTTTCGCCTAAACTCTAGTCAACGATCCGTATTAGGGTTTCTCGGCACTTGTAAAAAGTGCGGCGGAACCGCGAAATTGGCATGGTTGATGCCTTGTGAGACCTCATTAGTATGCCTAGGAGCCCTACAGTGGTATCAGAGCCTAGCTAGAGCCTTAGGCGTTGAGTAGACGGAGTTAGAAATCCGATCGAACCGAAACCCTAATCTCAAAATGCTCTCTGTACATTTTTTGAAAACTGGGATTTGTCCAAATTAAAAATATGCAGAAAAATAAGCAGGAGTTTTTAAGAATTACTGTGGAATTCAAGCGGCCAATTCCTCTAAAGTGCGGCGGAACCGCGACACGAGCATGGCTCGTGCGGCGGTTCCAGGGCCAAGTAGTCACATCAGCCTTTTTAATTTGCACTGTAATTCCCAATTCTTAGTGCTGTGTTTTCTGGGATATTTTAACATTTACTCAACAGTTGAGCATTCTGGGGTTGTTTTGGGGATTCGATTTTTCGATCGGATTGTCTAATTTTGTCTGTGTGCTTTTCCGGGTAATTTTAGAATATGTTAAAAAGTTCGACCGGATATAAATACCCAATTTTTCCCCTGTCGGGAAATTTACAAGTGTTGGATCTTTCCATGGTTTAATAACGTTCTAAGTAGTGCAAGTAACGCGATGGACCCTCTAGAAGACAACAAACCTTAACTCGATTATGTGACCGTCTTGAACTGCCCTTTGAACCTTAGGGTTTGGGGCAGTACGGCGTGCCACATGTGAGGCGTTGGCTTGACCCTTCTATGGCTGGACCGTTGGTACTGAGGCATGAAGTGAATGTTTTTAAACCTGTTTCATGTGTTGAGCTGTTTCGGGAAAACTTGGGTGTTCGATTGCTCGATCGGAAAATTTAACATTTTCTGTTTATCTGGAATGTGATGCAATAATTGGAATTCACAAGTAGTTATGTGATAACTGAATGAATGTTATAAATCTAGCGGTTTAGTCTCACTTGATCGGTTGCCACGGAATTTTGATGCGATCAAAAGTCCATCGCAATCACGTAGCGTACGCGGATACTCGCCGGATAAACTTAATAGACAGCTACACCCCTTAGCCTCGACCAAGTGACTGAAGGAGAACCCCGTCGCCGAAAGCATCTGTTCGGGTGCTCGCGGCAGCGGTGTTCCGCCTTGGTGCACTTCGTCGACGGCATCGGGGGTGCGGCCTCCTACTAAAGTTTGCGACGAGCATTCGATCAGGATGCCAGGAATCTTGTTGAATTGCCCGACTTGATATTTAAAAGTGTTTTCGATAATGAGACTAAAATGCGGGGTTTATCATTATTAGGCATGCGATGTCTAAGGGATTCATTTGATTAGGCATGCGATGTCTAAAGTGTTTGCGGATTCCAACTGTTGTAGTTTTACACTTTCTTTTCTGTGACCGTAAGTGTAATATGTAATATCGCCGGTTTCGTTGCTATATGTCAACGACAATTGGGATGCGCATATTTACTTACGTTGATGACATGTGATGTTATGTGTTGCTGGATATGTTATATTGGATCGTCGTGTTTGAGTAGCCGGGGTTTTTTTTATGTGATATGAGTGTTTTTCATTTTCATTCATGTAAAAACTTGTATGTAATATTCTTTTATTGGGGCACTTCCAGGTTGCGGAAGCTGTCACCATTGTTGTATATTATTTACTTTTCCGCATTAGGATAGACCCAAGGAGGAGGGCACAAGTAACCGGGTTCTGGAGTCCAGTGGGAGACCAACTCGAGGAGTCGAGTCCGGGTTTCCTAACTCTAGAATTGGTAGGGTTGCTTGCCGCTCTCGTAGGGGTCTAGGGGTGTGAGTTTGGCTATTCATCACGACCGTGGAATCCGTGTTTTATACTGGCTCGTATTGAAAACACGGACGTCCTAGTATATCCAATATTTCATATGTTTCTTCTGCTGCGATATCTGTGATGTGATCATGTGATTTGTTCTGTGATAGATACAGTATATAGTATATATGATATATTATATAGGCGTTACTTATGTTTTACACCCGCGCTAGCCCTGCCCCGCTCTGCCGTTAGTTACCTAACCTAACGGTGCATGAGGGGACATCGAGGCGAATGCGGATGGCATAAGTGTACGTCGTATTTATCTGTGATGTTTAGGTAAATTTAAATGATGGGACTTCATTAATTTGATTAATGAAAGAAAAGAAACCTAAGATGTTGTGGAATCGAATTTCAAAATAAAACAGGTAGCTGCAGTTCTTGCTTTGCACAGCGGTATATATGATATATCATGCACCTTATTAGATAAGGAAAGGACCGAGATCCCTTCACCGGGAGTGACTCCTTTAGCAATAACTGGCAGATGCTACAAACTCGGTTTGTCTTTTGATTGCTTTTAAGAGTTCTTCTTTGCACAGTGATATATTTGATATATCCTGCACCTCATTCGACGAGGAAAGGATCGACGATCCCTTCACCGGGAGCGACTCCTTTAGCAAAACTAGAAAAGCCTCAAAAACACTCCATTTCAAAATTCATTCGATCCTACAACGATATCAAGTTCATTACGCAATAGGTTTTCAGAAAAACCTGACGTAGCCCTCCGTCATTTCAGATAAGTACTAGTTAGTATTCGTGCTACGTTTGTTGACTATGTTAAGGCGTAGTGTGCTGTAGCTAATTAGTGCTTATCTGTATAAGCATATGATGCGATTGGATTAGGGTAGTCGTGCGACTTTGTTGACTATGTTAAGGGTCGTGCGGGTGGGTTTAATTCAATCGGAAAATGACGGGTTGAATTTGACTTGCATTTATGATTTGTTGACTATGTTAAGGTCATATAGCTGCTAGGGGCAAAATTATCGGGAATTTCAAGTGTTGAAATTTGCAATGAGATTGCATACCTTCTATGAGATAGTTGGATCCCGATACCCGCTGCGAATAAGAGTTACTCCTGGGAGAGTTTTACACATTACAATTAGCCGATCAAGTAGGTGTCTAGAAAGGTGTTAACGAGGTTACACCTCTGGGAAAACGAGGTTTACATTAATTAGGTTCGTGCGAAAGCACGAGGGACCTCCCTCAAAGTACCGACACTGGCCTGGCTGAAAAATTGGCGAACTTGTAGTATGTAATTAATCCCGGCTAGTCTTTCCTTTTAGGGTTTGAAGGAAGATTTGATAAAAACAGTGGGAGCCATCCTGATTAGATAAAATAATAACCAATCTGATCTTGCAAGAGCATACGCTGAGTGTTTTCTTCTCTCTCTCTCTCCAGGTAGCGACCATATCACGCATTAATCAAGATAATAAAATGGATATATTGACCGAACCCGCTTGTTATATTGAGCTGGGGAACGTTGGTCCCGCTCCAACTTATAATTGTTATAAGACAGAGCAGGAATTGGGGAATACCAGATTTCCCATGCCGCCCAAACGAAGAAAGTGCATGTTGATGCATCATCTTCGGGTGTGTTCGTTACAAAGAACTGTTTCTCAGTATCCTCTGCGTCCTGGGTATTTGATACCGGATCAGGATCCCAGATATGTAATCTGTTACATAGGGCTACAGATAGGTAGAGAACTGAGAACGGGTGATAAGTTTCATGAGATAGAAAACGGTGCAAGTGTTGCAGCCAAGTCTGTTGGTCACTGTCACCCTGTATGATCGGTACATTGATTCTGAACGAATGTTATTAGATACCGAACCTGATATACAAAATCATATCAGTCTCTCTATTAGTAAAGAAACGATAAAATTTTGTATTGATGGATAATGTTTTGAACATTTCCTATATCAAAAGTTGATCGGTTCATGCACGTTATCTAAAAGCATTGATGTTCTAAATCAAACTACAGTTCTTTAGTATACAGAACACACACAAGAGGAAGAGTTCAGAATTGAACGAATCCTTCTTGATGTATTGTTGACTAGGTCATATCAATGCGACCCGACTGGCTGAAGTTACATTTAGATGTATATTTAAATCAGTTTGAATTTACATCTTGTGAAACTTGCCAGTCATGTCACAAAGATTAGATGACCGTAGCTCTGTTTACTTGAAACAGAGAAAGAGTTAGTAAACTCTTGGGATTGATACATGTTGATGTATGTAAGGTCCCCTGTCTACACATGCCAAGACCGGTTCTTTGTACTTTATTACATTCTCTGATACTCTCTCGAGATTCAGACCTATGTTCCTGTTGAAACACACGTCCGAACCTTTTGAGATGTTCACAGAATATAAGTTAGAAGTAGAGAACCAAAATACGGGTAAAAGTATTATGTCCTTTGATGTGATCAAGGAGGAGAATACTTGAGCGCGGAATTCTTGGACTATTCTAAAGGAGAATGAGATTCTCTCTCAGCATTACTCCTCCGTATACACCATAGCACGATGGTATATCGGGGCGGAGCAATTACATCCTATATGATATGGTGCGCTCTATGATGAGTACAACTGAGTTTCCTATTTCCTTTTGGGAGTTATGCACTTATGAAGTTGCATACCTATTGAATAGGGTTCCGATCAAATCAGTTGCCTACCACTTCATATGTGATATGGAATGGGAAGAGCCCATATCTTAAGTTAGTTAAGATTTGGGGTTGTCCGGCCTATGTCTAAAAGCAAAATCCGGACAAACTCAAGGCAAGGTCTGTTATGTAGAACTGGAAATGTTCCAGCTCTACAAACTGCAGCTGATGATTTGGTAGAACCGAAGGATTCAATAGTAACCAATGAACCTCAGCCTCTCCGTCGATCTAGTAGGGTTCCTCACCCACCTGAGAGTTACTTCGGTTTCTCAATGACAGTGGGAGCGAGGATTGCATCATGAGATGATGACCCACCTGGTTTCGAGCTGGCCATCAGGAGTGGGACTCTGTAAGAATGGCTGGATGCTTAGTGATCTGAGATGGAATCCTTATACACCATCAAAGTATGGACTTTGGCTGCTATATCTGAAGGGTTAAATCCCCATCTGGAGCAAGTATATCTTGAGAAGATTACTTGGTGTACATGGAAAAGTTGAGACTTTCAAAGCTAGACTTGTTAAAGGTTTGCATCATTGACCAGGTATGGATTATGTTGAAACCTTTTCTTAGGATCTATGCTTAAGTCCATCCAGATCCTACTTGCCACGGCTACATACCATGACTACGATATCTGGTGGTTGGGTGTCAAGACAGCTCTTCTAAAATGATGTTTCAGAAGAAAGCGTCTATAAGTACACAGCCAGAGGGCTTCGTAAACAGTGCGTGCAGCGGAAACGCGAGCAAGATGTTTTATGTAATAAAGCAGGCATCGCGGAGTTGGAACTTTTGTTTTGATGTGTTAGTCAAAAAGTTTGACATCATCAAAATGGTAGATGAACCTTGTATATACAAAAAGGTAGTAGGGAGTATGGTAGTGATCCTCGTAGAGTACATGAATGACGTACTCTTGATAGGGAAGGAGTTTCCTATGCTACGCTCGGTCAATCTCCGCTTATCACAATGATTCTCCAAAAAGGATCAAAGTGATACCTACTAAATCCTGGGTTTTGGATCTATGAGATAGATCTAATTGGATAATAGAATACTCACTAGCTGTAGTGAGATGGTATCAATTGATCCTGGGGAGAATCACTGGAAGGGTTCCAGGGTGATAAAGACGACTGAATGTCAGTCACAGGCATTGTCTTTACCCTCAGTAAAGGGACGGTATGTTGGAAGAGTTCCAAGCTAGATACCGTGGCATACTAGACGTAAAGGCTGGATACATCGCTACTTAAGATGCTACCAAAGAGGAAGTCTGGGTATATATTAGTTCATGTGATGAATTTAGTTCCCCCCATTGTGTGATAATGGAGTTGTGGCTTATGCCAAGGAACTTCCGTCCCATCAGTGATCCAGACGTATTCTGAGGCAGCATCACCTGATCGGCGGATCCACTCACGAAGGCCTATTCCCAGAGAGAGACTTTTATGGGATGGTTGAGTATGAGACACTACAACCATTGCTACAGATGGCCCTAGTGCAAGTGGGAGATTGTTAGTTATATGTATGCCCTAGAGGCCATTACTGTACATAGGATGTATATTGTAGTGGATGCTGGGACATATATAGGGAAGACTTTCTTGCTCGACATGATAGTATGCTATCTGGTTACTCTTTACCATAACGTGTATACTGATTGTCTCTCTGTCACATGTTGGTAAAGCCCTTAGGATGTGTACTTGACTACCTGGACTATGATGCAGATCATACTAGTGGGGACATGGTAGTCTATAAGTACATCCTTCAAGGTCCCTAGTCGTGGGTGTATCGAGACAGGGCATCGATATACCAGAGTAGACTAGCGTATACCTTCTCGACCCATATAGATGGGCGATGGATGATCCCATATCCATTGGTGTTTGACATCAGAGATGATATACGGGTGCTCAGTAGAGACTGGGTACACTGGACAGACTCGCCGAGAACTCCCAGATGGTATTATACCTTACGTCAGATGGCAGTTCTCTGGTGACACTGGTACAGAGTAGTCTGTTGACCCGAGATCGTCATAGAGTCTAGTGTGATTCCCACTGTGCTTTGATTTCCACCTTACCACGTCTAAGAGGGCGTGCAAAACGGTGGCTTTTGGGTACAGTCCCGAATCACATGGAGGCAATGAGCGATAGGAGGGGATTCGTCTCTCCCGGGATAGGGAGTTGATGTTGCGCTGTGTTCGATTGGCTATAACCGGAAATCCCTGGCCAGGGTTGCTGAGATTTACTGGTAAGGGTTACCAGCAGTTTCTCGAACTGTTATAGACCTCATATCGACACGACTTATCGAGCTAATGGGGTCTGACGTTTACCACCCCTAGGCGAGATATGCGACATATCAGACGAACAGACCGGACTGTACGGTAAGTGTTACTGGTTGGATTCACAGGAGTGTGAGCGGGCTTCCTCGTCGATCTTCTGATCGCTCAATACCCGGGTGGCCGTTACGTTTAGCAGACCGCTTGCGGCTTGTGGGTGTTTGATATGATCATCACCTGCTGCCGGCGTATTGACGAGTCTTTAGAGTCCTACACAGAGGTTTCCTAGCTCAAGCGAAACGAAATAGGAGCGCATATGAGATATGTGCGGGACCGAGAATAATGTGTGTATGTGATACCATATTCTATTCTCGCGATTTGTATCATCGGTAGGTTATATGTGATATAGCCGAGTTACCGAATCAAGTGTTGATTCGATACATTGATACACTTGATACTAGTCGGTTATATGCGATATGACCGGATCATTAAATCAAGTGTTGATTTAATGATTTAATGTTTAATTATATATATTTGATAAATTACTTAGCATTAACTAGTATTGGTTCACATTAAATGGATTTTCTTACTCGAATGTGCACATTGTATATATGATATAGTTTTGTGCACTTGTTTGTATCATGTTTGATGATACATGCAAACTTGGTTTTGTGTAAAGACTTAAACCATGTTTAGTGAATGGTTAGGGTTTCATTTCAATTATTTATTTATCTATTCTTTTTGAGAAAAAGAGAAAAGAAAACAAAATGGTTGCTTTCTTACATGAAGCTTCTTGATGCTTCATGTAACTTTGAGTAAGTGACCATTCTTGTCTTCTTCTCCTAACCCTAACCATTCATCAAACCTTAGTTAATTCTCTACACCTAACCATGGTTGATATTATGATAAGTATCATTTTGTTTTCTATTTTTAAAGGAACTTATCATATTATCTTCATCATCTTCTTCTTTTTCAAGAAGAAAAAGCTAGCTACCAACAATGGCAACTTGAGAAAAAGAGTGAGAAATCCAATTCTAAAGTGAACCCACATCCTATTTCTTCATCCTCTGCCACTTGCCAAGTAGTATAGGGTGTTTTCTTCACAATTTTCATGACTTGGTGAAGTTGGAGCTTGATCTTGTGTTGCCTCGACGTAGATCATCTTCGTCATCGAAGTCGACGACCTAGCCCGCCCATTTCTCCGATGAAGCCGACGCTAGAGCCCGGAATCCGATGATAGGAGCGAGGGGACTTCATCACGGAGCTATGGAGGTGGAGGACCGGATCTACAAAGGTTGTATTTTCGGTTTACTCTTAGTTAAGTTGTTAACTAGCTTCTAGTTTCGCCTAAACTCTAGTCAACGATCCGTATTAGGCTTTCTCGGCACTTGTAAAATTTGAAATTGGCATGGTTGATGCCTTGTGAGACCTCATTAGTGTTCCTAGGAGTCCTACATGCATATACAAGGGTCATATCCTCATGCAATAATACTACTGTGTAATGACATGGTAATTATCGATGATGAAGTGTGTGAGCCGGCGAGTAAGTGTACGTGGAACATACGCTGTTAGTTTTACATAGCACCCTATGAGAGGTTTGGAAGCATCACATGTCACAAATATTAAGTTTTTAGAGTGCTAAGTGAACACACAAAGAATCAATCCTAGAAAATTAGGGTTTCATAACTTTACAAGTAACAAAGGGTAGGGTTTTGAGAGTACAACCTTTGTAGCTCCCTATTCTTGACTCCTTGGCCACTTCAGAGTTGGAAAACGATTAGCTTGAGGTCTTCTAACGTCCACGACGATCCACCCGAAGCTCCTTTGTCCAAGCTTGCAACTTCACTTTATCAAGAGAAAGAAATGAAGCTAACACTCTAAATAAGTGGGCAAGACTTGTGTAGAATGGGGTTGTGGTTCTTTTCTCAATTCAAAATCCTATCTTGTTGAGTATTTTGCTCACTTGAAAGATCTAGAGAGCAAAAAAGCAAGGTTGAAGAAGATGATGGCTTTTTAAGAAGAAGAGAAAAGATAATCTCATAAAAGAAAATAGAAAATATATGTATATATAGTTTCCTCATCTCATCTCAAACCATGGTTAAATGATAAAGATATTATTTAATTTGAGTTAAAACATAAAAGGAAAGTTTAATCCATGGTTAAAAGTAGGTGAGCATGGTTAGGACAAAGAAGAGTGTAGAAACAAACCATGAATTACCCTTTCCTTTTTCATTTTGTTTTAAAACAAATAGAAATAATTATCCATATAAATAACCAAGGTGTGAGTCTTATATTGCCACCATTTTCTATGTATATACAACCATGATAGATTGATGTATGTATGCATGTGTGCATGCACATCCATATGTGCATGAACAAGAATGAATCCATACATGCATGCATACATCCAAAAAGGACAAGAAAGGATTTCTAGTGAGAAGCTAATGGTTAAATGATAAATCAACACTTGATTTATCAACCCGGTCATATCACATACGACCCGACCAGAAGCAAGCCGCCCTATTAATATACGGTATCTAATACGCACATTTTAACCGGGTCCATGCGCATATCGCATACGCGCACCACAACATTTCTCCTGGACTAGGTAACTCCTTTGTGGGACTCTAAGACTCGTCAATACGCCGGCAGTTGGTGATGATCATTTCAAGCACCCCCAAGCCGCAAGCGGTCAGCTAAACGTAACGGCCACCCGGGTATTGAACGATCAGAAGAAAACAAGCGAACCTGCTACAACTCCCGTCGAGCCAACCGGCAACACTACCGTACAGTCCGGTCGCTTCGTCAGATATGCTGCATATCGAGTCTAGGGATGGTAACGTCGACCCCAATGACTCAATGAGTCATGCCGGTGAATGGTCTATAACAGACCGAGAAACTATTGATAACACTTATCAGTAAATCTCAGCAGCCCTGGCCAGGGACTTACTGATATAACCAGTCGAGCACAGCACATCATCAACTCCCAATACCGGGAGAGACGAAACCCCTCCTATCGCTCATCGCCTTCGTGTGTCTCGGGACTGTACCCAACGGCCACCTGTTTGCACGACTCAGTAGAGCCGTGGTACGGTGGTAATCAAAGTATAGTGGGAGAGCACACAAGACTCTATGACGATTTCAGGTCTACAGACTAACCTGTACCAGTGTCACCTGAGAACTGCTATCCGACGATAGAAATAATTCCATATAGGAGTTCTCGGTGAGTCCGTCCAGTGTATCCAGTCACCACTGAGCACCCGTATATGATCTTGATGTCAAACATCGATGAATGTGGGAACATTCATCGCCCATCGTATGGGTCTAGTATCATATACGCTAGTCTACTCTGGTATATCGATGCCCCGTCTCGATACACCTACGACTAGGGACTTTTCAGGATATGCTTATGAACTACAGATGTCCCACCAGTATGATCTCTATCATAATCACTGTAGTCAAGCCAATATCCTGAGGGTTTTATCAACATGTATGAATGAGTAAAAGCATGATCAAATCAACATGTCAGATAAAGAAGAACCAGATAGCATACTATCATGTCGAGCAAGAATGTACACTGAATATATATATATACATGTATAAATACATCCACTATCACACAATGGCCTCTAGGGCATACATATATCCAACAATCTCCCACTTGCACTAAGGCCAGTTATTGGCGTATCTCATACCCAACATCTCAAAAAGTCGCTCATGCTGCGGCCGAGGGAGGGCCTTGGTGAGTGGATCCACGGCGTTATTCTTTGTGTCTACTCTCTTAATCTCGATCTCACGGCGATCTACAATCTCCCGGATCAAATGAAAACGCCTCAGGATGTGTCTGGATCGTTGATGGGACCTGGGCTCCTTCGCTAAGGCCATAGCCTCATTATTATCACAATACAATGGTATTGGATCAATAATGGTTGGAACTACTGCTAGCTCCGAGATGAACTTCTTCATCCAGACGGCTTCTTTGGCGGCATCATTTGCAGCAATGTACTCAGCCTCCATCGTAGAGACTGCAACGGTATCCTGTTTGGAACTCTTCCAACTTACTACCCCTCAATTGAGGGTAAATACAAACCCTGAGATAGATTTGATGTCGTCCTTATCGCTCTGGAAGCTTGAATCGGTAAATGCCTCTATTTGGAGATCTCCATTACCATGCACCAAGAACAATTCTTTAGTCCTTCGTAAGTACTTAAGAATGTTCTTCACAGCTGTCCAGTGATTCTCCCTTGGGTTGGATTGATACCTGCTTACAACACTAAGTGCATAAGCTACATCTGGGCGTGTACATAACATCGCATACATTATAGATCCTACTGCCGAAGTATAGGGTATAACGCTCATGCGAGCTCACTCTTCATCGGTCTTTGGACAAGAATCCTGGGAGAGAGTGACCCTATGGCAAGCGGGTAAGGCACCCTGCTTGGAGTCTTCCATACTAAACCTTTTTAGGATGGTGTTGATGTACCTGGTTTGGGACAATCCCAATAACTTTTTGGATCTATCCCTATAGATCCTTATGCCCAGGATGTATGTGGCATCACCCAGGTCCTTCATCGAGAACCTTAGTGATAAGAAAGATTTGACCGACTGTAGCATATGAATATCATTTTCTATCAGAAGAATGTCGTCCACGTACAATACGAGGAATGTGACAGCTCTCTCTACAGCCTTCTTATAAACACAAGGTTCATCCGGATTTTTGATGACATCATCGAAACAGATGTTCCAACTCCATGATGCCTGCTTTAACCCATATATGGATTTAAGCAATCTACATGCTTTCCCGCTGCTCCCACTGTCAATGAAGCCCTCTGGCTGATCCATATAAACGCATTCTTCTAAATCTCTATTTAGAAATGCCGTTTTAACGTCCATCTGCCAGATTTCATAGTCGTAGTGAGCAGCAATAACAAGTAGGATCCGAATGGATTTAAGCATGGCTACGGGCGAAAAAGTTTCGTCATAGTCCAAACCTGGTCTTTGACGAAAACCCTTCACCACAAGTCTTGCCTTATAGGTCTCTACCTGCCCATCTACACCAATCTTTCTTTTAAAGATCCTTTTGCATCCCACAGGTTTTACCCCAGGGGCTACAACGTCCAAAGTCCATACTTTGTTGGTGTACATAGACTCCATTTCGGATCCCATGGCATCCAGCCACTTCACAGAGTCTCCACTCGTGATAGCTTGCTGAAAACTGGTAGGATCATCATCATCCATGGTGCAGTCTTCTCCGTCACCATCAATGAGGAAACCGTAGTACCTCTCCGGTGGGCGAGAAGTCCTACCAGACCTTCGGAGTGGCCAAGGTTCCTCAGTTTCTATTGCAACAGCCGGTTCAACCAAATCGTCATTTGTAGTTTGTGTTTATAGAACCTCTTCTAGATCCACCACCTTGCCATCATCTTTATCTGTGAAAAACTCTTTTTCCAAGAATGTGGCATACTGAGAAACAAACACCTTTTGTTCCTCTTTGTGGTAGAATAGATATCCATAAGAATTCTTTAGATACCCCACAAAATTACACATGACTGACCATGTCTCGAGTTTGTCCGCATTCTGCTTTTTAACATAGGCCGGGCAACCCCAAATTTTAATTCTCTTAAGAGATGGTCTCTTCCCATGCCATATCTCATATGGCGTGGTAGACACGGCTTTGGTTGGAACCCTGTTCAGTAGAAACGCTGCAGTCTCCAATGCATGCCCCCAAAATAAGACGGGTAACTCAGCATCACTCATCATGGAACGGACCATATCTAATAGGGTCTGATTCCGTCGTTCTGACACACCGTTGTGCTGTGGTGTGTAAGGAGGAGTGAGCTGAGAGAGAATCCCATTCTCTTTTAGGAAGTTTGCAAATTCTGTACTGAGGTACTCCCCACCTCGATCTGATCGAAGCATCTTGATACTCAAGCCGGTTTGTTTTTCTACTTCTTGTTTATATTCAGTGAATTTCTCGAAATCTTCCGATTTTTGCTTTAATAAAAATACATGACCGAATCTTGAGAAATCGTCAGTGAACGTAATGAAGTATGAAAAACCGCCTCTAGCTTGTGTAGACATTCGACCACATACATCACTATGTATGAGTCCTAGGAGCTCGGCAGCTCTTTCTCCGTGTCCGGTAAACGGAGTTTTGTTCATTTTACCCTTGATACAAGACTGGCAAGTCGCATAAGATTTATATTCAAAAGAGTTTAAATATCCATCTTTTTGTAACTTGTTTAGTCTTGTTTCATTAATATGACCAAGTCTACAGTGCCAAAGAAAAGCTTCATTTAATTCTGAAAGTTTTCTTTTATTAGTGTGTTGTATACTGAAAACAATGTGTTGATTTAGGACGTATATCCCGTTATTAAGTGTACCATACCCAACCAACATTTGATTTAGGTGAATGTTCATAACATTGTTCTGCAATACAAAATTATATCCTTCATTGTCTAACAAAGAAACAGATATTATATTACATAGCATACTTGGTACAAAATAACATGGGTTCAATACCAATATAGACACAGATGGCAACCCCAAGTGATACTCTCCCACTGCGACTGTATGTACATTGGAACCATTTCCAACGCGGAGAGTATGGTCACCTATCTTCAAAACTTTGCTATTTCTAAGCCCCTGCGTAGAATTGCAAATGTGAGAACCTGAACCGGTATCTAATACCCAGGAAGCAGAGTTTATTGAAAAATAGTTTTCTGTCACAAACACACCTGAAGCGGAAGCATCCCCATACTTCTTTTTGAGATTTAAGTACTCTGTACAGTTGCGCTTCCAATGTCCTGTCTTGTGGCAATGAAAACATTCACCTTTCCCCGAGTCTCCAACTTTGGACTTTTCCTTTCCCTTTACCTTTTTAACTCCACCCTTAGGATTGGTGGGCTTCTTCTTTTTCTTTCCCTTGGCCTTAGCCTTTGGGCGAGAAGAGGAAGATTGTCCAATAGTCATAACGGGAGTTTTCACTTATTTCATAGTGCTGTCTGCACTCCTTAACATATTAAGGAGTTCAGGTAGTTCCTTCTCCATGCTGTGCATGTTGAAGTTAACTATGAATTGAGCAAAGGTGGAGGGGAGGGACTGCAGAATAATATTCGTATATTGTTCATTGTCCATTGTCCATCCAAGGTCCTCAAGCTCTTCTATAAGAGCTATCATCTTCATAACATGGTCTCCTACCGGTGTGTCAGGGGCCATTCGCATCTGAAACAATTCCTTTGATGCTTCGTATCGTAATACGCGGGATTGCTCTCCATACAACTCCTTTGTATGGAGGAATATGGTTTGAATGTCCATATTCTCGTGTTGCTTTTGATGTGTACTGTCCATCGATGCAAGCGCGAGGCATTTGGCCGTGGCACAGTCAGTATCCCATGTCTTGCGGACTTCAATATCCGCAACTGAGGATTTTGGACCTGGGGTGGGCGGGGCTGAAGCCGTGAGGACATATGATACTTTATCATAAGTCAAGGCTATTTTCAGATTCCTCAGCCAGTCTTTATAATTGGTCCCATTCAGTTTGTTTTTATCTAGTAGAAGCTTGAGTCCAGTCATTGGTATCTGCCATCAAGAGAGAGAAAAAGAATACACTCAGCGAAAGCTCTTGCATAGATCAGATTGGTTATTATCTTGTCTAATCGATGTCTCACACTGCTTTAATCAAGTTTTTCTTTCAAACCTTAAAAACAAAACTAGCCAGGATTAATTACAGTCCACAACTTCGCTAACCGTTCAGCCAGGCCAGTGTCGGTACTTGAGGGAGGTTCCCCGTGCTTTCGCACGGACCTAATTAAAGTAAACCTCATTTTCCCAGAGGCGTAGCCCCGTTAACACCTTTCTAGACACCTAATGAGTTAGCTAATTGTAAACTGCAAAACTCTCCTAGGAGCAACTATTGCCCACAGTGGGATCGGGATCCAACCATCATATGGAAGGTATGCAATCTCATTGCAAATCTCAACACTTGAAATTCCCGATGTGATTTTTACCCCTAGTACTTATGACCTTAACTATGGTCAACAAATCATAAGTAACAGTCAAGTTCTACCCGTCATTTCTTGATCAATTAGACCCACCCATATGACCCTTAACTATGGTCAACAAAGTCGCATGAATGTCCTAATTAATCTGCATCATATGCAGTGTAGGAAGACATCACTTAGCTATCGTACACTACGCCTTAACTAAAGTCAACAAACGTAGCACGAATACTAAGCACTCTACTTCCTAAAAAGACGGAGGGTTGCGGATGACTTTTAAGAAAATATTTAACGCTTTAAACTTGATATCGTCGTAGAATCAAATGGTTTTGAAAAGGAGTGGCTTGTGCTCCGCAGTTTTTGAAATACAGCTTTTTCATAAAGAGCCGAGTGGTTTTCAAATCCGATTCTACATCTTTTTAGGTTTATTTTCTGTAAATTAATCATATTAATGTAATCCCATCATTTAAGTCCTTAAGCCAATCACAGAAAAGAAATGAAAATAACACGTACGCTTATGCCATCCGCATTCGCCGCAATGTTCCGTTATGCACCGTTAGGTTACTTAACTAACGGCATACCGGGACGGGACTAGCGCGGGTGTAAAACATAAGCAACGTCTACTATATATCTCATATATAATATATCATTCGACTCAGATATCACAGAACACAGGCAGCAGAAACATATATATAATGTGGGATATACTAGGACGTCCGTATTTATTATTTAGCCAACAATAGAAAATACGGATTCCACAGTTGCGATGAATAGCAAAGCCCACACCCCTAGACCCATACGAGAGCGGCAGGCGACCCTACCAATCCTGGAGTTTAGGAGACCCGGTGTCGACTCCTCGAGATGGCCTCCCACTGAACCCCAGAACTCGGTCACTTGTGCTCCCCTCCTTGGGTCTATCCTAATGCGGAAAAGTAAATAATATACAACACTGGTGACATCAACCTCAACCCGGAAGTGTCGCAAATAAAAGAATATTACATTACATTTGAATTTTACATGAATGAAAAAATAAAACTCTCATCTCATATAAAACCCCCCGGCTATTCAATCGCGACAATCCTGCACATCATATCTCAGCAACACATAATATCATATACCATCAACGTAAGTAATTATGCGTACCCCAATTGTCGTTGATGTATAGCAACGAAATCGGCGATATCGACATAATACACTTACAGTCACGGGAAAGAAAGTGTAAAACTATAATATTTGGAATCCACATTCTCTTTAGACATCATAAATGCGAAATATCACATACTTCGTATTTCATGCCTAAACTATATGAATTCCACATATTGTATCACATTCCAGATAAATAGAAAGTATTAAAGTTTTCGAACGAATGATCAAATACCCAAAATTCCCTAAAGCTCAACACTTGAGCGGAGTTCAAAAACCCGGAGTGTGACACAGTAGTAGCGGTCCAGCCGTAGAAGGGTCAAGCCAACGCCTCACATGTGGCACGCCATACTGCCCCAAACCCTAAGGTTCAAAGGGCAGTTCAAGACGGTCACATAATCGAGTTAAGGTTTGTTGTCTTCTAGAGGGTCCACCATAAAACTTGCACATATATCCAAAAGATTTAAACCCCGTGAAAAGTGAGCAAACGACACTCGTTCGAACAATTCAACACTTTCTAATTATCCGGAAAAAACATGAAGTTAAAATTCCGATCGAATCAATGAACTCAAAACAATCTCCAGAACTAACAGCACTAAATTCAGATTAAAAACACTCCAAAAAATATACAAGCAGACTAAAAAGTTACTGTACAAAAACGACACAATGATGCATCTGTACGGCCGCGAAACCGCGGCCCAAGCAGGCTCTTGCCGCGGTTCCGCGGTGGAATGTACTGTTCATGGCATCGTTTTTTACAGTTGTTCTTATATTTACCTGCTGAATTTTTTGCATATTTCTAATTCTGAAAAATATCAGTTTTCAAAAAATGTCCAGAGAGTGTCCTGAAAATCCGTATTTCGGTTCGATCGGAGTTTTTACTTAGCTAAAGTGTCGCCTAATGTTCTAGGTCGGCTCTGATACCAATGTTAGTCAGGCAGCCACCCCTTCCAATGGGATCACCGTGGCACCAATGGGTCCCTCAGCAGCTACTTTTTATGCATGCCCCCTCGCGAGGACTACAACCCGCCGGAACACCATCCGGTCTCAGGACACCCTGGGGGTAAGAGCCTATGCTTCGCCACACTGTCACACAGTGAGAACTCCCCATAGGTTGACATCCAATGCCTAGTAGCTCTGATACCAATGTTAGGTTTACATAGCACCCTATGAGAGGTTTGGAAGCATCACATGTTACAAAGATGAAGTTTTTATAGTGCTAAGTGAACACACAAAGAATCAATCCGAGAAAATTAGGTTTTCATAACTTTACAAGTAACAAAGGCTAGGGTTTTGAGAGTACAACCTTCGTAGCTCCCTATTCTTGACTCCTTGGCCACTTGAGAGTTGGAAAACGATTAGCTTGAGGTCTTTTAACGTCCACGATGATCCACCCGAAGCTCCTTGGTCCAAGCTTGCAAATTCACTTTATCAAGAGAAAGAAATTAAGCTAACACTCTAAACAAGTGGTCAAGACTTGTGTAGAATGGTGTTGTGGTTCTTTTTCTCAATTCAAAATCCTATCTTGTTGAGTATTTTGCTCACTTGAAAGATCTACAGAGCAAAAAAGCAAGGTTGAAGAAGATGATGGCTTTTTAAGAAGAAGAGAAAAGATAATCTCATAAAAGAAAATAGAAAATATATGTATATATATTTTTCTCTTCGCATCTCAAACCATGGTTAAATGATAATGATATTATTTAATTTGAGTTAAAACATAAAAGGAAAGTTTAATCCATGGTTAAAAGTAGGTGAGCATGGTTAGGTCAAAGAAGAGTGTAGAAACAAAACATGAATTATCCTTTCCTTTTTCATTTTGTTTTAAAACAAATAGAAATAATTATCCATATAAATAACCAAGGTGTGAGTCTTATATTGCCACCATTTTCTATGTCTATACAACCATGGTAGAATGATGTATGTATGCATGTGTGCATGCACATCCATATGTGCATGAACAAGAATGAATGCATACATGCATGCATACATCCAAAAAGGACAAGAAAGGATTTCTAGTGAGAAGCTAATGGTTAAATGATAAATCAACACTTGATTTATCAACCCGGTCATGTCACATACGACCCGACAAAAAGCAAGACGCCCGATTAATATACGGTATCTCATACGCGCATTTTAACCGAGTCCATGCGCATATCGCATACGCGCACCACAACGTTTCGCCTGGACTAGGTAACTCCTTTGTGGGACTCTAAGACTCGTCAATACACCTGCAGTGGGTGATGATCATATCAAGCACCCCCAAGCCGCAAGCGTTCGGCTAAACGTAATGGCTACCCGGGTATTGAACGATCATAAGAAAACAAGCGAACCTGCTACAACTCCCGTCGAGCCAACCGGCAACACTACCGTACAGTCCGGTCGCTTCGTCAGATATGCTGCATATCGAGTCTAGGGATGGTAACGTCGACCCCAATAACTCAATACGTCATGCCGGTGAATGGTCTATAACATATCGAGAAACTACTGATAACTCTTATCAGTAAATCTCAGCAGCCCTGGCCAGGGACTTACTGATATAACCAGTTGAGCACAGCACAACATCAATTCCCAATACCGGGAGAGACGAAACCCCTCCTATCGCTCATCGCCTTCGTGTGTCTCGGGACTGTACCCAACGGCCACTTGTTTGCACGACTCAGTAGAGTCGTGGTAGGGTGGTAATCAAAGTACAGTGGGAGAGCACACAAGATTCTATGACGATCTCGGGTCTACAGAATAACCTGTACCTGTGTCACATGAGAACTGCTATCCGACGATAGATATAATTCCATATAGGAGTTCTCGGTGAGTCCGTCCAGTGTACCCAATCACCACTGAGCACCCGTATATGATCTTGATGTCAAACATCGATGAATGTGGGAACATTCATCGCCCATCGTATGGGTCTAGTATCATATACGCTAGTCTACTCTGGTATATCGATACCCCGTCTCGATACACCTACGACTAGGGACTTTTCAGGATATGCTTATAAACTACAGATGTCCCACTAGTATGATCTCTATCATCATCACTGTAGTCAAGCCAATATCCTCAGGGCTTTATCAACATGTATGAATGAGTAAAAGCATGATCAAATCAACATGTCAGATAAAGAAGAACCAGATAGTATACTATCATGTCGAGCAAGAATGTACACTGAATATATATATACATGTATAAATACATCCACTATCACATAATGGCCTCTAGGGCATACATATATCCAACATACGCATCATCGATAATGGTGCTGGTGTCTTTGCAACATGAAAGTAATATAGCAATAAACATATGCAAAGCAAGGTGAATAGCATAAACATGCAGAAATCAAATAATCAACACCACAGTGAAGAATATACATCAATATGATTATGTCATGCAGTTATGTCATTTGAAATAATACGAATCAGGATTTTTAGTAAAATAAGGGCTACGGTATTTTTAAGAAAGATACGTCCTTTGAAAAATACCCGTAGGATCCCTTTACTTGTCTTTTAAGATATTCCTGATTCGTAGTTTTTGAAATAGGTATGACTCGGGTCTAGTCGAACATCTACTATGCAAACTACAGATCTAAGTATCAAGTCAATCGGGAAGGGTATGGAAACCACCTAAATCTGAGTCGATATATATGTAGATATAATAGTCGGTGATCCCGCCTCAATAATATCGCGTACGATACAGTATATCGTAAGACATCCTCGAGTTATGAATGCGGATCTTTCACAAAATAGGCTCGTACGGTAAATCGTCGTACGACATCCCAATAGCTGGGTACGGGTCAATATCATATTATCTCACCACATATCAGGTATCACTATCATCATATCACATAATCTGGGGTACTGATCTAAGTCTAGTACAATCGATACCATCTATCACTGCGTATGTAAGCACACGTCCAAAGGCCCGCTAGAGATCACATGTCGTATCCCAAATATAAATCATATCAAATCACCGATCTCGCGTCACAATGCCTAACATCATCGACTCATCTCCAATGTCATCCAATATCATCAAACACAGTGCAAGTATAATGAATATGCAAGGGTATGCGTGTAGGTGCAAATCTATTCTAAGGTTCGCGACTATGAACTGCACTAGTTGCTTCTAACCCTAAACTATCCATAATACACCTAACACAATATCCACGACACATTATAACTATCAAATATAAATATAGTATATCGACTACGGACTGCGGGGGTGCTATACGCCATCCACCCGACTTCCCCCGTAGATATAATCTACTCACCTTGCGTCTTTATTTGTCGATGTCGTCACGCGTTTGCTTGTCATCCTGAAGTCTTCATGGGGTACCTACACATTAACGTATCGCAAATGCGTATCAAAACCAAACCAAAGATATAATGACACACGAAAGACAAAACGGTACGCTATGGGTCTATAGGTTGGAACCTATGGGTACGCCTCCAAAACCATCAACAACCCTCGATATCGTCGTATAAACGCCAAGTAGTCGAGCTAAAACACCATAAGCAAATTCAGAATTAGAAATACGGAATACGGAAACACGAATCCAAAACAGCAACTAATGAAATAGGCTCCAGATTTCAACCTAGGTCAAATTAGACAAATCTATACATGCCAGGTGTCTAAACTACTGGAAAATAGGGCCATGCACCAAAAACGAGGCAATTCCCTCCTGCTCTGGCCGCAATTTACGGCCAGAAGGAATTAATTGGCGGCCAGAACTTGGTGGTTGGGACTAGGGCTTTGGGTATTGGTTTCTATTTGCCTGCACATCTCACTGGCAACTCAAAATTATTTTTAGACGTCTCGGGTGATAGCAGATTCCCAAACAAAGTAACAGATTTGCGGTTTTCCCCGATATCGATTCCGTAAATCCGTATTCTTGGTTCATGTTCCAGGTATTGTCCAATCTATCATCACACCAGGGGTTCTAGGGTCGTCACAAGACTTAATTTCACTTTTAATTTCAGGTCTAACCCTAAACCCTAACTTGAAGTTCACAAGTCCATCAAACGACACCATATCGACATGAAACAAGAATTGATGCAATAAGAATTGAAATACTAAACTAGGGGTACAGAAATTACCTTTTTTGGCAACTCAAGAAAATTCTTGAGTTGCTCAAAGTCTTCAAGATCAGCCCTTGCTTAGTCCATTGTGTAGCTATTAAGCTTAGGAGCAACTTTGGTGAAATGGGGATAGGGTTTTGGTTAGGTTTTAACGGTGGATCTAAGTTGAAGAGGGAGGAGGAAGAAGAGGGAGAGGGCAGGAGCAGTAGCAGCTCTATGAAGGGGGAGAGGAAATGAGGTGGAAATGATGGAGGAAAGGGTCAAAAGTCAAAAGCAACCTACTCTCTCTCTCTCATCATCAAGCTACTTTTTCCTTTCCTTTTCTTTTCCTTTTCCTTTTTCCTTCTCACTCCATGGTGAACCCTAAGCAATCATGTACCCAAAATATGTAACAAGTGTGGAAAATGACATGTGCACATTTTGCACAAAAATGCCAAAAATCCGATTAGCGATTTTTAATCGCGATTAGCACTAAAATAGCATATAACTAATCATAAAAACTTAAAAATGACATAATTCCATAAAGTACCCTATTTTAGAATTTTCCATAATTTTTCCCTATTTATTGTATTTAATTATACCAGAATATTAAAATTTTCATTAAAATAATATTAAATTATAAAAATTCCCAAAAATCATATTTTATTATTTTGAAACGTTACAATCTACCCCCCTTAAAGAAATTCGGTCCCCGAATTTAAATTTAAACCCGCAAGTACTAATACATTTCAGTAAAAATCCAAATTGTCGGGGTTCCGAAAACATCAATACATAGCAAATATCATAAAAAAAATGTACTGCTCTATAAGAAATCAATCCCCAAAAATGTTTATAAGAATACCCCGTGCGTCTGGTGCGCACGGAAATCAAAATCCATATATGTGCCATACATGGGCACAAAACAATATCTAGGTGCAACGGGTGTGCACGAAACATCTGTCATAGGCAACGTGTGTGCCTGACAACAAAATCAGGTGCATTTGACATGCACGAAGAATTCCGATTTAGTGCATCTGGCGTGGACCAAAATCGTATATCAAAACACTAAAGGTGCATGAAAACTATGCTGGAAACGTAAATCACATCACTGGCATAAAATAGGCATGAAATCACAATCAATATCTCAATGTAATAACTATGCGCAAAATATAAATACCCAGTGGGTGCATGAAACAAATATCATGAAACTCAGTCATCAAAACTAAATCATGCAAACAGAACGCCCAAAATCCAAAATGACGGATACGTGATAATCGAATCACAAATCATAAATAACGTCGCCGGTAGTCCCTCCGTCAAAGTCGAAAAGGTGTCGGTGCATCCAATGCTAGCAGCGCAAGATATCTACTTGCCTCTTGCTCATAGTCTGGCGTCCTCTGTCTCTGGGTCCTTATCTTCTCTGTGGATTTCCAATCTCACAATCAATCGGCTCATCGGCCCTGTCAGGTGTGCTAACGGGGACGATTCCGTTCTGGCACTTCTCTGGTCATCTCTCGGTCAATCCTCACGACTACTCGTAACGCAGCATGTCACTGGCGTCGGCCTCTGATTCTTTGAATGCACATCACCCATCTTATCCTGGGTGCAAACATCATTGCAGCAGTGTCCTGGAAGGAATCCTGCTCAAGGTCTCTTCTGATCTTGCCTATGCCGGTCTGTACAGAGGTTGGTACTCTTGCATAATATCTTCTCGCTGAATGGACATCTGTGTCCTCAGCATAGCATTTCTCGAAAACTGGTCACATCCCAATGCCTCTATAAGCACATCAGGTCTCTGGTCTCGATGGGAAGTAATGACAACTCGTCGGCGTCTCGCACGAACCTCTGGTCCCGCTTGTCTGAATCATCGTCCACTTCGACGTCGCGTCTCTATCTGCGCACTGCCATATCCTCGGCTACGGTCCATCCGAAGTCTCTCACACGGACTCGAAATCATGAACTCGGTATCATCATTACTCAGTAGAAGGTATCTAGCCGAACACGTCCTCAGCATGCATATCACAACACTGATGTCAGCGGAGTGGAACGTCATCTCGTCGAAATCTCATGCGAACTCTTTACTCCACTCTGCTTCAATGTCGACTGCTTCGGACTCGTCTCATCGTGGCTGCATGGACTGTGCTCTAACGGCTATACTCGTATCTGGAGTCTCCCAAGCAATGCATCCCATCACATGATATCCGAATGATGTCGAACCATCCGATTGATTGTCAAAACCTCATAATCCCCAAAGAGATCAACTTCTTGGGTACAGTTTAATAGTATTGAGTACATGACACAGCGTCGGTGGTCCAGCCATAGAAGGGCAAACCCAAGCCTCACTAATGGCGCCGCGGAACTGCCGCAAACCCTAAGGTTCAAAGGCTTTCACACGGTCATTAAGTCGAGTTAGGGTTTCATTCTTCTAGAGGGTCCATAGAATCGCTTGCATGTTTTTCCGAATACTTTAAAGTTGGAATAATAGGTTTCCGACATTCGATCGTCTCTGTCTACTCTCAACGTCTCCGCGTGAAGTCGTCTCTAGCTGGAAGCAATCTATCTGATGACCTCGCATCAGGGTAAGTGAATGAACACCTGTCCTAGTCATTCATCCTTGGGTTACTAGCGACTCACCATCATATCTCTAAGTATATACTCATGCTGCAGTAGCTCCAATCGTCTGGGCGATATCTCGTCATTTGCAGCAACAACTGGCTCATTCGTCTGTACGCTGAACAGCGCCTCAATCCTCTAGGAAAGACGATACATTGGCGGTCCTCTCTAAATCGGTTTGCTCTAGATATGAGTAAGACTTTCCACACTGGAAATCTTCAACTCATCTGGGCCTGCTCCGGCGCATAAATCGGACGAATCACCTTCGTCTCTCAAATCGGGTAGACTAGCTATCATCTGTTTCATATCCGCCTGGAAGCTCCGGCGATCTCAGCTCGTAAGCTCCGGAAGCGACATCCTATCAATCTCAGCAACAGCTGGTTCATCTGTCTGCACGGTAGGCGACATCATAATCTCTGAGGTATGCTGTACATCAATAGTCCTCTCTCAACTGGCAGCTCTAACAGTGGCCCGATCATCCGTTGTAAAACCAAGCACTCGCCTCCACAAGAGGTCACAATCATCGATACTAACTCGAGACGTTCCCATGTCACCAGAGAACACACTGGTCATCCCTCGTACCAGACGAGCTCGCCCCGACCATAACACTAGCAGCAGCTCAACTGCGCTCAAACAATGGCGACAGGAACTTCAATCGAGTATCGAAGAGAGCAGATCAAAGGCAAGAAAGAAAACAACAGATCCAGAATGGATACATGATCATAAGAAGGAACAGCATCAATGAAAGTATGATCATGGAACTAGTAGAATCGAGGATCTCAAATGGATGTATAATCATGGATATCAAGAGAATCACTGATCTCGAAAATATGTACATCCTAAGGTTCCATAAGCGGAGTGGCGTGCCGTACGTATGCCGCGGAACATACCCACGGTACGTCACACTACTTTAGTCACCTATTCCATCAACCATGGGTCATCCTACGCGACGAAAGTTCGGGTCTAATACCCCCTCGACTAAGTCTAAGTTCCGTAAGTTCAAGCCTAAGTTCCGTATATATATAGACGCCGCAGGCTCCACATAGTCAAACTTAGACTTGAACCAAGGTTAATCTAGCGCTCTGATACCAACTTTGTCACGACCCGAAAGAGCACGTGACTGGCCCTTGAACCATATGAAGACTATAGGACTTCATCTGCTCCAAGTAAGCCAAAAGCCCAGAAATCTAAAACTATTTTAAGAGTAAGTAAAGAAAACTGGTTTAAAGAAGTGAAGAAAACATGTTTGAAGTCAAGGTTTTTAAATAACTAAGCCGAATATGCATTTTAAAATGTAATGTCTTTTCTAAAAATTTCGTCAGAGTTTCTTTTGTAAATACTGGCCCAGAGCGGGGTACAACAAGAACAATATATATGCAATGATAAAAGGCATCCCCAAGCGGGAGCTAGCTCTTCGTCAATTGACGGTCACAACCATGCAAGCAATATAATATACAACGCCGAAAGGCGAGGGTCAAATCCAAAAGAAACTCAATAAGCATTAAAACCGCAATACTGCTAAGCGCGACTCTAAGGTCGAAATAATACATCACTAATGTCTAAGTCTGAAATAATATACAAGTTTTGGTTGATGGAATTCTAGATATAAAGAATAATACAAGTACAATGGTGGTTCTTGATGCAAAAGAACCCACCTACCAAAAGCAATTCACCCGCAAAGGATGCAGCGTGCCAGAAATGCCGCTATGGAACCTGTACGGTAAAACCTGCAAGAACTGTGGCACAACGGGGGTGAGTTGCCAACTCCTGAATAGAAAATATCTACAAGCAGAAACTGAATGCAAGACATAATCCTAGGTCAATACGGTCAGTATGTGATATAAACCTCAAAAATAAGTCTGAAGCATGATAAGGTGGCAATGCAACATCTAATCATGTATGTAGTGCCAAGTACTCGTGCCAGTGCCTCAGGTAATAACATATCATAAATGTAAGGTATGTCTGCATGAAGTAAATATGATGAAGTATCAAAATGAATATCAATACACATATATTAGCGTCCAATTCCACTAATATTGGTGTAAGGGTATATATAACAGCGCCCTCATACCCTGTTATATATACAAATGAAGTATGATCAAAGTAGTCAAAGTCTGTATGTAATCAATGTCTGTATATATGTGGATCCCGTCCACCTGTCACCCAATGACAATAAACATCATGCATTCAAATATGAGGATATAATCAAAATCATGGAGATCATCATGAAACCTGTGCCTAGCATCGGCACGTAAATCCTCGTCCATATGGGGCTCCGTCTGCGGTATCGGCCCTCAGCCCCGGCAGTACGGGTCAGCCCATGTCCATCTCTCAACTCCGGTCTGTATCCTCCAGATATCCGCCGAGCTCAAATACAATCACCGGTAGATAGTAGTCCATCTGCCAAGCTCACCGTCTACTACACAGCGAAACCGTTCTCGCCCGGGGGTACCATACCGGGTCCACCATGTACCCGCAATCGGCCTCATCCGCCTCCTCGAATTGGGTTTCACATGTCGCTCTCAGCACCGAGAAAACACATGGTGGACACACTGAAATATCATATCAAGGGTAACCGGGTTTTTAAAACAATTATATATTCTCTTTTGAAATACCCACGGTTCCCAAACCCAGAAATATCATGGAAACAACATATCTCAATGCGCATAATCATAAGCATGATGTATGTGACATATAAATGAAATGCAAGTATAACAGTATATCATGCCACATGAAATAACAGTATGCACATACAAGTGTCATATCCTGATGCAATAATACTACCGTGTAGTGACATGGCAATTATCGATGATGAAGTATGTGAGCCGGCGAGTAAGTGTACGTGGAACATACGCATCATCGATAATGGTGCTGGTGTCCTAGCAACATGATAATAATATAGCAATAAACATATGCAAAGCAATGTGAATAGCATGAACATGTGGAAATCAAATAATCAACACCACAGTGAAGAATCTACATCAATATGAATATTTCATGCAGTTATGTCATTTGAAATAAGACGAATCAGGATTTTTTGTAAAATAAGGGCTACGGTATTTTTAAGAAAGATACGTCCTTTGAAAAATACCCGTAGGATCCCTTTACTTGTCTTTTAAGATATTCTGGATTCGTAGTTTTTGAAATAGGTATGACTCGGGTCTAGTCGAACATCTACTATGCAAACTACAGATCTAAGTATCAAGTCAATCGGGAGGGGTATGGAAACCACCTAAATCTGAGTCGATATATATGTAGATATAATAGTCGGTGATCCCGCCTCAATAATATCGCGTACGATACAGTATATCGTAAGACATCCTCGATTCATGAGTGCGGATCTATCATCAAAATAGGCTCGTATGGTAAATCGTCGTACGGCATCCCAATAGCTGGGTACGGGTCAATATCACATTATCTCACCACATATTAGGTATCACTATCATCATATCACATAATCTGGGGTACTGATCTAAGTCTAGTACAATCGATACCATATATCACTGCGTGTGTAAGCACATGTCCAAAGGCCCGCTAGAGATCACATGTCGTATCCCAAATACGAATCATATCAAATCTGTTAGTTATATGTATGCCTTAGAGGCCATTACTGTACATAGGATGTATATTGTAGTGGATGCTGGGACATATATAGGGAGGACTTTCTTGCTCGACATGATAGTATGCTATCTGGATGCTCTTTACCTTAACGTGTATACCGATTGTCTCTCTATTACATGTTGGTAAAGCCCTTAGGATGTATACTTGACTATCTGGACTATGATGCGGATCATACTAGTGGGGACATGGTAGTCCATAAGTACATCCTTCAAAGTCCCTAGTCGTGGGTGTATCGAGATGGGGCATCGATATACCAGAGTAGACTAGCGTGTACCTTCTCGACCCATACAGATGGGCGATGGATGATCCCATATCCATCGGTGTTTGACATCAGAGATGATATACGGGTGCTCAGTAGAGACTGGGTACACTGGACGGACTCGCCGAGAACTCCCAGATGGTATTATACCTTACGTCAGATGGCAGTTCTCTGGTGACACTGGTACAGAGTAGTCTGTTGACCCGAGATCGTCATAGAGTCTTGTGTGGTTCCCACTGTGCTTTGATTTTCACCTTACCACGTCCAAGAGGGCGTGCAAAACGGTGGTTTTTGGGTACAGTTCCGAGTCACATGGAGGCAATGAGCGATAGGAGGGGATTCGTCTCTCCCGGTATAGGGAGTTGATGTTGCGCTGTGTTCGATTGGCTATAACCGGAAATCCCTGGCCAGGGTTGCTGAGATATACTGGTAAGTGTTACCAGTAGTTTCTCGAACTGTTATTGACCTCATATCGACACGACTTATCGAGCTATTGGGGTCTGACGTTTACCACCCCTAGGCGAGATATACGACATATCAGACGATCAAACCGGACTGTACGGTAGTGTTACTGGTTGGATTCACTGGAGTGTGAGCGGGCTTGCTCATCGATCTTCTGATCGCTCAATACCCGGGTGGCCGTTACGTTTAGCAGACCGCTTGCAGCTTGTGGGTGTTTGATATGATCATCACCTGCTGCCGGCGTATTGACGAGTCTTTAGAGTCCTACACAGAGGTTTCCCGGCTCAAGCGAAACGAAATAGGAGCGCATATGAGATATGTGCGGGACCGAGAATAATGCGAGTATGTGATACCGTATTCCATTCTCGCGATAAATGTATCGAATGGTTGTATGCGATATAACCTAGTTATCGAATCGGGGATTGATTCGATAAATCGATACATTGAATACTAGTCGGTTATATGCGATATGACCGGATCGTTAAATCAAGTGTTGATTTAATGTTTTAATGCATAATTATATATTTGATATATTACTTTGCATTAACTAGTATTGGTTCATTTTAAATGGATTTTCTCACTTGTTTGTGCACATTGTATATGTGATATATTTTTGTGCACAAGTTTGTATCATGTTTGATGATGCATGCTTACTTGAGTTTGTGTAAAGATTAAACCATGGTTATTTAAATGGTTAGGGTTTTGTTTTTCATATCTATTTATTCATTTACTAATTCATTTCTTTTTGGCAAAAGAAAAGAAAAATGGTGGCTTTATTTGGATGCATGTTGAAGCTTCATGAAGCTTTGACTAAGTCACCATTTTTGTCTTCATGCTTAACCCTAACCATTGACCTAACCATAGTTTACTCTCTACACTTGACAATGGTTTGATTATGATAAGTATTCATTTTAATTTCTTTTTGAAAAATACTTATCATAACATATTTCATCATCATCTTCTTCTTCTTCAAGAAGAAACCTTGCTCCATCAATGGCAACTTGAGTTCTAAAGTGAGAAATCCAATTCTAAAGTCTACCCACTTCCTATTTCTTCATCCTCTACCGCTTGCCAAGTATTAGAGTGTGTTTTCTTCACAAGTTTCTTGACTTGTTGAAGTGGGAGCTTGATCTTGTGATGCTTCGACGTAGATCATCTTCGGCATGCTAGTCGATGACCTAGCCCGTCCATTCTCCGATGAAGCCGACGCAAGAGCCCGGGATTCCATTTGGACAGCGAGGAGACTTCATTGCGGAGCTATGGAGGTGGAGGACCGGATCTACAAAGGATGTATTTCCGTATTCTTGTAGTTAAGTGTTAACTAGTTTTCATTTTATCGCCTAAACTTCTAGCCAACGATCTTCTTAGGGTTTCTCGGCACCGTAATTTTCGAAACGGGCATGGTTGATTCCTTGTGAGACCCCTTGAGAGTGCCTAGGAACCCTACAAAATCACCGATCTCGCGTCACAATGCCTAACATCATCGACTCATCTCCAATGTCATCCAATATCATCAAACACAGTGCAAGTATAATGAATATGCAAGGGTATGCGTGTAGGTGCAAATCAATTCTAGGGTTCGCGACTATGAACTACACTAGTTGCTTCTAACCCTAAACTATCGATAATACACCTAACACAATATCCACGACACACTATAACTATCAAATATAAATATAGTATATCGACTACGGACTGCGGGGGTGCTATACTCCATCTACCCGACTTCCCCCGTAGATATAATCTACTCACCTTGCGTCTTTATTTGTCGATGTCGTCACGCGTTTGCTTGTCATCCCGAAGTGTTCATGGGGTACCTACACATTAACGTATCACAAATGCGTATCAAAACTAAACCAAAGCTAAAACGACACACGAAAGCCAAAACGATACGCTATGGGGCCTATAGGTTGGAACCTGTGGGTACGCCTCCAAAACAATCAACAACCCTCGATATCGTTGTATAAAGGCCAAGTAGTCGAGGTAAAACACCATAAGCAAATTCAGAATTAGAAATACGGAATACGGAAACACGAATCCAAAACAGCAACTAAGGAAATAGGCTCCAGATTTCACCCAAGGTCAAATTAGACAAATCTATACATGCCAGGGGTCTAAACTACTCGAAATAGGGCCATGCACCAAAAACGAGGCAATTCCCTCCTACTCTGGCCGCAATTTGCGGCCAGAAGGAATTAATTGGCGGCCAGAACATGGTGGTTGGGGCTAGGGCTTTGGGTGTTGGTTTCTATTTGCCTGCACATCTCACTGCCAACTCAAAATTATTTTTAGACGTCTCGGGTGATAGCAGATTCCCAAACACAGTGACATATTTGCGGATTTCCCCGATATCGATTCCGTAAATTCGTATTCTGGGTTCATGTTCCAGGTATTGTCCAATCTATCATCACACCAGGGGTTCTAGGGTCATCACAAGACTCAATTTCACTTTTAATTTCAGGTCTAACCCTAAACCCTAACTTGAAGTTCACAAGTCCATCAAACGACACCATATCGACATGAAACTAGAATTGATTCAATAAGAATTGAAATACTAAACTAGGGGTGCAGAAATTACCTTCTTTGGAAACACAAGAAAATTCTTGAGTTGCTCAAAGTCCTCAAGATCAGCCCTTGCTTAGTCCATTGTGTAGCTATTGAGCTTGGGAGCAACTTTGGTGAAATGGGGATATGGTTTTGGTTAGGTTTTAATGGTGGATCTAAGCTGTAGTGGGAGGAGGAAGAAGATGGAGAGGGCAGGAGCAGGGATGGCGAAAACCCTTTGCAACAAGTCTAGGTTTATAGGTTTCAACCTGCCCATCTACACCAATCTTCTTTCTGAAGATTCATTTGCAGCCTATGGGTTTTACCCCTTCTGGAGCAATGTCCAAAGTCCAAACTTTGTTGGTGTACATGGACTCCATCTCGGTCCGCATTGCATCGAGCCATTTTACTGAGTCACTGCTCTGAATAGCTTGCTAGAAGCTAGTAGGCTTATTATATTCAATGACGCAATCCTCTCGATCCCCGTCTATAAGAAAACCGTAGTATTTCTCGGGCGGATGAGACTGCCTACTACTCCTGCGGAGTGGCGCTGGGATGTCCGGTTCTCCTGAAACTTCTGGTTCTACCAAGCTTTCAGAAATAGCTTATGGTTCTGGAATTTCTTCCAGTTCTATTGCACTCCCACTTATCCGATTTTCTAAAAATTCAGTTTCCAAGAAGTGTGCTTGCTGAGAAACAAAAACCTTTTGTTCCTCTGCGGAATAGAAAAGATACCCCCTGGAGTTCTTGGGGTATCCCTCAAACTTACATAGTACCGAGCGTGCCTCGAGCTTGTCCGCATGTTGCTTCTTTACAAAAGCTGGACATCCCCATGTCTTAAGATACTTAAGACAGGGTTTCGTCCCACTCCACATCTAATATGGAGTGGTGGGCACAGTCTTGGTTATAACCTTGTTCAAAAGGTATGAAGTTGTTTCTAGTGCATAACCCCAGAAAGATCGCGGTAACTCAGCCTTACTCATCATTGAACGAACCATATCCAATAGAGTTCGATTCCGTCTTTCCGATACACCGTTGTGTTGTGGTGTGTGTGGAGGAGTAAGTTGAGAGAGAATTCCATACTCTTTTATGTAGCCCAGACACTCGGCACTCAAGTATTCACCACCTCGATCAGATCTCAGTGTCTTGATACTTTCTCCTGTTTGTTTTTCAACTTCATTCTTGTATTCCCGAAATTTCTCAAAGGCCTCGAATTTATGCTTCATCAGGAAGACATGTCCATACCTAGAGAAATCATCCGTAAAAGTAATGAAGTATGAATAACCACTTCGTGCATGTGTAGACATTGGACCACACACGTCACTGTGTATGAGTCCCAAGAGCTCGCTCACTCTTACTCCGTGTCCAGTGAACGGAATCTTTGTCATCTTTCCCATGAGTCAAGATTCACAAGTAGCATAAGACTGATACTCAAACGGATTCAAGTATCCCTCTTTATGTAACTTTTTTAACCATGTCTCATTAATTTGACCCAGTCTACAATGCCATAAGAAAGCCTGATTTGTTTCCGGAGACTTTCTTTTAAGTGTGTTCTGGGCACTGAAAACCTGAGCTTGATTCAATACGTATATCCCGTTTTCTAATGTACCTGACTGTTCATACCATAATTTTGCATTATTATATTCCCCATTCTTATTCATTTTACAAATAAACAGGTGCTCTTGACCCATGTCTGCTATATAGTTGCAGGTTACAGGTTCTCGGAACAAAAACAGTAAAAAAGATGAAAAGTTGATACAAAAGTGAGACTACGACCAACAAATGGAGGAATCTTGATCAAGCCTACAGTTTGGAAAATAAACGAAGATCAGTGAACAAGTTCATAAAGTGCAAAGGCAGCGCAAGGTTAAATACTTCGACGCGAAGCAAGCGGTAAAAGTACACGACATTATTCACTTTGGAAATCTGGAAGAAATCTAGAAGAAAATCTGAGAAACCAAGTGAAGAAAAGCCAAGAAAAATGCAACAGGAATCAGCCCAAAAGAACACAGCCCATAAGCCCTCTTTTTGGCCGCGGAACCGCGGCCAAACAAGGGTTTTGGCCGCGGTTCCGCGGCCGTGCTATACCCGTGTCGGTGGAAAAACGTGTCGGTGTGTCGGTGCGTTGACTAGTTCTTTTCTAAAGGGTAAACTTGTAATTGCAGATATGACTCGATTGTAATCCTAGGGTTTCTATGATCTATAAATTGAAACCTTAAACCTCTTTTTGAGGTATGCTTCTTCTTGTGCCTCATTTCATTTTATCAAAATTCAGATCTGTAAATTTCAGCAATGTATGAAGAGAGCATCAAATAAAAATTAGGAGTAAGTTTTCTTTTCATTGCCCTAGTTAAATTTTATTTCCATGCCCTAGGTAATTTCTTTCTTGCCCTAGTATAGATCTTTATTATCTGCCCTAGTTAATTAGTTAGAAAATGTTTTTCAATTATCTAATGAGTGAGTAGTCTCCTCAGTTGTTAGGGTTAGATTTGGGGAAGGCTTGAGAGATGAAGATCTCTCACCCCTTTCTTGCCCATCATATGTTTTTATAGGACTCCATGCATACATGCACATACCGCTCCCTACGGCACCCTATCCCACGATGTAGCAGTGATACCGTAGTATAAACGACCGGTTATGCGTGTTTTCCATGAAGGTTAGGGTAAGGATTAAGAAAGGAAGGACAAGAACCTAGAGGAAGAAACACTGTTTCTTCTCCATGGTACCAATCCACTTTATTAATTGTTACCATAACACCTCATAGATCTAAATTAGGGGATAGAAAACGGTGAGGAATATTTACTTTCCAAACCTAACCTAAACCTAACCCTAGCAAGATGTTAATCCTAGTTTAGACCAACTTGGTTTTTAGATTTAATCAATCCGACAACAATCGGAATTAACTCGTTAGAACAATTAGAGAATACACAAAATCCCTGTGGACCGACCCGTACTCACCGGCTAGCTACCAAGCGACGCCGTTCTTGATTGCGTTTATAAATTATTCTTTGGGATAAATCAAATCGCGCCGTTGCCGGGAATGGCATGTTATTTTCTTTTTGTAATTTCGGGTTAATATTAATTGAAAAATCATAAAAAACTGAAAAATAAAAAATTAATAATTTTTTTTATCATCTTGTTATTTTGTGAAGGGTATTTTCGTTTCAATTGTGCAGGATCGAAGAACAAATTCATATCTAAAAAAATCCAGAGAGCGAAACAGAAAACTGAAGATCTGAACAACAGAGGATTACAACATCAGAGGAGCGGAAAATTTCTCGGGACTTGAACCACATTTTTCACCGTGGAACCGCCGCCAGAGGTGCGTTTCCACCGCGGAACCGCGGTCTGCTGACGTCAGCAGTTCACAAAATCCCACCGTAAGCATTCTATCTCTTCTCTGAACCTCCTGATATCTCCTCTGTAAAAATTTCCTGCAGGATTCTTTGCGCCAAAAATTTCTCCCCCTTCCAATAATCGATCTTGCGCAGGATTCTTTGCGCCGCGCTAAAAAAAATTGTTTGCAAGTATTTGATTGTGTTTACTGCTTTGCATATTTAAATCGATTTTAAGGGGCTTTTACACCAATCAGAGTGGGTGGGGATTTCATTACCCTTCACAGGACCCCAAAAATCACATAAGGCATATTGCATTGACCCTCAGTTAATTAAAAAAGATTAGACTCAGCCCTGAGGACTTCACGCTCAATAGGACAAAGGAATAGTTGTAGGCATCGACCGTTGATCCTAACCTGACTTTGTGGTGCCTAGCCCAGACAGGTAGGGAAAGGTAACTTTAAAAGGCCCGTCTCACGGTGATTCGTGAGCGGATCCCTCCTTTCTTTACTTGTGCTTACCTGGCCACAATTGGCGGTGAAGAGGTTGTTTGATGTCCTATTTCTTGCCCTTTGGAATAGTTAGGAGCTGTCTAACTGACCTAGGTGACCCTAGATCTAGGCTTGATTGTGCATTTGTGATTAATTGAACGTGTGTCTAAGCCTTTTATCGAAAATCATTTTTGCAAAAAGCTCCACATAAAAAAATCACAAAAAGGAAAAAAGGAATTTTTTTTACAAAAACTTGCAACTTGTCGCTAAGAAATCCGTGCACATCACTTCCACCCACATTCGTTTTCTTCTCCTTTCTTACATCATGGGTATCCCACCTCCCAAAACTCTTGCCGAACTTTGGTACCCTCTTCCAAACATTGCTTCATACGCGAATTGTTTTGGTTGAATTACGAACGACCTCTCCATGTCCAAAATTTCTTTGAAAGATCGAATAGAAGCGTCTAGGAGAAACAGATCGACTCCGCAATCTACTTTGTATCAACCATTTCAACCTTCACCACCTTCTTACGTTGATACTCCTTCTTCGAGTCCTGTTGTAACTCCGAAACCCATGTCTATTGCTGAACATATTGAACATTCTCGTAACCGATCTTTCGCTCCTTTCAACACTTCCAGTTCTTGGGATCAACAAGTTCATTCACCTTTTTATCCAAATGTTGATCGTACTCCTGTTTAACCATTCAATTCCTACCCGTCCTACCGGTCTTTCGCACCTTCCCTAGACATTGATTCTATACATCCATTTGGGAGTTTCACGTATCCAAACAACTTTGAATCTTTTACCGAAACCCCTTCACAACCCATGTCTAGTCTGGAACAGTCATTGGAAGCTTATATGGTAGCGACAAACCAAATGATGAGGAATGTGGATGCGTCCATGGCCACCCTTATTCCCCATAATTTTGCAATATTATATTCCCCATTCTTATTCATTTTACAAATAAACAGGTGCTTTTGACCTATGTCTGCTACATAGTTGTAGGTTACAGGTTTTCGGAACAAAAACAGTGAAAAAGATAAAAAGATGATACAAAAGTGAGACTACGACCAACAAATGGAGGAATCTTGATCAAGCCTACAGTTTGGAAAATAAACGAAGATCAGTGAACAAGTTCACAAAGTGCAAAGGCAGCGCAAAGTTAAAGACTTCGACACGAAGCAAGCGGTAAAAGTCCATGACTTTATTCACTGTGGAAATCTAGAAGAAATTTAGAAGACAATCTGAGAAACCAAGTGAAGAAAAGCCAAGAAAAATGCAACAGGAATCAGCCCAAAAGAACACAGCCCACAAGCCCTCTTTTTGCCGTGGAACCGCGGCCAAACATGGGTTTTGGCCGCGGTTCCGCGACCGTGCTATACCCGTGTTGGTGGAAAAACGTGTCAGTGCGTCGGTGCGTTGACTAGTTCTTTTATTAGGGGGTAAACTTGTAATTGCAGATATGACTCGATTGTAACTTTAGGGTTTCTATGATCAATAAATAGAAACCCTAAACCGCTTTTTGAGGTATGCCTCTTCTTGTCCCTCATTTCATTTTATCAAAATTCAGATCTGTAAATTTCTGTAATTTATGAAGAGAGCATCAAATAAAAATTAGGAGTAAGTTTTCTTTTCATTGCCCTAGTTAAATTTTATTTCCATGCCCTAGGTAATTTCTTTCTTGCCTTAGTATAGATCTTTATTATCTGCCCTAGTTAATTAGTTAGAAAATGTTTTTCAATTCCCTAATGAGTGAGTAGTCTCCTAACTTGTTAGGGTTAGATTTGGGGAAGGCTTGAGAGATGAAGATCTCTCACCCCTTTCTTGTCCATCATACGTTTTTATAGGACTCCATGCATACATGCACACACCGCTCTCTACGGAACCCTATCCCACGAGGTAGCGGTGATACCGTAGTATAAAAGGCCGGTTGAGCGTGTTTTCCATGGGGGTTAGGGTAAGGATTAAGAATGGAAGGACAAGAACCTAGAGGAAGAAACACCGTTTCTTCCCGATGGTACCAATCCACTTTATTAATTGTTACCATAACACCTCATAGATCTAAATTAGGGGATAGAAAGCGGTGAGGAATATTGACTTTCCAAACCTAACCTAAACCTAACCCTAGCAAGATGTTAATCCTAGTTTAGATCAACTTAGTTTTTAGATTTAATCAATCCGACAACAATCGGAATTAACTCGTTAGAACAATTGGAGAATACACAAAATCCCTGTGGACCGACCCGTACTCACCGGCTAGCTACCAAGCGACGCCGTTCTTGATTGCGGTTATAAATTATTCTTTGAGATAAATCACTGACCCAATCAGAACTTGATTTAGGTGGATGTGGACCACATCGCTTACAAAAGTAAAATCATATCCTTCCATAGAAAGTAAGGATACAGATATGATATTAGAAGCCATACTAGGTACATACAAACAGTTACGCAGAATCAATATTTGTCCACTTGTCAATCCAAGGTGGTATTCTCCTACGGATTCAGCGTCCACACTCAATCCGTTGGCAACCCTGAGAGTCATATCACCTATCCTGATAACTCTACGTTTTCTCAAAGCCTAGAATGAATTACAGATGTGAGATCCTGATCCGGTATCTAGTACCCAGGAAGTAGGGTTAATTGACATACAGTTTTCTACTACAAACACACCCGAAGCCGAAGCCACAACATGCTTCGAATCCTGGCTACTGGCTTTGCTAGCCCTGCAATCCTTCTGCCAATGTTCATTCCCGTAACAATAGGAACGTCCCTCCTTTACTACATCCAGTCCCGAATCTTTTGCCCTTCCCTTTCCTTCTTCTTCCCTGGTTTACTTCAGGGTATAATTAGAGGGCATAGACTGTAGAATCAAGTCAGTATTTGACCCGTTCTTCAACGTGGTCTTCAGGTCCGTGAGCTCATCAAAATAGTTAGTCTCTGTAAGGACGTTGTCCCCTACAGATGACCCGAAAGCCAACCTCGCTTGAAGCAATTCGTTCGAGTTCTCATATCTTGCGATACGAGATTGCTCTCCATATAAATATTTGTTATGGAGGAAGACAGAAGCTAAGTCCATCTTCTCATGCTGCCTCTGGTATGCACCATCAACTGAGGCCAACACGAGGCACTTGGCATTCACACAGTCTTTTTCCAATGTCTTACGGATATCAATATCCGTGACTGGGGAAACTGGTCCTGAGACGGCAGAGGTTTGATTAGTTAGGGGTGTCCCAGCTTGTCATGGGTAATAGACATCTGGAAAGACCTTTTCCAATCATAACAGTCAGATTCATTCATTTTATTATCTAGATGTAACCAATGTCTTGTCACTGGGTTGCTGCAAAAGAGAGAGTGAAGAAAACACTTAGCTTGACGCTCTTGCAAGTTTAGATTGGTTTTTAGTTTATCTAAACAGGATGGCTCCCACTGTTTCTCGAATCCTTCCTCTAACAATAAAAGAAGAATTAGTCGGGATTGATCTCACCGTACAATACTTGTTTAACCGTTCAGCCAAGCTGGTGTCGGTACTTCGAGGGAGGTTTTACGACGCTTTCGCGAAGTTCCTTAATTAAATAACCTCTTTTCCCTGTGCGCGTAGCCCCGCTAACACATTTTTAGAAACCTACTTGGTTTATAGCATTGATTGTTAAGTGAAAAGTTTCCCGAGGAGTAGCGGATACTCACAGTAGAATCTGGATCCAAATATCATTGTTAGATAATGCTGAAGGAATCCTACCAACATTATCAAACTCCAAATGGTATGCAGCACTAGCAAATTTCAGTTTCTTTAGAAACTCCCGATGTGGATTTTTGCCCCATGCTCTTATGACCTTGACAAAGGTCAACAAATTATAAGTCACATGTCAAGTTCCGCGTTTTGGCGAAACCGTGAACGTAGTGAACATGGTATAATCGAAGGAACCTTGATAGGTTTTAAAAGGAGTGGTTTAAGTTCCGCGTTTTTAAAAGTTTTTCTGTTATTGAAAAAAAACCGAGTGGTTTTGAAATTGTTCCAACGATTCAGCTTTGGTTTATTTTCTTTGCATTAATATAATGTGTCCCATCAATTAATCCTACAATTGCAGAAATCAACGAAAATATGACGTACGCTTATGCCATCCGCATTCGCCACTAGGCCCCGTCATCACCCGTTAGGTTACTTAACTAAGGACAGAGCGGGGGCTAGACTAGCGCGAATGCAAAACATAAGCAACGCCTACTAGATATCATATATAGATATATACATTCGTCAAATGAAATGATAGCCATTCCAGAACACAGATGAACACATTGGATATGCTAGGAATCCGCGTTTCGTTCGAGCCTGTAACGAAAGACGGATTACACGGTCGCGATGAATAGCCAAACCCCACCCTAGACCCCTACGGGTGCGGCAAACTACCCGCCAAGTACCCGAAGTGAAGCAACCTCCATCAACAACGTGAGTAGGCAACTCGGCACTTCAAAGTACCCGGTAGTTTGTGTACCCCACCTTGGGTCTATCCTTGGAGCAAAAACAGTAAAAGAAATAATACAATGGCGGCTATAAACTCAACCTGGATGTGCGGCCATAAAATAATATTACATCAAATTACAAATTTTACATTGAATGAAAAATGAAAACTCTCATCTCACATCCCCGGCTATTCATCACGATGATCCAACAAGTTCATATACACGAACCAATATTACAGATCACAGATATGCACAACCCCCACTAATGGACGTATAGAGATTAGTGAACGTTCATTACATATATCACATCACAGAAGATCCGATTAGCTAAAGTACTTAGAATTTCGATCGATAACTTGATTTGAAACTACCCCAAGCACAACACAGTACTCAGCAAAATCTGGGCAGAAACAAACTATCTTAAAAATCACAAAATACAAATCTGGACAGGAAGTAGGAAAACCGAGTTGACTCGGCTTCGACTCGGCCGCGGATCCACGGCCAAACCCATGGTTTGGCCGCGCTTCCGCGGTGGTCTGACCGATTCATGGTCTTAATTTTCTTGTGTGTCCTTCAAAAAGCCTGCACGTATTTTTATGGTCCCTGGAAAAATTTTGGACCAGATTTTAAAATCGACAGAAAAGTGCAATTTTTGATGTGTTTTGCGATTTTTTCCGGCGATCGAATTTCTAATACTTTGCTAACAAGTTAGTAATGGTTTAGCAAGTCTCTGATACCACTGTAAGTTCACGTTACCCACCCCGGTGCTTACGGGGAGGCGGAATAGGTAAAAATCAAATTTTTAACACAAGGTAACATGGACTAAAACTTAAGGATCTTTGCCAAACCATTGCTAACACACAACAAGAGGTTCTATCTACTATGCTTAGGAGATTATACCTCATGCAACATGTCCTTCGGGTCTTCTTTCCGCTGTCCTCCTCATCCATGCAAGCTCCGAGAATCGATCCGGATCTTGGTCACCTCCGCGGCCTCCTAGAGTCGAAGACGATCCACCCGAGAGTCCGTAATCCGAGCTCCACCTCAAGCCGAGGTAACTAGGGAAACTAGTTTGCTAATCTTGAAGTCCTAGGTGGTGTAGAAGACGATGGTGGATTTTTTTGTCTATTTTGTTTCTATTTTTCTCAACACATGAGAGCTATAGAAAAATCAAGAGAGGATGAAGAAAGAGGAAACATAGGAGCTCACTCTCTTTAGATGAGGGAGAATGAGAAGAAAAATAATGTTCCATATGCAAAATAATTACTAATCTCTTATCATGATAAAGTGTGATGGTTACATTGATTTGACCATTATCATCTCAAATCAAATCTAAAACCAAAAGCAAAAGAAGGATCTAGTGCTCTCAAGAAAAGTCCAAGTCAACAATGGTCAACTAGATCAAATGGTCAAGCATGGTCAAATGGTCAAAGAAATTAACCATAACACAATTATCATTAAAAATATTAGTAAATATTTTCCTCACCTCATAATGGTTTTGACCGAACCAACGGTCAGAACCCTAATGAGGCACCTCCTTTTTCTTCGCTCCTCACAACTGTGCATACACACCCGTATCCGCATTCCGTAGAATGCGAATGCACAGAAGACAAAACTAATCCATCCATACAATACTTGGATTCGGCTTAAACTAAAGCCCACTAGCATTTTCTGCCCGAACAGCATACGCGCACAAGTGCACGTAAGTGATCGTAGCCCTGCCGTAAAACCATACAGCCTCTACACCTTTCGCCCAGTACAGGGAAACTCTCTGTGTGGGACTCTAAAGACTCGACACTACACAGGCAGTGGGTTTAACTACAGACCGCAAGCGGCACTAGCTGTACGTAACGGTCCCCAGGTAGATGTCGATAAGAAGGTCATTGAGGTAAATCCATCCGAACTCCTACTGAGCATGAATGTGACAATCTCCGTACGGTCCGGTCTGTTCGTCTATAAGTATCGCATGTCGGGCCTAGGGGGCGGTAAACATCAGACCCCTAATAGCGGTACAAGTCATGCCGAAGTGTAGCCCAGAACACCCTGAGAAACTACTGGAAACGCTACCAGTAATTCTCGCTTGCCCTAGCCAGGGACTTTGTGTAATGGCTCTCCTAGACATAGCGCGATATCAACCCCTAATACCGGGAGAGACGAATCCTATCTAACCGCCACTGCCTCCAATTGCTTCGGGACTGCACCCAACTACTACCTGTTTGCACGACTCCTTTGAGCTGTGGTAGGGTAGTAATCAAAGTACAGTGGGAACACACTCGAGACGAAGTAGCAGTGTCAAGTCGACGGATTAAGCTGTACTCCTGTCACCTGGGAACTGTTATCTGACGATAGGTTTAGTACCAACCCCAACAGTTCCCGACGAGTCATGTCCAGTGTACTCGTAACCTAACGAGCACCCGCATACTATCTCCAGTACGACGTACTAATGGCTGTGGAACATACCATCTCCCATGCTAGGATGAGAAGCGCATACGCTAGTCTACTCCGGAGTATCGATGCCCCGTCTCGATAATCCTACGACTAGAGACCTGTATAAGGATGTGCTTGTAGATTACCCAGCTCCCACTAGTGTGACTGCCATCACAACGCTGGTAATCAATCAAAGATCCTAAGGGCTCCACTAATATGTATAGGCGATATGCTAAAAGAAACACATGCACATATTAAAGTAGAAACAAACCAAGCAGCATACTACCATTTTGAGCAAGATTGTCTATACAACTGTGAATATCCCAAGCTTCCATTAAGTAATATACAAACTAGTATGATACAGTAATGTCCTCTAGGGCATATACACAAACAAGATCACCTAGGAATCCCGCGTTTCGTTCGAGCTACAAATGATACTTGAAGTTCCCCGGTCGCATGAATAGCCCGTGTATAGACAAAAGCAGACCCCTACGTGTGTGGAAAGTCATCCGCCAATCCAAGAAATGAGGCAACCCAGCATCATCACCATGATGGGGCCACCCAGCACTTTCTTGAATTCGATGACTTGAGCACCCCTCCGCGGATCTATCCTAACCCCCAAAAGTCCGGCAAGCAGCCCGCCAATCCTAGAATCGAGTGACCCGATCTCAAATCCTAAAGATGGTCATCTGTTTATATCAGAATTTAGCATTATTATATTCCTCATTCTTAATCATATTCTAAATAAATAGGTGCTTTTGATACATGTCTGCTAAATAGTTGCAGCTTACAGGTTCTCAGAACAACACAGTGAAAATGGTGAAAAAACGTTACAAATGTGAGACTACGACCAACAAAAAGATGAATATGCAAATGCTGCCTACAGTTTAAGGAACAAACGAAGCTCAATGAACAGTTCGATTGCACAAAGTACGAGGGAAGCACAAAGATTCAAGACTTCAACGCAAAGCTTACGGTAAAAGTCCACAAATTCTGCACTGTTGGAAATCTGGAAGAAAGTAAAAAAGATTCTGAAGAACCAAAAGAAGAAAACAGAAGGAAAAAGAAACTTGAATCATCACAGAAAAACAGAGCCCAAGAGCCCATTAAACGGCTGCGGATCCGCGGCCGAACAAGGCATTCCGCCGCGGATCCGCAGCCGTGCAGAGCATGTGTCGGTGGGAGTCGGTGCATTGACCCGGTTTTCTGAGGGTAGTTTTGTAATTTTTGATATGGATCAGTTGTAAAACCTAGGGTTTCTCCTATCTATAAATAGGAAACCCTAAAGCCTAATTAGGCATGTCTCTTTTTAATTGTAGATTAAAATTTTCATTCCCTTGTAATTGTAAAAAAGTGCATCAATAAAAGTAAGTTTTTATTTTGAATTTTCCTTAGTTGCAATTTATATTCCTACAATTTTTCATATCTGTCTTTTATTATCTGCACGTTAATTAGATAATTAAAAAGTAAAATTAATAAATGAATTCCATTGTTAATTTCCTAATGAGTGAGTAGTTCCTCACTTGTTAGGGTTAGGATTGGGTAGGTTTGAGAGATGGAAATCTCTCACTCCTTTCTTGCCCTCATAACTTTATAAATTACGACTCTATGTAAAACAACCACCCACCGCTCACTACGGCACCCCATCCTTTGAGATAGCGGTGATTCCCTAGTTAGACTGGTAGTGGTTGATTTACATAGAGGTTATGGATAAGAGTTAAGAAAGGACGGACAAGGACCAAAGGGAAGAAACTACATTTCTTCCTAGTCGTGCTAATCCCCTTTGTTAACTATTACCTTAACACCTAAGTTCTTAATTAGGGCAAAGAAAGCGGTGAGTAGAATTAACTTTCCAAACTAACCTAATCCTAACCCTAGCAAGGTTTTAATCCAAATCAAATTCAATTTCAGTTTTTATAAAAATCAAAACCTAACACAAATAGGAATTGACTCGTTAGAACAACTAGAAAAGAACACTTTTTCCCTGTGGACCGACCCGTACTCAACCGGCTAGCTACCAAACGACACCGTCTTGATTGGGGTATATTCTATTCTTTGATTTCAAAACGCATACGCACGCAAAACCTCTGCAATCAAATGGCACCGTTACCGGGGATAACGGTAGTTATTTTCTTTTTGTAATTTCGGGTTAATTAAAAATTATAAAATTATAAAAACTGAAAAAATATAAAAACAAAAAATTATCATCTTGTTATTTTTTGAAGGGTTTTTGTCCGAATTGTGCAGGAACGCAAAGACGAACAGATTCAGATTTGGAAATATTCAGTGAACAAATCCAGAAACAGAAGATCAGAACAGGCAGAGGAAAACATTAACAGCAAACAGAAAAATCTTGGAGGCTTGAAACACCTAACGCACCGTGGAACCGCCGCAATTCCTTGCATTTGACCGCAGAACCGCCGCGACTTGGCGACGGCAGCCCTTCAAATCCCTCTGTGAGTATTTCTTTTCCTCTCTTCTGCCTTCTGTAGTCCACTGAAAAATTTTCCTACAGGGTTCTTTGCGCAAAAACTTCTTCCCCCTTTCCAATAAATCAATCTTGTGTAAGATTCATTGCGCCGCAAATAAAAGAAAAAAATTTGGCAAATGTTTTGGATTTTTGTGGGTTTACTGCTTTGCATTTTTTAAAACGGACTTTTAAGGGGCTATAACACCAATCCAGATTGGGTGGGGATTTCATTAACCTTCCTAGGACCCCAAAAATCATAAAAAATATTTGCATCAACCCTCGAGTTAATTAAAAAATATTAGACTCAGCCAATAAGGACTGCCGTGCTCATTAGGACAAAGGAAAGTTGTGGGCATCGGTCGTTTATCTAAACCAGACATTGTGGTGCCTAGGCTAGACAAGTGGGAAAGGTAATTTTAAAAGGCCCGTCTCACGGTGATTCATGAGCGGATCCTTCCTTTCTTTACTTGTGCTTACCTGGCCACAATTGGCGGTGAAGAGGCAATTCGAGGATATCTCACAACTAGCCCTTTGGAACAGTTAGGAGCAGTCTAGTTGATTTAGGAGACCCTAGCTCTAGACTTGATTGTGCATGTTGTGATTGCTTGAAAGTGTGTCTTAGTTCCTTATAAAATTCTTTTGCAAAAAAAACACTTATAAAAAAAACACAAATAAATTTTTTTACAGAAACTTGCCATTTTGTCGCTAGAAATCCATTGCACCCCACATGCACCCACATTCTCTCATTGACGTTTTCTTACCCCCACCTTCTATTTTTACTTTTTGACTACACTACATCTCATTAGTGTATGACCAGTTAGACTAGGGACACTAGCGCCCGTTTAGTCCGTGTCTCGTTAGTGCCTACTGACGACGCGTTCGACTCCGAAGTCGAAACTCCTTCCACTTCATTACCTTCATCTTCAAATTAATCATCTTCTAAGGAGATGTCGGGATTCAATCCTAACAACCCCTTACCTACGGGACTGATTCCACCTCAACTGGGTGTGAATAACCCACCGCACACTCCTGTTGAAGCGCCCCAACGAATCGCGCTCCAGGATCTTTTCTATCCAACCCGCACTGCACATCCCACTTGTCTTTTACATCCACTGGCTAATGGGGATAACTTCGAAATTAAACCCCACTTCATCAATATGTTGCCCAAATTTCATGGGCTGGAATCCGAAGATGCCTACATCTTCATTAACAAATTTCAGAATGATTGAGCAATGATGAAGACCGCCCAACTTTCCGATGATTCTATAAGGCTACGTGTCATTCGATTCACTTTATGGGACCTAGCTGAAAAGAGGCTATATAGCACAGCATTGCATTCCATAAAAAATTGGGAAGAGTTTGTTAAGGCTTTTCTAAAAAAAGTTTTACCCACACCACAAGACCGCGAGAATCAGAAATGAAATTAATCAATTTTCCCGGCTTCCTTCCGAACTTTTTTGGAAGTGTTTCGAACGATTTAAGGACTTTCTTGTTCATTGCCCTCACCACGGTATCGAGAAATGGCAACTTTGCCAAATTTTATACGAAGGACTGAACCCAGCAACTAAACAGTTTTCGGAAACCATCTGTCAAGGTTACTTTCTTACAAAATCGAGCGGGGGAGCTTGGCAATTTCTCGACGATCTTGCTGAACAAACACTTCAGTGGGAATGCACTAAGACCACTTCATCTACTTCATCCGGTCAATCTAAGGCAGGCTTACAACATCTTGATATGTCGATTGCAATGAAGGCCGAAATGGCTGCACTCACGAAAAAAATAGAAGCAATTGAGAGAAAATTCTCATGGCCTTCTCATGCCCCAGCTTTACCCACACGCACTATTTGCGCTTGTTGTTCGGATCCGTCCCATCTAACCGAAGAGTGTCCTTACAACCCACCTGTTCAAGGACAAGATCATGTCATTGCTGCCTTTCAGCAAAAACAAAGAAATGATCCATACTCTTCAACTTATAATCCTGGTTGGAGGAGCCACCCAAATTTCGCCTGGAATCAAAATCAACAACAATTCCAAGGCAATAACAATTTTCAAAGGCCTCCTCTACAACAACAAGCCCCTCAACAAACTCAATATCAGCAACCTTTCCAACCCCAACCTTACTAAAATAAAATGAACAATTTTGTACTAAACAACTCTTATCCTCAAAACAATTTTGTTCAGCCAAATAACGATAAGGTTTCCTCGCTAGAACGAAGTCTGGATGCGTTTTTAAAACTATCTATGCAATCCTCAGCCAGCATCCAATCTTCAATTCAGTCTTTGGTGCAACACACTGCTTCACATGATCAGAGCATCAAAACAATTGAAGCCCAAATTGCACAAATGAATTATGCGTTAAGCGAGCGAGAAAAAGAAAAACTTCCATCTCAACCACTTCCAAATCCCGGTCACACACAAAATACATATGTTGCTCATGAACAACAAAATCATAATGTGAGTGCTGTGACTATATTGAGATCTAGAAAGGTATTGCACAACAATGTTGGCAATAATGATGACACCCCGACCGCCGCTTCTTCTTCTTCTTCTTCATCTTCTTCGTCTTCTTCAGAGCCTGTTCTTCATTCTTCACAAGGCTCTACTTCTTCTAATTCGAACGGACCCACATCTCACTCCACAAAAACACCAACACTGGGATCCGTTCCAACTCCGCAATCTACTCCACAAACATTGGACTAAACAAATTTTCAAAATATTCCATTTCCAAACAGGTTGAGATCCAATAAACATACTCCACAAATGGAGAAGATTGTGGAGTTATTCAAACAGGTTAACATTAACATACCTCTCTTGGATGCAATCCAACAAGTTCCCTCTTATGCTAAAATCTTGAAGGACTTATGCACCAAGAAGAGGAAATAGCAGGTACCTAAGAAAGTTTTTTTGGCTAGTGCAGTAAGTGATGCTCTTACTCAACCTTTACCCCAAAAACGTAAGGACCCTGGCTGTCCCACAATTTCAATAATAATTGGAGATAAGAACATCAATCGCGCACTTTTAGATCTTAGTGCCAGTGTTAATTTGCTTCCCTATTCAGTATATGAACAATTAGGCGTTGGAGAGCTTAAACCCACACATTGTACTCTCCAAAAGGCCAATCGATCCATCACCCATCCTAGGGGTGAGTTAGAGGATGTGTTGATTAAAGTATGGGGCTTCATTTTCCCCGTTGATTTCATTGTTATGGACACACAGCTTGTAGCTAACCCCCGGAGTCAAATTCCGGTGATACTCGGTCGACCCTTCCTTGCGACTTCTAATGCGGTGATCAATTGTTGTAATGGTTCGATGAACCTATCTTTTGGAAACGACAATTGAACTCAACATTTTTAAGTTATGGAATTAGCCCTCCGAGCCTAATTCTAATATACTTAATGTTTGCTCGATCCAAGAGATCACTCAGGAGGACTGTGGGCTCGAAAAATTTCTGTTCGATCACAACAGTTTTGACGCAACTAGTGCGTTCCTCCTTGAATCTGACACAGTTTTCACACCCGATAACGATTACGAGTGTTTCACTTTTTCGAACGATTTTGAAGAATCACCACCCGAGTTTGAGTCCTTTGAATTTTCGGATGAGTTGGCTGAACCATCCGACTCGGTTGCTTACACTCGCTTCGAACCTTTATTGGAATCCTTCGAGTATGAGACAGTTTCACCAATTTTACCATCAATTTTTTCGCCTACAAAACTCGAACTCAAGCTATTGCCATCTCACCTTAAATATGCCTACTTAGGTGAGAATGAGACCATTCATGTTATCATTTTGGCATCTCTAGCCCCCGAGCAAGAGAGAGCCCTTTTTACGGTCTTACAAAATAATCGGCAAGCTTTTGGCTGGACTATAGCGGACATCAAGAGGATTAGTCCCCTTATAGTTGAACATCATATACATATGATGGATGATGCCAAGCCAGTAAGGGATCCACAGAGACGCCTCAACCCTATCATGAAGGAGGCTGTTAAAAAGGAGATTGTAAAATGTCTTGATAGTGGTATCATTTAACCTATCTCTGATAGCCAGTGGGTTATACCCGTTCACGTTGTCCCAAAGAAATCGGGCATAACGGTCATAACTAATGAGGAGAATGAGTTAATACCTACTCGCACCCAAACTGGGTGGCGAGTTTGCATCGATTATAGAAAACTCAATGCCGCGACACGGAAAGACCACTTTCCATTACCTTTTCTTGACCAAATGCTAGAACAATTGGCTGGGAATGAATTTTACTGCTTTTTGGATGGCTATTCCGGCTATAATCAAGTTCCCATCGCCGAAAAGGACCAAGACAAGACTGCATTTATTTGTCCTTTCGGTACATTCGCTTACCGTCGCATGCCCTTTGGGTTATGCAATGCACCCGCTACTTTCCAGCGGTGCATGATGGGCATTTTTTCAGACATGGTGGAAAAATTCTTGGAGATTTTTATGGATGATTTCTCCATTTTCGGTGACTCCTTTAATGAGTGATTACTACATTTAGACGCAGTTCTTACGCCGTGTAGGGATAAGAACCTCACTTTAAATTGTGAGAAATGCCACTTTATGGTACGAGAAGGTATTGTCTTAGGATATATCATCTCGCAAAATGGCATTGAGGTTGATATAGCTAAGATTGAAGTCATTTCCAACCTTCCTCCTCCTTAGTGCGTCAAAGACATCCGAGCCTTCCTTGGCAATGCCGGTTTCTATAGACGGTTCATCAAGAATTTTAGCAAGAAAGCTAGACCCTTGACTCTTTTGTTGGCGAAGGACACCACTTTTGATTTCGACTCAAGCTGTATGAAGGCGTTCGAGTCGTTGAAAAACTCACTTATTTCCGCTCCGATTCATTCATCTCCACGACTGGACGCATCCATTTGAAATTATGTGCGATGCATCTGATTTCGCCATTGGTGACAGCACATAAATAAGATGCCGCATGTAATTTATTACGCTAGCCGAACCATAAACGAGGCCTAATTAAATTACACAACAATTAAAAAAGAATTCTTAGCTGTTGTGTTTGCACTAGAAAAGTTCAGGCCCTATTTAATCGGCTCTCCAGTCATCGTTTACACGGACCACTCAGCACTTCGCCATCTTTTCGCGAAGAAGGCTACTAAATCTCGGCTGATACATTGGATACTCTTGCTACAAGAGTTTGACCTTATCATCAGAGACAAGAGAGGATGCGAAAACGTAGTCGCCGACCACCTTTCACGACTTCCTTCTTCGCCTACACTTCAAATTCATATTAAAGACGTTTGCAAACATTGGTTCGTAGATATCGTAAATTATTTGGCCACCGGACTTATACCTAATGATTGGTCGAATCAGGACAGACTCCGATTCCTGTCCCAAGTAAATCATTTTTACTGGGATGAACCGTATCTCTTCAAATACTGTTCCAACCAAATCATTCGTCGGTGTGTCCCCGACAACGAATTTAAGAGCGTGCTGTCATTCTGCCACGATCAAGCGTGTGGCGGGCATTTTGGCCCCAAAAGACAGCAGAAAAAATCTTGCAGTGTGGCTTCTACTGGCCACGACAGTTTAAAGATGCATACGAATACTGCAAGACATGCTCCCGGTGCCAACACTTGGGCCGGATATCTCGGAGAAATGAAATGTCACTCCAACCAATTTTGGTTGTTTAAATTTTTTATGTTTGGGGGATATTGTTTACCCCAATCAGAGCAAAGCTCTATTCAAATTCCAAGGTGGGAAAAGAAGCAATGCTTCTGTTTTCCTCCAATCAGAGCAAAGCTCTGTCTTGAAAATTAAAGTGAAAATTAAAGTTAAAATAAATGAAGCAACGCTTCAGATCCCCTGTGCTCCGCGCAGAGCGCCACGTGTCAAAATCAGACACGTTAGCGCAGGGGGCGCAGCGCACCCAATCTGAGCAAGGCTCTGTTTAAAATTCAAACTTTAATTAAAGAAGCAACGCTTCAGTTGCGCTGCGCTGTGCGCTGCGCGACACGTGTCAGCGCGGTTGCGCAAGTGCAGTTGCGCTGCGCTGTGCGCTGCGCGACACGTGTCACGAGCTGGTGCGCTTGCGCTAAACAGAATTAAAATTCTGAAAGATCTTTCTCAATCTTGTTAAAAACAAGAAGATTGTCTTCTGTAAAACATAAGCCCTTGGATCAAAGATCCAACGGTGGGGAAAATTCCCCAAATCACTCAGAGAATGATCTCTTTAACAAAGTTTAACTAATTTATGGGCACTATAAAAATGTCCCTAGACCTCAATTCAAAGGAAGGAACATTTTTGAGAAATCAAGAGCTTCAAACAGAGAGAACTCTGAAAAAGTTTTAAGAAAAAGGTAAAAGACCTTTTCTAATAGATCATTGATCTAAGAACAAGATCAGTGATCTTCACATAATAAACAGTGTTTTGCACTTCTTATGAACCGCTGGTTCTTTAAAACAAGAAAAAACAAAAATAAAAGAACAGTGCTTTGCACTTTTTTATGAACCTTTGGTTCCTGAAATAAGAAAAAACTTGTTTTTCTTTGATCTAAATTTGATCAAGAAAACGAGCAGTGCTTTGCACTTCTTTTATGAACCATTGGTTCTTGAATCTAAAAGATTCTCAAGTCATAGTGCCTTGCACTTGCAAACTGTGCTGTTGCGCTTCTGGATTGGCGCAAGCCACCAGAGTACGCCACGTGTCAGCAGCGCAGGCGCAGCGCATTAGCACAGCGCACTGCGCTTGCGCGACACGTGTGAACACTACGAGCGCTTGCGCTCTCTGATTGGCGCAAAGCGCCTCACAAATGCAATGCATTTCCTAAAGGGCCAGGCCCAAATCAAAAGACCTAGCAGGCCAAAATAAATTGCAAAGCAATAAAAGGGCAGAGCCCAAATAAAATTGATGCTCTGCATCATTTATAAAGGGCAGAGCCCAAGTAAAATTGATGCTCTGCATCATTTATAAATGGGCAGAGCCCAAAACAAATTGATGTTCTGCATCCTTTCTTGGCAGAGCCCAAATAAAAATAGAAAGAAATGCAATGTAAAAGCAAATAAAATGTTGAACATTTTCAACTAGACTTAGCCCAATTTTGGCTGTAAGTCCTCAAATTAAATTGACTGAGCAAGATTGCTCTCTTAAATCAATATACCACCGGTTCGAGGGTATATCTCCGAACTCCTTTAACATCTGTCGTTGTAATCCTTCAACGACTTTAGAGAGGTGACGGGTCCTGACGACCACACACATCAATATGGACTGCGGGGTCCTTAAACTCGTGGACCGAAACTTCCTTAAACTAATATTGGACCGAAATGTCCTTAAACTAATGATGGACCGAAACGTCCTTAAGCTAATGGTGGACCACCACATCCCTAAACTGGAACATGGACCTCTATGTCCCTAAACTGGAACAATAGAGCTCCCGAATGCTCTTTTGCCGGATCTAAACGGTCCCGTTTAAGTTGATCTTAGCCCCAAATACGGCTAACGTATCCTTAAACATATGGACTATAAAACCCCAAATCGATTTTGGTTCAAGGGTACGTCTCTGAACTCCTCTGACACCTATCGTTGTAATCTTTCAACGACGTCAGAGAGGTGATGAGTCCTGACGGCCATATATTAAACGGATCACCACGTTAAGTTGATCTTAGTCTCAAACAGGACTAACGTATCCTTAACGAATATTTAAGTTGATCTTAGCCTCAATACGGCTAATGTATCCTTAAACTAAAAACACCAAACCCAAATCTAAGTAAATACGGAATTTGGACTAATCCACATCCTACGGGCGACGACATTACTCAGTCTCCGTATACAATCCACGGGCAACCACAAAAAAAATAAACACACACGACACGAAGTGAAATTCTGGAGAAGGAGAAAGTTGTTACCGCGATGCGGTAGCGTAATTAACTGCAGGGGCTTGCGCCTGCAGGGAAGAGCGTCCCCACAATAAAAAAAACCCCTCAAGTGAAGGGGAATCTGACGAAGTCTGTTACATCGGCCGCATCAGTCTAAACCTCCGATACACGGTGCCATAAATCAACTTGGCATCTTCGGAGAGGTGTACGGAAAAAACCAATTAGCATCTGCCCCCGAATCTCAGGCCAGACGAACCTACGCGGTCGCGTCTCTGTATTCGGAGGGGAACAGATTCTGGCACGCTCGGTGGGACCTTTTCCTCTTTCCACTCCACACTTCGTGTGTCGTGTTCGCAAACAAATCGCGGTTTGCTGTGGTTGCCTGTGGATTCAAGGTACTAAGGTTTGGTGTCTTGCTCCGTGAAGAAAACAGAAGATCAATGGCTTCAAACTGCACTACCTGCAACTGCAACTCTCACTCCGTCTCTGCTAGAGGAGTGACTTATGGGCCCCAAGTGGCCTCTCTTTTCAAGATACCAGTGGAGCATGTAACTCAAGCCACCACTGGGCTATTCTTCGGAACCATGCAACCACCAATGAGCTTCAATGCCCCTCTGCCATTGCAAGAAGTTCTGAAAAAGTCGGTCCTTGATCGGCTTGCAACTACTGCGACCCCTCTCAACGGGTCGCCCGAATCCAGTGCATCGGTTTTCAATAGACTGGGTCAAAACTCCAATGAGCCCGTGAGGAAGCCCACAATACCAGAAGAAGTTATCCCGAAGCGGATAGCTATCCCTACTCTAGTTTCAGGTGAGATCACCGAGGTTGCTTCCCCTGCTCGGAAGTCTGCTTCTGACAGGTTGGCCGTCCCCATTCAACGGACGTCGGTCTTTAAAAGGCTGATACCAGCAGATTCTGACCAACACAGGGGGTATGAGGAGGTCACCCTTACGGTTAGAACAACTCCATCCGCACGACACGCTCGACGTCGCCACTGGCGCCGAGTAAGGAAGGCTGGGGGCAACTCCCCCTCTAGGATAACTCCGCCAGCTCCAACGGTGGGGATTGATGCTTCTGTCCCGACCCAGAACAGCTTTGAATTGCTGAACAAGGTGTGCAGAAACTCTCCTACTGCGGTGTTGAAATGAACTCCTTCACCTGTGAAGAATACTCTGGAGAAGAAGTTAGAGAAGCCCCCTCAACGGCTGTCCTCTAAAATTTACAAAGTCCGGCGACAGGTCCTAGGGTCGGTGATTGATGAAAACTATCTCAGCCGACAGGAAAAGATGAAGGTTCGGCAGGAGAATGGCTACTCTGTCAAGCCAGAAAAAGCAGCAGCTACTTGGGTGCCCACTACAACGGCCCCCTCAACTCCAATCACTCAAAAAAGGAGGCCGCAAAAAGCCCCTATGTCTTTGGCAAATCGCAAAGACACCGAACACAAACGCCCCAAGTCTGGGGGCATGGTGGTGCACACTGTTTATATGGCTTCCGGAAAGGAGGAAAGCCGCGCTTCGACAGGTCACCGACCGCTCACCCGATCCGTGACAAAAGCCCAGGAGCAGCAACAGAAGCTTCAGGAAATGATGACTGTGATGGCTGGACTTACCGAACCGAAAGAATGTTCGGAAGTATCATCAAAGCAGCGTCATGAATAAGAAACTGACGCTGACTATCTACGCAAAGTCCTCGAAAAGAAGGACAAAGAAGCCGAAGAACAAGCAGCTAACATAAAACAGATGGCGCTCCTCTTCCAAGATATGGTAGGGATGATGTTACAGCCGGACCCTCCAGCTGAAGACCCTCCGATCATTGTTGGAGACGACAGAGGGGAGACACCTAATCCCCCTCCGGCTCTTTCAGCGGCCAAGGAAGAAACCATTTCCAAAGCCGCACTGGATGATTATATAGCTCATCAAATACGAGCTCATCAGGCGAGTGAATCGGCTGGGCAAACTGTTAGAACTGGACGACCTTATCCGGGCTGGTATGACCAAATCAGTTACCCGCCGGGATATACGATCCCTAAGTTCCATGTATATAAAGGGACAGGGAATCCACATCAGCACGTCGCTCAATTCAGGGCCTTATGCGGAAACACTGGAAGCGATGACAAACTGTTGCTTCACCAATTCGTCGGCAGCTTAGCAGAAACAGCCTTTGAATGGTATTCGGAGTTACCTAACGACTCTGTCAAAACATTTGCGGAGATGGAGTTACTGTTTACACAAAGATTCATGAGTGCTAGTGAACACACCCCGATAACAGCAATGATAAATGCCAGGATAAGGCCCGGCGAGACGTGGGTCCAATACGCAGCACGATGGCGGAACCTATAGTCAAAATGCTAACAACGCATAGAAGAGGCACCTGCGGTAGGCATGTTCATGGGCACTCTTGATCCGCAAGCGACCATCTCGCAATTCATGATTTTTTTCAGGCCGACCACTTTTCAAGCATTGATCGACAAATTAGCCCAAATGGACCAGATGGGCCACAGACCGTCTCCTCCAAAACCAGACTCTCGAAATGATAAAGGAAAAGGGAAGGGGACTGTCGTTGCCAATGCTCAACAACAGCCGAGTAACTCAAAGCCGGTCGTTCGCCAAAATAACGCGCATCCACGCCCGTCCCTCCAGGAGAGACTAGGACGTCCTTACTCGTTTCTTCAGAATAAAACGAGAAGACTGTTTGAACTGGCAGTACGCAGCAGACTAATCAATCTGCAGAATCCAAAACGTCCGTTGCAGCCAGGCGATCTCAATAATCCTGATTACTACCCTTATCACCAAACGGTAAGTCACCCGATCGAGGATTGTTTCGTCTTCAAAGGATGGATCGAGGATCAATACCTACAAGGCAAGTTTGCGCTGTCTGGAAACTGGAAGGTAAACCCACCACAGCCGCACACTCCAAAGAAGACGGACACGATGGGGGCAGCTTGTTCTTTTGTTGAGGACGAAAACGATGGAGAAGACTCATCTGGTGAATCTGAAGACTAGGTAGCAAGTTGTCATGTGATCTCTCACTCATTGGCGGATGATGAAGAGACTCCTTGCACCGAGGAACCGAGGGCGGACCCTGAACCAGAAATTCCGCGGCCGTCAGACGAGTTGATCGATGCCTTCCTGAATGAGATTCGTTTGAAAGTTAAAACCAATCAAGAGCGTGAGATGGCCATACTGGAAGGAGCCAAACACCGACGACTGGACCAAAGAGTCGAGGCACTCCTGTCAAATCAAAAGCCACCCGCTGCAGATAAAAACAAATTCAAGACAAGGAAACGATTCGCTAAAGCCCTGTCAGCAGGAATGAAGTTACCGCCCTCTGAAGAGAATACTCTCGGCGGAGTAGAGATGCATCCTAACTTCTGCTTATATCATCAGAAGATCATACATCCTACCGAAGACTGCGAATCCTTTAAGTGTTGGTGGCAAAGATATGTTGCTCAAAAGCAACACTTCAACCGGACAAAGTATGAAGCTCGTAGACATCGGAAAAATGCAATAGATGAGCATAAAAGAGCCGTCGACGACTGTTACATAGCCGACTCCAAGGGATCGTAAATTATCACCTTTGGAAGCGACTCTGACGAAGAAGTTGCCATCAACCCTCTCCTCAAGGAATCCATTTCAAAAATGAAAGAATTAAGGAGTTGCGTGAACATTCAGCCGTGCGATCGCCCGCTACTCGAAAAAAATCTCGACCCCGCAAACAAAGGATCGAGCAGAAAGGATAAAGGAAAAGGGAAAATGACCTTCGTCGCCAACACTCGACAACAGTCGAGTGGCCCTAGACCGGACGTTCGTCAAAACAATATGCGTCCACGCATACCCCTCGAGGAAAGGATAAGACGTCCTTACTCATTTCCTCAGGATGAAACAAGGAGGTTGTTCGAAGTGGCAGTGCATAACAAGCTTATCACTCTACCGGAGCCGAAACACCAACTATAACTGGATCATGTCAACAGTTCTAATTATTGCCCTTACCACCAAACAGTAGGTCACCTGATCGAGAATTGCTACGTCTTCAAAAACTGGGTTGAAGACCAATACCTACAGGGCAAGTTCGCGCTCTCCGAAAACTGGAAGGTGAACCCGCCACAACCGCACGCTCTGAGAAAGACGGATACGCCGGGGGCATCATGCTCAGTCATAGAGAAAGCCTTATAGACCGAAAAGTCAGTAAACTAGAGATTCGCCTCAAATACGGCGACGGCGGACCGAAACGTCCTTAAACTAATGATGGACCGCAATGTCCTAAAACTTGCAAACGACCGAAACGTCTTTAAACTACTACCGCGGCATCCTTAGGCCGACGAGATAAAAAATAAAATAAAATAAAAAAAAATGAAAATGATGATAAAAAAACGGTATGTCCATAAGCAAAATGGGCACGGATGAAAACCCGAAAGGGCTCCGTGAGTAAAAAACAGCAGGACTACCGGCGAGTGTTTGTGAAAACCCGAAAGGGAGCAACCTCATTAAAAGACACTTACAGGGTCCTCTCGACCTTGTAAGGAGAAACCACCCGCGTGAGATCCTTACGACTCACAAGGGAGCAATACACTTAGGGATACCCACGATTCCTAAGGAGAAAATACACTTGCGAGATCCTCACGACTCGTAAGGAGAAATCTCTTATGGGACCCTCACGGCTCATAAGAGTTGAAAGTCTTAAGTTACAGAGACCTAAACATGTGCTTAAGCAACCCCCACAACTTCCGATATTTCCCTACAAGTGGCTCAATACTGACCCTTGTATACAATCCACGGGCGCGAATAAACATTTCCCTAACCAAGTCCCATCTGCGACTGGGGATATGTACGCATAATGAACAACCCTTCTAAGAGGAATGATGAACAACCCTTATAAGTCCTCTCGACTTACAAGGGGAAAACCCACTTGCAGGATCCTTACGACTTACAGAGGAACATACACTTAGAAATCCTCACGATTCCTAAGGAGAAAATACACCTACACGATCCTCACGACTTGTAGGGAGAAATACCTTTGTGAGACCCTTACGGCTCATGAAGTCAAAAGCCTTAGTCAACGGGATCCTAACCCTGTTCGCTAAGCCACCTTTGTTCGACATCGGCAGAGGCAAATGATGATTCGCTCCTGGCAATATCGCAGTTGTAGCGATGCTGATGTCTAAACCGGTATCAAATTCCAAGTTCTTTCATGGTGAATGATGATTCGCTCCTGGCAATATTCCAGTTGTAGCGATGCTGATGCTGAGATTGGCGTCAGATTCCAAATTCCACACTCGCGATAAAAGAAAATCAGCGAGCCATACATGCATACGAAATAGCCGAAATGATGGAGCAACTTGCAATAAAAAGCAGCAAGTAAAAATGTATGCATAAAAAATAACCGAAATGATTGGGCAACTCGCAATAAAAAGCAGCGGGTAAAATATTAAAAAAACAGCCGAAACAATTGGGCAACCCGCAATAAAAAGCAGTGAGTGAAAATGAAATAAATAGCCGAAATGATTGGGCACCGCGAAAAATAGCCGAAATGATTGGGCACAGAGCTGAAATGATAGAGCATCGCGGAAATGAAATAATAATATAAAAAAAATGATGAATGAAATTTATGCCCTACAGGTGAAATCGCATCGATCCCTGTATACAGTCCAGGGGAACAAACAAAGAGAGAACATACCTTCCCAACAGGCTCCGTCAGAAAACGAAGCCAAATCTCGACGGTTCATAGACAACCTAGAGACAATCTCGAGATTTTGTTGCAATATTGCGGACACAATGTCAACAAACAAAGCAAAAGAAGATGCCTAGCTTCAGGGTCTCGACGTCGATATCGACAACTTGGAGATCACCAATGGCGTTTCTCCTCACTCCAACCAGTGCAGACGTGACGTCAACAAACTGACTTCAGAGTCGCAACAAAACGGAACCATGGCAAAGTCCCTAGTTCCAAATCTCAATGGCCGCATCTACGGCCCAGAAACCAACAACGGTGGGCCTCATCATTCCAGCAGGACACTAATGTTATACTATCAAACGAAGCCATGGCAAAATCCCAGCTTCACCTCAACATTCATCTCGATACAGCAGACGAGATGTCAACAAAGGCATTCCTTCGCAGTCCAACAAGATGCAGAAACAACGTCAACAAAAGGCCCCATGGTCAAACAAGCAGAGCAAGGGCAAAATCCCAACTCCACCTCAGCATTCGTCTCAATACAGCAGACGCAATGTCAACAACAGTGTCCTTCCTCCAACAGGATTCGGACGTGACAAAGCAAACGAAGCGAAGGCCAAATTCCTAGCTTCATGGTCTTGATGGTAACTCATATAAAGCCTGAAAGACAATCTGAGACCATCTCGCACTAGTGCGGAATGGTCAACACTTCGACGTTTGTCTCGATACAGCAGACGAGATGTCACCCCAGCGTTCTTCCTCCAGCAGGGTTCAGACGCGACAATCAAACAAACGGAGCCACGGCAAAATCCCTAGTTCCAAACCTCGACGGTTCACCAGCAACCTAGAGACAACCGCAACATTCGTCTCGATACAGCAGACAAGATGTCACCCCAGCGTTCTTCCTCCAGCAGGGTTCAGACACGACAATCAAACAAATGGAGCCACGGCAAAATCCCTAGTTCCAAACCTCGACGGTTCACAAGCAACCTAGAGACAACCGCAACATTCGTCTCGATACAGCAGACAAGATGTCACCCCAGCGTTCTTCCTCTAGCAGGGTTCAGACGCGACAATCAAACAAATGGAGCCACGGCAAAATCCCTAGTTCCAAACCTCGACGGTTCACCAGCAACCTAGAGACAACCGCAACATTCGTCTCAATACAGCAGACAAGATGTCACCCCAGCGTTCTTCCTCCAGCAGGGTTCAGACGCGACAATCAAACAAACGGAGCCACGGCAAAATCCCTAGTTCCAAACCTCGACGGTTCACCAGCAACCTAGAGACAACCGCGACATTCGCCTTGATACAACAGACAAGATGTCACCCCAGTGTTCTTCCTCCAACAGGATTTGGACACACCAAAGCAAACGAAGAGAAGACCACATTCCTAGCTTCAACGTCTTGACGGTAACTCATATAAAACCGGAAAGACAATCGGAGATCATCTCGCACCAGCACAGAGTGGTCACCACCTCGACGTTCGTCTCGATACAGCAGACGAGATGTCACCCCAGCGTTCTTCCTCCAGCAGGGTTCGGACGTGACAAAGCAAACGAAGCGAAGGCCAAATTCCTAGCTTCAAAGTCTTAACGGTGACTCATATAAAACCGGAAAGACAACCGGAGATCATCTCGCACCAGCACAGAGCGGTCACCACCTCGACGTTCGTCTCGATACAGCAGACGAGATGTCACCCCATCGTTCTTCCTCCAACAGGGTTCGTACGTGACAAAGCAAACGAAGCGAAGACCACATTCCTAGCTTCAACGTCTTGATGGTAACTCATATAAAACCGGAAAGACAATCGGAGATCATCTCGCACCAGCACAGAGTCGTCACCACCTCGACGTTCGTCTCGATACAGCAGACGAGATGTCATCCCAGCGTTCTTCCTCCAGCAGGGTTCGGACGTGACAAAGCAAATGAAGCGAAGTCCAAATTCCTAGCTTCAAAGTCTTAACGGTAACTCATATAAAACCGGAAAGACAATCGGAGATCATCTCGCACCAGCACAGAGTGGTCACCACCTCGACGTTCGTCTCGATACAGCAGATGAGATGTCACCCCAGCGTTCTTCCTCCAACAGGGTTCGGACATGACAAAGCAAACGAAGCGAAGGCCAAATTCCAAGCTTCAAAGTCTTAACGGCGAGTCATATAAAGCCTGAAAAACAACTGGAGATCATCTCGCACCAGCACAGAGTGGTTACCACCTCGACGTTCGTCTCGATACAGCAGACGAGATGTCACCCCAGTGTTCTTCCTCCAGCAAGGTTTGGACGTGACGAAGCAAACGAAGCGAAGGCCAAATTCCTAGCTTCAAAGTCTTAACGGCGAGTCATATAAAGCCTGAAAGACAACTGGAGATCGTCTTGCACCAGCACAGAGTGGTCACCACCTCGACGTTCGTCTCGATACAGCAGACGAGATGTCATCCCAGCGTTCTTCCTCCAGCAGGGTTCGGACGTGACAAAGCAAACGAAGCGAAGGCCAAATTCCTAGCTTCAAAGTCTTAACGGCGAGTCATATAAAGCCTGAAAGACAACTGGAGATCGTCTCGCACCAGCACAGAGTGGTCACCACCTCGACGTTCGTCTCGATACAGCAGACGAGATATGACCCCAGCGTTCTTCCTCCAGCAGGGTTCGGACGTGACAAAGCAAACGAAGCGAAGGCCAAATTCCTAGCTTCAAAGTCTTAACGGCGAGTCATATAAAGCCTGAAAGGCAACTGGAGATCGTCTCGTACCAGCACAGAATGGTCACCACCTCGACGTTCGTCTCGATACAGCAGACGAGATGTCACCCCAGCGTTCTTCCTCCAACAGAGTTCAGACGCGACAATCAAACAAGTGGAGTAACGACAAAATCCCAGCTCCATCGCGACGTTCGCCTCGATACAGCAAACGAGATGTCACCCCAACGTTCGTCTCGACACAGCAGACGCAACATCATCAAACAAATGGAGCCACAGCAAAATCCCTAGATCCAAACTTCGGCGGTTCACCAGCAACCTAGAGACAACTACGACATTCGTCTCGATACAGCAGACGAGATGTCACTACAGCGTTCTTCCTCCAGCAGGGTTCAGACGCGACAATCAAACAAAAGGAGCCATGGCAAAATCCCTAGTTCCCACCACGACATTCGTCTCGTTACAGCAGACGCGATGCCAGCAAACGAAGCAAAGGCCAAATTTCTAGCTTCAGGGTCTTGACGGCAACTCACATAAAACCTGAAAGACTATCGGAGATCATCCCACACCAGCGCGGGGTGGTTATGACTCATCGGGGCTCGCCAAAATGAGCCTAACCTTAAGTAAAAAGCAACATGGCAAATTCCTAACGCTTGCTCTTCCGACGATCAAACTGCCTAGGAAGATTGCTTGAAGACGTCTTGTCCAGCCCCCGAAGGGATCAGAGACACGGCAGTCGCAGGGCTACTCGAACAGCACGATTGCCTATCGAGGAACATATCAGCTTATGCAACGGTACGATGGCCAAAACCCTAAGTACCACAGACCCTAACGGACTTCTGTCGTAAAGAGCAGAGGTTAACTGTGACGTTAGGATATCCTTGCGAGAAATGCTCGATTCGTCTCGACTTGTGAAGAAATTGAAGTCTTTACGAGAAATTTTCGATGCGGTTCGACTCGTGAGATAAAGCCTTAGGCAATAGGCATAAAAGGAGCCTGTTTCCTAAGCATTGGGACCCTGCAAGTTGGCCCAAAACGGTCTCTTGCACACTATCCACGGGTCTCACTCTCCGAACTCGAAACTCGACAAGGAGGGAAGCAACCGCTTACGGGTCCTCTCGACTCGTAAGAGAGAAAAATTCTCTTATGAGATCCTTACGACTTTTAAGAGAAAACACACTTAGGAATCCTCACGATTCCTAAGGAGAAAATCCACCTATGAGATCCTATCGATCCGTAGGGAGAAAAGTCTCTATGAGACCCTCACGGCTCATAGAGTTGAAAAGTCTTTGGTGGCAGATCTGAACCTGCGGCCTAAGCCATCGCTATTTCTTAAGGAAATCTAGATGCTTGCTCTATTATCTATCGACCCTGTTTATTAAGACAGCATACGCACAATAAAAGAAAGAAGGAAGTGACAGGAAGAATATCTGATTTACATTTGATCAAGCATTCGAGACACACTCACTCATGCATGTGCAAAAGATTCAGAACAAGAAATAAGACAAACTGAAATGGAAATTTTCTATTCACATCATAAAAAGGGGTCCTTACAATCACGGAGAAATAGATAATCACATTATTAAAATATTTACAAAGATATAACCTCGAACCCAGGACATGGATTGAGGAACTCAAAAGTGACCCTGTCTATGGCTGTCCAAGCCTCGCGGACCATCCTGGTGTGCTTTCTTTCGCGAGCACAAGCGTCAGGGTCCCCCCTGATGTCTTCCACCCTCCGATAAGCAGCGAGTATGGCAGACTGTTGAAAGACCTCGTGCAAGAGACAACAAGACTGTCTCGCCGTCTCATCGAGATAAAGTTCATCAGGTACACCGAGTGCACCTTATCCTCAACGGCATCCAACGCCCTAAGGGGAACACCGGAACAGAATAGGGGAAGCGCTTCCCAGATGGCTCCCACGATAAGTTTCAGGAGGGAGGAACGTCGGGGAAGCAATGGACCGTTATATGCGTCGAAGCGGCTCATGATTTCAGCACACTCCGCGTTTGTGAACTCTCGATTTTGAGACCGGCCAAGTTGACGGATGTCCCCGTAAGAGATGATCTCGTGAAGATTGTACATGTGGGCGTTCAATGTTTCTGTGAAAGAAAATCAACAAAAATTATCAGAAAGACTAATTAAGCAAAACGATATAATGCACTGAGGAATAAAATGCCATCGTTAATTTCCAAGATCCATGAAGAATTCTTAAGAGCTCATCTATATGATTTGGGAGGAGCAAAGCTCCATTAATGAAATGAGAAAATATAGGGAAGATCTTTTAGAGAGCAAAGCTCTATTAATGGAACCCTAATAGGGCTCTCCCTAGTCTTAGACGCATAGCATCCACAGAAAGCTGTGAAGTACCCATCATTGCGCATACGTTTTCAAATTTCGTGATAAACACGTATGCGTCCTCAGTCTCGAGACCGTTGTATTTGGGTAGAAGGTTGATGTATTGGGGTTTAATTTCAAAATTTTCCCCGTTAGCTGGTGGAATGGAAAGACAGGTGGTAAGGGGACCTCGTGTAGGATAGCACCTCTCTTCGAGAGAGATGCGGGGTGGATTCTGCGCACCAACGGACGGCGGAAGATTAGGGTTAAAGAAATTCGATGGAGGTGGATCCATCGATGTGGGTGTGGTAGTGGGTAAAGAAGAAGTCAATGGAGAATTACCGACTTCGGAGTCGATAAAGGGTGCGCGGACTAAATGGGCACTAGAATCCCGTGTTCAGCCTATCTTGTACTAAAAACGGTTAGTACAAGTGGCAGCGTTGGCTTATAATTAGGGGTAATGAATGAATGCGGTGTTCGCTTCGAAAAAGGGACGGATTTTTGAAAAAATGATGCGACACAACAAATGCAGCAACACAAAAACCCCTAATTCTATTGATCGCCTAGGTCAGATCTCTAGACCGCTCCTAACTGCCAGAAGACAAGACGTAGGATAAAATCCTCCACTGCCTCTTTGTCTCTCCTGTGGCCACTTAAGTGCCAGGTGAGTGGGAGGTTCTCCACTACGTAAGTAGTGGGCCTAATTAAGTAACCACTAGCCTTCGACACACTTGCCTAGACACCACAAGAGAAACACGGATAAGTAATGAATTACCCACGGCCTTCTTCTGTCCTAAGTGAGCGCGACGGTCCTTAGAGTCATCTCTACATATTTTTTAGTTAATTTGGGGTAAATGCGGATGCAAGTTTCGTGATTTTCGGGGCCTAGGAAGGGTAATGAACTCCCCACCTAATCTGGATTTAGTCTTTGCCCCTTAATGTCCGTATTAATTATGCAAACAACCACAAAAATCAAAAAACGCACAAATTTAATTTTGCAATTTTCGAGCTGTGATTATTTGCAAAGAAACCTGCACAAAATGTTAATTGGAGCAGATTTTAGAAGGAGATAAGAAAGTAAGAAGTTACCTACCAAATTTTGCACAAAGAACCCTTCAGATTGCCGCGGAACCGCCGCAAATTCTGGCTCCCACCGTGCTTCCGCGGTCGTATGTACTGCTCCCTGCACCAAAATTCAATAGCAGCTTGCTGTTGATTCCTCCAGCTCTCTAGAAATTTCCAAAAAATTTCTTCAATTGCAAAGCAGCTCCAGATTTCCTTGCAATGAACCACAACAAATTGTTTAGATTTTTGCGCGAATTTTGATCACAAAATTACAATGGAATAAATCTTTCAATTCAAATTTCAATATAAAACTAATTAGCGCGTAATCCCCGGCAACGGCGCCATTTGATTGATCTAAAATTCAAGACTCTGTGAATCGAATAAAACGAATAAGTTTCTTTGTGTCGGTGTTTAGAAAATGAATAAAGTTCACAATCAAAGAATTATATTTGACCGCAATCAACTACGGTGTCGGATGTAGATTGTAAGTGAGTGCGGATCGTCCATAGGGATTGTGTGATTCGTTTCTATCTTTGATTTGTTTGAATTGAAAAGTTAATCGAAAAGAAAAGAAAACATGATTCAAGATTTTATCGATTGATTCAGGTGTCACTACTCTAATCACGAATCAAGAAAATGATAAACAATCGAGAATTTGGGTTTCGATGATATTTCCAACCAGATGTCAAGAATCTAAATGAGGCTCGCAGGAATTGATCGGATCTATAGACGTGATGTAATCTCAAGATATCGTGTTCTTGTCCTTCGAAGAATTGATACTAGATCGATGATGATCGACGAGAGTTAGGTCTTTCTCGTGAAACTAGGGTTTCATCATTTAACCCTTGTTCTTTCGTCGATATCATTTACATTCTAGCCTCTAGCAATTTCAAGAAACGATCGTAACTCCCCAATTTCGAACGATATCAATCAAGAAAGCATCGCAACAAAATTGGGCTGTCGGTTCTTGAACTTGCCAGGGTTTACAAAACTCGTAGGAATCAAGAATCGTTTTCAGATATATTACATCATCATTCTATTGATCGTCTCGACTCCTCGACGAGCGGAGTATTACTCAAACATCACAACAAGAACTACAACTAGAAATTGAGATCGAATCATGATGCAAGAATTCAAAGAAAACAAGATAAAAGAATATCACCTTTTATTTATATCAACAATTTGATTACAGTCGCTCAAGAACTATAAGAGGAAGAACTAAATTGTCGATCTGGCATCGCTTTTCTCCGTGAGTCGTGGATCGGCTTGGACCACTTGCTCTGTTGAAGATCGGCTCCGCTCATAAAAGGTTGTAGGGCTTCTTGCTTGATTTGGTACTCGGGATCTTGGCTTTTGATTGGAATTAGGGTTAGGGTTTCACACAAGTCTTGTCACTAGACTTGTGGAAGAAGATGATGAAGAAAGAGGTAGGGATTTTTCTAAGTATCTAAATCTTGGATAATGGATCCAAGTATCAAGTATATGATTTAACCCTAGGTCTAGGCTTCTATTTATAGACTTCCCAAACCATAGGTCTAGGTTTGAAATTACAATTCCCTCCAAAATTTTGTTGAGGAGCTTCTAGAATTAGTTTGTTAGGAGCTAGCTTAGGCTTTAAGATAGGATTAATTAAGCATTAGAAACCCTAGTTTGCTGAACTGGCAGAAGCCTTTGGAGAATTCTGGAACTTGAAGTGCATTTCTGAGTTGTAGGAGCTGAGGTAAGAATTTTGATGCAAAGATGAGGTGCTGACGTGGTAGATCCGCCACGGAACCGCGGCGCAAGCCGGCTCCTGCCGCGGTTCCGCGGCCATTTGTGGGTCTTGGGGCTTGGTCTCTCTGCAGTGGTCTTGGCCTGACAATTGGGCTTTTCTATGATATGTTGATTTCTATATTTACTTCTGAATTGCTACCAGATCTGAAATCATTGAGTTGGCGTAATGTTTGATCAGCACCATGTAAATTTTTGGCTTTTCTTCTGGGTTTTCCTGCACAGATCTCAAGACAAGTGTTGCGCAATATAGGGATGATGCGATGCCATGAAATGCAGTCAATTTCCTTTATAGTGCCGGTTTTAGAGTCTAACACATTGAATCTGATATTTAACGACTGATTTGCTAATATGTGCTATATGAATGCCGAACACTTCTAGATGAGTGCAAATGATAGGGAAATTGTCGTGTTAAAAATGCAATATTTTTGACTGATCAATTTGCATATTTATTTTAAAACCCATAAAAATTGAATTTTTTTTTAAAAAAAATTCAATTTTGGCCATATTTGACTTACGTTTGACAAGACGGTTAACTAGCTAGGAAAAACTAGATCCTAAACTTAGTAAATTAAAAACCCTAAAAATAACCTGTATTAAAGTTTAATTATAGAAAATATATGTCCTTGTAATTTATTTACAAAGAGGCAAATTTTGAGTTCAGTTCTTGGGCTAAGTCAAAATAAGGAAAGAGTATTGAAATTTTTATTGAAGTGTAAGTCTGAAAAACAACTCCGAACCTTTAGTCTAAATTCTGAAAATATATACCCTACAACTCGCACATACACGCACCTTGAAACTTGGGATAGTAGAGGATACCTTGAAATGCTCTTGTCTAAAATCCTTAGTATGAGAAAAAAATTAAAGTATATGTGTGAAATAAGAGATATAAAAAAATGAACACTGGTTATGTAATTATTTAAGGCTGCGTAAAATAAAAAAAAATAGCTAGGGAGCTTTATCACCTAGTGCCTTAGACCAACTGGTTTGGGAGTCACTGCTAAAGCCTTCGGTATTGCAAGACGAGGAATTACGCCTAAATGCGCAAGCACATTTTGTAATCGGTCGTCTAGTAACTCAAGAAGTATTAACAGTCGCATGAAGAATGTGTGAGCAATTTCATCTAAAATTCACCAACTAAAAGTATTTTGGAAGATGGACAAGAGTATGATAGTTAGAATTGAATTTTCAAGTGTAGGGGTGATACATACACACATGTAGGGGTATATGATTGGGGTTTAGATGAGAGATAGGAATGAAAGATAGGGCTTACACCTTCATGAGAGATGATAAAAATTCCTAAGTAGAGATAAAACCTTTGAAGGAAAATTCAAAAGATGCTAAAAGCTAAATAAGTTTATAGAACATATACGATCTTAAGTTAAATGATAAGTGAGTGTGAAAAATACGGGTTGATGATTTCTGAGTTGAAGATAATAGAATTTCTTGCTAGAACACCGAATTGAAGAATGAAAGTCAATATGACAAATTGATCGGATTTTGTGGATAGTATCCGCTGAAAACCCTCAGGAGACAACACTCCTCCAACTAAGGACACCTAGAGGTTTAACGACTTGTTGCACTAGCTCAGTGCAATCGCGATACCGTGCGAAAGTGAGGTTAGGATTTTTCGAGAATAAAATTGGCTTTGCTCGGGACGAGCAAAAGATAAGTTTGGGGGTATTTGTTCATATCAGAATTTTGCATTATTATATTCCCCATTATTAATCACATTACAAATAAATAGGTGCTTTTGATCCATGTCTGCTAAATAGTTGCAGGTTACAGGTTCTCAGAACAATTCAGTGAAATTAATGAAAAGATGTTACAAAAGTGAGACTACAACCAATAATAGATGAATCCATATGATGCCGCCTAACAGTTCAAGGAACAAATGAAGATCAGCAAACAGTTCAATTGCACAAAGCACAAGGGCAGCACAAGATTCAAGACTTCAACTCGAAGCTTATGGTAAAAGTCCACAAATTCTGCACTGTTGGAAATCTGGAAGAGAATTGAAGAGATTCTGAGAGACCAAGTGAAGAAAACAGAAGATAAAAGCAACTTGAAGAAACCCTAAAGAATTGGGCCCATGAGCTCACCAAATGGCTGCGGATCCGCGGCTAAACAGGCTATTTTGCCGCGGTTCCGCGGCCATGCAATACACGTGTCGGTGGGGGTGTCGGTGCTTTGACTCGGTCGTTGGGGTTGTTTTGTAATTTCATGTATGGATCAGATTGTAAACTTAAGGTTTTTCCTATCTATAAATAGGAGGGCTCAAAGCTAAATAAAGTGTGCCTCTTCTAGGGTGCCTCTTTTTAATTTCTAGATTAAATTTTAATTTCCAGATTAAATTTTAATTTCCTTGTAATCGTCAAGAGGTCATCAATATAGGTATTTTTTTTATCGTGCATTCTAATATCTGAATTTAATTCCTGAATTTTTATCTGTCTTTTATTATCAGCAACTTAGATAGTCTTTTAAAATTATAAAAATGAATCTTATCATAACTTCCCTAATGAGTGAGTAATTCCTCACTTGTTAAGATTAGGATTGGGAAGGTTTGTGAGAAGTAAATCTCTCTCTCTCTCTCCTTTCTTTGCCCATATAATTTTTTATAATACGACTCTTTTTAAATAAACCACACACCGCTCACTACGGAACCCTATCCTTCAAGATAGCGGTGATTCCCTAGTTAGACCAGTTGTGGTTGATTTAAATAGAGGTTAGGGCTAAGAGTTAAGAAAGGACAGACAAGGACCAAAAGGAAGAAACTAAGTTTCTTCCTAGTCGTGCTAATCCCCTTTGTTGACTATTACCCTAACACCTATATTCTTCATTAGGGCATTGAAAGTAGTGGGTAGAATCCCTTTTCCAAACTAACCTAATCCTAACCCTAGCAAGACTTTTAGTCAATTTAATCTCATTCTTAGATCAGAAAACAAAACCTGATTTGATCGTATTAACTCGTTATAACATAAAGAAAAGGAATCCATCTCTCTATAGACCGACCCGTACTCAACCGGCTAGCTACCGAGCAACACCGTTATTGATTGCGGTATACTTAACTTTTATTTTAAAAGCGCACGCACGCAAAAATCTCTACAATCATCACTCTGGAAGCTGGAGTCAGCAAAGGCCTTGATCTGGAGGTCCTTTGCACCATACACCAAGAACATCTCCTTAGACCTCCTCAGGTACTTGAGAATGTTCGTTACTGCTATCCAGTGCTTCTCCCCTGGGTTTGCCTGATACCGTCTTACAACGCTCAATGCGTATGCTACATCTGGTCTAGTACATAGCATCACATACATTATAGAGCCTACCGCAGAAACGTAGGGTATAATCGACATACGAGCCATTTCTAAATCGGTCTTGGGAGACATCTCTTTGGAGAGGGTGATTCCGTGACAAGCCGGTAGGTTACCGCGCTTAGAATCATCCATACTGAATCTTTTCAATATTGTGTCTATGTACCTGGACTGTGAAAGTCCCAACATCCTCTTTGATCTATCACGATAGATCTGGATCCCCAGAATGTAGGTGGCATCACCCAGGTCCTTCATGGAGAACTTCTGTGATAAGAATCCTTTGACTGACCGTAGCATAAGAATATCATTTTCTATTAAGAGAATGTCATCCACGTACAAGATGAAGAATACTACAGTTATCTCTACAATCTTACTATATATGCACGGTTCATCTGGATTTTTTTATAAAGATGAATTATTTAACTGTATCATCAAAACAGATGTTCGAACTCCGCGATGCCTGCTTTTGTCCATAAATGGACTTAAGCAACTTGCACACCTTACCGCTGCTCCCACTCTGAATGAAGCCCTCTGGCTGATCCATATAGACCCATTCTTCCAAATTACTATTTAGAAAAGCCGTCTTTACATCTATCTGCCAGATCTCATAATCATGGAAGGTAGCAATGGCAAGAAGGACCCGAATGGATTTGGGCATAGCCACTGGAGAAAAGGTTTCATAATAGTCCAAACCAGGTCATTGATGAAATCCCTTTGCAACAAGTCTAGTCTTATAGGTTTCAACCTGTCCATCTACACCAATCTTCTTTCTGAAGATCCATTTGCATCCTACGGGTTTTACCCTATCTGGAGCAATGTCCAAAGTCCATACTTTGTTAGTGTACATGGATTCCATTTCGGTCCGCATTGCATCCAGCCATCTTACTGAGTCGCCGCTCTGAACGGCTTGCTGGAAGCTAGTTGGGTCGTCATTGTCAATGATGCAATCCACTCGATCCCCGTCTATGAGAAAACCGTAGTATCTCTCGGGCGGATGAGACTGCCTACTACTTCTGCGGATACGCGCTGGGATGTACCTTTCTTCTGAAACTTCTGGTTCTACCATATTTTCAGTAACAGCTTGTGGTTCTGGAATTTCATCCAGTTCTATTGCGCTCCCACTCTTCTGATTTTCTAAAAATTCAGCTTCCAAGAAGTAGGCATGATGAGAAACAAAAACCTTTTGTTCTTCTGCGTAATAGAAATAATACGCCTTGGAGTTCTTTTGATATCCCAGAAACTTACACTGTACTGAGCGTGCCCCGAGCTTGTCTGCATGCTGCTTTTTAACGAAAGCTGGACATCCCCATGTCCTAAAGTGTTTTAGACAGGGTTTCTTCCTACTCCACATATGATATGGTGTGGTAGGCACAGTCTTGGTTGGAACCTGGTTCAAAAGATATGCAGCTGATTCTAGTGCATAACCTCAGAAAGATCGCGGTAACTCTGCCTTACTCATCATGGTACGAACCATATCCAATAGGGTTCGATTCTGCCTTTTTGATACACCATTGTGTTGTGGTGTGTATGGAAGAGTAAGCTGAGAGAGAATTCCATTCTCTTTTAAGTATCCCAGGAACTCGACACTTAAGTATTCACCACATCGATCAGATCTCAGTGTCTCGATACTTTTGCCTGTCTGTTTTTCTACTTCATTCTTGTATTCCCGGAATTTCTGAAAGGTCTCGGATTTATGCTTCATCAAGAAGATATGTCCATACCTAGAGAAATCATCCAAAAAAGTAATGAAGTAGGAATAACCACCTCTCGCATGTGCAGACATTGGACCACACACATCACTGTGTATGAGTCCCAAGAGGTCGCTCGCTCTTACTCCGTGTCTACTAAACGGAGTCTTTGTCATCTTTCCCATGAGACAAGATTCACAAGTAGCATAAGATTGATATTCGAACGGATTCAAATATCCTTCTCTATGTAACTTAGTCAAACGTGTTTCATTGATGTGACCTAGTCTATAGTTCCATAAGAAAGCCTGATTTACTTCCGGAGACTTTCTTTTATGTGTGTTCTGGATAATGAAAACCTGAGCTTGATTTAATACGTATATACCGTTATCTAATGTACCGGACCTAATCAGAACTTAATTTAGGTGGATGTTTAACACATCGCTTACGAATGTAAAATCATATCCCAATCTAGAAAGTGAGGATACTGATATGATATTACAAGTCAAACTAAGTACAATCAAACAGTTACGTAGAATTAATATCTATCCACTTGTCAGTCCTAGGAGATATTCCCCTATGGATTTAGCGTCCATGCTCATTCCGTTCGTAACTCTGAGAGACATATCACCTACCCTGATAACTCTACGGTTTCTCAAAGCATGTAACGAATTACAGATATGAGATCCTGATCCATTATCTAGTACCCAGGAAGTAGAGTTAATTGACAAACAGTTCTTAATTACAAACACACCCGAGGCCGAAGCCAAAACATGCTTCGAATCCTGGCTACTGGCTTCCAAAGCCCTGCAATCTTTCTGCCAATGCCCCTTCCCATTACAATAGGAACATCCCTCCTTCCCTACACCAAGTCCCGAAACTTTTTCTCTTCCCTCTACTTCACTGACACCGTATATCGGCTTTGTGGAGGTTTTCTTCTTTTCACCCTTTGCTTTCGCCCTGGATGCAGAAGAAGAAGGTCCCCCATTAAGCAGAGCGGATGTCTCCTTGGTTTCTTTCAGGGTGTAAGTAGAGTGTAGGGACTGTGGAAATAAGTCAGCATATGACCTATTTCCCAATGTGGTCTCCAGGTCCGTGAGCTCATTAATATAGCTAGTCATCGTAAGGACGTCGTCCCTTAAAGATAACCCGACAGCCAACCTCGCTTGAAGCAATTCGTTCGAGGTCTCATATCTTGTGATACGAGATTGCTCTCCATATAAATGTTTGTTATGGAGGAAGATGGAAACTAAGTCCATCTTCTCGTGCTGCTTCTGGTATAAACCATCAACTAAAGCCAACACGAGGCACTTAGCGTTCACACTGTCCTTTTCCCTTGTCTAACGGATATCCATATCCATGACGGTCGAAACTGGACCTGGGATGGCGGGGGCTTGAGTAGTAATAGGGTGGTCCAGCTTGTCATAGGCAATGGACATCTGGACAGACCTTTGCCAGTCATAAAAGTTAGATTCAATCAACTTGTTATCTAGATGTAACATAGTCATGATCACAGGGTCGCTGCACTTGAGAGAGAGAAGAAAACACTTTAGCTTGATGCTCTTGCAAGTTTAGATTAGTTTTTAGTTTATCTAAACAGGATGGCTCCCACTGTTTCTCGAATCCTTCCTCAAACCATAAAAGAAGAATTAGTCAGGACTGATCTCACCGTATAATACTTGCATAACCGTTAAGCCAGGCTAGTGTCGGTAGTTCGAGGGAGGTTTTACGACGCTTTCGCGAAGTTTCCTAATTAAATAACCTCTTTTCCCTGGAGGCGTAGCCCCGCTGACATTGTTCTAGACACCTACTTGGTTTATAGCATTGATCGTTAAGTGACGAATCTCCTGATGAGTAGCATATACTAACAGTAGGATCGGGATCTAGATATCATCGTGTGATAATGCAGAAGGAATCCTACCAACATTATCAAACTCCAAATGGTATGCAACACTAGCAACTTTCAGTTTCTTTAGAAACTCCCGATGTGGTTTTTTGCCCCATGCTCTTATGACCTTGACTAAGCGCCAACAAATCATAAGTCACATTTCAAGTTCTACTCGTCATTATCCAGGTTGATTTGAAACAACCCGTATATACACATGACTAAGGGCCAACAAAGTAATACGACTGTCCCAAACCAACGCATCTATCTAAGCTATATGTGAACACCCCAGCAGCTAACAATCATTATGTCTTGACTAAGGGCCAAACAAACATAGCTTGAATATTACTGACCATTCATATGAAATGACAGAGGGCTACGACTGGTTTTGGCAAAACTGTGAACGTAGTGAACTTGATATAACCGAAGGAACCTGATAGCTTTTTAAAAGGAGTGGTTAAAGCTCCGCAATTAAAAATTCTGCTCTTTTAAAATAACCGAGTGGTTTCTTTTAAATTTGTTCCAACGATTCAGTTTTGGTTTGTTTTCTTTGCATTAAAATAATGCGTCCCATCATTTATCCTATCATTGCAGAAACAACGAAAGTACAACGTCTGCTTATGCCATCCGCATTCGCCACTGAACCCCGTCATTCAACCGTTAGGTTATTTGACTACTGACAGTGCGGGGGCTGGGCTAGCGCGGATGCAAAACATAAGCAACGCCTCCTAGATATCATATATATATTGTACAATCGTTAGATGCAATAATAGGCATTCCACATCAAAGATGAACATATTGGATATATTAGGAATCCGTGTTTCGTTCGAGCCTACAACAAAAGACGGATTACACGGTCGTGATGAATAGCCAAAACTCACCCTAGACCTCTACGGGTACGGAAAACTAACCGCCTAGTACCAGAAGTGAAATAGTCTCCCTTAACGACGTGAGTAGGCCATTAAACACTTCAAAGTACCTCGTAATTTGTGCACCCCATCTTGGTTCTATCCTAGGAGTATAAAACAGTAAATGAAATAATAAAACGGTGGCTACAACCTCAATCCGGATGTGCCCCGCAAAAGAATATTACAACATATTACAATTTACATCGAATGAATGATAAAAAAACCCCATCTCACATCCCCGGCTATTCATCCATGATGAGCTAATAGAGTTCATATACACAAACCAATATCCATCACAGAAATGTGCAACCCCCAACTAACCGACATACTAGCAATTAGCGGAGGTTTGAGAACACATTAAACATCACAGATAAAACCTGATTAGCAAATAACTTAGAATTTCGATCGACAACTTTTTTCTGTGTCTACCCCAAATGCAAGCCAGCACTGAAAAGATCTGGGCAGAAACAAAATATACAGGAAATCAGAACACCAAAAAATAAGCTAATCTGTGTAAATACGAGTCAACTCGGAGTCGACTAGGCCGCGGATCCGCGGTGAATTGCACCAACTCGCCGCGCTTCCGCGGTCGTCTAACCGAGTTAGGGTTTCGTATTTCTCCAGTATTCTTATAATTCCCTGCTGTAAATTTTCGTGCCTCTGAAATAATTTTTTCGACAGGTTTAAAATCGACAGAAACTTGAGGGGCCCGGGGTTAAGTTTTCGTGTTATTCCGACGATCGAAGTTCTAATAAGTTTCTAACAAGCTAGTAAAGGTTTAGTAGGCTCTGATACCACTGTATGTCCATGTCACACACCCCACGTGTTCCTAGGGAGCGGAATATATGAAAAACAATTATCAAAGCTTCGTAACACGGACTTTAGCACACGGATCGTGTCTAAACCATTTGTTGGGGTAAAAATTTACACCCCGGTTGACCAAGTCAAAATCAAAGTCAACCCCAAGCCAAGTGGGCCCAAGCCCAGATCCAGTAGGCCCATGCCCGGGTCGAGCCAGAACATGAAGCGGCCGGCCTCCCCCATGCCAAGATAAAATTTTGTAATAAATAATTTTGTTGCATTTCTTTTATTTTATTTTATGGATAAATGTAAGAAAAATAGGCATAAAGCCAAATTTTTGTAAAGCCCATGGCTTATATGCAAATAGAAATGGCACATGAGCCATGGGATTGGCAAAATGCCATTTTGTGAAGCCCAAGGGGCTATGTGTAAAGTGTAAAGCCTATAAACGCAAAGATAATGAAATATCTCAACAAATTTTCTCTCTCCAAAAAATGTTTTAGATCTGAGATCTTTCTTCCTTCTTCAAGGTTCCAAAACCTTCTTCTTTCTTTTGAATTAAATCAAGAGTTTTACTCTTCCTTTTTCAAAACTAAATAGTTTTCCACCACAAAACCCACTAAGGGGAACTCAGATCTTCCATTAGATCTTAAAAAGAAGAGATTTTAAAAAAAGAATCCCATATCTCTTGATCTTCAAGATCCAGCTAACAGAGGAGCAAGAAGAAGAACATCTTTCACTAAACCCAAAAAAAACACACTTAGGAGTCCAACTCCTCTCCGATTTCTCTTCCGAGAAATTTTTTTAGGCTAAAAGCCTCTTTTTCTCGTCGGCGCTCAAGCGCAGAGCGCCCGCGTGCCGACATGTGGCACGCTTGCGCTCCAGCGCTCAGCGCTCAAGCGCAAAGAGCCCACGTGCCGACATGTGGCGCGCTTGCGCTCCAGCGCAAGCGCTCGAGCCCAAGTCGCCCCGGTGCCGACACGTGGCGCGTTTGTGCTCAAGCGCAAGCGCTCGAGCGCAAGTCGCCCCGGTGCCGACACGTGGCGCGCTTGCGCTCTAGCGCAAGTCACCCCTGTGCCGACACGTGGCGCGTTTCCGCTCAAGCGCAAGCGCTCCAGCGCAAGTCGCCCCGGTGCCGACACGTGGCGCGCTTGCGCTCAAGAGCAAGCGCTTAAGCGCAAGTCGCCCCCGTGCCGACACGTGGAGCACTTACGCTCTAGCGCCCAGCGCTCCAGCGCAGAGCGCCCACGTGCCGACACGTGGCACTCTAGCGCCAGACCGCACAGCACCTAGGCGCACAGTGCCTGAGGTGCTGCCTTACGCATCCTTCGGATGTCTTTTCCCCTTTTTATATATACACATGTATATATATACATATGTACACATACACATACCCCCGTAAAAACTCTGCATGGCTCCCAATATATCCAAAACCCCCCTTTCAAAACACAACACACGCACACTGCATATTGAGTTCGCATGACCAGTTTAACCCGTTAATCGGAGGTTCCCTCGCCCCAAAGGCGAGGGGTAATTAACGGAAGCTTAGTCCGCGGCTGCCGGAGATTCGGATCCCCACAATCAATAAACCCCAGCCTACCCTAGGCAGGGGGAATCTGTAGTAGTACGCCTGACAAGCGCGCGCTTATTCCCATCTCAATGGGGTGACGAAAAACACCCTACAGATTCTGGCACGCTCGGTGGGACTTGTATCTCCTTCCATATTTCGGGTTAAACGTTTATGCGAACTCAATCAATATACATATCGATTGCCTATACTGAAATGATGTTTTTTTTCCGTGCAGCAATCAACCTTCAACAACAATGTCTCCCCAGACGAATTCAACTTCCAACGTGACCCCAGTTTCGTACGTGGTCAAGATCAACGCTCGTGTGGTTCTCCCCGCAAGCCTCAGTCGCCAGTGGGAGGAGCCGCCCCGCCAGTTTGGCTCCATCATCATCTACCCTGCCGGAAGCGCTCATCTGGCGGAGATCCCGGCGGAACAGGTGGCCAAGCCGTTCTCAAGGGGTAAGAGGACGAATGTCGTGATCGCCAAGGCACCACAACCGAAACTTAAGATGGTGTCTGAACGACTCCCTGGCGCTCTAGCTAGGGGAAAGACTTCCGATGTGAAGGGCAACATCAAATGTCGCGGACGAGCTCAGGCGATGACTCCAACAAATGCACAATCGAGCGTATCTCCAAGGCCTTCCATCGCCCGGTGTGCGGCGTCTTCCCGAAAAGCCGAAGTCTGCCAGGTGCTTAGAACAGAAAAGTTAAGGCAGAAGCGGCTCAGGTATCGAGCCAACAAGAGGGCCAAGGCTTCGGCTAAATGGAATCGTGTGAATTTCCAAGTGCAGGGTTGCCCCGCGACGACGGCTGAGTCGGACGTAAGAATCAGCAATTCCTTCGAGCCTCTGAAGTGGGTTCAGAAAAATGCCATGACCGCCAGAATCAAGAAGACAGCGGTCCGAACAGTGACACGAAGAGACGTGTCCCGGCCCCAACAGAAAAAGTATGACACTATCTCTTCAAGAGTCTATCAAGCACTCTGTGCCACACGAAAGCAGCGGGACAAACCCAGAAAAGAAGCGCCAACACCATTCAAGAACCTGGTTAGGCCAGCCGTCTTCAATCGACTACCAGCGACCGAAACGAGGGGGTCAAGACAGCGATCCGTGAAATCAGCTGCCAATGATAGAAAGACGGCCGGATATATCATCCATACGGTCTATATGGCGGGCGGGCGCCCCAGCGACAACCTTCGCAGCAAAAGCAAGGATCGGGCCACCACATCCCAAGCCCAATCTAGCCTGAATGTGGTTGCCGCTACCCAAGAACAGACGCCCCCGCTGGATGAAGAAAACCCTCTCGATAAGGATGATCGGCAGATAGACCCCTCGGTGCATGTAGAGTCAAGCTCGGACAGCGAGGAAGAGCCAACTTTCCGCCCCAGGACTGCGGAGCAGGAGCTGCTTCAAGAGCTTCGAAAACAGCTCAGGAGCAAAGATAAAGAGATGGCCAAGCTCTATTCGAAGATTAACGACTTAACGAACGTGGTGATGCAGCTTACGACTCAAATTTCTCGAGCGCCTCCCAATCAGGCACAAGCCGCTACTAATCAGCCAGGTGATGACAATCCGAGGCAGCCAATGCCTGTTCCTTTAGGACCAAGACTGGTCGAGCCGAATGAGAGCCGGCCACATTCCGCTTCTGGGGATGCCTTGGCCCCAGATAGCACTATCCCGCTAACACAGGATCGGATAATGGATTTGGTCACCAGCAAGGTTAAAACAATGGTGGCCGAAGCCGAAGCTCAGAAAGAAATCGGCAGTAGTGGGCGGCCATATCCCGCGCAGTACGATCTGACCGAGTTCCAAAGCGGCTACGTCATTCCTAAGTTCGGAAGATTTGATGGAACGGGGAATGCAAACCAGCACGTCGCCCACTTCAAAGCATCGTGCGGAAATACAGGAGGCAATGACGCGCTCCTTCTTCGTCAGTTTGTCAACAGCCTGACCGGCGTCACCTTCGACTGGTATGCGAGTATACCGGACGGGTCCGTCATTACCTTTGCCCAAATGGAGTCCCTGTTTCGTCAAAGGTTCATGAGTGTCAGTGATAAAATCTCCATTGCCGACCTTGTGAGGACCAAGACGGGGAAGAATGAAAGCAACACCGACTTTATCGCCCGATGGCGTAATCTCACAGTCAAGTGCGAACCGCCACTGGAGCAGGACCAGTCCGTCAGCCTTCTCATTGGAAACCTCAGCAATTGGATGGTCCCATTCTTGTGTACAGCGGGCCTCAAGACATTTCAGGAGCTAACCAAGAAAGTCCAAATGCTGGAATGCTCGAAGCAAGAGTCCCCGCCGGACTCTCAGAGAGACAAAACCTGGAAAAGCAAGCGGGACGACAACCGTAGAAGCGGGAGTTCCAGCAGTACCAATGTCTTCAATGCGTCCGACAATGAAGAAAAACGAAGGGCGGGCGAATCCAAAACCAACCGGTCTTGAAAGCCATTACTGGGAGGACATGGGCCTTCCCTAGAGGAGAAAAAGAAAAAGGTTTACTCTTTCAGAAGGGACAAGGTTCGCAAGATATTTAAAGATGCCTTGAACAATGGCCTATAATTGCCGGAGTCGAAAAGACCCCAAGAAACAAAAATGACCGACAATCCTCTGTATTGCCCGTACCACCGAGTAGTGAGCCATGCGATCGAGGATTGCTATATCTTCAAAGACTGGGTCGAGAAGCAGTACAAGGTTGGAGAGATCGAGCTGTCCAAAATCGTGTTCGTGAACAATCAAGTTGCAACCGCCAACTTTATACAGACAGAAGTTGAAGCCTTCTAGGAGCAGACAGCTGAACCTGCTGCCCTGAAAAACGAAACTGACTCATCGCGGCCTCCGTGGAGTACGCACATATCTAATAAGACGAAGAAGATGCTAAAGCTACTTCAGAAAGAGCCCAGGATGGAATGGGAAGGACAGAAGAAGCCTACCAGTCCAGCTGCCAATGCGGCTCCATCAGGCTAAAAATCCAAGAAGCTCAAGAAGAAGAAAAGTGCAGCTCGGCGCGAAAAAGAGTCTGCAGGGAGATCGACCATTCAAAAATATATCGATTCCCTCGAAGAATATGAACAAAAGGAAAGAACATTGATTCAATTGAAGGAGTTCTTCCCTGTACAAGCGGCTGAAATTCTGGAGGAGTTAGAAGAGGACTCCAATGAAGAGATCCCAGTAGTGACTTGCTACGCCATCCATCATGGCAGCAACTCCAAGGATGAGCTCTGTTTTCCCGAAGAGGACGAGGAGCTCACCACAAAGGCCAATCAAATCCAGCTCAGAAGCAGCAGGGCTCTACCGCAAAATCAGGGGAACGCCCTAAAAGGGAAGGAAAAACAAGTCGCTAATGAAGAAGATGGCAGAGAACCGGCCGATGAAAACATAAGTCCTTCCTCGGTGGACTATAATGTCTTGGCACATCTCCGGAAGAATCCGTCTCTCCTGAGCATCTACGACGCCTTGGTCCTATCTAAGGAGCTTAGAGATGTTCTCATTCACGCTCTACAAAACCCCGAGCGGTATCAGGCTCACTTTGCGGAAATTAATATGAAAGAAGCCCAGCACGCTTTGCATGCTGCCGCAGTCACATTTAAGGATAAAGACTTACTACTGGGAATGGCTGAGCATAATCGGCCGCTTTACGTGACCGGGTACAGCGACGGAGATCGAATTAATTGCATATTGATTGATCCGGGTTCCTCAGTGAACATCATGAACTTGCGAACTCTGAAGAGTTTGTCAATGGACGTCCGACACCTGTCAAGGGAAAGGATTGTCATTGAAGGCTTCAACCAAAATTGCCAGCAAGTTCTGGGGTCTATAGCTTTGCCAATCAAATTTGGGGATCTGCAAACTGAAGCTAAGATATACTTGATCGATGCCGACACATCTTATAAGATTCTCGTGGGGCAGCCGTGGCTCCATGATTACGGCATCATTCCTTCAACTCTCCATCAATGCATGAAGTATACTAAAAATGGCGAAGAAAGACGCATTGACGGAGACATCCAGCCGTTCAGTGTGCATGAAGTCCGATATGAAGATTCTCGGTACTTTATGAACCACCAAAATGCTAAGCCACAACTGACTGAGGATAGACCGGCCCCAAGACTCAAAAGCAAATCTGCGCCGGCTGTCACTTTCAAAAGAAAAAATACCCAAGTGTGCCCGCATTTCGGCAGCGACACTGATGAGTACGACGCTGGAAGCCCGTCCTTCCGTAAAACTCGCCCGCATTTCGGCAGCGATATGGACGAATCTGATGCTGAAGGCCCATCTAGCAGCAATGTCCGCCCTCATCTTGGCAGTGACACTGAAGAGTCAGAAAAAGAGGACCTGTCGTGCAACGTCTGTGCAGATTCGACCCCAATGCAGCAAGCGAAACTTAGAGAGACCTTCGAAGTTGCAGAAGGGTCCCTAACCGTCATAAGGGTACCAGAGCAGATGTGCAAAGAGCTCGATGCGTTGTCAGTCTCCACCGTGGACCAGCTGAAAACTTTCTACGTTCTCGGGAGGAAAAGTGGACAGAAGGGCATCCTGTTTTATGGGTCAAACCCCGTTGTGCATCCGGACGATTTGTCTGTCGCATGCCTTCCATACGAAAGAGGCATAAGAGCCGTCCTCAATCCCAGATACTATGCGTCCGAGATGCGGGAATACTTTAAGAAGTACGGATGCCGGTTATATCAAACAGAGTCCGAAGCAAAGTTTTACGAAGGGCTATGGTATCCGCCCCAGGTCCGAGCACTCATCGATGGACGAATTCCAGATAGACGGGGCATAGGCTACATTCAACCTCATTCCAAAGCGTGCTACATGATCCATGTTGGTGAGGCCAACGAAAGATCAAATGATGACGACGAGATAGCCGAGCCAGAAGAAGCTCCTCAAGAGCTCGAAGATGGCAGACAAGCAACCTTTGATGAGCAAACCGAGATTGACTTAGGAATGCCTGATAATTCAAGGCCGACCTACATCCGCTCACTCTTGTCGGAGGAAATGAAAGAGCAGATAATTGCCTTACTGCGTGAGTTCGTCGACTTCTTCGCGTGGACGTACAAAGAAATGTCGGGCCTTTCCCGTGAGGTAGCTGATTGATCCTAAAATTCAACACTGTGTAGTGTGTATCAAATCAAATAGTCCTCGGCAACGGCGCCATTTGATTGATCATTTCTTTGTGTGTCGTTTTAGAAAATGAATAGAATCACAATCAAAGAATTATATTTGACCGCAATCAACTACGGTGTCGGATGTAGATTGTAAGTGAGTGTGGATCATCCACAAGGATTGTGCGATTCGTTTTTATATTTGCTTTGTTTGAATCGAAAAGTTAATTGAAAAGAAAAGAAAACATGATTCAAGAATTTATCAATTGATTCAAGTGTCACGAGTTTAATCAAGAATCAAGAAACTGATAAACAATCAAGAATTGGGTTTCGATAATATTTCCAAACAAAATGTCAAGAATCTAAATGATGCTTGTAGGAATCGATCGGATCTATAGATGTGATGTAACCTCAAGATTTCATGTTCATGTCCTTCGAAGGATTGATACTAGATCGATGATGATCGACGAGAGTTAGGGCTTTCTTGATGAAACTAGGGTTTCATCGTTTAATCCTTGTTCTTTCGTTGATTTCATTCACATTCTAGCCTCTAGCAATTTCAAGAAACGATCGTAACTCCCCAATTTCGAGCGATATCAATCAAGAAAGCATCGCAACGAAATGGGTCGTCGGTTCTTGAATTTGCTAGGGTTTACAAAACTCGTAGGAATCAAGAATCGATTTAAGATATATTACATCATCATTCTATTGACCGTCTCGACTCTTCGACGAGCGGAGTATTACTCAAGCATCACAACAAGAATTATAACTAAAAATTTAGATTGACTCATGATGCAAGAATTTAAAGAAAACAAGATAAAAGAATTTCACCTTTTATTTATATCAACAATTTGATTACATCGCTCAAGAACTATAAGAGGAAGAATTAAATTGTCGACTTGGCTTCGCTCGGCTCCGTGAGTCGCGAATCGGCTTGGACCACTTGCTCCGTTGAAGACCGGCTCGGCTCCTAAAAGGTAGCAAGGCTTCTTGCTTGAATGGGTACTCGGGATCTTGTCTTTTGAATGGAATTAGGGTTAGAATTTCATACAAATCCTCTCACTAGACTTGTGGAAGAAGAAGATGAAGAGAGAGAGAATGGCTCTAAATTGGCTAAAGATGGTTAGATTCCAAGATGAATCAAGATGATTTACAAGTGAGCCCAGGGTCTTATTTATAGAGCACCCAAACCCTAAGCCTTTGAGTTCCCTCCAAAAGTTTGTTGAAAGACTTCTAGAAAGAGTTTGTTAGGCTTAGCTTAGGGTTTAAGCTAGGGTTTAGGGAGAAGGTTCTATAATGATAGGCTAGTTTAGTATTGATCCAAAAGCTTGCTGATCTGGCAGAAGTCTCTGGAGTCTTCTGGAGATTGGAGTGTTATTCTGAACTGTAGGAGCTGTGCTAGGAGTTGTGCACCAAAAATGAGGAGCTAATTCCTTGGTCCCACCGCGGATCCGCGGCGCAAGCAGACTCCTGCCGCGGATCCGCGGCTCTTTGTGTGGCTTGGACCTTGATCTTTTTGGTGTAGTCTTGGGCTGCCATTTGGAGCTTAATCTGATATGTTTATTTTTGTATTGCCTTTTGGATTGATACCAGAACTGAAATCATTGAGTTGGCGTCATGTTTTGATCAGCACCATGTAAATTTTGGCCTTTCTTCTGGATTCTCCTGCACAGATCTCAAAACAAGTGTTGCGCAAATGTAGGGAAGATACGATGCCATGAAATGTGGTCAATTTCCTTTATAGTGTCGGTTTTAGAGTCTAATACATGTAATCTGATATTTTGCAACAGTTTTGCTAATATGTAAAATATGAATGCCGAACACTTCTATATGAATGCAAATGATGAGGAAATTGCTGGTTAAAATATGCAATATTTTCGACTAATCAGTAGCCGTGCATAAGCTAGCTATATCTCATGATGCCAAGCCAGTCAAACAAGCTCCTCGAAGAATGAGAAGGGAGTTGGAAGAAAAGGTCATCGAGGAAACCAAGAAACTCATCGATGCCGGCTTCATTAGGGAAGAGAAATATGCAGACTGGATCGCATGCATAGTCCCAGTGAAGAAGAAAAATGGGCAGATCCAAGTTTGTGTCGATTTCAGGGACCTCAACAAGGCATGTCCTAAAGACGACTTCCAGCTACCGGTCATGGAAATGATGGTCGATGACACCTCAAATTACGAGCTGTTCACTTTTATGGATGGCTCGTCTGGATACAATCAGATCAAGATGTCGCTTGAGGATGAGAAGCACACAGCATTTCGAACCCCGATCGGAATATATTGCTACAAGGTAATGCCATTCGGACTGAAGAACGCAGGTGCTACATATCAAAGGGCAATGACTAATATCTTTGATGACCTAATCCATAAAGTCATCGAATGCTATGTTGATGATCTGGTCGTCAAGACTAAAGCCAAGGACGATCATATCCAAGATCTCAGGACCGTTCTCACCAGACTGAGGGAATTTGACCTGAAGATGAATCCTTTGAAATGCGCTTTTGGCGTGTCATCGGGAAAATTCCTGGGCTTCATAGTCCGACATCGAGGGATCGAAGTTGACCCATTAAAGATAAATGCCATAATGGAGATGCCCCCTCCGAAGAGTCTGACGCAGCTAAGATCTTTTCAAGGCAAGCTTGCTTATATACGGAGGTTTATATCAAATTTATCGGGGAGATGTAGGACCTTCTCAAAGCTCATGAAGAAAGGAGCTCTTTTTATCTGGGATGCCGAATGTCAAGCAGCGTTCGAACGCATCAAACAATACTTGTTGCACCTTAGAGTGCTGGCCGCTCCCATTCCAAATAAACCGTTGATTCTCTATACTGCCGTGCTAGATGTGTCACTCGGGGCGCTCCTCGCCCAGAATAACGAGGAGGGAAAGGAAAATGCCCTCTACTACCTCAGTCGAACTCTAGTCGGGGCGGAACACAACTATTCCCCAATCGAAAAGCAATGCCCGGCTCTGATATTTGCTGTGAAAAAGCTGAGGCACTATCTGCTGTCTCATCGGGTTATGCTGATCTCCAAGGTCGACCCGCTCAAACACTTGATGACCAAAGCATGCCTAGCCGGCAGAATGGCAAGATGGGCTGTCATGCTACTTGAGTTTCACATAGTTTATATCCCTCAGAAAGCAGTAAAAGGGCAATCTCTTGCAGACATTCTCGCTGCTCATCCCATACCAGATGGGTCGTCGCTAAATTGTGAGTTACCCGACGAACAAGTGCTGCACCTCGAGGAAGATGAGCCATGTTGGGAGCTCTACTTCGATGGGGCCTCATCAATAAGGAGCTCCGGCAGATCAAGCGTCCCGGAGGTAAAAGCGGGGATAGGATTGGTGTTCATCACGGCATCAATGGGAACCCTACGGCGTTCTTTTGCTCTCACCGAGCCTCGGAAAAACAATGAAGCTGAGTATGAAGCTCTGATAGCTGGTTTGGAACTCGCCATAGAAATGGAAATCCTTCGACTACGGGTTTACGGTGACTCCCAGCTTGTCGTCAACCAAGTAAGCGGCGACTATAAGATATACAAACTCGAGTTAGCTTGGTACAGAGGCTGGGTGGTGGAACTCATGAAGCGGTTCACTCATATTGAACTAATGAGAATCCCCAGAGCATTGAACGGAAAAGACGACATACTCGCTCGCTTAGCTAAAGAGCTGGCTGATCCTGACATGGACGAAATTCTGATCACAGTCAGGAGCCGGCAAATTCTACCCCCAGTCTCTCTACGAGAAGAGGAAAGCGCGGAACAGAAGAGCAGTCCCGCTGAAGAAGCTTCGATCATCCAAGACGAGCCCGATTGGAGAGAACCCTTCATAGAGTACCTCCGATACGACAAGCTGCCCAAAGAAAAATCTCCGAGGATTCAGCTGAAGAAAAGAGCTCTCCGATACGTGTTTGTAAATGACACGTTATACCGCAGGTCATATGACCAACTCTGGCTCAGGTGTCTGTCATTGGCCGAAGCCCAAAAGGCCATGAAAGATGTTCACTCGGGCGTTTGCGGTGCTCACCAATCTGGCCCCAAGATGCAACTTCAAATCAAACGGCTTGGGTATTACTGGCCCACCATGATACGGGATTGCGGAGAACATGCAAAGAAATGTCAGATCTGCCATATCCTTGTTTATTTCATTCACAAGCATCCCAATCTGTTGCATCCTACGGTGGCGTCGTGGCCCTTCGAAGTCTGGGGCACCGACATTGTTGGCCCAATTGATCCTCCGTCATCTAAGGGCTACCGGTTCATACAGGCCGCGACAGACTTCTTCTCCAGATAGGCTGAAGCTATCCCGCTAAAAGAAGTCAAGACAAAAGATATTCTGACATTCTTCCAGCATAATATTCTATACCGCTTCGGTACACCAAGAAGAATCATTTCTGACAACGGGCCTTCTTTCAAGAGCTTCAATGTCTCAAGGTTCGCTACTCAGCACAAGATAGACTGGAGATATTCCTCCATCTATAATCCAAGAGCCAATGGGCTAGCCGAAGCCTTCAATAAGACTCTATGAAAGCTCCTGAGGAAAAATGCTTCAGCCATTTTCTTTATTTTTTATATTTCTTTCATACTTTTGGCTTTAAGACAAGAGCATTTCAAGGTATCCTCTACTATCCCAGGCTTTAAGACGTGTGTAAGTGCGAATAGCAGGGTATCAACGTTCAAAATATTTGGCTTCCAGAATAGAAACTATTTTTCAGACTTATTTTTATCCTCAGATTAGTGACGTCCTTCATCTTACTAACCCTTGGGACAATGGCTCATAACTACTTATTACTAGTTCGTATAAGAAAACTTCTAATTTTCTTAGTTTTCTAAAAAATTTTCTAATCTCATGGATGTAATTGTTCACTATCTAAACTTTCATTATCTTATTTATATACAAAAAAGTGTAAATATTAAAATTATTTTTATACTTAAAATTTTTTAAATTTTTATGAGTTTTGAAAATTTTTAAATTTTTATAGATTTTTAAAAGAAATGTTTTGTGCTTATGCAAATGATATGCAAATGATGCAAAAATAAGCACAAACCTCCCCCAAACTTGTTTTCAACAGTGTCCTCACTGTTGCCAACAGCTATATCTGAAAACCTGTAAATCTGGGAGGAATTATTAGTGGGGGCAAAATATATAAGTGAAGAACTTCCCCCAAACTTATTCTTTTCACTCACCTTCATTCAAAAATGAAGCAATGATATACTGGATATGAAGGTGAGACGGAGGAATTTTAATCCAAATAAACTGGCTCTTGTAAGAACAAGAGCTCATCCGTGGGGTCTGTGGAAAAATATGGCTTTAGTCTATGTCCATTTACTTTGAAAACGGTGCCATTTTTAACATTTTCTACTTCTACTGCCCCGTGCGGATATACAGACCGCACAACAAAAGGTCCCTTCCATCGAGATCGGAGCTTACCCGTGTGAAGGTGTAATCCTGAATCATAAAGAAGGACTTGTTGACCAGGTGAAAATGTTTTCCTCAAAATATTTTTATCGTGAAAAACCTTAGTCCTATTCTTTGTGATCACAGCGTTATCATAAGCTTCATTGCGGAGTTCGCTTAGCTCATTAAGTTGCAGCTTCCGAAAGTTGCATGCAAGGTTTAAATCAAAATTTATTTCTTTAATAGCCCACAATGCTTTATGTTCTATCTCGACGGGTAAATGACATGCTTTTCCAAACACTATCCTATATGGAGACATCCCTAGGTCGGTCTTATATGCAGTTCGGAATGCCCAAAGAGCATCCGTCAGTTTGGTCGACCAGTCTTTTTTATTTTTAGCAACAGTTTTCTCCAGGATAAGTTTGATTTGTCTGTTTGAGATTTCAGCCTGCCCGCTTGTTTGGGGGTGATAGGGTGTAGAAATTCGGTGGTCGATTGAGTATTTCCGCATCAGAGTCTCGAAAGATCTGTTGCAGAAGTGTGTCCCATTATCGCTAATAATAGCACGTAGGTGTCCAAATCGCGAGAAGATATTCTCTTTCAAGAACTTAATGACAACTTTCTTGTCATTAGTGCGACAAGGAATGGCTTCTACCCACTTTGAGACATAATCAACCGCCAGCAGTATGTACAAATTCCCAAAGGAGTTGGGAAAGGGACCCATAAAATCTATGCCCCAAACATCGAATATTTCAACAACCAGAATGGGTTGCTGAGGCATTTCATTCCTCTGGGAGATTCTACCCGTATACAGACATTGTGTACAGGTTTTGCAATGCTCAAATGCGTCCTTGAATAAGGTCGGCCAATAAAATCCACATTGCAAAACCTTTTCCGCTGTCTTTCTAGGACCAAAGTGACCCCCACAGGCCTGATCATGACAAAAAGAAAGAACACTCTTGAACTCTTCATTCGGGATGCACCGGCGAATGATCTGATCAGGACAATATTTAAACAAATAGGGCTCGTCCCAGTAAAAGTGTTTTACTTGGGATAGAAAATGGTATTTGTCCTGTTTTGACCAATCGCTGGGTATCAGTCCCGTGGCATGATAGTTCACAATATCCCTGAACCATGGTTCATTGGATACGCTCAAGAGTTGCTCGTCAGGGAACGAGTCATTGATCGGCAGGGTCACAGGGGAAGAAATGATGCGTGAAAGATGGTCAGCTACTACGTTTTCATATCCTTTCTTATCTTTGATAAGAAGATCGAATTCTTGTAACAGAAGGATCCAACGTATTAGTCGACCTTTTGCATCTTTCTTCGCCAGAAGATGTTTTAAAGCGGAATGGTCAGTATACACAACTATAGGTGAGCCAATTAAGTAAGGCCTGAATTTTTCTAATACAAATACAACTGCCAAGAGTTCTTTTTCTGTGGTTGTATAATTGAGTTGCGCATCATTCAGGGTCTTACTAGCATAGTAAATCACGTGTGGCATCTTTTCAATGTACTGTCCTAAGACTGCACCTACTGCAAAATCAGATTCGTCACACATCAGCTCAAAGGGGTAGTCCCAGTTTGGTGATGATAAAACGGGGGCTGATGTGAGTGAGTGTTTAAGTGAGTCGAAAGCTGTCTCGCAATCCGAGTCAAAATGGAAGGTCGTATCCTTGGCCAGGAGAAGAGTTAAAGGTCTAGCAATTTTGCTAAAATCCTTAATGAATCTCCTATAAAAGCCCGCATGGCCAAGGAAAGAGTGAATATCTTTGACGCTTTTGGGATGAGGGAGGTTTTGAATGACATCTATTTTGGCTCTGTCAACCTCAATGCCTTTCTGTGAAATGACATGTCCAAGGACAATTCCTTCTTGGACCATAAAATGGCATTTTTCCCAGTTCAAAGTCAAGTTCTTCTCTTTGCAACGAGTAAGAACAGCGTCAAGATTCGCAAGGCAATCGGAAAAAGAGTCTCCAAAAATCGAGAAGTCGTCCATAAAGATCTCCAGAAAATTCTCTACCATATCAGAGAATATCCCCATCATACACCACTGAAAGGTAGCGGGAGCATTGCATAACCCGAAGGGCATGCGACTGTAAGCAAAGGTACCAAAAGGACAAGTAAAAGTGGTTTTATCTTGATCCTTTTTGGCGATGGGGACCTGATTATAGCCTGAGTATCCGTCCATAAAACAATAATACTCTCGTCCTGCTAAGGGTTCCAGCATCTGATCAATGAATGGTAGGGAAAATGGTCTTTCCTCGTGGCAGCATTGAGTTTTCTATAATCGATACATACACGCCACCCAGTTTGGCTGCGTGTCTGAATCAACTCATTCGCCTCATTGGTTATAACAGTGATGCCGGATTTCTTAGGAACGACATGTATAGGACTTACCCATTGGCTATCGGAGATGGGATATATAATACCAGTATCTAAGCATTTGACGATCTCTTTCATGACCGCTTCCTTCATGAAGGGATTCAACCGTCTCTGTGGTTCTCGGGTTGGTCTGGCATCATCCATCATATGTATACGATGTTCAACTATCAAGGGACTAATCCCTTTGATATCCGCCATACTCCAACCAAACGCCTCTTTGTTAGATCTCAATACCGATAAAAGTGCATTCTCTTGCTCTAATGCTAGAGAAGCGGAAATTATAACCGGTAAAGACTCCTTCTCATCTAAATAAGCATATTTCAGATGAGAGGGTAAAATTTTTGAGATCTAATTCGGGCGGAGAAATGATAGAAGGAGGGACCATTGAGTGATTTTTGGATTTACAAAGAAGCTCAGAACCTGTGAAAGATACAGACTCGGGTGGAGAAAAGTCAGAAGTGCAGGACTCAAGTGTAGGTAAAGTGTCCTCACTAAGATCTTGTGTAAAGTCAAACAGAGATGTGGTAATGTCATCGAGATCAGTAAAGCAAAGTTCCTCAGCTCCACAACTATCAGGAGCGATCTCATGGACAGAGCACACATCTAAAATATGAGCAGAGGGTTCTGATGGCTGACTTCCAACTTTGTAGATATTTAGTTCAATGGTCATATTTCCAAATGATAAGTTCATTGAACCGTTTCTACAGTTTATAACAGCGTTGGAAGTGGCAAGGAAAGGACGACCTAAAATCACCGGAATTTGGCCTCGGGGGTTTGCTACAGGATGTGTGTCGAGCACAATGAAGTCTACAGGGAAAACAAATTCCCCGACCTTTATCAACACATCCTCTAATTCACCCCTTGCTTTGATGATAGATCGGTCTGCCATCTGGAGAGTGCAGTGAGCAGGTTTCAGCTCTCCAATCCCTAGTTGCTCATAGACAGAATAAGGGAGCAGGTTAACACTTGCGCCAAGGTCTAAAAGAGCACGATTAATGTTTTTACCCCCAATAGAAATCGATATTGTAGGACATCCTGGGTCCTTTCGTTTCTTTGGTAGATGGGGAATAAAAGCAGTAATGATATTATTAGACATAAAGACCTTCTTCGGCACTTGAGTCTTCCTCTTCCTAGTGCACAAGTCCTTAAGAATTTTCGCATAAGCGGGGACTTGTTGAATCGCATCGAGGAGAGGGATATTGATGTTAACCTGTTTGAACATTTCTATAATTTTCTCCATATGAGGACTCGTTCTGTTACCCCTTAACCGGTTCGAGTAAGGAGCTTTCGCAATAAGCGCAGGGTCCATCATAGGAGAAGGAAGAGGGGGTAGACGAGGTCCCAAAAGAGGTGTGGGGACCGTCTGTGGAGAACTATAAGGGTTGGGAGAAGGTGTCGAGCCTAATGGGAAATGGAGAATAGGCTCTCGAGAAGGTGGTATGGTAGAAGAAGAAGGATCAGAAGGAGAAATGTGTGTGTGTGGAAAGGTCTCAGCCGGGGTGTTGATATGATTTTCAGTATCATCAATACCTTCCCCGACATGATTATTCAGCACTTTTCCCGATCTCAACGTTGTGATGGCATTTACATTGTAATACCCAGGATTCTGTAGGGGTTGACAGGGAAGTTTCCATTTTTCTCTCGCACTCATTTCGGCTTTAAGGCGAGCTATTTCAGCTTCCATCTATCTGATACTCTCAGCTTGGGACGATGAGTTTTTCTTTATCTCACTGACGGAAGATCTACCCTCAGTCGAAAGCTCTATGAAATTTGATAAAAGTGATTTCATGGTTTGAGTGAATTGAGAGAATTCGTCAGAACAGGACTGCATAGGATTAGACTGTGCAGGAGTGTTGCCCTGATTTTGGAAATTTTGTGACTGATAGGGGTGCTGAGTGAGTTGAAGGGGTTGCTGTTGTGGTGGAGGAGAGCCCTTTGAAAATTATTCGTGTTTGGAACCGTGTTTTGAGATTGGTTTTGGTTCCAAGCGAAATTCGGGTGATTCCACCAACCCTGATTGTACGTGGAAGAATATGGATCGTTTCTAGGTCTTTGAAATGCGGCATTAGAATGCTCGTGACCTTGAAACGCAGAGTTTAATGGACATTCTTCCGTTAAATGAGACGGATCAGAACAGCACCCACAAACAGTTTTGGGGAGCGACATTGGGTTTAGGGAGGCTGCTGCAAATTTGTGTTCCATAGCGTCGAGCTTCTTTTGCATTGGTGCCATCTCAGCTCGAACACCTATGGACACATCTATTTGGTGTATGCGACCCCTATTCAATGGTTGGGTTCCACTCTCCCACTGTAGTGATTTTTCAGCGAACTCTTCTAAGTACTTCCAAGCTTCCCCATCATCCTGGGTCATAAAAGTACATTGACACATGTTTTCAAGGCTCCGTTTAGTGTTTCGGTTAATGACCTCATAAATGATTCGGCAAAGCTCCCATCTCGGGATACCGTGATGAGGACACTGAACCAAAAGATCCTTGAAACGTTCAAAGCATTTAGAGAATGGTTCAGCAGGGAGCTGGGCAAATTGATTCAGTTCGCTACGGATTCGAGCTGTCTTTTGGATTGGGTAAAATTTCTTAAGGAATGCAACGACGAATTCTTCCCAATTTGTAATAGAGTGTGCGGTAGTGTTATATAGCCACTTCTCGGCTATATCGCACAATGTAAATGGAAGAAGTCGTAGACGCATTGCATCCACTGAAAGTTGTGACGTACCCATCATTGCGCATACGTTTTCAAATTTGGTAATGAAAACGTAAGCGTCCTCAGTCTCGAGTCCGTGGAATTTTGGTAAAAGATTGATATACTGGGGCTTAATCTCAAAGTTATCCCCATTGGCTGGTGGTGTGGATAAGCAGGTCGAAAGAGGACCTCTAAGTGGATAGCATCTCTCCTGGAGAGAGATGCGGGGTGGATTCTGCGCACCAACGGACGGCGGCAGATTAGGGTTAAAGAAGTTCGATGGAGGTGGATCCATCGGTGTGGGTGTGGTAGTGGGTAAAGGAAAGGTAAATGGAGAAATATCGACTTCGGAGTCGATAAAAGGTACGCGGACTAAACGGGCACTAGAATCCCGTGTCCAGCCTATCTTGTACTAAAAAGGGTTAGTAAAAGTGGCAGCGTTGGCTTATAATTAGGGGCAAATGAATGCGGTGTTTGCTTTGAAAAAGGGACGGATTTTTGAAAAAATGATGCGACACAACAAATGCAGGACACAAACCCTAGAATCTAGTGGTCACCTAGGTCCGGCTCTAGACCGCTCCTAACTGCCAAAAGACAAGTCGCAGGATAGAATCCTCCACTGCCTCTTTGTCCCCCTGTGGCCGGATAAGTGCCAGGTAAGTGGGAAGGTAGTCCACTACGTACGTAGTGGGCCTAATTAAAAACCACTAGCCTTAGACACACTCGCCTTAGGCACCACAAGAAAACGCGGATAAGCAATGAATTACCCACGGCCTTCTTCTGTCCTAATTGAGCGCGACAGTCCTTAGAGTCATCTCTAGATTTCTTTTAGTTAATGTGGGTCAATGCGGATGCAAGTTTGGCTGTTTTCGGGGCCTAGGAAGGGTAATGAAATCCTCACCTAATTTGGATTTGGCCGTACCCCTTAATATCTGTATTTATAATGCAAACAACTAAGAAACAAAATCACGCACAAATGTAATTTTGCAATTTGCGAGCTGCTATTCTTTGCAAAGAATCCTGCAGAAAAGTATTAGTTGGAGCTAAAAAGAGGAGAGAGGAGAAGTCAAGAATTCACCTGAAGCAAAAAGTTTTCAGAGATCCCCCCAAGCTGTCGCGTTTCCTCCGCAAATGCCCTCTAATGCCGCCCTTCCGCGGTCTAAGTGTGGGATCACTGAACAAAACATCACCAGGGAGCTTCTGTAGACTCCCTCTGCTCTCTGGTATTTTCCAAAAATTTTTCCAAATTTCCAGCAAGCTCTAGATCTCCTTGCAATGAAACACAACAAATTGTTTAGGGTTTGCACGAATTTTGATCTCTAAAATCACAATGAAATAAATATTTCAATTCAAACTTTGATATAAAACGAATTAGCGCGCGATCCCCGGCAACGGCGCCATTTGATTGATCCTAAAATTCAAGACTGTGTAGTGTGTATCAAATCAATTAGTCCCCGGCAACGGCGCCATTTGATTGATCATTTCTTTGTGTGTCGTTTTAGAAAATGAATAGAATCACAATCAAAGAATTATATTTGACCGCAATCAACTACGGTGTCGGATGTAGATTGTAAGTGAGTGCAGATCGTCCACAAGGATTGTGCGATTCGTTTTTATATTTGCTTTGTTTGAATCGAAAAGTTAATTGAAAAGAAAAGAAAACATGATTCAAGAATTTATCAATTGATTCAAGTGTCACGAGTTTAATCAAGAATCAAGAAACTGATAAACAATCAAGAATTGGGTTTCGATAATATTTCCAAACAAAATGTCAAGAATCTAAATGAGGCTCGTTAGAATCGATCGGATCTATAGATGTGATGTAACCTCAAGATTTCATGTTCTTGTCCTTCGAAGGATTGATACTAGATCGATGATGATCGACGAGAGTTAGGGCTTTCTTAATGAAACTAGGGTTTCATCGTTTAACCCTTGTTCTTTCGTTGATTTCATTCACATTCTAGCCTCTAGCAATTTCAAAAAACGATCGTAACTCCCCAATTTCGAGCAATATCAATCAAGAAAGCATCGCAACGAAATGGGTCGTCGGTTCTTGAATTTACTAGGGTTTACAAAACTCGTAGAAATCAAGAATCGATTTAAGATATATTACATCATCATTCTATTGACCGTCTCGACTCCTCGACGAGCGGAGTATTACTCAAGCATCACAACAAGAATTATAACTAGAAATTTAGATTGACTCATGATGAAAGAATTTAAAGAAAACAAGATAAAAGAATTTCACCTTTTATTTATATCAACAATTTGATTACAGTCGCTCAAGAACTACAAGAGGAAGAATTAAATTGTTGACTTGGCTTCGCTCGGCTCCGTGAGTCACGAATCGGCTTGGACCACTTGCTCCGTTGAAGACCGGCTCGGCTCCTAAAGAGTTGCAAGGCTTCTGGCTAGAATGGGTACTCGGGATCTTGTCTTTTGAATTGAATTAGGGTTAGGGTTTCACACAAATGCTCTCACTAGACTTGTGGAAAAAGAAGATGAAGAGAGAGAGAATGGCTCTAAATTGGCTAAAGATGATTAGATTCCAAGATGAATCAAGATGATTTACAAGTGAGCCTAGGGTCTTATTTATAGAACACCCAAACCCTAAGCCTTTGAGTTCCCTCCAAAAGTTTGTTGAAAGACTTCTAGAAAGAGTTTGTTAGGCTTAGCTTAGGGTTTAAGCTAGGGTTTAGGGAGAAGGTTCTAGAATGATAGGCTAGTTTAGTATTGATCCAAAAGCTTGCTGATCTGGCAGAAGTCTCTGGAGTCTTCTGGAGATTGGAGTGTTATTCTGAACTGTAGGAGCTGAGATAGGAGTTGTGCACCAAAAATGAGGAGCTAATTCCTTGGTCCCACCGCGGATCCGCGGCACAAGCAGACTCCTGCCGCGGATCCGCGGCTCTTTGTGGGGCTTGGGCCTTGATCTTTTTGGTGTAGTCTTGGGCTGCCATTTGGAGCTTAATCTGATATGTTTATTTTTGTTTTGCCTTTTGGATTGATACCAGAACTGAAATCATTGAGTTGGCGTCATGTTTTGATCAGCACCATGTAAATTTTGGCCATTCTTCTGGATTCTCCAGCACAGATCTCAAAACAAGTGTTGCGCAAATGTAGGGATGATGCGATGCCATGAAATGTGGTCAATTTCCTTTATAGTGTCGGTTTTAGAGTCTAATACATGTAATCTGATATTTTGCAACAGTTTTGCTAATATGTAAAATATGAATGCAAATGATGAGGAAATTGCTGGTTAAAATATGCAATATTTTCGACTAATCAGTAGCCGTGCATAAGCTAGCTATATCTCCTGATGCTAAGCCAGTCAAACAAGCTCCTCGAAGAATGAGAAGGGAGTTGGAAGAAAAGGTCATCGAGGAAACCAAGAAACTCATCGATGCCGGCATCATTAGGGAAGAGAAATATGCATACTGGATCGCATGCATAGTCCCAGTGAATAAGAAAAATGGGCAGATCCGTGTTTGTGTCGATTTCAGGGACCTCAACAAGGCATGTCCGAAAAACGACTTCCAGCTACCGGTCATGGAAATGATGGTCGATGACACCTCAAATTACGAGCTGTTCACTTTTATGGATGGCTCGTCTGGATACAATCAGATCAAGATGTCGCCTGAAGATGAGAAACACACAGCATTTCGAACCCCGATCGGAATATATTGCTACAAGGTAATGCCATTCGGACTGAAGAACGCAGGTGCTACATATCAAAGGGCAATGACTAATATCTTTGATGACCTAATCCATAAAGTCGTCGAATGCTATGTTGATGATCTGGTCGCCAAGACTAAAGCCAAGGATGATCATATCCAAGATCTCAGGACCGTTCTCACCAGACTAAGGGAATTTGACCTGAAGATGAATCCTTTGAAATGCGCTTTTGGCGTGTCATCGGGAAAATTCCTGGGCTTCATAGTCCGACATCGAGGGATCGAAGTTGACCCATTAAAGATAAAGGCCATAATGGAGATGCCCCCTCCGAAGAGTCTGACGCAGCTAAGATCTTTTCACGGCAAGCTTGCTTATATACGGAGGTTTATATCAAATTTATCGGGGAGATGTAGGACCTTCTCAAAGCTCATGAAGAAAGGAACTCTTTTTATCTGGGTTTCCGAATGTCAAGCAGCGTTCGAACGCATCAAACAATACTTGTTGCACCCTCCAGTGCTGGCCGCTCCCATTCCAAATAAACCGTTGATTCTCTATACTGCCGCGCTAGATGAGTCACTCGGTGCGCTCCTCGCCCAGAATAACGAGGAGGGAAAGGAAAATGCCCTCTACTACCTCAGTCGAACTCTAGTCGGGGCGGAACACAATTATTCCCCAATCGAAAAGCAATGCCTGGCTCTGATATTTGCTGTGAAAAAGCTGAGGCACTATCTGCTGGCTCATCGGGTTATGTTGATCTCCAAGGTCGACCCGCTCAAACACTTGATGACCAAAGCAAGCCTAGCCGGCAGAATGGCAAGATGGGCTGTCATGCTACTTGAGTTTGACATAGTTTATACCCCTCAGAAAGCAGTAAAAGGGCAATCTCTTGCAGACTTTCTCGCTGCTCATCCCATACCAGATGGGTCGCCGCTAAATTGTGAGTTACCCGACGAACAAGTGCTGCACCACGAGGAAGATGAGCCATGTTGGGAGCTCTACTTCGATGGGGCCTCATCAATAAGGAGCTCCGGCAGATCAAGCGTCCCGGAGGTAAAAGCGGGGATAGGATTGGTGTTCATCACGCCATCAATAGGAACCCTACGGCATTCTTTTGCTCTCACCGAGCCTCGGACAAACAATGAAGCTGAGTATGAAGCTTTGATAGCTGGTTTGGAACTCGCCATAGAAAAGGAAATCCTTCGGCTACGGGTTTACGGTGACTCCCAGCTTGTCGTCAACCAAGTAAGCGGCGACTATAAGATATACAAACCCGAGTTAGCTCGGTACAGAGGCCGGGTGGTGGAACTCATGAAACGGTTCACTCATATTGAACTAATGAGAATCCCCAGAGCATTGAATGGAAAAGACGACATACTCGCTCGCTTAGCCAAGGAGCTGGCTGATCCTGACATGGACGAAATTCTGATCACAGTCAGGAGCCGGCAAATTCTACCCCCAGTCTCTCTACGAGAAGAGGAAAGCGCGGAACAGAAGAGCTGCCCCGCTGAAGAAGCTTCGATCATCCAAGACGAGCCCGATTGGAGAGAACCCTTCATAGAGTACCACCGATACGACAAGCTGCCCAAAGAAAAATCTGCGAGGATTCAGCTGAAGAAAAGAGCTCTCGGATACGTGTTTGAAAATGACACGTTATACCGCAGGTCATATGACCAACTCTGGCTCAGGTGTCTGTCATTGGCCGAAGCCCAAAAGGCCATGAAAGATGTTCACTCGGGCGTTTGCGGTGCTCACCAATCTGGCCCCAAGATGCAACTTCAAATCAAACGGCTTGGGTATTACTGGCCCACCATGATACGGGATTGCGGAGAACATGCAAAGAAATGTCAGATCTGCCAAATCCTTGTTTATTTCATTCACAAGCATCCCAATCTGTTGCATCCTACGGTGGCGTCGTGGCCCTTCGAAGTCTGGGGAACCGACATTGTTGGCCCAATTGATCCTCCGTCATCTAAGGGCCACCGGTTCATACTGGCCGCGATAGACTACTTCTCCAGATGGGCTGAAGCTATCCCGCTAAAAGAAGTCAAGACAAAATATATTCTGACATTCTTCCAGCATAATATTCTATACCGCTACGGTACACCAAGAAGAATCATTTCTGACAACGGGCCTTCTTTCTAGAGCTTCAATGTCTCAAGGTTCGCTACTCAGCACAAGATAGACTGGAGATATTCTTCCATCTATAATCCAAGAGCCAATGGGCTAGCCGAAGCCTTCAATAAGACTCTATGAAAGCTCCTGAGGAAAAATGCTTCAGCCAACAAGAGAGACTGGAATCTCAAACTTCACGAGGCATTGTGGGCATATCGTACCACGCACCGTACTCCATCTCAGTCCACTCCATACTCAATGCTCTTCGGAGTGGAGGCGGTCCTCCCCCTCGAAGTCGAAGTTCCAAGCTTAAGAATGGCCGTTTAGCATGAGTTGACGGAGGAGGAAAACGTGCTCCTTCGACTTGAAGAACTCGATGCCCTCGAAGAAAAGAGGCTCGCGGTGCAGCAAAGTCTGGAGCTATACCGAGCCCAAATGTTACGGGCCTATGACAAGATAACCCGTCTCCGCGCTTTCAAGAAAGGTGAATTGGTGTTGGTCCTCAAAAGTCCGATCATCCCCAATCGACATACTAAGGGAAAATTCGAGCCAAACTGGGAAGGACCATACGTCATCGAGAAAGTGTTCGACGGAGGATCCTACCAACTAATAAGTGCAGAGGGAGAAAGGCCCATGCCACCCATCAATGGCTGATATCTTAAGAAATACTACACGTGAATGCTCCAAGTCGCAGGCGAATTGATCACATCAGCCCTACGGTCTGGATCATATATCCTGCAAAACCGTATACAATCTACGGGCGTAAAACAATCCCGATCTCTCCAAAAAAAAAGAGAAAAAGAAGAAGTAGAAGAAAAAAAAAAGAACGGTATGTCCACAAGCAAAATAGGCATGGATGAAAACCCGAAAGGGCTCCGTGAGTAAAAATAGCGGGACTGCCGGCGAGTTTGTGAAAACCCGAAAGGGCGCAAACTCGTAAAAAAGAAAAGAAATAAAATGCACTCGCAAAGTCCTCTCGGCTTTGTGAGGAGAAAATTCCCGCGTGAGATCCCTACGACTCATAAAGGAGCAACACACTTAGGAGTCCCCACGACTCTTTAAGAGAAAACACACATGCGAGATCCTTTCGACTCGTAGGGAGAAAATGCTTTTATAGGACCCTTACGGCCCATAAAATTGAAAAGTCTTAGGTGATAGGGATCTAAACCTGCCTCCTAAGCCATCAATTCCCAAATCCTCTCGGGGGAAATGATGAGTTGCTCCTGGCATTATTCCAGTGCAGCAATGCAGATGCCAAACAAAAACCAATTCCCAAACCCTGTCATGACAAATGATGATTCGCTCCTGGTACCATATTCCAACGTAGCGATACTGATGTCAACCCAAATCACATCAGGTCGGCAAAACAACCAATGACCTCCCTGGCAGAACCAAATTCCACCTCGGAAACAAGTCAACTTCATCCCTGACGCCCCAAGAAGCGGGGCAAGTCAAATCCAGAATCGACAGTCCACGTCGCTAAAAGGACAGCATCGACCGTCCATGTCGAAAAAAGGGCAGCATCGACCGTCCACGTCGCTAAAATGGCAGAACCGACCGTCCACGTCGCAAAAATGGCAACATCGACCGTCCAAGTCGCAAAAATGGCAGAACCGACCGTCCACATCGCTAAAATTGCAGAACCGACCGTCCACGTCACTAAAATGGCAGCATCGACCGCCTAAGTCGCAAAAAGGGCAGAACCGACCGTCCAAGTCGCTAAAATGGCAGGACCGACCGTCCACGTCGCTAAAATGGCAGCATCGACCGTCCACGTTGCTAAAATGGTAGCACCGACCGTCCATGTCGCAAAAAGGGCAGTACCGACCGTCCAAGTCGCTAAAATGGAAGTATCGACCGTCCAAGTCGCTAAAATGGCAGCACCGACAGTCCAAGTCGCAAAAAAGGCAGCATCGACCGTCCATGTCACAAAAAGGGCAGAATCGACCGTCCAAGTCGCAAAAAGGGCAGCGCGGGATTCCTACAAAGCAGGAACCACATCACTCCGGGCCAGGGAAACGTCTATCACGGACACTCCGTCTCGGAGACATGTCAAGCAACGACCGTCCATGTCGTAAAAAGGGCAGTGCCAGCTTCCCAAAAAGCGGGAACCAAATCAAGTCGCCTCCACGTGAAAGAAGATCCATCAATTTCATACACACGACCCACATATGTGGTGTGCATTTATCGATGGGGGCAATTTGTTGGGGTAAAAATTTACACCCTGGTTGACCAAGTCAAAATTAAAGTCAACCCCAAACCAAGTGGGCCCAAGCCCAGATCCAGTGGGCCCATGCCCGGGTCGAGCCAGAACATGAAGCGGCCGGCCTCCCCCCATGCCAAGATAAAATTTTTGTAATAAATAATTTTGTTGCATTTCTTTTATTTTATTTTATGGATAAATGTAAGAAAAATAGGCATAAAGCCAAATTTTTGTAAAGCCCATGGCTTATGTGCAAAAAGAAATGGCACATGAGCCATGGGATAGGCAAAATGCCATTTTGTGAAGCCCAAGGGGCTATGTGTAAAGTGTATAGCCTATAAAGGCAAAGATAATGAAATATCTCAACAACTTTTCTCTCTCCAAAAAAAGTTTTATATCTGAGATCTTTTCTCCTTCTTCAAGGTTCCAAAACCTTCTTCTTTCTTTTGAATTAAATCAAGAGTTTTACTCTTCCTTTTTCAAAACTAAATAGTTTTCCACCACAAAAACCCACTAAGGGGAACTCAGATCTTCCATTAGATCTTAAAAAGAAGAGATTTTTGAAAAAAAATCCCATATCTCTTCATCTTCAAGATCCAGCTAACAGAGGAGGAAGAAGAAGAACATCTTTCACTAAACCCAAAAAAAAACACACTCAGGAGATCAATTCCTCTCTGATTTCTCTTCCGAGAAATTTTTTTAGGCTAAAAGCCTCTTTTTCTCGCCGACGCTCAAGTGCGGAGCGCCGGCGTGCCGACATGTGGCGCGCTTGCGCTCCAGGGCTCGAGCGCAAAGCGCCCACGTGCCGACACGTGGCGTGCTAGCGCTCCAGCGCAAGCGCTCGAGCGCAAGTCGCCCCGATGCCGACACGTGGCTTCCTTGCGCTCCAGCGCAAGCGCTCGAGTGCAAGTCGCCCCTGTGCCGACACGTGGCGCGTTTGGGCTCAAGCGCATGCGCTCCAGCACAAGTCGCCCTGGTGCCGACACGTGGCGCGCATGCGCTCAAGCGCAAGTCACCCCCGTGCCGACACGTGGCGCACTTGCGCTCAAGCGCAGAGCGCCCACATGCCGACACGTGGCACTCTAGCGCCTGAGCGCACAGCACCTAGGCGCACAGCGCCTGAGGTGCTGCAGCTAGGCGCACAGCGCATGAGGTGCTGCACCACGCATCCTTTGGATGTCTTTTCCCCTTTTTATATATATACATGTATATATATACATATGTACACATACACATACTCCACGACACTGTCCCTGGTGCCGACACGTGGCGCGTTTGTGCTCAAGCGCAAGCGCTTGAGCGCAAGTCGCCCCGGTGCCGACACGTGGCGCGCTTGCGCTCAAGCGCAAGTCGCCCCTGTGCCGACACGTGGCGCGCTTGCGCTCAAGCGCAAGTCGCCCCTGTGCCGACACGTGGCGCGTTTGCGCTCAAGCGCAAGCGCTCCAGCGCAAGTCGCCCCGGTGCCGACACGTGGCGCGCTTGCGCTCAAGCGCAATTCGCCTCCGTGCCGACACGTGGCGCACATGCGCTCAAGCGCCCAGCGCTCAAGCGCAGAGCGCCCACGTGCCAACACGTAGTACTCTAGCGCCTGAGCGCACAGCACCTTGGTGCACAGTGCCTGAGGTGCTGCCCTACGCATCCTTTGGATGTCTTTTCCTCTTTTTATATATATATACATGTATATATATACATATGTACACATACATATACCCCCGTAAAAAACTCTGCGTGGCTCCCAATATATCCAAAACCACCCTTTCAAAACACAACACATGCACACTGCACATTGAGTTCGCATGACCAGTTTAACCCGTTAATCGGAGGTTCCCTCGCCCCAAAGGCGAGGGGTAATTAACGGCAGCTTAGTCCGCGGCTGCCGGAGATTCGGATCCCCACAATCAATAAACCCCGTCCTACCCTAGGCAGGGGGAATCTGTAGTAGTACGCCTGACAAGCGCGCGCGTATTCCCATCTCAATGGGGTGACGAAAAACACCCTACACCATTATAAGCAAACTACGAGAGGTTTAACTACTCTGATTCGAAATTATACCTCACGTTACTTGTCCTTCGGGTCTTCATCATTGTCCTCCACATCTCGTCAGCTCTATGGAACATGGGTACCTCAATGGCCTCCTCGAGTCAAACACGATCCACCCGAGACTCTATAGTACGAGCTCTTATCTCGAATCTGAGATAACTACGGCTTCTAGTTTGCAAATCTAGAAGTCCTAGAGGGTGTAGAGTATTTAGATGGATTACATAGTCACTTTAAACCCTAGGATTCTCAACTCATGAGTGATTTTAGGGTTTGAGGAAGAAGATGAAGACTTGAGAAGAGAGAAGTGTTTTGTGATAATGAATTGAACCTTGACTCAATTTTGAATTATTATGAAGCATCTAAAATATCTTGCACAAATATCTTTCGTGCTTCATTTAATTCTTGAGATGAATCATCTCATGAGTCATGGTGTAATTAATGATAATTACACCTCATCTCCTCCACCTCATTTAGTTTAAATCTAAAAAGAAATAAACACAAATGAATCACCTCCTTCTAGAAGCTTCCCGACAAATTACGAGACTGCCCCTCCCATTCGTATTTCCGAAAAACACGGATAAACTGAGGCTGAATAAATCCATCTGTATAATACTAGCATCCGGCTTAAACCAACGCCCACTATTATTATCTGTCCGGTCACAGTACGCGCACAAGTGTACGTAAGTGATCGCGGCCCTACCGAAAAACTATACGGCCTCTACACCTTTTGCCCGGTACAGGGAAACTCTCTGTGTGGGACTCTAAAGACTCGACACTATGCTGGTAGTGGGTTTAACCACAGGCCGCAAGCGATACTAGCTGTACGTAACGGTCCCCGGGTAGATGTCGATATAAAGGATGATGAGGAAACCCATCCGAACTCCTATTGAGCCTGTATGTGACAATCTCCGTACAGTCCGGTCTGTTTGTCTAGGACTATTGCATATCGGGCCTAGGGGGCGGTAAACGTCAGACCCCTAATAGCGGTATAAGTCATGTCGGAGTGAAGCCCATTACACCTTGAGAAACTACTGGAGCACCTACCAGTAAATCTCGCTTGCCCTGGCCAGGGACCTTGCGTAATGGCTCTCCATACACTATGCGATATCAACCCCCAATACCGAGAGAGACGAATCCTGTCTAACCGCCACTGCCTCCAAATGCTTCGGGACTGCACTCAACTACTACCTGTTTGTACGACTCCTTTGAGCCGTGGTAGGGTATTAATCTAAGTACAGTGGGAACACACCCGAGGCGAAGTAGCAATGTCAAGTCGATGAACTAAGCTGTACTCATGTCACCTGGGAACTGCAATCTGACGACAGGTATAGTACCAACATGCGGTTCCCGGCGAGTCCTGTCCGGTGTACTCGTAACTTAACGAGCACCTGCAAACTATCTCCAGTACGACGTACTGATGGCTGTGGGACAGACCATCTCCTTATGCAGGGATGAGAAGCGTATACACCAGTCTACTCCGGAGTATCGATGCCTCATCTTGATAATCCTATGACCAGGGACCTATATAGGATGTTGCTTATAGACTACCCAGCCCTCACTAGTGTGACTGCCATCACAACGCTGGTAATCAAGCAAAAATCCTAAGGGTTCTACTAATATGTATAAGCGATATGTTAAAAGAAACATATGCACATATTAAAGTAGAAACAAACCAAGTAGCATACTACCATTTTTAGCAAGACTGTCAATACAACTGTGAATATCCCAAGCTTCCATTAAGTAATATACAATCTAGTATGATACAATAATGGCCTCTAGGGCATAAACACTAACATATATAATGCTGAGAAGATTGATGGCATTTCGTGTATGTGATACATGATGTGTATGTGTATGGTATACATGTATTAATACTTATATATATATATATATATATATATATATATTAATTCCCACCTTTTTATATTATGTGTAAATTAATCTACCTTTATATATGTATGTGTGTGTGTATATATATATATATCTTTATATATATTAATGTATATAAATATATATATATTATATTGTTTATTATACTTAATAAATGGTGGGGCTCACCCTCTTTCTTGTGTATGTCGCACAAAAATGAGAAAGAGGGTGGGAGAGTGTAGGTGTCATTTGTATATGACATGGATGGAAAATAATGATGAGAGAAGACAATTTGTTATTTTTCAAGCCATCAAACATCTTCTTCTTCCTCCTTCTAGAGCTTTTGCTCTCTTGATTAATGGAAAGTATAGCAAAGGTGAGCGAGTGACAAAAAGAAAGAGTAGACAGAATTTGCATCGCCTTCCTCTACGCTTAGCAAGCCTCAAGAGGAATTTTCTCTAACCGGTGACGGAGTTGGAGTTCGGGCAACCCACTTTCAATGCAGATCATCTACGGCGAGACGGTTGGTGTTCCTACACGTCCGGGAGCTCATGGAATCAAGAAGGCGTCTTCCAGGATTTGCCGGACACCTACAAAGGTTGTATCTCTCTTGACATTTCTTTTTACTCTTTTCTAGTTTGCACACTGTATTGTATTTGATGATCTTGGTGATGTTTTGGGGTTATGCTTTGTAAAATTGTTGTTTTTCAAATTTCTCCGCGACCATGATTATCACAACCCTAACCCCCATCCACTTACATGGTATTAGAGCCAAATCAAATACTTGCAATTGGATTTATGGTCATTTGAATTTCCAAAACCATTTTACAAAACAAAACAGTTTCTGTTTAAAAAACTGTCCCAAACCAGTAACTATTTTTGCAAATAATTCACGTCCCAGGGCTCTCGGTTTGGACCAAGAGCCCTGTGGTGGCACGGGAGCCACCCCACAGATGTCCACGGGGTCTTAGGTGGGCTCCCACACTGAGGCCATCAGGAAATTTTCTCGCGTGAGGTGTTAGGACAGCAAGCGCGCAGCTGCGCGCTTGCTGTCCCAGTAGCAAACCCATGGCCACATATTTATGGCTATAGGTTGGAGCCCCCACCTAATGCCCCCTGGGGCCTCATGGGTCGTTCTCGAGGTCCCCCCGGTGTATCGGGTAGTTTTGTATTTGGATATGATAGCACTCTGGCCATTTACCGTGACCGTTTGCGGAACAAAAATTTTCAAAACTGGCGCTAGAACAATCCGATAACCCAGATCTACCATAAACCTAAAGCTATCAAACTATAAAAGAGTTTAGAATGGTTATACCGAATGATCCAAGTCCTTCGGTGTTCTACCATCTTCCTACGCTCCTAGAGGCCACCATGATCAAGCTTGATTGCCGGTCTCCCTCCATCGAACACGATCCACCCGAGGATTTGTATTTCAAGCTCCAACCTCATAGCCGAGGTAACTAGGGTACCTAGTTCACTAAACTATATAGCCTATAGGATGTAGAATCTAATGATGGATTAATATGTCCCCAAACACCGTAGGTTTCTCAACACATGTGACTTTTAGGGTGGAGGTAGAAGAAGCAAAGCTTGGAGGAGATGAGAGCATGAAGCATGAAGCAACCAAAGAACATGGCTAAGTGTTGTGAACAAAGAATGAATCATCCCCTCACAAAATATCTCACAACAACAAATATCAAGCATGCTACAATAGTAACTCATGAGTCACACCATGGGTCACCAAGTGAGCCATGCTTCCATAAATGCCATGTCACACCTCATCCTCCACCTCATTAACCATTTAAAGTAAGTGGTTAAAACTAAATGAGGTGGTATCTTCTAGAAGTAATCTTGTAATGAATTACAAGAATACCCCTCATCCATATATATACCCGTATCCGTATTCCGAAAAATACGAATACAAAGAGACGAAAATAATCCAATAATATAACACTGGAATCCAGTTTAAACCAAATCTCACTAGTATCATCCGTCTGAATCATGATACGTGCATAAGTGCACGTATAAGACCGAATCCTGCCGTAAAACCATACGGCCTCTACATCGTTTCACCGGAAATAGGGAAACCCTCTGTGTGGGACTCTAAAAACTCGTCAATATGCTGGCAGTGGGTTTAACCACAAGCACGTCAGCGACACTAGCTGTATATAACGGCTACCCAGGTATTGAGCGAAAGGAAGGACGACAAGAAAGCTCATCCGAACTCATACTGAGCCTATCTGTGTCAATCTCCATACAGTCTGGTCCGTTCGTTTGAGAGTATTGCATATCGAGTCTAGGGGGTGGATAAAGTCAGACCCCCTAATAACGCGACATTTCGTGTCGGTGTGAAGCCCATCACCAACTGAGAAACTACTGATCCAAATGAGTAATTCTCATTTTACTTTGCCAAGGATTTCTGGTGATGGTCACCCATGCACTACATGACATCAACCCCAATACCGGGAGAGACGAATCCCCGACGATCCGCTTACAGCCTCCATGTGGCTCGGGACTGTACCTAACTAAAACCTATTTTCATGACTCCTTTGAGCCGTGGTAGGGTAGTAATCAAAACACAGTGGGAACTCACATGAGACAAATGATGATCTCAAGTCGACACACTAACCTGTATATATGTCACCTGGAAACTGCTATGTGACAATAGGTATAATACCAACTAGCATGTTCCCGGCGTGTCCGTCTAGTGTACTTATAACCCAATAAGCACTTGTATACTATCTTAGGTGACTGAATAAGACCAATGGCTTGTGAGACCAGCCACTGACCCTTGTTGGGGTCTCGATAAGTATATAATAGTCTACTCTGGAGTATCAATGCCCAGTCTCGATACTCCCACGACTAGGGACATTTAAGGATGTGCTTATATACCATCCAACTCCCACATATATGATCGCCATCATAATGCTGGTAGTCAAGCAAGAATCCTATAGGCTCTATCAACATGTAATAGTGATCTGTAATACCATATAATGCATGTATATGATGATAAAAACAAACCGGATAGCATACTATCATCTTGAGTAAGACAGTTCTATCCGTATAGGTCCTCCCTCAATCATTATAATCACCTGCCTGTGATTACAATAATTGCTTTGAGGGCACTATAGCCAAAAATCTCCCACTTGCACTTAAGGCTAATAATTGCGGTGTCGCATACTCACAGCCCGTGTGATACTGAACATCCAACTTCTCTACTAATCAGTCTCACAAAGCCCATTTGTGAAACTATTTGGTTCGAGAAATAGCCTCAGTGAGTGGATCCACTATAATGTTTCTATCTTTATCTCAATTTCGCGGAGAAAGACTATCTCCGAAAATGAGCAATGCCTGTCTTAGAGTTTGTCTGGATATCTGATGAGACCCAGTTCACAAATGAACTCCAAATATAACAAAGTTCTTAGATTATATCATCCACAATCAGTATTTTGTGCCATGCCTTCTACAGTATCCGCTTGGACCACCTGTCCAAGATACTGTCCCTAAAAAGAGGGAAAACATTAACTCTGACAGCCATTCTGTCATCCTGGTCACCTTGGAAGCCTGAAATGATAACCGTCTCCTTAAGGAAGCTGCCGTTACCATATACCAAGAACATCCACTTATGTTCATAACTGCTTTCCAACGTTTCTCCAGGATTGGATTAATATATACTTATTGCAGCTAGTGCAAAATCAATATCTGGTGTTGTACTTGACATCTCATGATGGACTCAATTGCTTAAGCAAGTGATATGTCAACCAAGCAAATCCCTCTCCTCATCAGTCTTGAAGACATCTCTTTAGAGAGGGTGACTTCATCACCTGCGGGTACACCTCCATGCCAGGAGTCGTCCATTCTAAAACATTTTAGAATAGTGTCAAAGTACCCAAATTGGGACACTTCCCAAATCTAGATCTAAAACCATAGATCTAGTCACCAGAATCCCTAATATTATATCCATATCCTATTTGGAGAAACCACCTTGTGAGAACCACAGTATAACCGATCGTAGTATAGGAAGATCTTTTCCTATTAAGTGCATGTTATCGAAATACCAGGACATCACTCCTTACTACTTTCTTACCAGATCCATCTCTTATTCTGATGAAGTCAAACTCTATGACTGTCATAATAAAAATAGATGATCTATCTCCGCTATACCTGCTTTAGTCTGTAAATAGACATAAGCTACTTGCCAACTATGCTTCCGCTGCTTTCACTGACTACAACAACCCTCTGGCAGTGTCAAATACATGTGCACTTCTAAAGATAATTTAGAACGACGTTATACTTATCCTCCTGCCAGATCTCATATTCTATAATAGCAGCAGTGGTAAGCTTGGGTAATTATAAACCTCCCTGTCACTATCTATGAGGAGACCGTAGTACCTCTCGGGTGCCTAAGATTACCCACCAAATCTACGGAGTGGCTAATGGATCGTCGAATCTAATTGAATCTTTAGGTTCTACTAAATTTTCAGTAATCATTTGTGGTTCTAGAATCACTTCCAGTTGTACCATACTCCAACTAATGTTTTCTGAAAAGAACTCATATTACTAAAACTGGTGTCGAGTCAAGAAAAATATAACTATTGATCTTCCAAATGGTAGAAATTTAACCCTCGATTAAGCCCGGGATAATCCACAAACTACCATTACTGAAACGTGCCTTGAGTTTGTCCAGATTCTGGTTTTAAGCATCAGCCGGATAACTCCATATACCTTAACATCGTTAAGATATGAATCCATTCTATATATCTAATATAGAAACAAAGGCACTAATTTAATTGGAAACAGATTCAAAAATCATGCAACTGTTTCCAGTGCATATCAACCAAATAGAAAGAGGCCAAGCATCATTACTCATCAAGGAATGTATCCACCTATGAGTAACCTGAAAGAGAAGCAATTTCTCAAAACTATTGCTTTCAACGGAATACCCAACACAAGTATCTACATCTTTGATCACCTTGAAGAATCCTGATACTTGCAACATATGGTTCTCTACTTTATTCTTATACCTATATCTTCTCAATATCCGGACCTTGTATTTCAACGAAATACTTGTCTAGAACTGGAGAAGTCATGAGTGAACAAAATATAGTACGAGTACCAACCCCTTTGTCCTAACGGACATTGGACAACATACAATACTTTGTATAAGTCCACTGAGTTTAATAACTCAAACCTTATGCGTTGTGGGTTGAAAACTGTATTATGGTTAAGAAGAATTACACTGTTGTTGAATGCACCTTACCTAACCATCAACTGATATAGGTAAATGTCATACACATAATTTCAAAAAGTTATATCTCACTTTATAAAATAAATGTACAGATAATTGGTGCATAACAACGGATATTCTAAACCAAAAATTTGCAGCCGGGCAAAACCCAGGTGATTTCCTCAAGTATCACCAATTACAAAGAATTCTGATATATAGAGGATCTAATCACCCAATTTCCAATATCTTACTCCCACTCACCTTCTGTAACGTCATACAGATGTGAGAATCAAATCTGGTAAATACATACCCTAGAGTTAGAATCTATTTGGGAAAACAGTTTTCAATTATCACCGCACAGTAAAACAGAAACATGAAAATGTTTTTATGGGGTAAGCGGGTATTCCTAGTAATGCCTTTTCCACTATCCTGATTCACGACTGTAACCGTATATTTCATTACCATCATTCCAATACCTTTATATGTCTTTACTTATTATCTTCTGTACACCACACTTAGGATAATTGATTTTCTTCCTTCCCTACCCTACGGCACCTGCCTAAGGTTTGGAAGAAGACTATCCAATAAGCGCAATAGGTGAACTCTCCTAATACTAGGAGCTCTCGCAACCTGAGAGAAGGTAAAGGAAATATACAACTGAATAATCCTATTTTATTTCTCCATAACCAGAAACCATTCTCGAACTGGAATAAGTTCCTTCAAGTTCATATGTAACTATACGATGGCATATCCAACCAATATGGATCTTCGCAGTGGTACGGATTGTTCTGGAGAAATACAAAGGTGTATAGGAGTGGCAGGGGTATATGCTGTTTCATCGTAAATGATAGCAGTCACAATTTCCTTTGCCCTTTATCTAACCTCTTTCTATGTCTTTACTTATTACCTTCTGTACACCACACTTAGGCTAATTGGTTTTCTTCCTTCCTTATCTTTCGGCACCTGCCTATGGTTTGGAAGATGACTATCCAATAAGCGCAATATGTGTACTCTCCTAATACCAGGAGGCCTCGCAACCCGAGAGAAGGTAAAGATAAAATACAACCGAATAATCATATTCAATTTCTCCAGAACCAAAATCCATCCTTGATTTGGAACAAGTTCCTTCGAGTTTGTATGTAACTATACGATGGAATATCCAAGAAATATGGATCTTCGTAGTGATATGAATTGTTCTGGAGAACAGCAAAGGGGAAGTAGGAGCGTAAATAATATATGCGACTAAATGACAATCCAAAATCCAAAATGTTTTTAAGAAGGTTCGGTTAACTTGGTTTATGAGTTTTTAAGGTCAGTCCATGGTCGCTGCCAAAGAGAGAGAGAGAAAAGAAACACTCAGTGTACACTCTAACCTAGATCAGATTGGTTAATCACTTTACCAAATCACAATGGATCCCATCCTCGAATTACACCTCAAACCCTACAAGGAGAATTAGTCGGGATCATCTAAAATCACCCGAAGAGTAACACCTACTCATTTGTGGGAATCGGGATCCAACTATCACCGCATTATAACTTGATGGAATCCACTCAAGTCACCACAGTCCAGAAGGTATGCGCATGCCTGGAAAGTTTCCTGTATGTTTGAAACCCCCGATGTAGTTTTTTCCCCAGGCGTCTTATGACCTTGACGGATGCCAACAAATCATAAAGCGCAAATCAAGTTCTACCCGTCATTGTTTTATTTAATCTAGACCCACCCGTACTCGCCTCTGACGGATTCCAACAAGGTTGTATGACTGTCCTAGATTAATGCATATCCATTCTACAGAAAAGTAACACATAGTTACCGCAAACTATGCCTTGACGGAAGCCAACAAACATAGCACGAATACTAGGCACTACTTTTTTGAAATGATGGAGGGCTATGGCTGGTTTTTGGCGAAAAACCTTTAACGTAATGAACTTGAAATCGTTGAAGGAACCGAGTGGTTTTACAAATATATAGTGGCGCAAACTTTTGCTAATGAGGTCACTCCCTATGAAGGGATCTCTGCTCTTTCCTCATCGAATGAGATGCAGGATATTCTAAACTGAATACCCCGATGCAAAGCAAAAGAATCGACTATAGTGAAGTTATTATACTGACGCAAAATTTTGCTCAAGAGGTCTCTCCAGATAAAGGGATCTCGGCTCTTGCCTCATCGAATTAAGTGCTGGATATTCATAACCGAATACCACTGTGCAAAACAAAATAAAACACCTGTAATGTCTATTTTTTTTAAAAACATGGTTCCAACAACATCATATATCTGATTTTTTTCCTTGCATTAATCAGAATTAATGCAGTCCCATCAATTAATCCATATCACACCAGAAAAGAACGAAAATACAATGTACGTATATGCCATCCACATTCACCACGGGATCCCGTCATGCACCATTAGGTTAGTTAACTAACGGCAGAGCGGGGGTTGGCCTATCGCAGATGCAAAACATATACAACATCTACTAGTATATATATAAATATATATAACATTCGTCCCAGGTATGATGAAAGCAACATCATAGAATCTCAGCAAGCAACACAGAATGGTGGATAATCTTGGAGTCCCGGGTTTCATTTGAGCCGCAAATGAGACCCGACGTTTCGTGTTGTGTGGATAGCCTATGCAATGAAAACCTGGACCCCTACGAGTGCGGCAAGTTATCCGCCAATCCCAGAAGTGAGGCAACCCTAATCAACAAAGTGAATGGGCCACCCAGTACTTCATGGAATCCGGTAACTTGAGGACCCTTCCATGGGTCATCCTGTACCCCTTACGAGTGCGACGAATAGCCTGCCAATTTTAGAATAAATTCCCCTCAGTCTCAACGCTATGAGATGCGGGCCCGATGCCCTCTAGAACCCTGCTACTCGAGCACTCCTTTATAGGGTAATCCAAGTACAGAAAATAAAAATATATGTACAAGGGTGACTGTTGGGGTAAAAATTTACACCCCGGTTGACCGAGTCAAAGTCAGGGTTAACCCCCAAACTAGGTCTGCCCAAGCCCAGGGCAAGCGGGCCCATGCCCAAGTCGAGCCCGCGGCCAGCCTCCTCCATGCCAAAATATAGACCATGTAATAAATAATTTTTATGTAATTTTTTTACGCATGAATGTAAACAAAATGGGCATAAAGCGAATATTTTGTAAGCTCATGGCTTATGTGCAAAAATGAAATGGCACATGAGCCATGGAATGGCTAAAATGCCATTTTTGTAAAGCCCAAGGGGCTATAAGTAAATATGTAAGCCAATATAAGGCAACATGATGATGAATAAAAAAAGAACACTTTTTCATTCTCTCAAAAACCTAGGGTTTGTATTTCTTTCCCTTTTCTGAAGGTCTCAAACTTTCTTCTTTCTTTTGAATTAAATCAAGAGTTTTACTCTTCCTTTTCAAAAACAAGATAGTTTTTCACCACCAAACCCACAAAGGGGAACTTGGATCTGTCTTTAGATCCCCAAAAGGAGAGATTTTGAGATTTCACATCACTTGATCTTCAAGATCCAGCTAACAAAGGAGGAGGAAGAAGAACCCCATCCATTAACCCCAAAATACACTTAGGAGTCCAACCCCACTCTGATTTCTCTTCCGAGAATCTTTTTAGGCTAAAAGCCTCTTTCCCTCTCCGGCGCTCGAGCGCAGAGAGCCCACGTGTCGACACGTGGCGCGCTCGCACAACAGCGCCCTGCGCTCGAGCGCAAAGCGCCCACGTGCCGACACGTGGCGCGCTTGCGCTCCAGCGCAAGCGCTCCAGCGCAAGTCGCCCCAGTGCCGACACGTGGTGCGCTTGCGCTCCAGCGCAAGCGTTCGACCGCAAGTCGCCCCCATGCCGACACGTGGCGAGCTTGCGCTCAAGCGCCCAGCGCTCTGGCGCAAGTCGCCACCGTGCCGACACATGGCGCACTTGCGTTCGAGCGTCTGGCGCTGAAGCGCAAAGCGCCCACGTGACGACACATGGCGCGCTTGCGCTACAGCGCAGAGCGCCCACGTGCTGACACGTGGCACGCTAGCGCCCGACCGCATAGCACCTGGGCGCACAGCGCCCAAGGCGCTGGCCCCACGCATCCCTTGGATGCCTTTTCCCACTCTTTTTATGTACATACATATACATATACATATGTATACATATTTGCACACACACGTGCTCCACGACATTGTCCCTGTTAGAAAAAAATTTCTAACGGGGCGCTGCCCCGCACCCCGCAAGGGGCCTGCTCGCCCGCTTGACCCCCAGCCCGCTATCCGGGTAGCGGGACCCCCGTAAAAACTCTTCGTGGCTCCCGATATATCCAAAACCCCCATTCAAAACACAACACACGTACACTAAACATTAAGTTCGCATGACCAGCTTAACCCGTCAATCGGAGGTTCCCTCGCTCCAAAGGCGAGGGGTAATTAATGGAAGCTTAGTCCGCGGCTGTCGGAGATTAGGATCCCCACAATCATTAAACCCCGGCCTACCCTAGACAGGTGGAATCTGTAGTACGCCCGACAAGCGCGCGTATTTCCATCTCAATGGGGTGACGAAAAACACCCTATAGATTCTGGCACGCCCGGTGGGACGAATCTCTCCTCCCTTATTTCGGGTTAAGCATTCATGCGAACTCAGTCAATATACATACCTATATTTTTACTGAAATAATGCTTCTTCATGCAAGTTTTCAAGCAATCACCTTTCAACAATGTCTACAAAGATGAACTCAGCTCCCATCTCCTACACGATGAAGATAGACTCCAGGACGGTCCTTCCGGCCAGTCTCAGGCGACAATGGGAGGAGCCACTGCTACCATTTGGCTATATTATGTTTATGCCAGCTGGCGCCATTCCATCTCCTCAAGCTCCGGTAACAGTCAAACCGGCCCCGAAAGGCAAGAGGCCAAATGTGGTGGTCTCGAGGGCGCCCCAACCCAAACGCAAATCTGTTTCCGAACGACTCTCCATCGCTCCAGCTGGGGGAAAGGCCATCAACGTCAACAAGGCAGCGGGGCATCTCAGGCAACCTCCAGCGGTACCCTCAACAACTGTTCGATCGGGTGTCTTCTCTAAGCACCCCGCTAATCAACTCACGGTGGCTACCCAGGAAATGGATGCCCGCCAAGCCCTTAAAATTGAGAAGCTAAGGCAGAAAATGCTCAGATATAGAGCCAACAAAAGGGCTAGGGCTCCTGCTAAGAAGAACCTTATGTGGTTCGAAGAACTGGGCTACCTCGCCAAAGATGAGGAAATGGCTGGGTATGTGGTCCACACTGTCTACGTGGCAGGAACGCGCAGCAAGAGCAAGGACGGGGCCACCACATCTCAAATCCAATCTGGCTTGAATGTGGTTGCCACTTACCAAGAACAGCCGTCTCCGCTGGGTGATGAAAACCCTCTCGATGGGGATGATAGGCGGAAAGACCCTTCGGTCCATGAGGAGTCGGGCTCGGAAAGCGAAGATGAGCCAACTTTCCAGCCTAAGAATGCGGAGCAGCAACTTCTCCAAGAGCTCCGAAAGCAGCTCAGATACAAACACAAGGAGATGGCCAAGCTCTACTAAAAAATCGACGACTTGACGAATGTCGTGATGCAGCTCACAGCCCGGCTTGCCTCTCAGCCGCCCAATCAGGCGGAGGGCTCGGCTCGTGAACCGGGAAATGGTGTCCCAAAGCAGCCGATGCCTATTCCCTCAAATCCAAAAGTGGGCGAACTACATGAAAATCAGTCGCATCCTATCTTGGGAAATGTCTTGGTTACCGATGACAGTAGCCCGCTAACTCAAGATCAAATCATGGACTTGGTTGCCAGCAAAGTCAAGACATTGGTGGCCGAAGCCGAAGCGCAAAAAGATATCAGCAGTAGTGGGAGACCATATCCCGCTCAGAATGATCTGGTAGAATTTCCTAGCGGCAATGTCATCCCCAAATTCGGAAGGTTCGATGGGACGGGAAATGCGAATCAACACATCGCCCACTTTAAAGCCTTATGCGGGAATACTGGGGGCAATGACGCGCTTCTCCAAAGCCAGTTCGTTAATAGCTTGACCGATGTTGCTTTCGACTAGTACGCGAGCATACCGGATGGCTCCGTTACTACTTTCGTCCAAATGGAATCTTTGTTTCGATAAAGGTTCATAAGCGTCAGCGATAAGATCACCATTGCCGAGCTCGTAAGGACCAAGCCCAAGAACAACGAAAGCAGTACGGATTTTTTAACTCGATGGCGCAATCTATCCGTCAAATGCGAACCGCCGATAGAGCAAGACCAATCTGTCAGTCTCCTCGTCGGAAATCTCAACAATTGGATGGCCCCGTTTCTATGCACCGCGGGTCTCAAAATATTCCAAGAACTGACCAGGAAAGTTCAGATGCTGGAGCGCTCAAAGCAGGAGTCCTCCTCTGACTCCCAAAATAACAATAGGTCCTGGAGAAACCGAAAGGACGAAAATCGCAAAGGCGGAAATTCCGACGATACTGAATCATTCAATGCCTCGGCTAACTGAAATAAGCAAGGGTTGAGCGGGCCTAATGCCAACCATCCTCGGAAGCCAGTGTTCGGAGAGGGAGGAGAATCTCCAATGAAAGAGAAGCTGGATAAGGTCTATTCCTTCAGAAGGGACAAGATCCGTAAAATATTCAAAGACGCCCTGAAGAACAGTCTACAACTGCCGGAGTCAAAAAGACCGCAGGAAGAGAATAGGACCGACGACCCCAAATACTGCCCCTATCACAGAGTGATAGGTCATGCCATTGAGGACTGCTTCGTCTACAAAGATTGGGTCGAAAAGCAATACAAAGCAGGAGAGATAGAACTGTCCAAAGGCGTGTTAGTAAACAGTCAAGATGCGACCACCAAATTCATACAAACGGAGACCGAAGTTCTTCGTGAAACTGATTCTCTCAGACATGTGCCTTTCTCTGAAAACAATTGACCACCATGTCACTAAACTAGGAACAATCGACCTCTAGTCGTTAAACTGGGAATGTAAAAAAAAATTTAAATAAAAAAATGTGTAAATGAAAAGAAAAAAAAAGCCGAAATGATGGGGCAACTCTCAATAAAAATCAGCTAGTAAAATAAAGATGAAAATAAAGCCGAAATGATAGGGCAACCGCGAATAAATAGCCGAAATGATGGGGCAATCGCGATTTTCGCGATAAGAAAAGCTGAAATGATAGAGCAATCGCGGTAAAAAAAAACAACAAAAAAAGAGAAAAGAAAAAAAACGGCGAATGTTGAGTCGCTCCTGGTACCCTATTCCAGTGCAGCGATGCAGACGCCAACCAAAATCCAATTTCTCAAAATTCTTCCGGCCCTACGGCTAGTCCCCAAATTGACTGCCGTATAAAATCCATGGGCTCAAATAATTCTCAGCATACCCATTCCCCACCGCAACCACCAGTTACGCGGCAGGTCTCCGCCTTCGGAATTATGCTCCATTGAGAAGACCCACTCATGTGTCCTCACAATACATGAGGAGAACAAGCCTTTGTGGGATCCTTACGACTCACAAAGGAAGAACACACTTGGGGGTCCTCACAACTCCTAAGGAGAAAATGCACCTACGGGATCCTTACGACTCGTAGGGAGAAAATACTTTATGGGACCCTTACGGCCCATAAAATTGAAAAGACATAGGCGATAGGGATCCAAACCTTTCACCTAAGCCATCGCTCCCCAATTCCCAAGTGGCGAATGATGAGCCGCTCCTGGTACCATATTCCAGTGCAGGGATGCAGACGCAAGCCAAATTCCAAATCCCATACCCCAATAGCGAATGATGAGTCGCTCCTAGTACCATATTCCAGTGCAGCGATGCAGACGCCAGCCATATTCCAAATCCAAATCCCCAAGTGGCGAATGATGAGTCGTTCCTGGTACCATATTCCAGTGCAGCGATGCAGACGCCAACAAAGTCCCAAAATTTTTATGGCCCTACGGTCTGGATCATACATCCTGCAAAACCGTATACAATCCACGGGCATAAAACGATCCCAATCTCTCCCAAGTCCTACCGGCGAGACCACATTCAAAGTCCCACCGGCAGGGAAGATTCAAAAAAAAAGAAAAAAGAAAAAAGAAAAAGAAGAAGGTATGTCCACAAGCAAAATGGGCACGGATGAAAACCCGAAAGGGCTCCGTGAGTAAAAACAACAGGACTGCCGGCGAGTTTGTGAAAACCCGAAAGGGCGCAAACTCATGAAAAAGAGATGAAATGCACTCGCAAAGTCCTCTCGACATTGTGAGGAGAAAATTCCCGCGTGAGATACTTACGACTCACAAAGGAGCAACACAATTAGGAGTCCCCACGACTCCTAAGGAGAAAATACACTTACGGGATCCTTACGACCCGTAGGGAGAAAATGCTTTGTGAGACCCTTACGGCTCACAAAATTGAAAAGTCTAAGGTGATAAGGACCAAAAACCTGTCTCCTAAGCCATCGTTTCCTAATAAGCAAACGCAAATGATGATTCGCTCCTGGTACCATATTCCAGTGTAGCGATGCTGATGCCAAATAAAAAAAAAACCAATCCCCAAATCCTCTCAGGACAAATGATGATTCGCTCCTGTTACCATATTCTAGTGTAGCGATGCTGATGTCAACCCAAATCAAATCAAACCAACAAACTCTATCGCGGAATCATGCTCCGTCCCAGAATTTACCCCGTGTCGAAATCATGCTTCGCCTCGGGATATCTACCTTCCCTGCCAGAATTATGCTCCGCCTCGGAATTAAATCAACCAATAAGCTCTGTGTCGGAATTATGCTTCGTCTCAGAATACACCCCGTGTCGAAATGATGCTTCGCCTCGGTGTACCTTCCTTCCATGTCGAAATTATGCTTCGTCTCGGAATCAAGTCAGCCAACAAGCTCTGCGTCGGAATCATGCTCCGTCTCAGAATATACCCCGTGTCGAAATCATGCTTCGCCTCGGAATATTTGCCTCCCTATTCGGAATTATACTTCGCCTACAAATCTACCTCTTCATCGAAATCATGCTTCGGTCAGAATGTCTGCCGATCCTCGGAATGATGCTTCGATCTCTGGAATTATGCTCCGCCCTTCGGAACGATGCTCCGAATCCTGGAATCATGCTACGCTCTTCGGAAAGATGCTCTGATCTCTGGAATTATGCTCCGCCTATCGGAACGATGCTCCGATCTCTGGAATTATGCTTCGCTCTTCGGAATGATGCTCCGAACCCTGGAATTATGCTCCGCTCTTCGGAAAGATGCTCCGATCTCTGGAATCATGCTCCGCCCTTCAGAATGATGCTCCGAATCCTGGAATTATGCTCCGCTCTTCGGAAAGATGCTCCGAACCCTGGAATTATGCTCCGATCTCTGGAATTATGCCCCCCTCTTCGAAAAGATGCTCCGAACTCTGGAATCATGCTCCGCCCTTCGGAATGATGCTTCGAATCCTAGAATTATGCTCCGCCCATCGGAATGATGCTCCGAACCCTGGAATTATGCTCCGCTCTTCGGAAAGATTCTTCGATCTCTGGAATTATGCTCCGCTCTTCGGATAGATGCTCCGAACTCTGAAATCATGCTACGCCCTTCGGAATGATGCTCTGAATCCTGGAATGATGCTCCGATCATCGGAATGATGCTCCGATCTCTAGAATTATGCTCCGCCCATCGGAATGATGCTCCGAACCTTGCTTTTTGGAAAGATGCTCCGAACTCTAGAATCAAGCCCCACCCTTCGGAACGATGCTCCGATCTCTAGAATTATGCTCCGCCCTTCGAAACGATGCTCCGAACCCTGGAATTATGCTCCCCCCTTCGGAACGATGCTCTGATCTCTGGAATTATGCTCCACGAATCAGAATGATGCTCCGATCCCCGAGAATCATGCTCCCCGGGATGATGCACCCGCCTGGAATGATGTTCTACCTCGAAGTCCAACTTCAAGATCCATCAATTTCATGCACACAACTCAAATGTGCGGTGTGCATTTATTGATGGGGCACTTTTTTGGGGTAAAAATTTACACCCCGGTTGACCGAGTCAAAGTCAGGGTCAACCCCCAAGCTAGGTGTGCCCAAGCCCAGGTCAAGCGGGCCCATGCCCAAGTCGAGCCCGCGGCCAGCCTCCTCCATGCCAAAATATAGACCATGTAATAAATAATTTTTATGTAATATTTTTACGCAAGAATGTGAACAAAATGGGCATAAAGCCAATATTTTGTAAGCTCATGGCTTATGTGCAAAAATGAAATGGCACATGAGCCATGGGATGGCTAAAATGCCATTTTTGTAAAGCCCAAGGAGCTATATGTAAATATGTAAGCCTATATAAGGCAACATGATGATGAATAAAAAAAGAACACTTTTTCATTCTCTCAAAAACCTAGGGTTTGTATTTCTTTCCCTTTTCTGAAGGTCTCAAACCTTCTTCTTTCTTTTGAATTAATTCAAGAGTTTTACTCTTCCTTTTCAAAAACAAGATAGTTTTTCACAACCAAACCCACAAAGGGGAACTTGGATCTGTCCTTAGATCCCAAAAATGAGAGATTTTGAGATCTCACATCTCTTAATCTTCAAGATCCAGCTAACAGAGGAGGAAGAAGAAGAACCCCTTCCATTAACCCCAAAATACACTTAGGAGTCCAACTCCACTCTGATTTCTCTTCCGAGAATATTTTTAGGCTAAAAGCCTTTTTCCCTCGCCAGTGCTCGAGCGCAGAGTGCCCACGTGCCGATAAGTGGCGTGCTTACGCTCCAGCGCAAGCGCTCAAGCGCAAATCGCCCTAGTGCTGACACGTAGCGCTCTTGTATGTGCGCTCCAGCGCAAGCGCCCCAGCGCTAGTCGCCCCAGTGCCGACACGTGGCGCGTTTGTGCTTAAGCGCACAGCGCTCTGGCGCAAGTCTCCACCGTGCCGACACGTGGCGCACTTGCGCTTAAGTGCCCAGCGCTCAAGCGCAAGTCGCCCCCGTGCCGACACGTGGCGCACTTGCGCTCGAGCATCAGGAGCTGAAGCGAAAAGCGCCCACGTGACAACATATGGCGCGCTTGCGCTACAACGCCCTGCGCTCAAGCGCAGAGCGCCCACGTACCGACACGTGGCACGCTAGCGCCTGAGCGCATAGCACCTGGGCGCACAACACCCAAGGCGCTGGCCCTACGCATCCCTTGGATGTCTTTTCCCCCTCTTTTTATGTACATACATATACATATACATATGTATACATATTTGCACACACACGTGCTCCATGACACTGTCCCTGTTAGAAACAAATTTCTAACGGGGCGCTGCCCCGCACCCCGCAAGGGGGTGCTAGCCCCCTTAACCCCCAGCCCGCTATCCGGGTAAAAACTCCCTTTCAAAACACAACACACGTACACTGCACATTAAGTTCGCATGACCAGTTTAACCCGTCAATCGGATGTTCTCTCGCTCCAAAGGCGAGGGGTAATTAACGGCAGCTTAGTCCGCGGCTGCCGGAGATTCGGATCCCCACAATCATTAAACCCCGGCCTACCCTAGGCAGAGGGAATCTGTAGTATGCCTGACAAGCACGCGCATATTCCCATCTCAATGGGGTGACGAAAAACACCCTACAGTGACATCGACCTCAACCCAGTCGTGCCCCAAATAAATAATATACAAGCTGGCAGAGAAGACAGTCCACATATCGGACGCTCGCCCCGCAATATCAAATGTACAAATGAAACTGAACTGTACTACTATCAATGCACCACCGGCTATCCACCACGACAATCCAACCACAAGCTCGGCACAACACAGAACATCAATGTGAAATTCATGTTTGCAAACACGTCTAAAAGAACATATAGCCGTTAGACGAGTTATACTACTCTAATGACATTCACGGTCGCAGATAGTAATATATGTACTGAAAACATTTAAACAATGTTAAAATAGTGACTTCAAAATACTCCGTATTGCCCCAAACTATGAGATAACAAAATATCCAACTTGGGAAAAAACAAAACATACCTAAAAACCAATATTCAAGAGACCAGAACACCCATAAAATTTCAAGTGCCAAATCCATAATAGGACCGGCCAGGACGGGTATTTCATCAATCTCGTCGGCCAAATTTTGGCATTTAGGGCTCTATTTTGAGGGTGTTCTAGTTACAATATAAATAGCCTTTTGCAACTGTTAAAAAATATTTAGAGGACTTGAAAAAATCGACTACAACTTGAATATTTTCCGTATTGTTTCGGAGTTGTTTCGGTTTTGTTACATTAAACATCGTTTAAACTGCTAGTAATTGGTTTATGGGTTGGCTTTGATACCATGTTGGGATATTCTAGGACCGTGGTGTTAGTGTATATGCCCTAGAGGCCATTACTGTATCATGCTAGTTTGTATATTACTTGATGGAAGCTTGGGATATTCACAGTTGTATAGACAATCTTGCTCGAAATGGTAGTATGCTACTTGGTTTGTTTCTACTTTAATGTGTACATGTATTTCTTTTAGCATATCGCCTATACACATTAGTGGAGCCCTAAGGATCTTTGCTTGATTACCAGCGTTGTGATGGCAGTCACACTAGTAGGGGCTGGGTAATCTACAAGCACATCTTTATACAGGTCCCTAGTCGTAGGACTATCGAGATAGGGCATCGATACTCCGGAGTAGAATAGCGTATGAGCTTCTCATCCCAGCAGGGGAGACGGTCTGTCCCACAACCATCAGTACATCATACTTGAGATAGTATGTGGGTGCTCGTTAGGTTACGAGTACACTGGACAGGACTCGTCGGGAACTGTTGGTTGGTACTATACCTATCGTCAGTTATCAGTTCCCAGGTGACATGAGTACAGCTTAGTCTGCTGACTTGACACCGTCACTTCGCCTCGAGTGTGTTCCCACTATATTTTGATTACTACCCTACCACGGCTCAAAGGAGTCGTGCATACAGGTAGTAGTTGGGTGCAACCCCGAATCACTTGGAGGCAGTGACGGTTAGACATGATTCGTCTCTCCCGGTATTGGGGGTTGATATCGCGCTGTGTCTAGGAGAGCCATTACACAAAGTCCCTGGCTAGGGCAAGCGAGATATACTGGTAGGTTTCCAGTGTTATCTTACGGTGTTCTGGGCTACACTCCGACACGACTTGTACCGCTATTAGGGGACTGACGTTTACCGCTGTAAGTGTACGGCGGCGCCCCGGCCGTCAATCCGACGCCAAAGTGCGGAAGCGAAAAACTTTAATTTTGGAAACTAGCAAACCGGCACCACCGCGCACTAAACACCCGGATCGGGCCATTAAACTAGTCCTAGCTAAGATGGGGAAGAAATATACCGAGTGATCCGAGTCCTCCGGTCTTCTCGTCGTCGTCCCGATCTCCCGCGGAAACTCCGGTCGTCGCCTCCTTGCCGGAAGGGCACCACATCGTCTGCATCTTTTACGGGCTCCCGCCTCTATACCGAGGCAACTCGGGCGTGAAGTGGGCTAGCCGACGCGTCCAAGATTTGTTGTAGGCTAGTGTAGAGTCTATGTCTCTTTGGGGTTTTAGTTGCCATGGAGGATTGAGGAGGAGGTTAGGAAAATTGGTGCTTTCAATTTTCTAGCAAGAAGAATATGAGGTGAAGAATAATGCCACCACAACAAAATGAAACTCTCTCATTTTTCTCTCCATCTCTTTCAAATGTGTGGACGGCCTCATACTTATGAGAATGGTGGAGGGATAAGCATAAAACATGAAGGAGGTGAGTGTAGTAAAAGGTGGAGGGTGACCACATCCAAAGCAATGATAACCATCTCAAATCAATTCCTAATCAACTCTAATCACCATGAATGCAAGAAATGATGATAGAAAAGAATGGTATCAAAAGATACTCTCATAATTAATCCATATGCAAGAAAACCCCTTCCACAAAAGTTATTTGCAAACTTGCAAATAACCCCCTCCCTCGGAAAAGTCCGGCCGGGAAAGAACAAAGGAAAACCGGCCGGAACGGAATGCAAACTGGCATCTTCAGAAAACTGATCCCGTAATAAATTACAGGAAAACCCCGCTACTGCATATGCATGCCCGCATTTGTATTCCCACTGAACACAAATGCAAAGAGACAAAATCTACACTGTACTATACTAGGATCCGGCTTAAACCAAAGCCGGCTAGTAATATCCGTCCGATCCTGATCCGTGCAATACCGCACGTATCTGATCGAACCCTGCCATATCTCCATACGGCCTCTACAGCGTTTCGCCTGAAACTTGAGTAACTGTAAGTGTGGTGGACTCTAAAGACTCGTCAATACTATGGCTGTGGATTTAACCACTAGCACGTCAGAGGTATAAGCCAATACGTAACGGGCCACCAGCTATTGACCAAAAGGGACGTCGATGAGCGAACTCATCCTGACACCCTACCGAGCCTGTCAGTGACAATATCCGTCCAGTCCGGTCCGTTCGTCTATGAGTATCGCAAGGCGGGCCTAGGGGGTTGGTAAAAGTCAGACCCCCAAAAGCGGTACAAGTCGTGTCGGAGTATAGCCCAGAACACCCTGAGACACTACTGGAATACCAACCAGTAAATCTCCTGCCTTTGTAACATCTTCAAAAATATAAAATATTAATTTTGGGAATTTTTATAATTTAATATTATTTTATTGATTATTTTAATATTAAATGCAAATAAATAGGAAAAATGTTAGAAAAAATTATGAAAAAATTATGGAAAATTCTAAAATAGGGTAAATTAGTGAATTATGACATTTTAAAGTTTTTTGTGTTTAGTTTGACACTAATTTAGTGCTAATCGCGATTAAAATCGCTAATTGGGTTTTTTTGGCAATTTTGTGCAAAACTTGCACATATCACTTTTTCTACACTTGTGCACTTTTCTTGCCATGGTTTTCATTTGGGCTTACTATTCTTGTGAGAAGGGTTGGGTTTTAAAAGAAAGGAAAAGAAAAGAAAATGCAATGATGAGGGTAGGTGAGAGAGAGAGGTGGACTTTGACCCTATACCCTTAGCCATTCTCTTCATTCTCATTTCTCTCCCTCTTCCTCTCCCTTGCTGCTGCTGCCCCCTTCTCCATTTCCCTCCCCTCCTCAAGCCATGAATCATCTCTAAAATCACCCCAAAACCCCAATCTCCTTTCATTAAAAATGTCCAAAATCCCTAGATCTACACATGGAGCTAAAGAAGCATGGGTTTGGTCACTAGAGGGCAACTCAAGAATTTTCTTGAGTTGCTAATGAAGGTAATTTCTGAACCATTTGCTTAATTATAGCCTTTCCTATAACCCCATGTCAAGATTTTATCGATATTGTGGATTTTAGTGGAATTGAGAGAAACCTAGTTAGGGTTTGAGTGAATTGGTGTTGCATTATGAAATTGGGCTCAGTATTGATCTTACCAACACCCTAGTGTTTGAATTGGAACCCCAAACCTGATGCTAGAACCAGAATACGGATTTTAGAAACCGATATCGGGGAAAACAGGAAATCTGTCACTGCGTTGTTGAATCTGCTATCACCCCGAGATCCCATAAATAAAATTGGATTTATAGTGAGATGTTCAGGCACCTAGGGACCAACACCCCAAACCCCAGCCCCCAACTCCAAACTGAGGCCGCCGGAATTGGCTTTCTGGCCGCAAATTGCGGCCAGACCAGTGGGGAAATTCCTCGTTTTGCATGCCTGGCCCCATTTCATCAATTCTTGGCCCTGGGTACTTCTAGTTTTGACAGATTCTTTCTAGGGTGAAATCTGGGACATATATCCTATGTTGTCGTTTTGGATTCGTGTTTCCGTATTCCGTATTTTTGGATTCTGAAATAGTGGAATGTGTTTTGCCTCGACTATTGTCGTTTATACGACGATATAGAGGATTATGGATGGTTTTGAAGGCGTGCCATAGGTTCTCACCTATAGGCCCCCTTATCGTATCGTTTTGGAGTTTATGCGCCGTTTTAGATTGAATTTGGTTTTAATGCGCATATACGATATTTTGATGTGTAGGTACCCATGAAGACTTCGGGACGACAAGCATACGTGGTGACGTCCGCAATTGGTGATGCAAGGTGAGTAGATTATATCTACGGGGGAAAGTCGGGTGGTTGGCGTATAGCACCCCCGCAGTCCGTAGATAGCTTATTATTTGGTATTGTGATATTAGGTGTATTCTGGATATGTAGGGTTAGAAGTGACTAGTGTAGTTCATAGTCGCGAACCCTAGGATAGAATTACACCTATATATATACCCTTGCTTTTCACATGTACTTACACTGTGGTTGGTGATATGTGACGACTTTGGAGATGAGTCGATGATGTGGGCTTGGTGCCCTAAGATCGGTATCTTGATGCGATTCATATGTGGGATATGACTAGTGATTCTTGCGGGCTTGGGATGTGTGTTTACCCCCGCATGCATACTTTACCGATGTTACCGTTTGTACTAGACATAGAGTAGTACTCCAGACTATATGATCTGATGATGGTGATATTTGTTATGTGATGAGACAGTGAGATGTTGACCCCTACCCAGCTTTTGGGAATGCCGTACGATGATTTACCGTACGAGCTGATATTGATGATAGATCCGCACTCATAGCTAGAGGATATCTTACGATATGACATTGAGGCGGGATCACCGACTATATATCTACATATATACTTAGACTCAGTTTTAGGTGGTTTCCACACCTACCCCTCCTGATTGACAGGATACTTAGGTGTAGTTGCATAGTAGATACTTCACTGTGCTGTTGATTACTAGATTTCCGCATATTCATACTATTCGCATTGCTGGCATATGTTCATTACCATGTTATTATCATGCTGTTAGGACACCAGCACCATTATCGATGATGCGTATGTTTCACGTACACTATTTGCCGGCTCACACACTTCATCATCGATAATTGCCATGTCACTACACAGTAGTACTATTACATTCGTGATATGATGCTTCCTTTGACATATGCGCATTCCTCTTCCATGTTGCATGATTTCCGATATGATTACTTTTCTTTACATGTCGCATACATCATGGATTGATTGCATAGCACATCGCATTGGATGTACTTCTTGATGTTGGATTTTCATGGGATTTCTGGATTTGGGAACCGTGTCCTTTTCAATAGCAAACATTTAAAAACCCGGTTCCCTTGATATGATATTTGGGGCGTCGCCCCGTGTTTTCTCGGTGCTAGAGGATGTACTGAGAGAGGGCTGACCCGGACTGACGGAAGCCCGATGGATTGAGAGAGGGATGACCCGGACTGACGGATTCCCGATATATATATACTCTGTGAGAGGGCTGACCCGGACTGACGGAAGCCCGACGGATTGAGAGAGGGATGACCCGGACTGACGGATTCCCGATATATATATATACTCTGATAGAGGGCTGACCCGGACTGACGGAAGCCCGATGTACTGAGAGAGGGATGACCCGGACTGACGGATTCCCGATATATATATATATATATATATATATATATATATATATATATACTTTGTGAGAGGGCTGACCCGGACTGACGGAAGCCCGATGGATTGAGAGAGGGATGACCCGGACTGACGGATTCCCGGTATATACATTGAGAGAGGGCTGATCCGGATTGACGGAGCCCCATATGGTTGAGGATTTACGTGTCGATGCTAGGCATGGGTTTTCGTGATGTTTTTCCATGATATTGTTTATATCCTCATACTTGCATACATGATGCTTACTGTCAGTGGGTGACTGGTGGACGGGTTCCATATATATACAGACTTGGTTCATATACAGACTGGATTTACATTTATCTTACACCAATATTAGTGGTATGGGACGCTAATATATGTGTATTGATATTATTGATATTTCTTAATTGATACTTCATGCAGACATACCTTACACTGATGACATGTTATTACCTGAGTACCTGGCACTATATACATGATTAGATGTTACCTTGCCACCTTATTACACTCAGATGTACTCTTGTGGATATTTTACTGATCGTTGACTTAGGATTATGTCTTGCATTCGATTTATCCTTGTAGATGTTTCTATTCGCGAGTTGGCAACTCACCCCCGTTGTGCCACAGCTCTTGCAGGTTATGCCGTACAGGTTCTATTGCGGTATTTCTGGCACATTTCCTTCTTGCGGGTGATTTGCTTTGGTAGGTGGATTCTTTCGCATCAACCAAAACTTGTATATTCTTTCAGACTCAGAGACAGTGTTGTATCATTCGACCTAGAGTCGCGCTTAGTAGTATTGCGGTTTTCTTATTGCTTTTGAGCTTTCTTTGGATTTGATCCTCGCCACTTGGCGTTGTATATTATCATATCATTGCGTGGTTGTGACCGTCGATTGACGAAGAGCTAGCTCCCGCTTGGGGATGCCTTTATCATTTTATATATTGTTATTCATGTTGTACCCCATTCGGGGCCAGTTTTACAAGAGAAACTCTGCCGAAATTTTTAGAAAAGACTTATTGTTTTCAAAACATACCTTCGGCTTAGTTATTTAAAAACCTTGATTTCAAACCTGTATTCTTCACTTCTTTAAACCAGTTTTCTTTACTTATTCCTAAAATGGTTTTAGATTTCTGGGCTTTTGGCTTACTTGGATCAAATAGAGTCCTATAGACTTCATATGTTTCAAGGGCCAGTCACATGCTCTTTCGGGTCGTGACAAAGTTGGTATCAGAGCGCTAGGTTGACCCTTGGTTGATGGATTAGGTGACTAAAGTAGAGTGACGTACCGTTGGTATGTTCCGCGGCATACTTACGACACGCCACTCCGCTTAAGGAACCTTAGGATGGACATTTGTTTAGAGATCAGTGATTCTCTTCCAATCCAGGATTATACATCCATTTGAGATCCCCGATTCTATTAGCTTCATGATCATACCTCCATTGATGCTGTTCCTTCCTATGATCATGTATCCACTTTGGATCTGTTGTTTCCTCTCTTGCCATCGATGTGCTCTCTTTGATACTCGATTGAGATTCCTGTCACCATGTTTGAGCGCAGTTTGGGCTGCTGCTAGGGTTACGGCCGGTGTGAGCTCGTTTGGTACGAGGGCCGACCATTGTGTTTTCTGGTGACATGGGAACGTCTCGAGTTAGTGTTGGTGATTGTGACCTCTAGTGGAGGCGAGTGCTTGGTCTTGCACCGGATGATCGGGCCATTGTTAGAGCTACCAGTTGAGAGATGACTGTTGATGTACAGTATACCTCAGGGATTGTGATGTCGCCTACCGTGAAGACAGATGGTAGCTAGTCTACCCGATTGGAGAGACGAAGGTAATTCGTCCGGCTTTGCGCCAGAGCGGGCCCAGTTGAGGTGAAGATTTCCAGTATGGAGAGTCTTACTCAGACCTAGAGCAGGCTGATTCAGAGATGACCGCTTATGTGTTGCCTTTCCTGGAGGATTGAGGCGTTGTTCGGCGTACGTGCGTATGAGCCAGTTGCTGCTGCAAATGACGAGATATCGCCCAGATGATTGGAGCTACTGCAGCATGAGCATGTACTTAGAGAGATGATAGCGAGTCGCTAGTCACCGAGGATGAATGACTAGGACGTGTGGTGAGTTCGCTTACCCCGATGCGTGGATATCAGATTGATTGTTTCCAGCTAGAGACGACTTCACGCAGGTTCGTTGAGAGTCGATTGAGACGATCGAATGTCAGGAGCCATTTTCCAAGTTTAAAGTATACGGAAAGACATGCAGGTGATTCTATGGACCCTCTAGAAGAATGAAACCCTAACTCGACTTAATGACCGTGTGACAGCCTTTGAACCTTAGGGTTTACTGCGGTTCCGCGGCGCCATTAGTGAGGCTTGGGTTTGCCCTTCTACGGCTGGACCACCGACGCTGTGGCATGTACTCGATACTATTAAACTGTACCCGAGATGTGAGCTCTTGGGGGATTATGAGGATCTGACGAGTCGATCGGATGGTTCGACATCTTTCGGACATTGTGATGGGACACTGCTTGGGAGACTCCAGATGCGAGGATAGCCGTCGGAGCGCAGTTTGTGTAGCCATGATGAGGCGAGTCCGAATCAGTCGACATTTGAGCAGAGTGAAGAAAAGAGTTCGTACGAGGTTTCGACGAGATGATGTTCCACTCCGCTGACATTAGAGATGTGATACGCACCCAGAGGCGTGGTTTATGGATATATCTTCCAGAAAGAAGCGTGATAAGTATGCAGCCGTTCCGGAATGAGCTTGAGTTTCAGCATTGGATGATGACTTCCGGGCACTTCGGCAGGATTGAGATTTGAGAAAGGAATCTCGGCAGGACCTTTCTGGAGTACGATATGAGAAGACTTAGACCCAGAGTGGTCATTTTGATGCACACCCAGCAGGGCAGAGTTCAGCATTGTCGACGAGGTAGTTGACCAAGTTCGGATAGAGGAACTTAACCAGATGCGTTGCGAATTGATCAAGGATGGACGAGTGATGAGTATTCCTCCGATGGTTGAGACGTGTTCCCGAGGACCAGTTCGGCCTGACGTCTGCTACAGAGTGATGAAGCTACAGAGTACGAGATTTCGAGTCCGTGTGAGAGACTTCAGATTGACCGTGGCCGAGACAGTGCAGTGCATAGTAGCTTGGCGTGACGTCATAGTGGACGACGATAGAGACAGTTGGAACAAGAGGTTCGTGTGAGACCCTGACGAGCTGTCATTGCTTTCCGTCGAGACTAGAGACCTGAGATGCTTACAGAGACATTGCGATGTGACCAGTTTCTGGAGAAATATTGTGCTGAGGACACAGATGCCCTTTGAGCAAGAAGAGGTTATGCAGGAGAGCTAGCCTCTGTACAGATCGGCATAGGCATGATTGGAAGAGACCTTGAGCAGGATTCCTTCCAGGGCGTTGCTGCAATGATGTTGCACCCAGGATCAGATGTGTGACGTGCATTCAGAGAGCCAGAGGCCGACGCCAGTGATATGCTGCCTTACGAGTGGTCGTGAGGTTTGACCGAGAGGCGACCAGAGAAGTGCCAGAACGGAATCGACCCCGTTAGCACACCTGACAGGGCCGATGAGCCGATTGACCGCGTGATGGGTAATCCGCAGAGAAGATAAGGACCCAGAGAGTCAGAGGACGCCAGACCGTGAGCATGAGGCAGTTAGATATCCTGCGCTTCTAGCTGTGGATTGCACCGACTCCTTCTCGACCTTGAAGGAGAAACTACCGAAGACGGTATTTGTGATTTGTGATTTTGTGATTCGATTATCACGTATCCTTCATTTTGGATTTCGGTATTTTGGGCGTCCTGTTTGCATGATTTAGTTTTGGTGACTGAGTTTCATGATATTGGTTTCATGCACCCACTGGATATTTATATATTTCGCGCAGAGTTTTCATGCATTTTAGTGTTATGCTTTGATTCGTGCACGCTGATGCACACGATTGTGAGATTTTCCTTTGAGGTACGCCTGATTTTGGTTTGAAACACATTTTATCGTTGATTTTGACCCGGATTTTGATGGTTGGTTTTGCACTCCGTGCTGGTGATGTGCTTTACACCTATTCGATGTTTGTTATTGGATTTCGTGATTCCGTGCATGTTGAGTGCGCAGGGTTTAGATTTTCATTCGTGCACGATGGATGCACAGATTTGGATTATCGCGCGTGTTGGGCGCATGTTTTTTAGATACGATTTTGGTGCGCACCCGATGCACTAAATCGAGATTTCTTCGTGCATGTTAGATGCACCGGACCTTGGCTGTCAGGCACATACGTTGCCCATGACAGAGGTTTCGTGCACACCCGTTGCACCTAGATGTTGTTTTGTGCACCTGTTTAGCACATATTGGATTTTGATTTCCATGCGCACCAGATGCACAGGATTGTGTTATGTACATTTTTGAGATTTATTCCCTTTGGAGCAGTACCTTTTATGATGTTGGGTTTTTGCTTTCATGCTGAGCAGGACTAGTCAGTAGACGATACCTGGATATACTTTTGCATGTTTTACATCAGCTTTTTATGTGTATAGATTGGATGTCTACATGTGTAGTTTCGATCCATATCATATCGGTTTTGCATTGGATTTGACATTGTGTTTTTACATCGACTCCGATGATTGCGGAATGCTTGACGGAGTTGTGTTTTTTGAGTTATCTGCTCAGTACCGTTGCGCATGCATTGCGCTGTGACGTTCTTTGTGTTGATGATTTCGGAGCCCCGACGACTTTGGTTTATTACTGAGATTGTTTTAGTAGTGGGGGTTTAAATTTAAATTCGGGGACCGAATTTCTTTAAGGGGGGTAGATTGCAACATCTTCAAAAATATAAAATATTAATTTTGGGAATTTTTATAATTTAATATTATTTTATTGATTATTTTAATATTAAATGCAAATAAATAGGAAAAATGTTAGAAAAAATTATGAAAAAATTATGGAAAATTCTAAAATAGGGTAAATTAGTGAATTATGACATTTTAAAGTTTTTTGTGATTAGTTTGACACTAATTTAGTGCTAATCGCGATTAAAATCGCTAATTGGGTTTTTTTGGCAATTTTGTGCAAAACTTGCACATATCACTTTTTCTACACTTGTGCACTTTTCTTGCCATGATTTTCATTTGGGCTTACTATTCTTGTGAGAAGGGTTGGGTTTTAAAAGAAAGGAAAAGAAAAGAAAATGCAATGATGAGGGTAGGTGAGAGAGAGAGGTGGACTTTGACCCTATACCCTTAGCCATTCTCTTCATTCTCATTTCTCTCCCTCTTCCTCTCCCTTGCTGCTGCTGCCCCCTTCTCCATTTCCCTCCCCTCCTCAAGCCATGAATCATCTCTAAAATCACCCCAAAACCCCAATCTCATTTCATTAAAAATGTCCAAAATCCCTAGATCTACACATGGAGCTAAAGAAGCATGGGTTTGGTCACTAGAGGGCAACTCAAGAATTTTCTTGAGTTGCTAATGAAGGTAATTTCTGAACCATTTGCTTAATTATAGCCTTTCCTATAACCCCATGTCAAGATTTTATCGATATTGTGGATTTTAGTGGAATTGAGAGAAACCTAGTTAGGGTTTGAGTGAATTGGTGTTGCATTATGAAATTGGGCTCAGTATTGATCTTACCAACACCCTAGTGTTTGAATTGGAACCCCAAACCTGATGCTAGAACCAGAATACGGATTTTAGAAACCGATATCGGGGAAAACAGGAAATCTGTCACTGTGTTGTTGAATCTGCTATCATCCCGAGATCCCATAAATAAAATTGGATTTATAGTGAGATGTTCAGGCACCTAGGGACCAACACCCCAAACCCCAGCCCCCAACTCCAAACTGAGGCCGCCGGAATTGGCTTTCTGGCCGCAAATTGCGGCCAGACCAGTGGGGAAATTCCTCGTTTTGCGTGCCTGGCCCCATTTCATCAATTCTTGGCCCTGGGTACTTCTAGTTTTGACAGATTCTTTCTAGGGTGAAATCTGGGACATATATCCTATGTTGTCGTTTTGGATTCGTGTTTCCGTATTCCGTATTTTTGGATTCTGAAATAGTGGAATGTGTTTTGCCTCGACTATTGTCGTTTATACGACGATATAGAGGATTATGGATGGTTTTGAAGGCGTGCCATAGGTTCTCACCTATAGGCCCCCTTATCGTATCGTTTTGGAGTTTATGCGCCGTTTTAGATTGAATTTGGTTTTAATGCGCATATACGATATTTTGATGTGTAGGTACCAATGAAGACTTCGGGACGACAAGCATACGTGGTGACGTCCGCAATTGGTGATGCAAGATGAGTAGATTATATCTACGGGGGAAAGTCGGGTGGATGGCGTATAGCACCCCCGCAGTCCGTAAATAGCTTATTATTTGGTATTGTGATATTAGGTGTATTCTGGATATGTAGGGTTAGAAGTGACTAGTGTAGTTCATAGTCACGAACCCTAGGAAAGAATTACACCTATATATATACCCTTTCTTTTCACATGTACTTACACTGTGGTTGGTGATATGTGACGACTTTGGAGATGAGTCGATGATGTGGGCTTGGTGCCCTAAGATCGGTATCTTGATGCGATTCATATGTGGGATATGACTAGTGATTCTTGCGGGCTTGGGATGTGTGTTTACCCCCGCATGCATACTTTACCGATGTTACCGTTTGTACTAGACATAGAGTAGTACTCCAGACTATATGATCTGATGATGGTGATATTTGTTATGTGATGAGACAGTGAGATGTTGACCCCTACCCAGCTTTTGGGAATGCCGTACGATGATTTACCGTACGAGCTGATATTGATGATAGATCCGCACTCATAGCTAGAGGATATCTTACGATATGACATTGAGGCGGGATCACCGACTATATATCTACATATATACTTAGACTCAGTTTTAGGTGGTTTCCACACCTACCCCTCCTGATTGACAGGATACTTAGGTGTAGTTGCATAGTAGATACTTCACTGTGCTGTTGATTACTAGATTTCCGCATATTCATACTATTCGCATTGCTGGCATATGTTCATTACCATGTTATTATCATGCTGTTAGGACACCAGCACCATTATCGATGATGCGTATGTTTCACGTACACTATTTGCCGGCTCACACACTTCATCATCGATAATTACCATGTCACTACACAGTAGTACTATTACATTCGTGATATGATGCTTCCTTTGACATATGCGCATTCCTCTTCCATGTTGCATGATTTCCGATATGATTACTTTTCTTTACATGTCGCATACATCATGGATTGATTGCATAGCACATCGCATTGGATGTACTTCTTGATGTTGGATTTTCATGGGATTTCTGGATTTGGGAACCGTGTCCTTTTCAATAGCAAACATTTAAAAACCCGGTTCCCTTGATATGATATTTGGGGCGTCGCCCCGTGTTTTCTCGGTGCTAGAGGATGTACTGAGAGAGGGCTGACCCGGACTGACGGAAGCCCGATGGATTGAGAGAGGGATGACCCGGACTGACGGATTCCCGATATATATATACTCTGTGAGAGGGCTGACCCGGACTGACGGAAGCCCGATGGATTGAGAGAGGGATGACCCGGACTAACGGATTCCCGATATATATATATACTCTGATAGAGGGCTGACCCGGACTGACGGAAGCCCGATGTACTGAGAGAGGGATGACCCGGACTGACGGATTCCCGATATATATATATATATATATATATATATATATATATATATATATATATATATATATATATACTTTGTGAGAGGGCTGACTCGGACTGACGGAAGCCCGATGGATTGAGAGAGGGATGACCCGGACTGACGGATTCCCGGTATATACATTGAGAGAGGGCTGATCCGGATTGACGGAGCCCCATATGGATGAGGATTCACGTGTCGATGCTAGGCACGGGTTTTCGTGATGTTTTTCCATGATATTGTTTATATCCTCATACTTGCATACATGATGCTTACTGTCAGTGGGTGACAGGTGGACGGGTTCCACATATATACAGACTTGGTTCATATACAGACTGGATTTACATTTAACTTACATCAATATTAGTGGTATGGGACGCTAATATATGTGTATTGATATTATTGATATTTCTTAATTGATACTTCATGCAGACATACCTTACACTGATGACATGTTATTACCTGAGTACCTGGCACTATATACATGATTAGATGTTACCTTGCCACCTTATTACACTCAGATGTACTCTTGTGGATATTTTACTGATCGTTGACTTAGGATTATGTCTTGCATTCGATTTATCCTTGTAGATGTTTCTATTCGCGTGTTGGCAACTCACCCCCGTTGTGCCACAGCTCTTGCAGGTTATGCCGTACAGGTTCTATTGCGGTATTTCTGGCACATTTCCTTCTTGCGGGTAATTTGCTTTGGTAGGTGGATTCTTTCGCATCAAGAATCACCATTGCATTTATTTATTTCATTGTATCTAGAAATTGTCCATCAACCAAAACTTGTATATTCTTTCAGACTCAGAGACAGTGTTGTATCATTCGACCTAGAGTCGCGCTTAGTAGTATTGCGGTTTTCTTATTGCTTTTGAGCTTTCTTTGGATTTGATCCTCGCCACTTGGCGTTGTATATTATCATATCATTGCGTGGTTGTGACCGTCGATTGACGAAGAGCTAGCTCCCGCTTGGGGATGCCTTTATCATTTTATATATTGTTATTCATGTTGTACCCCATTCGGGGCCAGTTTTACAAGAGAAACTCTGCCGAAATTTTTAGAAAAGACTTATTGTTTTCAAAACATACCTTCGGCTTAGTTATTTAAAAACCTTGATTTCAAACCTGTATTCTTCACTTCTTTAAACCAGTTTTCTTTACTTATTCCTAAAATGGTTTTAGATTTCTGGGCTTTTGGCTTACTTGGATCAGATGGAGTCCTATAGACTTCATATGTTTCAAGGGCCAGTCACGTGCTCTTTCGGGTCGTGACAGCCTTGGCCAAGGACTTCGTGTAATGGCTCTCCTAGACACAGCGCGAACTCACCCCCAATACCGGGAGAGACGAACCCCTGAAGATCCGCTCACTGCCTCCATGTGGCTCGGGACTGTACCCAACTAAAACCTGTTTGCACGTCTCCTTTGAGCGTGGTAGGGTAGTAATCAAAGTACAGTGGGAACTCACACGAGACAAATGACGATCCCCAGGTCGATGAACTAACCTGTACACATGTCACCAGGGAACTGCTATCTGACGTCAGGTATAAGACCCACTAGCATGTTCCCGGCGAGTCCTGTCCGGTGTACTCATAACCTAATGAGCACCTGTATACATCTTAGGTGAACCAACTGACACCAGTGGCTTGTGAGACCGGCCACCGCCCCTCTTCGGGGTCTCGACTGTATACACTAGTCTACTCTGGAGAATCGATGCCCTGTCTCGAAACTCCCACGACTAGGGACCATTTAAGGATGTGCTTATAGACTACCAGCTCCCATGTATATGATCGCCCTCATACTGCTGGCAGTCAAGCAAGAATCCTAGGGGCTCTATTAACGTTTAATAGCGACCTGTCAGGTCACCTAAAGCAGTATACGACGATAAAGGTAAACCAGATAGCATACTATCATCTCGAGTAAGACTGTCCTACCGGGATAGGTCCTCCCTCAATCATTGCAATCACGTACCTGTGATCCAATAATTGACTTTGAGGGCACTATCTCCAACAATCTCCCACTTGCACTCAAGGCTAATTATTGCGATGTCGCATACTCACAGCCCGTGTGATACCGAACACCCAACTCCTCTACTTGTCAGTCTCACAAAACTCGTTTGCGAAACTATTGCGTTCGAGGAATAGCCTCAGTGAGTGGATCCGCCTTGATGTTTCTTTCTATGTCTCTCTCTATCTCAAGTTCGCGGAGAAAGCCATCTCCCGAAATGAGCAATACCTGTCTTAGAATGTCTGGATGTCTGATGGGACCTAGCTCATAAATGAACTCCAAATCCAAATTTCTTAGACTGTATCGTCAACTGAACTTAATCAGTATCCTGTGCCATGCCTTCCCTCAGTATCCATCTGGATCACTTGTCCAAAATACTGCCCCTCGTCGGGGGGAAAACTAAAACTCTGACAGCCACTGTGCCATCCAGGTCACCTTGGAAGCCTGGAATGATAACTGTCTCCTGAAGGAGAATGCTGTTACCATATCCCTAGAACATCTACTTATGTTCTAAAACTGCTTCCGAATGTTTCCCCAGGATTGGATCAATATCAACTTATTGCATCCACTGCAAGAACAACATCTGGTGTGGTACTTGACATCTCATGATTGACTCAATTGCCTAAGCAAGTGATCTGCCAATCATGCATATCCCTCTCCCCTTTAGTCTGTAAGACACCATTAGAGAGGGTGACTCCTTTACCTGCAGGTACACCACCATGCCAGGAGTCGTCCATTCTAAATACTCATAGAATGCTGTCAAGGTACCCAGATTGGGAAACCACCCAAATCTCGATCTAAAACCATAGATCTAGTAACCAGTATGTCTGATATAATGTCCAAGTCCCATGTAGAGAAACCACTGTGTGACGACCAAAGTATAACCGATCGTAGTATAGGAATATCCTTTTCTACTTTGTGTATGTCATCAAATACCATGACATGACACCCTACTACCTTCTTAACAGATCCATCCCCTATTCTGACGAAGTCAAACCTATGACTGTCACATCAGAAATAGATGATCTATCTCCGCAACTCTGCTTTAGTGTATAAATAGACATAAGCCACCTGTCCACCAATACTTCCGCTGCTCCCACTGACTGCGACAACCCTCTGGTAGAGTCATATAGACGTACACTTCTAAAGCCAGTTTAGAACGACGCTATACTCATCCTCATGCCGGGTCTCACAGTCTGGAACAACAACAATGGCAAGTCTGGGTAAACAAGAACTTCCCTGTCACCGTCCTTGAGGCTATCTGAGTACCTCTCAGGTGTCTGAAGTTACCCACCGTATCTGCAGAGTGGCCAATGGAATGTCAAACCAGATTGAATCTTTAGGTTCCTATCAAATCTTCAGTAATCGTTTGTGGTTCTGGAATCACTTCCAGTTCTACCATACTCCCACTACCGTTTTTCTGAAAAAATCCATTTTTTAATAAAACTGTGGCGAGTTAAGAACAATATCACTATTGATCTTCTAGATGGTAGAAAGTCAACCCTCGTCATAGCCTCGGTCAACCCACAAACAGCCATTACAGAAACGTGCCTCCAGTTATCCGGAGTCTGGTTTTAAGCATAAGCCGGACAACTCCCCGTATCTCAACAATGTCAAGATATGAACTGTTCTATATCCAATATAGAAACAGAGGCACTGATTTAATTGAACCAGATTCAAATCATGCAACTGTCTCCAGTGCATGTCAACTAAATGGAAAAAGGGCGATCAGCGTTACTCAACTTAGGAATGCTTCCAATTATGAGTAACCTGAAAGAGAATCAAGTTCTCTTAATCATTACTATCAACTGAATACCATACACAAGTATCTACGTCTTCGATCACTTTGAAGAATCCCGATACTTGCGATACCTGGTTCTCTACTTTATTCAAATACCTATAACTTCTCAAAATGCAGACCCTGTGTTTCTACGAACACCTGTCTAAAACTAGAGAAGTCATAAGTAAACCGAATATAGTACGAGGACCAACCCCTCTGTCCTGATAGACCCTGGACAACATACTGTTGGAGATAGTGCCCTCATAGTCAATTATTGGATCACAGGTACGTGATTGCAATGATTGCGGAGGACCTATACCGGTATGACAGTCTTACTCGAGATGATAGTATGCTATCTGGTTTGCCTTTATCAGTAGTGTACATGTTCAGGTGACTGATTGCATGTTGCACTTTGATAGAGCCCTTAGGATCTTGCTTTACTACCAACAGTATGATGGCGATCATATACGTGAGAGTTGGGTAGTTTATACGCATATCCTTAATTGTGGTCCCTAGTCGTGGGAGTTTCGAGACAGGTCATCGATACTCCGGAGTAGACTAGTGTGTACAGTCGAGACCCCGACGAGGGGCGGTGGCCGGTCTCACAAGCCACTGCTGTCAGTTGGATCACCTAAGATGTATACAGGTGCTCATTGGGTTATGAGTACACCGGACAGGACTCGCCGGGAATCTGCTAGTTAGTATTATATCTACCATCAGATAGCAGTTCCCTGGTGACATATGTACAAGTTAGTTCATCGACCTGAGGTCGTCATTTGTCTCGTGTGAGTTCCCACTGTGCTTTGATTTCTACCCTACCACGGCTCAAAGGAGTCGTGCAAACAGGTAGCTTTTGGGTACAGTCCCGAGCCATATGGAGGCACTTGAGCGGATCGGCAGGGGATTCGTCTCTCCCGGTATTGGGGGCGAGATCGTGCTGTGTCTAGGAGAGCCATTACAAAAATCCATGGCCATGGTAGGAGATTTAGTGGTAGGTACTCCAGTAGTATCTCAGGGTGTTATTGGGCTTCACTCCGACACGACTTATACTGCTATTGGGGGTCTGACGTTACTAGCCCCCTAGGCAGATATGCGATACTCATTGACGAACGGACCGGACTATATATACATTGTCACTGTTAGGCTCAGTAGGGTTTCTGGATGAGTTCGCTCATCGTCCTCCCTTGAGTTCGCTCATCAGCCTCCCTTAAGGTCAGTCCATGGGCAGCCGTTACGCATAGCTAGTGCCGCTGACGGTTTGTGGTTAAACCCACTGCCAGGGTACTGACGAGTCATTAGAGTCCCCCACAGACAGTTTCCCAAGTTCGGGCGAAACGTTGTAGAGGCCGTATGGTTTTATGGCAGGGTTCGGAAAATGCACGTGCGTTTACGCACGTGTTATTTTTCGGACAGATGATACTGGTCGGCTTTGGTTTAAGCCGGATCCGAATATTATATTGAGTAGGTATAATATCTTTGTCTCAGTTGCATTTGTATTCGGTCGTAATACAAATGCGGGTATATTTATACAGTTTCGGGGTTATCCTGAAATTCGTTTCAGGATCACTTTTGGAAGTTGCCAGTTTCCAGTTTTCTATCAGCCGTCTTTTAACATTTGGTTAAAGACGGATTTATCTTTTCTTCAGTTGAGGTGAGTCATCATTCTAGAAGCTTCTAGAAGTGATGATGAGGCTAGTGAGTCATTAGTGCATTAATGGTGTCATTAATACAATGATGACTAAGGGTTTTAAGGTTCATTGTTTCTAATGACTCATGGTTTTTGCATTCATTGTTTTCATACATGATATTTTCTTAAGGTCACCCTCTTTGCTCCTACGGTCACCCCCTCCTCCTTATAAGAGGCCGGCCCCCTCTCTCTCCTCAATCTCTCTCTCACTTGATAGTTTTTCATGGTTGTAAAAAGATATGATAGTATTTGGGGTGCATGGAATTTTACAGTTCATTTCATTACATCACCCGATTCCCTCGGCAACTTCATTGACCGATCGTCCACGGATTTGGACGAAGTGAGACAAAGTCATCTACTCATTCTCTACATCATTCTTGGTCGTCTCTTTTAGCAAACTTGACGATCGAGTTGCCTCAAGTCAGAGGCGGGAGCCCGTTTAAAGAATCGGTGATGTGGTGCCACCTCGACGAAGGAATTGGAGATCGACGAGATCGGAGCAGCCGCAACGGAGCGTGGGATGATGGTTGAAGAACGAAGGACTCGGATCGTTCGGTATAACCATTCTACACTCTTTACAGTTTGTTAGTATAGCAATAATGGCAGATCCGGGTTAAAGTATACGATAGCGCCAGTTTAAAAGTTTTTGTTCCGCATTTGGCGTCTGTAGACTGCCGGGGCGCTAGCGTAGACTTACAGTGGTATCAGAGCCTAACCATTTTGCTATGCTAACTTGTGCTAACGTGTTCAAAACATCGATCGAACCGAAAATCAAGAACGGCAAAATCCTGGCTCGACAGTTTCTGTTGTTTTTAAATGGTCTCAAAAATTAATTCTACATGTCTTAAAAATCTGTGCAGGGTTTTTTAAGCGTACGGACAAAATTTGAGCACGTGATCTCACCAGAGTGCCGCGGATTAGCGGCCAAACCCATGGTTTGGCCGCGCATCCGCGGCCGTTCTAGGGGATCAGTGCACCAAATTTTTTCTGTGTGTTCTCTGTTGGATTTTGGGGTTTTTGGTAAATATCGTTTTGGCCCAGGTTTTGTTACTGTTCACCAGTAAGTCGTGGGGCCCACTTTTTGATATTTGGTCTTTGGTCGATCGAAATTTAAACACGTTAGTTTACAGTGCTTACATTATATCTCCGACCGGGAATGTCATTTGATCGGTAAACCGCGTCTGATTGCTATAGTTCTTTTAGACGGGTTTGCGAACGTGACATTCGCGTTGATGTTCTGTGTTGTGCTGTGATATTGCGGATTTGTCGTGGTGGATAGCAGTGTGCAATGGTAGTACAGTTTGTGTTTATTTGTACATTTGATATTGCGGGGCGAGCGTCCAACTTGTGGACAGCCGTCACTGCTTGTTGTATAATATTCTTTTGGGGCACGACCAGGTTGCGGTCGATGTACCTATTGTACTATTTTTCATTACTGTACTAGGTTTTGCCCCGCGACGGAGTGCACGGATAGCCGGGTTCTGGGGGCAACGGGTCCGCATCTCATGGCTTTGAGAGGCAGAGGGGTCCCACTCTAGAATTGGCAGACTATTCGCCGCACTCGTAGGGGGTACAGGTTGACCCAAGGAGGGGTGCTCAAGCTACCGGATTCCGTGAAGTGCTGGGTGGTCCATTCACTATGCTGTAGGGGGCTGCCTCGCTTCAGGTTTTGGCGGGTAACTTGCCGCACCCGTAGGGGTCTAGGTTTCATTGCACAGGTTATCCACACGAAAGGGGAACGTCGAGTTTCAGCAGCGGCTCTGTGAAACTCGGGGATCCCAGATTATCTGTATTGTTCTGTGATGCTTATTACTTTTCTGTAATGTTGCATACTATCACGCCTGGAGCGATTATTGTATATTGGTTTATATACTATTAGATGTTGTATATGTTTTACACCCGCGCTAGTCCAGTCCCCGCTCTGTCGTTAGTTAAGTAACTTAACGGGTAATGACGGGACCCAGTGACGAATGCGGATGGCATATACGTACATTTTATTTTCGTTCTTTTCTGGTGTGATTGAATGATGGGACTGTGTTGATTCTGATCAACGCAAAGTAAAACAAACCTGTTTGCAGTTGTTGGAACAAATTTAAAAAGTGTTGTTACAAAGACGTTTCCTTTTGTTATGCATAGCGGTATCTAGTAGAATATCCTGCACCTCATTCGACGGGGCAAGGGCTGATATCCCTTCACCGGGACTGACCCCTTGGGCAGAAGTTTGCGTCAGCGTAATAACTTCACTATAGTCGATTACAAGTTGCTTTGTATAGCGGTATTCAGTGGAATATCCTGCACCTCATTCCACGAGGAAAGAGCCGAGATCCCTTTACCGGGAGTAACCTCTTTAGCAAAAGGTTTTCGCCACTATATTTTAAAAAGCTATCAGGTTCCTTCAGCGATATCAAGTTCACTACGCTAAAGGTTTTTCGCCAAAAACCAGCCGTAGCCCTCCGTCACTTCTTTTGGGTATTTAGTAGTATTCAAGCTATGCATTTTAGCCAAAGTTAAGGCATAGTGTTTGGTAGCTGCTGGGTATTCAATTGTTGCATAGATAGATGAGTTAGTTTGGGACAGTCGTTCTGCCGATTGGCCAAAGTCAGGGGCATGTGCGGGTGGGTTCAAATTGAGAAGATAGTGACGGGTAGAACTTGGCATGTGACTTATGACACTTTGACCAAAGCCAAAGTTATAAGAGCATGGGGCAAAAATCATATCGGGAGTTTCTAAAGAAACTGAAACTTGCCAAGTATGCGCATACCATCTGGAGTATGAGTAACGTGGATGCATTCCATCACGTTATCATGCGATGAGAGTTGGATCCCGATTCCCACTGATGAGTTGGTTTACTCTTCGGGTGATCCCGATTGATTCTTCTTTAGGTTTGGAGGAGAATTTGACAGGACGGTGGGAGGTTTCCGGATTAGATAAAGTGATGACCATTCTGATCTAGGTTAGAGTGCACGCAGAGTGTTTCTTTTCTCTCTCTCTCTTTGGCAGCGACCTTTGACCGACCCTAGACTATGACTCAGTGACCAGGTTGACCGAACCTTCTTAAAATACTGGCTTTTGGAATGTCTGAGTTGCATAAGTCATTGCCACTCCTTCTTTTACCCTTTGCATTTCTCAGAACACCCGTATTACTACGGATATCCACTTCCATTGGATAGATCCATCGTATGGTTATATACGAACTCGAAGGGACTTCTTCGAGGATGGATCCAGGTTCAGGAGAAATAGAATTGGTTTATTCAATTGTCTTTTATTATCACCTTCTCTCAGGTTGCGAGAGCTCCTTGGTTTAGGAGAGTACACCTATTACGCCTATTGGATAGTCTTATTCCAAACCATAGGCTGGTGCCGAAAGGTAGGGAATGAAGAAAACCAATTAGCCAAAGTAGGGTGTGCAGAAGGTAATATGTAAAGACAAAATAAAGGGATTAGAAAGAGGGCAAAGTAAATTGCGACTGATATCATTCACGACCAAAACCGCGTACTTCATCGCCACTCCTATTTCACCTTTAAAAAAATAAGGTATTATTCAGTTGTCTTTTATCATCACCTTCTCTCAGTTGCGAGTACTCCTTGGTTTAGGAGGGTATACCTATTATGCTTACTGGATAGTCTTCTTCCAAACCATAGGCTGGTGCCGAACGGTAGGGAAGGAAGAAAACCATTTAGCCTAACGATGGTGTACAGAAGTTAACGACTAAAGACAAATAAAGGGATTTGGAGAGATGGCAATAAAATATACGGTTGAAGTCATGAATTGGATTATGGAAGAGGCATTGCTATGAATACCAGGATACCCCTACGAAACATTTTCATGTTTCAGTGCATTGTTAAAGAAAAACTGTTTTCCCGATTAGACACTTACTCCAAGGGTATGTATTTACCAGGTTTCATTCTCATATCTGTATGGTTTTACAGATGATGAGTTGGAGTAAGATATTGGGAATTAGGTGATTATCCTCATTATATCGGAATTCGTTGTAATTGGTGATATTTGAGGAAATCGCCAGGGTACAGTTTTCCACCTACAACGCACAGGTTTTGAGTTGTTTAACTCAGCGGACTTATACAGAGTATTGTATGTTGTCCAAGTGTCCATCAGGACAAAGGGGTAGGTCCTCGCACTATGTTCTGTTTACTTATAACTTCTCTAGTATTTAGACGAGTGTTTCGTAGAAATACAAGGTCTAAGTTTTGAGAAGTTGTGGGTATAAGAATAAAGTAGAGAACCAGGTATCACAAGTATCGGGATTCTTCAAAGAGATCGAAGATGTAGATTCTTGTGATTGGTATTCAGATGATAGTGATGGTTTTGAGAAACGTGTTTCTCTTTCAGGTTACTCATAATTGGAAGGATTCCTAAGTTGAGTAATGCTGATTAGCCTCTTTCCATTAAGATGATATGCACTGGAGACAGCTGCATGGATTGAATATGGTTCCAATTAAATTAGTGCTAAAGTTTCTATTTTGGATATAAAATAGATCGTACCTTAAAAGATATTAAGGTACGGGGAGTTGTCCAGCTTATGCTTAAAACCAGACTCTGGATAACTCAGGGCACGTTTCTGTAATGGCTGTTTGTGGGTTGACCCTGGCTATGACAAGGGTTGATATTCTACCATTTGGATGATCAATAGTGATATTGTTCTTGACTCGCCACAGTTTTAGTAAAATGGATCTTTTTCAGAAAACAGTAGTGGGAGTATGGTAGAACTGGAAGTGATTCCAGAACCGCGAACGATTACGGAAAATTTAATAGGACATATATATTCAATCAGGTTTGACATTCCAATAGCCACTCCGCAGTTATGGTAGGTAACCTCAGACGCCCGAGAGGTACTTCGGTAGCCTCAGAGACGGTGACAGGGAGGTTCTTATCTACCAAGACTTGACACTACTGTTGTTCCAGGATATGAGACCCGGTAGGAAGGTTGTCGTAGTCAGTGGGAGCAGCGGAAGCATAGTGGGCAAGATGCTTATATCTATTTATAGACTTGAGCAGTTATAGCGGAGATAGATCATCTAATTTTGATGTGACAGTCATGGGTTTGACTTCAATCAGAATAGGGGATGGATCAGTTAAGAAGGTAGTAGGGTGTGATGTCATGGTATCTGGATGACATACACAGAGTAGGAAGTAAAATTCCTATACTACGATCGGTTGTTCTGTGGTCGTCACACAGTTGTTTCTCCAGACAGGATATGGATATAATATTTGACATTCTAGTTTCTGGATCTATGGTTTTAGATCTGGATTTGGGTAGTTTCCCAATGTGGGTACTTTGACAGATATTCTAATGGTTTTTGGAATAGTTGACTCCTAGCATGGTGGTGTACCTGCAGGTGATGGAGTCACCCTCTCTAAAGGTGTCGTATAGACTAAAGGGGAGAGGGATGTGCATGATTGGCAGATCACTTGCTTAGGCAATTGAGTCAATCATGAGATGTCAAGTACCACACCAAATGTTGGTTTTGCACTAGATGCAATAAGTTTGTATTAATCCAATCCTGGAGAAACATAAGGAAGCAGTTTTAGAACATAAGTACATGTTCTACAGATTTGATGACGGCAGCCTCCTTCGGGAGACGGTTATCATTCCAAGCTTCAAAGGTGACATGGTTGACAGAGTGATTGTCAGAGTTATAGTTTTTCCCTCTGACGAAGAGGGACAGTATTATGGACAGATGGTCCAAGAGGATACTGTGGGTGGCATGGTGCCGGATACTGATTAGGTTCAGTGATCGATACAGTCTAAGAAGTTTAGATTTGGAGTTCATTTATGAACTAGGTCCCATCAGATATCCAGACATATTCTAAGACAGGTATTACTCATTTCGGGAGATGGCTTTCTCCGCGAACTTGAGATTTAGAGAGATATAGAAAGAAACTTCTAGGCGGATCCACTCACTAAGGCTATTTCTCGAACACAATAGTTTTACAAACGGGCTTTGTGAAACTGATTAGTAGAGGAGTTGGTGTTGGTTTCACACGGGCTGTGAGTACGCAACATCGCAATAATTAGCCTTGAATGCAAGTGGGAGATTGTTGGAGATAGTGCCCTCATAGTCAATTATTGGATCGCAGGTACGTGATTGCAATGATTTCGGAGGACCTATACCGGTATGACAGTCTTACTCGAGATGATAGTATGCTATCTGGTTTGCCTTTATCAGTCGTGTACATGTTCAGGTGACTGATTGCATGTTACACTTTGATAGAGCCATTAGGATCTTGCTTTACTACCAACAGTATGATGGCGATCATATACGTGAGAGTTGGGTAGTTTATACGCATATCCTTAATTGTTGTCCCTAGTCGTGGGAGTTTCGAGACAGGGCATCGATACTCCGGAGTAGACTAGTGTGTACAGTCGAGACCCCGACGAGGGGCGGTGGCCGGTCTCACAAGCCACTGGTGTCAGTTGGATCACCTAAGATGTATACAGGTGCTCATTGGGTTATGAGTACACCAGACAGGACTCGCCGGGAATCTGCTAGTTAGTATTATATCTACCGTTAGATAGCAGTTCCCTGGTGACATGTGTACAGGTTAGTTCATCGACCTGAGGTCGTCATTTGTCTCGTGTGAGTTCCCACTGTGCTTTGATTTCTACCCTACCACGGCTCAAAGGAGTCGTGCAAACAGGTAGCTTTTCGGTACAGTCCCGAGCCATATGGAGGCACGTGAGCGGATCGGCAGGTGATTCGTCTCTCCCGGTACTGGGGGCGAGATCGTGCTGTGTCTAGGAGAGCCATTACACAAATCCATGGCCATGGTAGGAGATTTACTGGTAGGTACTCCAGTAGTATCTCAGGGTGTTATTGGGCTTCACTCCGACACGACTTATACTGCTATTGGGGGTCTGACGTTACTAGCCCCCTAGGCAGATATGCGATACTCATTGACGAACGGACCGGACTATATATACATTGTCACTGTTAGGCTCAGTAGGGTTTCTGGATGAGTTCGCTCATCGGCCTCCCTTGAGTTCGCTCATCAGCCTCCCTTGAGGTCAGTCCATGGGCAGCGGTTACGCATAGCTAGTGCCGCTGACGGTTTGTGGTTAAACCCACTGCCAGGGTACTGACGAGTCATTAGAGTCCCCCACAGACAGTTTTCCATGTTCGGGCGAAACGTTGTAGAGGCCGTATGGTTTTATGGCAGGGTTCGGAAAATGCACGTGCGTTTACGCACTTGATATTTTTCGGACAGATGATACTGGTCGGCTTTGGTTTAAGCCGGATCCGAGTATTATATTGAGTAGGTATAATATCTTTGTCTCAGTTGCATTTGTATTCGGTCGTAATACAAATGCGGGTATATTTATACAGTTTCGGGGTTATCCTGAAATTCGTTTCAGGATCACTTTTGGAAGTTGCCAGTTTCCAGTTTTCTATCAGCCGTCTTTTAACATTTGGTTAAAGACGGATTTATCTTTTCTTCAGTTGAGGTGAGTCATCATTCTAGAAGCTTCTAGAAGTGATGATGAGGCTAGTGAGTCATTAGTGCATTAATGGTGTCATTAATGCAATGATGACTAAGGGTTTTAAGGTTCATTGTTTCTAATGACTCATGGTTTTTGCATTCATTGTTTTCATACATGATATTTTCTTAAGGTCACCCTCTTTGCTCCTACGGTCACCCCCTCCTCCTTATAAGAGGCCGGCCCCCTCTCTCTCCTCAATCTCTCTCTCACTTGATAGTTTTTCATGGTTGTAAAAAGATATGATAGTATTTGGGGTGCATGGAATTTTACAGTTCATTTCATTCTATCACCCGATTCCCTCGGCAACTTCATTGACCGATCGTCCACGAATTTGGACGAAGTGAGACAAAGTCATCTACTCATTCTCTACATCATTCTTGGTCGTCTCTTTTAGCAAACTTGACGATCGAGTTGCCTCAAGTCAGAGGCGGGAGCCCGTTTAAAGAATCGGTGATGTGGTGCCCCCTCGACGAAGGAATTGGAGATCGACGAGATCGGAGCAGCCGCAACGGAGCGTTGGATGATGGTTGAAGAACGAAGGACTCGGATCGTTCGGTATAACCATTCTACACTCTTTACAGTTTGTTAGTTTAGCAATAATGGCAGATCCGAGTTAAAGTATACGATAGCGCCAGTTTAAAAGTTTTTGTTCCGCATTTGGCGTCTGTAGACTGCCGGGGCGCTAGCGTAGACTTACACATACAATACTCTGTATAAGTCCCTTGAGTCTGATAACTCATTCACTGTGTGTCGTAGGTTGAAAACTGTACTTAGGGTTAAGAAGAATTACACCACTGTTCAATGCTCTTTACCTAACCATCCACTGATATAGGTAAATGTCATAGACATAATTTCAAAAAGGTATATCTCACACTATGAAAATAGACGTACAGATATATCAATTTGAAATTGGTGCATAACAACGGATATTCAAAACCAAATATTTGCCGTCCGGCAAACAACCCAGGTGACTTCCTTAAATATCACCGATTACAACGAATCCCGATATAATGAGGATGATCACCCAATTCCCAATAACTTACTCCCAATCATCATCTGTAAAACCATACAGATGTGAGAATCATGCCTGGTAAATACATACCCTGGAGCAAGTGTCTAATCGGGAAATCAGTTTTCCTTTAACTATACACTGTGAAACTGAAACATTGAAACGTTTCGATGGGGTATCCTGGTATTCCTAGTAATGCCTCTTCCATTATCCAGATTCACAACTGTAATCGTATATCTCTTTGCCATCTCTCCAAATTCCTTTATATGCCTTTAGTCAATACCTTCTGTACACCCCTTTAGGCCAAATGGTTTTCTTCCTTCCCTACCGTTCGGCACCAGCCTATGGTTTGGAAGAAGACTATCCAATAAGCATAATGGGTGTACTGTCCTAATCCTAGAAGCACTCGCAACGCGAGAGAAGGTGAAGATAAAAGACACCTGAATGAACTTTATTCCTATTTCTCCTGGACCAGGATCCATCCCCGAACTGGAACAAGTTCCTTTCGAGTTCGTATATAACCATACGATGGATTATCCAATGATCTGGGATCTTCGTAGCGATACGGAGTGTCCTGGAGAAATACAAAGGTGATTTAGGATTGGCGAAGAATACTTGGTTTGGTCGTGAATATTAGTCACATTTTACATTGCCCTCTTATTAATCCCTTGCTTTGTCTGAACTTAATACCTTCTGTACACCATTTAGGCTAATTGGTTTTCTTCATTCACTACCGGTCGGCACCAGCCTAAGGTTTAGAAGAAGACTATCCAATTTGCGTAATAGGTGTACTATCTCCTAAACCAAGGAGTACTCGCAATCTGAGAGAGAAGGTAAAAGGAAAAGAAAACTGAATAGTCCTATTCGTTTTCTCCAGAACCGGAAACCTTCCTCGAATTCCTTCGAGTTCGTATATAACCATACGATGGTTTTTTCCAATGGAAGTGGACGTTTGTAGTAATACGGGTGTCCTGGAGAAAAGGGTAAAAGCAGGAGTGGCAATGAGGTCTGCAACTCTGACAATCCAAAAGCCAGTGTTAAGAATGTTCGGTCAACTTGGTCACTGAGTCATAGTCTAGGGTCGGGTCAATGGTCGCTGCCAAAGAGAGAGAGAAAAAAAACACTCAGCGTGCACTCTAACCTAGATCAGAATGGTTATCACTTTATCTAATCGGGAAACCTCCCACTGTAACCTCAAATTCTCCTCCAAACCTGAAAGAAGAATTAGTCGGGATAACCCGAGGAGTAAACTAACTCATCAGTGGGAATCGGGATCCAACTATCATCGCATGATAACGTGACGGAATCCGCTCACGGTGTCACACTCCAGAAGGTATGCGCATATCTGGCAAGTTTCAGTTTCTTTAGAAACTCCCGATGTGATTTTTACCCCATGCTCTTATGACCTTGGCGTGAGGTCAAAATATCATAAGTCACATGTCAAGTTCTACCCATCATTGTCTAGGTTAATTTGAACCCACCCGTACATACCTTTGACGTAGGCCAAAATAGTAGTACGACTGTCCCAAACCAACGCATCTATCTATGCAACAGATAAATACCCGGCAGGTACGAAACGCTATGCCTTGGCGTGAGGTCAAAATACATAGCTTGAATACTAATGACTATTTAACTGAAATGATGGAGGGCTACGAATGGTTTCTGGCGAAAACCTTTAACGTAATGAACTTGATATCGTTGAAGGAACGGATAGCTTTTTAGAAAATATAGTGACGAAAACCTTTACTAAAGAGGTCACTCCCGGTGAAGGGATCTCGGCTCTTTCCCCGTAGAATGGGGTGCAGGATATTCCAAATGAATACCATGATGCAAAGCAAAAGTAATCGGCTATAGTGAAGTTAATGCCCTGACGCAAACTTCTGTCCAAGGGGTCACTCCCGGTGAAGGGATCTCGGCCCTTGCCTCGTCGACTGAGGAGCAGGATATTCCAAATGAATACCACGATGCAAAACAAAAGTGAATGTCCTTGCAATAACAGCTTTTTGAAAAGTGTTCCAACAACATCAGAATAGGTTTGTTTTAACTTGCATTGATCCGAATCAACGCAGTCCCATCAATTGATCAAACCACAAAGAACGAAAATATACTGATGTACGTATATGTCATCCGCATTCGCCACTGGGTCCCGTCATTACCCGTTAGGTTAGCTAACTAACGACAAAGAGGGGACTGGACTAGCGCGGATGTAAAACATATACAACATCTACTAATATATATACCAATATATAATATTTCGCTCAAGGCGTGATAAAAAATGCAACATCACAGAAATGTACAGCATCACAGAACAATACAGATATCTGGGATCCCCGGGTTTCACAGAGCCACTACTGAAACCCGACGTTCCCCTGGTCGTGTGGATAGCCTGTGCAATGAAATCCTAGACCCCTACGGGCGCGGCAAGTTACCCGCTAAAACCTGAAGCGAGGCAGCCCCCTTCAGCAACGTGAATGGACAACCCGGCACTTCACGGAATCCGGTAACTTTGGCACCCCTCCTGGGTCAACCTGTACCCCCTACGAGTGCGGCGAATAGCCCGCCAATTCTAGAGCGAAGCCCCGTCCGTCTCAATGCCATGAGTTGCGGGCTTGTTGCCTTCTAGAACCCGGCTATCCGTGCACCCCTCCTTAGGGTAATCCTAGTACAGAATATAAAATATACATACAACGGGTACATCGACCGCAACCTGGTCGTGCCCCAAAATAATAATACAAACAGGCAGTGACGGCAGTCCACATGTCGGACGCTCGCCCCGCAATATCAAATGTACATAATACAACAAAACTGTACTACCACTGCAACCAGGCTATCCCCCTCGACCGATCCGCAACATCACAGCAAAATCACAGAACATCAACGTGAATGTCACGTTCGCAAATCCGTCTAACCGGGCTATAGCAGTTAGACAGGATTTACCGATCAAGTGACATTCATGGTGAAAGGTTCCTAGGCACCCTATAGTAGTCTCACAAGGCATCAACCATGCCAATTTACAAAAATTATGGTGCCGAGAAACCCTAATACGGATCGTCGGCTAGAATCCTAGGCGAAAAACGAATCTAGTTAACATTTTATCTAAAGGAGAGAGGCTACAACCTTTGTAGATCCGGTTCTCCACTTCCTTAGCTCCACGTAGGGGTCCTTTCGCTGTCCATCTCGAATCCTAGACTCAATCGTCGGCTTCATCGGGAAAACGAGCGGGCAATGTCGTCGGCTTCGTGCCGAAGATGATCTACGTCGAGGTTGCACAAGTTCAAGCTCCAACTTCACCAAGTTGTGAAACTTGTGAAGAAAACACCCAAAACAACTTGGCAAGAGGTAGAGGGTGAAGAAATAGGAGGTGGGTTCACTTTAGAATTGGATTTCTCACTTTAGATCTCAAGTTGCCATTGATGGCATCAAGGTTTCTTTCTTGAAGAAGAAGGTCAAGAAGAAGAAAGAATATGATAAGTGTTGAATTAAAATGAAAATAATTCAATACTTATCATAAGCAAACCATAGTTGAGTGTAGAGAATAGACCATGGTTAGTTGGATAGGTTAGGGTTAAGCAAGAAGACAAGAATGGTTAAGAAGTCAAAGCTTCATGAAACTTCAACTAAAAACAAACTTCTCCACCATTCTTATCTCAATCTTTTCTAAATAAATAAATGAACAAATAAATAAATAAATGAATAAGCAAAACCCTAATTATCACCTAACCATGGTTTAATTCTTCACACTTAACCAAATGATCAAGTATCATCAAACATGATACAAATATGTGCACAAAAGTATATCACATATACAACTTGCACATCAAGTGAGAAAATCCTTTTAAAGTGAACCAATACTATTTAATGCAAAGTAATATATCAAATATATAATTATACATTAAATCATTAAATCAACATTTGATTCAATGATCCGGTCACGCCGCACATAACCGACTAGTATCCAATGTATCGATTTGTCGAATCAATGATTCGATAACTAGGTCATATCGAATATAACCAATCGAAACATTTATCGCGAGAATGAAATGCGGTATCACATACACGCATTATTCTCGCTCCCGCACATATCTCATATGCGCCCCTATTTCGTTTCGCTTGAGCTAGGAAACCTCAGTGTAGGACTCTAAAGACTCGTCAATACGCCAGTAGCAGATGATGATCATATCAAGCACCCACAAGCCGCAAGCGGTCTGCTAAACGTAACGGCCATCCAGGTATTGAGCGATCAGAAGATCGACGAGCTAGCCCGCTCACACTCCTGTGAATCCAACCAGTAACACTTATCGTACAGTCCGGTCTGTTCGTCTGATACGTCGCATATCAAGTCTATGGGTGGTAAAAGTCAGACCCCAATAACCGATAAGTCGTGCCGATGTGAGGCTCATAACGGGTCGAGAAACTACTGGTAACACTTACCAGCAAATCTCTGATCAGCCCTGGCCAGGGACTTCCCTGTTACGGCCAATCGAGCACAGCGCAACATCAACCCCCAATACCGGGAGAGACGAAACCCCTCCTATCGCTCATTGCCTCCATGTGACTCGGGACTGTACCCAAAGACCACCGTTTTGCACGCCCTCATGGACGTGGTAAGGTGGAGATCAAAGCACAGTGGGAATCACACAAGACTCTATGACGATCTCGGGTCTACAGACTAACCTGCACAAGTGTCACCTGAGAACTGCCATCTGACGTGAGGTATAATACCATCTGGGAGTTCTCGGCGAGTCCGTCCAGTGTACCCAGTCTCCACTGAGCACCCGTACACCATCTCTGATGTCAAACACCAATGGATATGGGATCATCCATCGCTCATCTCATGGGTCGAGAAGCGTATACGCTAGTCTACACTGGTATATCGATGCCCCGTCTCGATACACCCACGAGTAGGGACCTTGAAGGATGTACTTATGGACTACCATGTCCCCACTAGTATGATCTGCATCATAGTCCAGGCAATCAAGTACACATCCTAAGGGCTTTATCAACATGTAACTATAAGACAGTTTAAAGAGACAAGTGTACATGTTAAGACAAAGAGTAACCAGATAGCATACTATCATATCGAGCAAGAAAGTCATCTCTATATATGTCCAAGCATCCAATATAATATACATCATCTGTACAATACTGGCCTCTAGGGCATACATACAACTAACACACGGTCGCAGATATAATGTAAATACTGTGAACTAATGTGTTTAAAATATCCGATCGATCAAATTTGAACAAGTGGGCCCCCAAGTACTACTGTAGCACATCAAGAAATTCTGGGCCCAAAATTAATATTCCAAAAACCCTACTATCAACCCAGAAAGCAACTGCAGAAATTTGACGCAGTGATCACACTATAGTGCGGCGGAACCGCGGCGTAAAGGGGGTTTTGGCCGCGGTTCCGCGCTCCTATAGTCGACTCACTGTATCGAATTTCTACAGAACTCTTAGAACTTCCATTACATCACTTTTCTACAACCTGAAAAATTTTTCGAGCCAGGAAAAATTCGACAGAAAACTGATGTGAAGAAAACGCGGGTTTTTGGAATTTTGGTCGATCGGAAATGTAAAACACATTAGACAAAGCTAGACTATGTTAATGGCGAGGCTCTGATACCACTGTAAGTGCACGGCGGCGCTCCGGCCGTCAATCCGACGCCAAAGTGCGGAAGCGAAAAACTTTAATTTTGCAAACTAGCAAACCGGCACCACCGCGCACTAAACACCCGGATCGGGCCATTAAACTAGTCCTAGCTAACTACAAGATGGGGAAGAGATATACCGAGTGATCCGAGTCCTCCGGTATTCTCGTCGTCGTCCCGATCTCCCACGGAAACTCCGGTCGTCGCCTCCTTGCCGGAAGGGCACCACATCGTCTGCATCTTTTACGGGCTCCCGCCTCTATACCGAGGCAACTCGGGCGCGAAGTGGGCTAGCCGACGCGTCCAAGATTTGCTGTAGGCTAGTGTAGAGTCTATGTCTCTTTGGGGTTTTAGTTTCCATGGAGGATTGAGGAGGAGGTTAGGAAAATTGGTGCTTCCAATTTTCTAGCAAGAAGAATATGAGGTGAAGAATAATGCCACCACAACAAAATGAAACTCTCTAATTTTTCTCTCCCTCTCTTTCAAATGTGTGGCCGGCCTCATACTTATGAGAATGGTGGAGGGATAAGCATAAAACATGAAGGAGGTGAGTGTAGTAAAAGGTGGAGGGTGACCACATCCAAAGCAATGATAACCATCTCAAATCAATTCCTAATCAACTCTAATCACCATGAATGCAAGAAATGATGATAGAAAAGAATGGTATCAAAAGATGCTCTCATAATTAATCCATATGCAAGAAAAACCCTTCCACAAAAGTTATTTGCAAACTTGCAAATAACCCCCTCCATCGGAAAAGTCCGGCCGGGAAAGAACAAAGGAAAACCGGCCGGAACGGAATGCAAACTGGCAACTTCAGAAAATTGATCCCGTAATAAATTACAGGAAAACCCCGCTACTGCATATACATGCCCGTATTTGTATTCCCACTGAACACAAATGCAAAGAGACAAAATCTACACTGTACTATACTAGGATCTGGCTTAAACCAAAGCCGGCTAGTAATATCCGTCCGATCCTGATCCGTGCAATACCGCACGTATCTGATCGAATCCTGCCATATCTTCATACGGCCTCTACAGCGTTTCGCCCGAAACTTGAGTAACTGTAAGTGTGGTGGACTCTAAAGACTCGTCAATACTATGGCTGTGGATTTAACCACTAGCACGTCAGATGTATAAGCCAATACGTGACGGGCCACCAGCTATTGACCAAAAGGAACGTCGATGAGCGAACTCATCCTGACACCCTACCGAGCCTGTCAGTGACAATATCCGTCCAGTCCGGTCCATTCATCTATGAGTATCGCAAGGCGGGCCTAGGGGTTGGTAAAAGTCAGACCCCCAAAAACGGTACAAGTCGTGTCGGAGTGTAGCCCAGAACACCCTGAGACACTACTGGAATACCTACCAGTAAATCTCCTGCCTTGGCCAAGGACTTCGTGTAATGGCTCTCCTAGACACAGCGCGAACTCACCCCCAATACCGGGAGAGACGAACCCCTGAAGATCCGCTCACTGCCTCCATATGGCTCGGGACTGTACCCAACTAAAACTTGTTTGCACGTCTCCTTTGAGCGTGGTAGGGTAGTAATCAAAGTACAGTGGGAACTCACACGAGACAAATGACGATCCCCAGGTCGATGAACTAACCTGTACACATGTCACCAGGGAACTGCTATCTGACGTCAGGTATAAGACCAACTAGCATGTTCCCGGCGAGTCCTGTCCGGTGTACTCATAACCCAATGAGCACCTGTATACATCTTAGGTGAACCAACTGACACCAGTGGCTTGTGAGACCGGCCACCGCCCCTCGTCGGGGTCTCGACTGTATACACTAGTCTACTCTGGAGAATCGATGCCCTGTCTCGAAACTCCCACGACTAGGGACCATTTAAGGATGTGCTTATAGACTACCAGCTCCCACGTATATGATCGCCCTCATACTGCTGGCAGTCAAGCAAGAATCCTAGGGGCTCTATCAACGTGTAATAGCGACCTGTCAGGTCACCTAAAGCAGTACACGACGATAAAGGTAAACCAGATAGCATACTATCATCGCGAGTAAGACTGTCCTACCGGGATAGGTCCTCCCTCAATCATTGCAATCACGTACCTGTGATCCAATAATTGACTTTGAGGGCACTATCTCCAACAACCGTCCCCTAGGCCCGCCATGCAATATTCTCAGACGAATAGACCGGACTGTGCGGAGACTGTCACATTCAGGCTCAGTAGGAGTTCGGATGGGTTCACCTCATCAGTCTTCTTATCAGCATCTACCTGGGGAACGTTACGTACAGCTAGTACCGCTTGCGGCCTGTGGTTAAACCCACTGCCAGCGTAGTGTCGAGTCTTTAGAGTCCCACACAGAGAGCTATTCTCCTTTGGGCAAAACAGAGTAGAGGTCGCATGGTTTTGCCACAGTGTTCGTTCACATCCGCGCACTTGTGCACGTTTGGTGTCCGGGCAGTTATTACTAGCGGGCTTTGGTTTAAGCCAGATCGTAGTATGCGTTTTGGGATTGGTTTTATCTCGTTTGTATTCGTATTCTTCGGAACACAGATGCGGGTGTGTATGCACGGTTGACAGAGACAGCGGCAGAGGATTCTCATTAAGGTTGTTGACCGTTGACTTCTTCTAAACCCTAATGAGAATAAGAAATATGATTAATAATAATATTAATTAAGTATTTTTGTTCCATGTTTAAGTTGAAAGTTTGACTTTGTTGACTTGTTGACACTGTTGACCGGTTGACTATTTTGGACTTGTTGACCATCATCATTTCAATGGCTATCATTTCATGGGTATGACTTTTGCTTTCTTGTTGTTCACAAATTGCCTTAAATGCATGAAATGATAGTGCCATTGACATGAACCATCATAAATACTTGATTATTGTTATTATCATGATTATTTTTGGTTTTTGAGAGCATGGTTGTAAAAGTCTTCTCTCATTCTATCATTTCCACTCTCTCTCATCCAAGCTCTCCCTCTTCCTCTTGCTCATGGTTCTCTTGTCTCATGAGTTGAGAAACATGAACCATTGAGATAAAACCCTAAAAACACTTCTCTACTCACTCTAGTGTACAAGGACTAGCAAGCCAAGTATTTTAGTTTCCTCTCGATTGAGGTTGGAGCCAAAGGTAAAAGCTTTCGGGTGGATCCATCTTCGGCACAAGGAGACGACGAGGTGAGGCCGATCCGACCACTACATGGTGAAGAAGAGAAGGAGTTCAAGACTAGGTATAACCCCTAACATAATAGTTAAACTCTTAGTTAGGTTGTTAGATAGTTTGTTTAGCAAAGATCCGGTTTCTAGTCCATGTTACCTTCACAAAAAAATATTGTTTTTTCACCATTTCCGCATCCCCGAAAGAACCGGGAAGGGTAACGTGGACTTACAGTGGTATCAGAGCCTAGCTAAACACTATCTAGCATGTTAGCAAAGTATCTATAATTTCGATCGGAGAAAAAATCACAAAACACGTCCGAAAACCATGCTTGCTGTCGATTTTTAAAACTGCTCAAAAAATAATTTGACATATCTTAAAAATCGTTTCAGGTTTTTTTTTAAACACACAGCAAAAACGATCCAGCGAGTCGACTAACTCACCACGGAACCACGGCAAGAACATGCTTCTTGCCGCGGATCCGCGGCCGAGTTGACTCGGCCGTGGATCGGTTTTGCTGTAGTGTGTTTTGTGTGGTGTTTTGGGATTTTTGGAATATGTTGTTTCTGCCCAGATTTTCCAGAAAACAAATTTGAGTTTGGGGTGGTTACAAATCCGTATTTTGATCGAACTTCTGTAGACTTTAGCTAATGGGTTATATCTGTGATGTGATATATGTATTGAACGTCTGCTAATCGCTATACGTCGATTAGTGGGGGTTATACATATCTGTGATCTGCAAAGTTGCTGGTATGTGTATATGAATTCGTTGGATTGTCGCGGATGAATAGCCGGGGGGTTGTGAGATGAGAGTTTTCTTTAACTTTTCATTTGATGTAATATGTAATTGATGTAATATTATTTGTATGGCCGTACATCTGGGATGAGGTTGTAGCTGCCATTGTATATTATTTCATTTACTGATTTTGCTCCTAGGATAGACCCAAGGTAGGGTGCACAAACTACCGGGTACCTCGAAGTGCCGAGTGGCCTCCTTACGTTGTTGAGGGAGGTTGCTTCACTTCGGGTATTTGGCCGGTAGTTTGCCGCACCCGTAGGGGTCTAGGGTGGGATCTTGGCTATTCATCGCGACCGTGTAATCCGCTTTTCGTTGCAGGCTCGAATGAAACGTGGATTCCTAGTATATCCAATGTGTTCATCTGTGATCTGGAATGGCTATCATTGCATCTGACGAATGTAAATATCCATATATGATATCCATTTAGGCGTTGCTTATGTTTTGCATCCGCGCTAGTCCATCCCCCGCTCTGTCGTTAGTTAAGTAACCAAACGGGTAATGACGGGGCCCCGTGGCGAATGCGGATGGTATAAGCGTACGTCATATTTTCGTTGTTTTCTGCAATGGTAGGATTAAATGATGGGACGCATTAAATTAATGCAAGAAAATAAACTAAAGTTAAAGTCGTTGGAACAATTTCAAAACCACTCGGTTTCTTTTCAAAAACAACTTTTAAACGCGGAGCTTAAGCCAGTCCTTTTAAAAGCTATCACGTTCCATCGATTATATCATGTTCACTACGTTCATGGTTTCGCCAAAACCATTCGTAGCCCTCCGTCATTTCATATGGATAGTCAATAGTATTCAAGCTGTGTTTGTTGGCTAAAGTGAAGGCATAGTGATTGGTAGCTATTGGATATTCATATGCAGTATAGATAGATGCGTTGGTTTGGGACAGTCGTACTGCCTTGTTGGCCAAAGTCAAGGGTAGGTACGGGTGAATTCAAATTAACCTGGAGAATGACGGGTAGAACTTGACATGTAACTTATGATTTTTTGGCCAATGTCAAGGTCATAAGAGCATGGGGCAAAAATCCACATCGGGAGTTTCTAAAGAAACTGAAACTTGCTAGCACTGCATACCATTTGGAGTGTGATGATTCTGGTAGGATTCCTTCAATTTTGTCACACGATGATATTTGGATCCCGATCCTACTGTGAGTATATGCTACTCCTCGGGAAATTTCTCACTTAACGATCAATGCTATAAACCAAGTAGGTGTCTAGAAAGGTGTTAGCGGGGCTACGCCCATATGGAAAAGAGGTTATTTAATTAAGAAACTTCGCGAAAGCGTTGGAAAACCTCCCTCTAAGTACCAACACTGGCCTGGCTGAACGGTTAGGCAAGTATTGTATTGTGAGATTGATCCCGACTAATTCTTCCTTTTTGGTTTGAGGAGGAATTCGAGAAACAGTGGGAGCCATCCTGTTTAGACAAACTAAAAACCACTCTAAACTTGCAAGAGCATCATGCTAAAGTGTTTCTTCTCTCTCTCCTAATTTCAGCGACCAATCATCATGACCGGACTTAAGTTATTACTAGATAAAAATATACTGACAGGGCCAAACTACAAAGATTGGCTCAGGAATGTCAAAATGGCAATCACTTATGACAAGCTGGGGTATCTTCTCACCACCAAAGCTCCCCCTGTCCCAGGTCCCACCTCCAGCGTCGCGGATAAGGAAATCCGTAAGACCTAGGAGATCGACTGCGCGAAGGCCAAGTGCCTCGTGCTTGCCTCTATGGACAATGAACATCAGAGGAGGCATGAGAATATGAACCTTGAATCCATATTTCTCCATACAAAAGAACTGTATGGAGAGCAATCCCGTATCGCCACATACAAAGTCTCGAAAAAGTTGTTTTCGACGAGATTGGCCGTCGGATCATCGGTAGCGGAACACGTGCTTAAGATGATTGGCTATATTGAAGAGCTCACGGACCTTGGGACCACGTTAGAGAACGAGCTCTATACTGACTTGATTCTCCAGTCCCTTCTTTCCACTTACACCCAGTTTACCCTGAACTTCAACTTGCAAGAAAAAGAAGTTGAACTTTCAGAACGTGGGAGCCATCTTGTTTAGATAAATTAAAAACCAATCTAAACTTGCAAGAGAATCATGCTAAAGTGTTTTCTTCTCTCTCTCTTAATTGCACCGACCCAGTGACCAGAAATAGGTTATATCTAGATAATAAAATGACTGAATCTGACTGTTATGACTGGAAAAGGTCTGTCCAGATGTCCATTGCCCATGACAAGCTAGGACACCTCTTGACTGATCCAACCCCTGCCGTCTCAGGTCCAATTTCCCCTATCACGGATATTCATATCCGCAAGACATCGGAAAAAGACTGTGCGAAAGCCAAGTGCCTCGTGTTAGCCTCAGTTGATGGTGCATACCAGAGGCAGCACGAAAAGATGGACTTAGTTTCTATCTTTCTCCATAAAAAAGATTTATATGGTGAGCAATCTCGTATCGCAAGATATGAGACCTCGAACGAATTCCTTCCAGCGAGGTTGGCTATCGGGTCCTCTGTACGGGGCAACGTCTTTACAGAGACCAGCTATTTTGAGCTCACGGACCTGAAGACCACGTTGAAGAACGGGTGAGATGCTGACTTGATTCTACAGTCTCCACCTTCTACCCTGAAGCAAAACCAGGGAAGTAGAAGGAAAGAGAATGGCAAAAGTTTCGGGACTGGATATAGTAAAAGAGGGACGATCATATTGTTACAGGAATGAACATTGGCAGAAGGATTGCAGGGCTAGCATACTCAGTAGCCAGAATTCGAAGCATGTTGTGACTTCGGCTTCGGGTGTGTTTGTAATAGAGAACTGTATGTCAGTTAACCCTACTTCCTTGGTATTGGATACCGGATCAGGATCTCACATCTGTAATTCGTTACAGGCTCTGAGAAACCGTAGGGTTATCAAGATAGGTGATATGACTCTCAGGGTTGCTAACGGAATGAGCATGTATGCTGAATCCGTAGGGGAGTATCATCTTGGACTGACAACTGGGCAGATATTGATTCTGCGTGACTGTTTTTATGTACCAGGTGCGACTTGTAATATCATATATGTATCCTTACTTTCTAAGGATGGATATGATTTTACTTTTGTAAGCGATGTGGTCAACATCCACCTAAATCATGTTCTGATTGGGTCAGATACATTAAAAAATGGGATATACGTATTGAATCAAGATCAGATTTTCAGTGTCCAGAACACACCTAAAAAAAGTCTCCGGAATTAAATCAGACTTTCTTATGGCATTGTAGACTGGGTCACATTAATGAGACACGATTAACAAAGTTACATAAAGAAGGATACTTGGATCCGTTCGAGTACCAGTCTTATGCCACTTGTGAATCTTGTCTCATGGGAAAGATGACAAAGACTCCGTTCACTGGACACGGAGAAAGAGCAAGCGAGCTCTTGGAACTCATACACAGTGATGTGTGTGGTCCAATGTATACACATGCGCGAAGTGGTTATTCATACTTCATTACTTTCACAGATGATTTCTCTAAGTATGGACATGTCTTCTTGATGAAGCATAAATCCGAGGCCTTTGAGAAATTTCAGGAATACAAGAATGAAGTTGAAAAACAAACAGGCAAAAGTATCAAGACACTGAGATCTGATCGAGGTGGTGAATACTTGAGTGCCGAGTTTCTGGGCTACTTAAAAGAGAATGGAATTCTCTCTCAGCTTACTCCTCTATACACACCACAACACAACGGTGTATCGGAAAGACGGAATCGAACCCTATTGGATATGGTTCGTTCCATGATGAGTAAGGCTGAGTTACCGCGATCCTTCTGGAGTTATGCACTAGAAACAGCTGCATATCTTTTGAACCAAGTTCCTACTAAGTCAGTGCCTACCACACCATATCAGATGTGGAGTGGGAAGAAACCCTGTCTTAAACACTTTAAGACATGGGGGTGTCCAGATTTTTTTAAAAAGCAGCATGCGGACAAGCTCGAGGCACATTCAGTACAGTGTAAGTTTGTGGGATACCCAAAGAACTCTAAGGGGCATCTTTTCTATTACGCAGAGGAACAAAAGGTTTTTGTTTCTCGTCATGCCCGCTTCTTGGAAACTCAATTTTTGGAAAATCAGATAAGTGGGAGCTCAATAGAACTGGAAGAAATTCCAGAACCACAAGCTATTACTGAAACCTTGGTGGAACCAGAAGGTTCAGGAGAACCGGACATCCCAGCGCCACTCCGCAGGAGTAGTAGGCAGTCTCATCCGCCCGAGAGATACTACGGTTTTCTCATAGCGGTGATAGAGAGGATTGCACTATTGATTATGGTGAGCCTACTAGCTTCCAGCAAGCCATTCAGAGCGGTGACTCGGTAAAATGGTTGGATGTAATGCGAACCGAGATGAAGTCCATGTACACCGACAAAGTTTGGACTTTGGACTTTGCTCCAGAAGTGGTAAAACCCGTAGGCTGCAAATGGATCTTCAGAAAGAAGATTGGTGTAGATGGACAGGTTGAAACCTATAAAGCTAGACTTGTAGCGAAAGGTTTTCGTCAAAGACCTGGTTTGGACTATGACGAGACCTTTTCTCCAGTGGCTATGCTCAAATCCATTCGGATCCTTCTTGCCATTGCTGCCTTCCACGGTTATGAAATCTGGCAGATGGACGTAAAGACGGCTTTCCTAAATGGAAATTTGGATGAGTGCGTCTATATGGATCAGCCGGAGGGATTCATTCAGAGTGGGAGCAGCGGTAGAGTTTGCAAGTTGCTCAAGTTTATCTATGGACTAAAGCAGGCATCGCGGAGTTGGAACATCTGCTTCGATGATACTGTCAAAGAATTCGACTTTATCAAAAACCCAGATGAACCATGCATGTACAGTAAGATTGTAGGGAGAACTGTGGTATTCCTCGTCTTGTACGTGGATGACATTCTCCTAATAGGAAATGATATTCTTATACTACAGTCAGTCAAAGGATTCTTGTCACAGAGGTTCTCCATGAAGGACCTGGGCGATGCCAACTACATTCTGGGGATCCAGATCTATCGTGATAGATCTAAGAGGAAGTTGGGACTTTCACAGTCCAGGTACATAGACACCATACTGAAACGATTCAGTATGGAAGATTCCAAGCGCGGTAATCTACCGGCTTGTCACGGAATCACCCTCTCTAAAGAGATGTCTCCCAAGACTGATTTGGAAAGGTCTCGCATGTCATCTATACCCTACACATCTGCGGTAGGCTCTATAATGTATGCGATATTATGTACCAGACCAGATGTAGCATACGCATTGAGCGTTGTAAGCCGGTATCAGTCGGACCCAGGGGAGAAACACTGGATAGCAGTAAAGAACATTCTCAAGTACCTGAGAAGGACTAAGGAGATGTTCTTGGTGTATGGCGGAAATGACCTCCAGATCGAGGCCTTTGCAGACTCCAGCTTCCAGAGTGACAAGGATAACTCCAAGTCCATGTCAGGTTATGTCTTTACCCTCAATGGAGGGGCGGTTTGCCGGAAGAGTTTCAAGAAGGAAACCGTTGCTGACTCAACTATGGAAGCGGAGTACATAGCTGCTTGTGATGCCGCAAAAGAAGCTGTCTGGATGAAGAAGTTCCTCACGGAACTTCAGGTGGTTCCTACCATTGTTGATCCAATACCGCTCTATTGTGACAACAATGGAGCTATAGCTTTAGTGAAGGAACCCAAGTCCCATCAGAAGTCCAGGCGCATTTTGAGGTGGTACCACCTGATCAGGAAGATCGCAGATCGCCGGGAGATCGAGGTGAAGATAGTAAATTCGAAGGATAACACTGCAGATCCATTCACGAAGGCCATACCCCAGACTCAGTTCGAGGGGCTGATCGAGATGATAGGTCTTCGATACGCCAGTACATGGCCCTAGTGTAAGTGGGAGATTGTTTGTGTATATGCCCTAGAGGCCATTACTGTATCATACTAGCTTGTATATTACTTAATGGAAGCTTGGGATATTCACAGTTGTATAGACAATCTTGCTCAAAATGGTAGTATGCTACATGGTTTGTTTCAACTTTAATATGTGCATGTGTTTCTTTTAGCATATTGCTTATACATATTAGTGGAGCCCTTAGGATCTTGCTTGATTACCAGCGTTGTGATGGCAGTCACACTTGTGGGGGCTGGGTGATCTATAAGCACATCCTTATACAGGTCCCTAGTCGTAGGATTATCGAGACAGTGCATCGATACTCCGGAGTAGACTAGCGTATACGCTTCTCATCCCAGCAGGAGAGATGGTCTGTCCCACAGCCATCAGTACGTCGTACTGGAGATAGTATGCGGGTGCTCGTTAGGTTACGAGTACACTGGACAGGACTCGTCGGGAACTGTTGGTTGGTATTATACCTATCGTCAGTTATCAGTTCCGAGGTGACATGAGTACAGCTTAGTCCGTTGACCTGACACTGTCACTTCGCCTCGAGTGTGTTCCCACTGTTCTTTGATTACTACCCTACCACGGCTAAAAGGAGTCGTGCAAACAGGTAGTAGTTGGGTGCAGTCCCGAAGCACTTGGAGGCAGCGACGGTTAGACAGGATTCGTCTCTCCCGGTATTGGGGGTTGATATCGCGTTGTGTCTAAGAGAGCCATTACACATTGTCGACCCTGGCCAGGGCAAACGAGATATACTGGTAGGTTTCCATTGTTATCTCTGGGTGTTCTGGGCTATACTCTGACACGACTTGTACCGCTATTAGGGGACTGAAGTTCGCCACCCCCTAGGCCCGCCATGTGATGTTCTTAGACAAACAGACCGTACTGTACGGAGATTGTCACATACAGGCTCAGTAGGAGTTCGGATGGGTTTACCTCATCGGCCTTCTTATCGACATCTACCTGGGGACCGTTACGTACAGCTAGTGCCGCTTGCGGTCTATGGTTAAACCCACTGCCAGCGTAGTGTCGAGTCTTTAGAGTCCCACATAGAGAGTTTCCCTGCACTGAGCGAAAGGTGTAGAGGCCGTATGGTTTTACGGCAGGGCTACGTACACTTGTGTGCGTATGCTGTTCGAGCAGTCAATACTAGTGGGCTTGGTTTAAGCCGGATCCTAATATTGCACGGATGGATTTGTTTTGTCTTCTGAGCATTCGCATTCTACGGAATGTGGATGCGGATGTGTATGCACAGTTGTGAGGAGCGAAGAGGAAGGAGGTGCCTCATTAGGGTTTTGACAGTTGATTCGGTCGAAACCATAATGAGGCGGACTCATTAGGGTTTTGGCAGTTCGTTCAGTCAAAACCATTATGAGGAGGGGACATTATTTACTAATCTTTTTAGTGATTATTATGTGATGGCTAATTGCTTTGACCATTTGACCATACTTGACTTTATTGACCATTTGACCAAAGTTGACTTGGACCTTCATGAGAGGTCTAGAGTTTTCTTTGGTTTTCTTTTTATTTTTGGATTATGATAATGGTCAAGTCAATTGTTGCCATCAACTTAATCTTGAAAAGATTAGTAATGATGATAGTGGTGTATTATTACAACCATGGTTCATTCTCTCTAGCACAATAATTCATTTCTCATTTCTCATTCTCTCTCTTGAAAAGAAATGAGAAAGTCCCATGGTTGTTCTCTTTCATCTTCCTCCTCTTAAAAAATTCCTTTGATCTCATGTGTTGAGAGAAAAAGGATCCATATAGAAAAACACTTCCATCTACCTCTTCTACACATACTAGGACATCAAGACTAGCAATCTTGTTGCCCAAGTTGCCTCGGCTCGAGGTGGAGCTCGGAGTACAACTCTCGGGTGGATCGTCTTCGACTCAAGAAGGCCGCAGAGGTGATCAAGATCCGGATCGACCCTCGGAGCGTGGATGGACGAGCGGGACAGTGGAATGAAGACCCGAAGGACCGGTGTCGTGAGTTATAATCTCTATGGCATAGTAGATAGCACCTCTAGTAGTTTGCTAGTTTGTAGTTTAGCAAAGATCCTTCTTTTAGTCCATGTTGCCTTTTCGCCAAAAATTGTTTTTCGCCGTTTCCGCCTCCCCGTAAGAACCGGGGTGAGCAACGTAGACTTACAGCGGCGTAGGAATGTCCTGTTCTTTCGAACCCTCTGGTTCTACTAAGATTTCAGTAATAGCTCGTGGTTCTAGAATTTCTTCCAGTTCTATTGCGCTCCCACTTATCTGATTTTCCAAAAATTCAGCTTCCAAGAAGTAGGCATGACGAGAAACAAAAACCTTTTGTTCCTCTTCGCAATAGAGGAAATATCCCTTGGAGTTCTTTGGATATCCCACAAACTTTCACTGTACTGAGCATGCCTCGAGTTTGTCTGCATGCTGCTTTTTGAAAAAAGATGGAGATCCCCATGTCTTAATGTGCTTAAGATAGGGTTTCTTCCCACTCCATATCTGATATGGTGTGGTAGGCACTGTCTTAGTTGGAACTCGGTTCAAAAGGTATGCAGCTGATTCTAGTGCATATCCCCAGAATGATCGCGGCAACTCAGCGTTACTCATCATGGAACGTACCATATCCAATAGGTTTCGGTTTCGTCTCTCCGATACACCGTTATGTTGCGGAGTGTATGGAGGAGTAAGCTGAGAGAGAATTCCATTCTCTTTTAGGTAATCCAGGAACTCGGCACTTAAGTATTCACCACCTCGATCAGATCTCAGTGTCTTGATACTTTTGCCGGTTTGTTTTTCTACTTCATTTTTGTATTCCTGGAATTTTTCAAAGGCTTCAGATTTATGTTTCATTAAGAAGACATATCCGTACGTTGAAAAATCATCCTTAAAAGTAATGAAGTAAGAATAACCGCTTCGCGCATGTGTAGACATTGGACCGCACACATCGCTGTGTATGAGCCCCAAGAGCTCGCTCGCTCTTACTCCGTGTCCAGTGAACGGAGTCTTTGTCATCTTTCCTTTGAGACAGGATTGACAAGTTGCATATGAATGATATTCGAACGGATCCAAATATCCTTCTGTATGTAACTTCGTAAACCTTCTCTCATTGATGTGACCGAGTCTACAATACCATAAGAAAGCATGATTTATTTCTGGAGACATTCTTTTATGTGTTTTCTGGACATTGAAAATCTGTGGTTGGTTTAATACGTATATTCCATTGCTTAATGTACCCGACCCAATCAGAACTTGATTAAGGTGATTGTTTACAACATTGCTTACAAATGCAAATTCATAACCTTCTTTAGACATTAAAGATACAGATATGATTTTACAAGTTGCATTGGGTATAAAATAACAATCCCGTAAAACCAAAACATGTCCATCTTTCATTCCCAAGTGATAGTCCCCCACGGACTCAGCAACCATGCCAGCTCCGTTTGCAACTCTGAGGGTCACATCACCTGCCTTCAAAACCCTACGCTTTCTTAATGCCTGCAAAGAATTATAGATATCAGATCCTGATCCGGTATCCAATACCCAGGAAGTAGAGTTTATTGATAGACAGTTTTCAATAACATACACACCTGAAGCCGAAGCCACAACTTGCTTCGGGTCCTGGTTTCTGGCCTTCCAAGCCCTGCAATCCTTTTTCCAGTGTCCACTCTTGTGACAATAAAAGCACTCTTCTTTCCCCACATGCTTTCCCGCTACCTTTGTTGCTTTTGCTTTTCCCTTCGCATCCACTTTACTAACACCGCCCCTTGGTTTGGTGGGGGCTTTCTTCTTCTTTCCCTTAGCTTTTGCCTTGGACCTAGAAGAGGAAGGTCCTCCAACAAACAAAGTGGATGTTTCCCTTCCTTTCTGTAGGGTGCCCTATGCACACTTCAGCTTCTTTTTCTTGTAAGTTGAAGTTCAGGATAAACTGGGCGTAAGTGGAAGGAAAGGACTGGAGAATCAAGTCAGTATAGAGCTCGTTCTCTAACGTGGTCCCAAGGTCCGCGAGCTCTTCAATATAGCCAATCATCTTAAGCACGTGTTCCATTACCGATGATCCGACGGCCAATCTCGTCGAAAACAGCTTTTTCTAGACTTTGTATCTGGCGATACGGGATTGCTCTCCATACAGTTCGTTCGTATGGAGAAATATGGATTCAAGGTTCATATTCTCGTGCCTCCTCTGATGTTCATTGTCCATAGAGGCAAGCACGAGGCTTGGCCTTCACGCAGTCGATCTCCCAGGTCTTACGGATTTCCTTATCCGCGACGTCGGAGGTGGGACCTGGGACAGGGGGAGCTTTGGTGGTAAGAAGATACCCCAGCTTGTCATAAGTGATTGCCATTTTGACATTCCTGAGCCAATCTTTATAGTTTGGCCCTGTCAGTATGTTTTTATCTAGTAATAACTTAAGTCCGGTCATGATGATTGGTCGCTGCAATTAGGAGAGAGAGAAGAAACACTTTAGCCTGATGCTCTTGCAAGTTTAGAGTGATTTTTAGTTTGTCTAAACAGGATGGATCCTACTGTCTCTCGAATCCCTCCTCAAACCAAAAAGGAAGAATTAGTCGGGATCAATCTCACCGTACAATACTTGCCTAACCGTTCAGCCATGCCTGTGTCGGTACTTCGAGGGAGGTTTTCCAACGCTTTCGCGAAGTTCCTTAATTAAATAACCTCTTGTAACATTTTCAAAAATATAAAATATTAATTTTAGGAATTTTTATAATTTAATATTATTTTATTGATTATTTTAATATTAAATCTATAATTAAATGCAAATAAATAGGAAAAATTTGAGAAAAATTATGGAAAATTCTAAAATAGGGTAAATTAGAGAATTATGACAATTTTAAGTTTTTGTGATTAGTTTGACACTAATTTAGTGCTAATCGCGATTAAAAATCGCTAATCGGACTTTTTGGCAATTTGTTGCAAAACTTGCACATATCACTTTTTTTCTACACTTGTGCATTTTTCTTGCCATGATTTATCATTTGGGTTTACTATTCTTGTGAGAAGGTTTGGATTAAAAGAAAAGGGAAAAAGAAAAAGAAAAAGAAAAGGAATAAAGAATGGAGTTGGTGAGAGAGAGGTATGAGGTTTACCTTAACCAACACTTAGCCATTTTTCCCTCAATTTCTCTTCCTCTCTCACTCTCCCTGCTGCTGTTGCCCTAGCCCTTTCCCCCCTTCTTCAATCCCTCTCTTCATCTCAAAAACAACCCCAAAAGCTCACGTCCGTTTCATTAAAAGTGTGCACGAGCCCGATACCTTCAAGATGGACCAAAAAAGCGTGGATTTTGACCACTAGGGGCAACTCAAGGATTTTCTTGAGTTGCCAAGTGAGGTAAATTCTGAAACATTAGCTTAGTTATAGCATTTCCCTTTACCCATGCTTAGTTTTTAATCGATATTGTGTGATATTAAGGAATTGAGAATAATCAAGTTAGGGTTTGAGGAAACTTGTGTTGTATTGGGAAATTAAGCTCAGTTAAGGTTATACCAACACCTTAGTGTATGAATTGGAACCCAAAACCTGAAGCTTAAAACAGAATACGGATTTTAGAAACCGATATCGGGGAAAAACTGGAATTTGCCACTGTTATTAAGAATCTGCTAACACCCCGAGACTCCTAAAATAATATTGAGTGGACAGTGAGATGTGCAGGCACCATTGAACCAACACCCCAAACCCTAGCCCCCAACTCATCCGTACGGCCGCCAATTTCTCCTAATTGGCCGCAAATTGCGGCCTGGGTCCCACCTTCTTGGCTCGTATTGGTTCTGTAGCTCCTACATGTTTATGTTAGACCCCTGGTATATATAGATTTGTATAAAGTGACCTAGGGTGAAATCTGGGACACATTTCCTAAGTTGCTGTTTTGGATTCGTGTTTCCGTATTCCGTACTTTTAAGTCTGAAATTGTGGATTGTGTTTTGCCTCGACTATTTGGCGTTTATACGACGATATAGAGGATTTATTGATGGTTTTGAAGGCGTGCCATAGGTTCTCACCTTTAGGCCCCTTATCGTATCGTTTTGGATTTCATGCGCCGTTTTAGCTTGGATGTGGTTTTAATGCGCATATACGATATTTTGATGTGTAGGTACCCATGAAGACTTCGGGACGACAAGCAAATGCGCGGTGACGTCCGCAAATGATGATGCAAGGTGAGTTGATTATATCTACAGGGGGAAGTCGGGTGGATGGCGTATAGCACCCCCGCAGTCCGTAATTAGTACTATGTAGTATACTTATATGTGTGATAGCTATAGTGTGTTATGGTTAGTTAGGGGTAGAAATAACTAGCGTAGTTCCTAGTTGCGAACCATAGGATAGAATTGCACCCACACGCATACACTTGCGTGTTTCTTATACTTGCACGGTGTTTGATGATATGGGATGACTTTGGAGTTGAGTCGATGATGTGGGCTTTGTGCCGCGAGATCGGTGATTTGATATGATTCGTATTTGGGATACGAAATGTGATTCTTGCGGGCTTGGGATATGTGTTTACCCCCGCATGCATACTTCATTGATGGTATCGATTTGTACTAGACATAGAGTAGTACCCCCAGACTATATGATCTGATGATAGTGATACATGTTATGTGACGAGATAGTGAGATGTTGACCTGTACCCAGCAATTGGGATGCCGTACGACGATTTACCGTATGAGCTTTACATTGATGATAGATCCGCGCTCATGACTTGAGGATGTCAGATGATATACTGTATCGTACGCGATACTATTGAGGCGGGATCACCGACTTATATATATATATATATCGACTCAGATGTTAGGCGGTTTCCTTACCTGTAGTTCAGCTTGTTAGTTCAGCCGTATAGTTAGGGTAGTTGTTAGAGTAGATTAGACTTCTTACCTATTTCAAAAACTAACGAATCGTGGGCATTTTTAAAGACAGCTCAAGGGAATCTACGGATATTTCAAAAACGACGTATCTTTTCATAAAAACACCGTAGCCCCTATTTTCAAAACCCCATGATTCGTGTTATTTCAAAAGGCACCAATTGTAGGACTTATGTTAGATTAATGCAGATTAGTTTTAGTTACGTCTAGTTTCAGCTCCCACTCCCTTTTTGTGGTTCGCTTTGCATCGCATTCCTATATTATGTTTCATACTCCATTATTGATATCATGCTGTTAGGACACCAGCACCATTACCGATGATGCGTATGTACCACGTACACTTACTTGCCGGCTCACACACATCTTCATCGGTAATTGCCATGTCACGCACACCTTAGAAAATATATTATTGCTTGACATAGCCTATTAGCTAATAGTTTAGACATTGTAGTTATTACCTGCTACTTCATGCATACTGTTATTCATTGTTATGCCGCATTCATGGATTCTCATGCATATATTCACTATTTTACGTGCTATTGAGGTTTGGATTTGGATTTCTATGAGATTTTCTGGATTTGGAGGAAAACCGCAATGACACAAATAATCATATTCTCTCTTTTAAAATAAAAAGTGCGGTTTTCCATGATGTATGAGTCGTCCACCATGAGTTTGCTGATGGATTTGGAAACCCGATTCGAGGAGACGGATGAACCGTTTCGGGTACATGGTAGACCCGGTGCGGTACCCCGGGGCAAGAGGAATGTGGTGATGACGTTGAGCCTGGCAGGGGAGTACTACCTACCGGTGATTTTACCCGACGCGTCGGATATCCGGAGGATACCGTCGTGGTCTTGAGATTTATGGTAGGGGCCGGTCTGGACTGACGGCGCCCTAGATATTGTGGTTGAGACTTTGAGATATCAGGATATTGGGATTTCGTTTTGTGCCGGTGCTAGGCACAGTTTTATGCTGATTTCATTATGATACCTCATCTTAAAAATACAAGGGAAATCTCACTAAGTATGAAAACAGTTGCTTCATGTAAATGTATTCTATTTTCACGCATTCATATCTCATTCATATGCTATATTGTTATCTGAGGCACTGACACAGACACATGAGATTGCACTCGGGTTAGATATTTACCCTAGCCTTGCTATAGGCTGCATGTATTATATTGAGGATTTTATATACTGATCGTATTGACCTAGGATTATGTCTTGCTTTCGGTTTCTGCTTGTAGATATTTCTATTCACGAGTTGGCAACTCACCCCCGTTGTGCCACAGTTCTTGCAGGTTCTGCCGTACAGGTCCCTTTGCGGCATTTCTGGCACACTAACTTCTTGCGGGTGATTTGCTTTTGGTAGGTGGATTCTTTCACATCAAGAACCACCATTGTACTTATTTATTTCATTGTATCTAGAATTTCCATCAACCAAAAACTTGTTTATTGTTTCAGACTCAGACTTAGGTGCTGTATTTTTCGACCTTAGAGTCGCGCTTAGTAGTATTGCGGTTTTCTTGTTGCTTTTGAGCTTTTTTTTGGATTTGATCCTCGCCACTTGGCGTTGTATATTATATCGTTGTGTGGTTGTGACCGTCGATTGACGAAGAGCTAGCTCCCGCTTGGGGATGCCTTTATCATTGCATATATTGTTATCCTTGTTGTACCCCATTCGGGGCCAGTTTTACAAAAGAAACTCTGCCGAAATTTTTAGAAAAGACTGTACTGTTTTTAAAATGCATATTCGGCTTAGTTATTTAAAAACCTTGATTTCAAACATGCTTTTCTTCACTCCTTTAAACAAATTTCTTTACTTATTCTTAAAATTGGTTTTAGATTTCTGGGCTTTTGGCTTACTTGGATCAGATGGAGTCCTATAGACTTCATATGGTTCAAGGGCCAGTCACGTGCTCTTTCGGGTCGTGACAAAGTTGGTATCAGAGCGCTAGGTTGACCTTGGTTCGAGTCTAAGTTTGACTATGTGGAGCCTAGGGCATTTATATATATACGGAACTTAGGCTTGACCTTACGGAACTTAGACTTGGTCGAGGGGGTATTAGACCCGAACTTTCGTCGCGTAGGATGACCCTTGGTTGATGGAATAGGTGACTAAAGTAGAGTGACGTACCGTTGGTATGTTCCGCGGCATACTTACGACACACCACTCCGCTTAAGGAACCTTAGGATGTGCATATTTTTCGAGATCAGTGATTCTCCTTATATCCAGGATCATACATCCATTTGAGATTCCCGATTCTATTAGTTTCATGATCATACCTTCATTGATGCTGTTCTTTCCTATGATCATGTATCCACTTTGGATCTGTTGTTTCCTTTCTTGCCATTGATGTGCTCTCTTTGATACTCGACTGAGGTTCCTGTCACCATGTTTGAGCGCAGTTTGGGCTGCTGCTAGGGTTACGACCGGTGTGAGCTCGTTTGGTACGAGGGCCGACCATTGTGTTTTCTGGTGACATGGGAACGTCTCGGGTTAGTGTTGTGGATTGTGACCTCTAGTGGAGGCGAGTGCTTGGTCTTGCACCGGATGATCGGGTCATTGTTAGAGCTGCCAGTTGAGAGAGGACTGTTGATGTACAGCATACCTCAGAGATTGTGATGTCGCCTACCGTGCGGACAGATGGACCAGCTGTTGCTGAGATTGACAGGATGTCGCTTCCGAAGCTTACGAGCTGGGATTGCCGTAGCTTTCAGGCAGATATGAGACAGATGATAGCTAGTCCACCCGATTTGAGAGACGAAGGTGATTCGTCCGACTTTGCGCCAGAGCGGGCCCAGTTGAGTTGAAGATTTCCAGTGTGGAGAGTCTTACTCAGATCTAGAGCAGACCGATTCAGAGATGACCGCCAATGTGTTGCCTTTCCTGGAGGATTGAGGAGTTGTTCGGCGTACAGGCGTATGAGCCAGTTGTTGCTGCAAATGATGAGATATCGCCCAGATGGTTGGAGCTACTGCAGCGTGAGCATATACCTAGAGAGATGATAGCGAGTCGCTAGTCACCTGAGGATAAGTGACTAGGACAAGTGGTTCGTTCGTTTACCGATGCGAGGTCATCAGATAGATTGTTTCCAGCTAGAGACGACTTCACGCAGGTTCGTTGAGAGTCGATAGAGACGATCGAATGTCAGGAGCCCATTTTCCAAGTTTAAAGTATACGGAAAGACATGCAGGTGATTCTATGGACCCTCTAGAAGAATGAAACCCTTGTAAGTCGATGTACTTCACCCCAGTACTTGTGGGGAGGCGGAATTTTCAAAAACTATCAAGTTTAAACAACGAACATCGACTAACCGCTTGAATCGAAGCTAAACTATAAATAACCGTATCCAATGAGTTTCTTTTCACTAGTGATTAGGGATTATACCTAATGAAACCGGTCCTTCGTCTTTACGTCCTCCTTTGTTCTCCTCGACCTTCTCTAGGTAGTAGACGATCCACCCGAGAGCGAAACTCCAAGCTAAACCTCTAACTTGAGGTAACTAATCAACTTTGATTGCTAATCAAAGATGAAAGGATGATGTAGAGTGTAGGTTATGGATTGTTTAGTCTAACTAATCCTTTGATCTCAACACATGAGGATTAAGGATTAGGGTTTGAAGATGAGAGCTTGAGGAGAGAGAATGTGAGATATGATAATGAGAGAAGAGAGAGAGTGTATCATAATATTATGAAGCATTCTTATTTTTCAATAATGAATAAAAAGAAATGAATAAGCATGCTTCATGAAATATCTAGTGGTGATTCATTAGCATGAGTCATTAAGCAATAAATGTGCATTAATGAAATGAATGAATCACCACCATGACTCACTCTCTTATCCAAAAGAAACCTCCTTAGTCACATCTTCTAGAAGCTTCTCGAGTAATTACGAGAACGCCCCTCCGATCCGTAAAAATACGGAAAAACTTTAGACTGAAAAAATCCAATAACCGGATACCAGTAACTGGCTTAAACCAAAGCCGACTGGTAAAAACTGTCCGAAAGTCGTACGCGCGTAAACGCACGTATGCGTCCGAACCCTTTGTCGCAAAACCATGCAACCTCTATATCGTTTCGCCTGGAGTAGGAAACTCTCTGTGTGGGACTCTAGAGACTCGACTACTACGCTGGCAGTGGGTTTAACCACAGACCGCAAGCGGCACTAGCTGTACGTAACGGTCCCCAGGTAGTTGTCGATAAGAAGGCCGATGAGTAAACTCATCCGAACTCCTACTGAGTCTGATGTGACAATCTCCATACAGTCCGGTCCGTTCGTCCAAGACTATCGCATATCGGGCCTAGGGGGGCGGCAAGCGTCTGTCCCCCAATAGCGGTATAAGTCGTGTCGGAGGGAAGCCCATTACACCCTGAGAAACTACTGGAACCTACCAGCAAATCTCGCTTGCCCTGGCCAGGGACTTTGCGTAATGGCTCTCTGACACAGCACGATATCTACTCCCAATACCGGGAGGGACGAATCCTGTCTAACCGCCACTGCCTCCAAGTGCTCGGGACTGCACCCAACTGCCACCTGTTTGCACGACTCCTTTGAGCCGTGGTAGGGTAGCAATCTAAGAACAGTGGGACACACTCGAGGCGAAGTAGCAGTGTCAAGTCTGCGGACTACGCTGTACTCATGTCACCTGGGAACTGTTCACTGACGACTGGTATCAAACCAACCAACAGTTCCCTGTGAGTCCTGTCCGGTGTACCCGTAACCTAACGAGCACCTGTATACTATCTCCAGTACGACGTACTGACGGCTGTGGGACAGACCATCTCCCCAACTGGGATGAGAAGCGTACACACCAGTCTACTCCGGAGTATCGATGCTCTGTCTCGATAATCCAACGACCGGGGACCTGAATAAGGATGTGCTTGTAGACTACCCAGCCCCCACTAGTGTGACTGCCATCACAACGCTGGTAGACAAGCAAGATCCTAAGAGCTCTATCAATCCGTACACTCACATATTAAGATAGAAAAAACCAAGTAGCATACTACCATGTTTAGCAAGACTGTTATATACATGTGAATATCCCAAGCTTCCATTAAGTAATATACAAGCTAGTATGATACAGTAATGGCCTTCTAGGGCATAAACACTAACAATCTCTCACTTGCACTAGGGCCATGTACTGGCATATCGCAGACCAATGATCTCGAGCAGCCTCTCGAACTGAATCTGAGGAAGGGCCTTCGTGAATGGATCAGCAATGTTCTCTTCTGAAGCAACTCTCCGAACCTCGATCTCCTGACGATCAATGATCTCCCTGATCAGGTGATACCGCCTCAAGATGTGTCTGGACTTCTGATGGGACCTTGGTTCCTTCGCTAAAGCTATAGCTCCGTTGTTGTCGCAATACAGAGGTATTGGATCAACTATGGTAGGAACCACCTGAAGTTCTGTTAGGAACTTCTTCATCCAGGCTGCTTCTTTTGCGGCATCGCAAGCAGCTATATACTCCGCTTCCATCGTCGAGTCAGCAACGGTGTCCTGCTTGGAGCTCTTCCAGCACACCGCCCCTCCATTGAGGGTAAAGACATAACCCGACATGGACTTGGAATCGTCCTTATCACTCTGGAAGCCGGAATCAGCAAAGGCCTCCAACCTGAGGTCTTTTCCGCCGTAAACCAAGAACATCTCCTTAGTCCTCCTCAGGTACTTGAGAATGTTCTTTACTGCTATCCAGTGTTTCTCCCCTGGGTCTGACTGATACCGGCTTACCACGCTTAGTGCGTAAGCTACATCTGGTCTGGTACACAGCATCGCATACATTATAGAGCCTACCGCAGAAGCGTAGGGTATAATAGACATGCGTTCCCTTTCCAAATCAGTCTTGGGAGACATCTCTTTGGAGAGGGTGATTCCGTGACAAGCCGGTAGATTACCGCGCTTAGAATCTTCCATACTGAATCTTTTCAGTACAGTGTCGATATACCTGGACTGCGAAAGTCCCAACATCCTCTTGGATCTATCACGATAGATCCGGATCCCCAGAATGTAAGAGGCATCACCCAGGTCTTTCATGGAGAACCTGTGTGACAAGAATCCTTTGACAGATTGTAGCATAGGAATGTCATTTCCTATCAATAGAATGTCATCCACGTACAAGACGAGGAATACGACACTTCTGGCCACAACTTTACTATATATGCACGGTTCATCTGGATTTTTGATAAAGTCATATTCTTTGACTGTCTCATCAAAGCAGATGTTCCAACTCCGCGATGCCTGCTTTAGTCCATAAATAGATTTAAGCAGCTTGCATACTTTCCCGCTGCTCCCACTCTGATTGAAACCCTCTGGCTGATCCATATAGACGCTCTCTTCTAAATTTCCATTCAGAAAAGCCGTCTTTACGTCCATCTGCCAGATTTCATAATCATGGAAGGCAGCAATAGCAAGAAGGACCCGAATGGATTTGAGCATAGCCACTGGAGAAAAAGTTTCGTCATAGTCCAAACCAGGTCTTTGACGAAAACCCTTTGCAACAAGTCTAGCCTTATAGGTTTCCACCTGTCCATCTACACCAATCTTTTTCTTGAAGATCCATTTGCATCCTATGGGTTTTACCCCATCTGGAGCAAAGTCCAAAGTCCATACTTTGTTGGTGTACATGGACTCCATCTCGGTCCGCATTGCATCTAGCCATCGTACCGAGTCGCCGCTCTGGATGGCCTGCTGGAAGTCAGTAGGTTCATCATCATCTATGATGCAATCCTCTCTATCCCCGTCTATGAGAAAACCGTAGTATCTCTCAGGCGGATGAGACGGCCTACTACTCCTGCGGAGGGGTGCGGGAATGTTCTGTTCTTCTTGAACCTCTGGTTCTACCAAAATTTCAGTAGCAGTTTGTGGTTCTGTAATTTCTTCCAGTTCTATTTCGCTCCCACTCTTCTGATTTTCCAAAAATTCAGTTTCTAAGAAGCGGGCATGACGAGAAACAAAAACCTTTTGTTCCTCTGCGTAATAGAAGCAATATCCATGAGAGTTCTTTGGATATCCCACAAACTTACACTCTACTGAGCGTGCCTCGAGCTTGTCCGGATGCTGCTTTTTTACAAAAGCTGGACATCCCCACGTCTTCAGGTACTGAAGATAGGGTTTCTTCCCACTCCACATCTGATATGGTGTGGTAGGCACAGTTTTGGTTGGAACTCTGTTCAAAAGATGTATCGCTGATTCTAGCGCATACCCCCAGAAAGATCGCGGTAACTCAGCATTACTCATCATGGATCGTACCATATCTAATAGGGTTCGATTCCGTCTCTCCGATACACCGTTGTGCTGTGGAGTGTACGGAGGAGTAAGCTGAGAGAGAATTCCTTTCTCTTTTAGGTAACCTAGGAACTCGGCACTTAAGTATTCTCCACCTCGATCAGATCTTAGTGTCTTAATACTTTTGCCTGTTTGGTTTTCCGCTTCATTCTTGAATTCCAGGAATCTCTCAAAGGCCTCTGATTTATGCTTCATTAAGAAAACATATCCATACCTAGAGAAATCATCTGTAAAAGTAATGAAGTAGGAATAACCACCTCTCGCATGTGTAGACATTGGACCGCATACATCACTATGTATGAGTCCTAAGAGCTCGCTCGCTCTTACTCCTTGTCCAGTGAATGGAGTCTTTGTCATCTTTCCTTTGAGACAAGATTGACAAGTGTCATAAGTTTGATATTCGAACGTGTCCAAATATCCTTCTCTATGCAACTTAGTCAACCTTCTCTCATTGATGTGACCCAGTCTACAATGCCATAAGAAAGCTTTATTTAAATCTGGAGACTTTCTTTTTAGTGTGTTCTGGACATTGAAAATTTGGAGTTGGTTTAACACATATATGCCGTTATTTAGAGTACCGGACCCAATCAAACCATGATTAAGGTGGATGTTGACAACATCTCTTACAAACGTGAAATCATAACCTTTATTTGATAACAAGGAAACTGATATGATATTACACGTTAAGCTGGGTACAAAATAACAGTTATGTAAAACCAAAATGTGTCCACTCGTCAATCCTAGGTGATAATCCCCGACGGACGCCGCTCCCACGCTAGCTCCGTTAGCAACCCTGAGGATCATATCACCTTCCTTCAGCATTCTACGGTTTCTCAGTGCCTGCAATGAATTGCAAATATGAGATCCTGACCCGGTATCCAATACCCAGGAAGTAGAGTTGATCGACAGACAATTCTCAATTACAAACACACCTGAAGTCGAAGCCACAGCCTGCTTCGGTTCCTGGTTCTTGGCGTTCCACGCCTTGCAATCCTTCTTCCAGTGCCCTTTCCTGTGACAATGGAAGCACTCATCCAGGCCAACTACCGGTGCTGCTTTCTTTTTCTTTCCCTTCCCTCCCACCTTACTAACACCTCCTCTAGGTCTGGGTGCGGCCTTCTTCTTCCTTCCTTTGGCCCTAGCCTTGGACCCGGAAGAAGATGAACCGCCAACAAACATAGCGGGTGTTTCCCTTGCCTTCTGCAAGGTGCCCTCTGCACTCCTTAACATGTTCAGGAGTTCCGCAAGTTCAACTTCTTTTCCTTGAAGATTGAAGTTGAGGATAAACTGGGCGTAGGTGGGAGGAAGGGACTGGAGAACAAGGTCTGTATAGAGCTCATTATCCAAAGTCGTCCCAAGGTCTGCGAGCTCTTCTATATAGCCAATCATCTGTAGGACATGTTCACCTACCGATGATCCGACAACCAACCTCGCTCGAAATAATTTCTTAGAGGTCTCGTATCTTGCTATACGAGATTGCTCTCCATAAAGTTCCTTTGTATGGAGAAATATGCCATCAAGGGACATATCCTCGTGCCTCCTCTGATGTTCATTGTTCATCGAGGCAAGCACGATGCACTTGGCTCTCGCGCAATCTAAATCCCAGGTTTTGCGGATTTCCTTATCCGCATTACTGGATTTGGGACCAGGGACAGCAGGTGCCGTAGCGGTGAGGACGTACCCCAGTTTGTCATAGGTCAAAGCCATCTTGACATTCCGCAGCCAATCTTTATAGTTTGGCCCTGTCAGTATATTTTTCTCTAAAAGTAACTTAAGTCCAGTCATTTTCAGGGTCGCTGCAATTAGGAGAGAGAGAAGAAAACTCTTTAGCATGATGCTCTTGCAAGTTTAGAGTGGTTTTTAGTTTATCTAAACTGGATGGCTCCCACTGTTTCTCGAATCCTTCCTCAAACCATAAAAGAAGAATTAGCCAAGACTATTCTCACCGTACAATACTTGCTTAACCGTTCAGCCAGGCCGGTGTCGATACTTCGAGGGAGGTTTTCCAACGCTTTCGCGAAGTTCCTTAATTAAGTAACCTCTTTTCTCTGGGGGCGTAACCCCGCTGACACTTTTCTGGACACCTACTAGGTTTATAGCATTGATCGTTAAGCGACGAATATCCTGATAAGTAGCATATACTCACAGTAGGATCGGGATCCAAATATCATCGTATGATAATGTTGAAGGAATCCTACCAACATTCATCAAACTCCAAATGGTATGCATCTCTTTGCAAATTTCAGTTTCTTTAGAAATTCCCGATATAAGTTTTTGCCCCATGCTCTTATGACCTTGACGTATGCCAACAAATCATAAGTCACATGTCAAGTTCTGCCCATCATTATCTTGTTAATTTGAACCCACCCGTATATACCCTTGACGTATGCCAACAAGGTAATGCGACTGTCCCAAACCAACACATCTATCTATGCAACAAATGAATACCCCAGCAGCTACCAAACACTATGCCTTGACGTATGCCAACAAGCATAGCTTGAATACTACTGACCATTCATAAGAAATGACGGAGGGCTACGACTGGTTTTGGCGAAACCGTGAACGTAGTGAACTTGATATAACCGAAGGAACCTGATAGCTTTTTTAAAAGGAGTGGTTAAATCTCCGCATTTAAAAATATCTGTTTTAAAAATAACCGAGTGGTTTCTTTTAAATTGTTCCAACGATTTTAAACTTTGGTTTGTTTTACTTTGCATTATAGATAATGCGTCCCATCATTAACCTATCATTGCAGAAAACAACGAAAATACAACGTCCTCTTATGCCATCCGCATTCGCCACGGGGTCCCGTCATCACCCGTTAGGTTACTTAACTAACGACAGAGCGGGGGCTGGGCTAGCGCGGGTGTAAAACATAAGTGGCGTCTAAATAGCTATCATAATATAGATATTTTACATTCGTCTGACGCAATGATATTCATTCCAGAACACAGATAAACAATATTGGATTTGCAAGCAATCTGTATTTCTTTTGAGCCTGCAAGAAAAGACAGATTACACAGTTGTGATGAATAGCCGTTTACCCCACCCTCGACCCCTACGGGTACGGCAAACTACCCACCCGGTAGTCTGTGTACCCCACCTTGGGCCAGTCCTAGGAGCAAAAACAGTAAAATGAAATAATACAACGGTGGCTACAACCGCAACCTGGAAGTGCCCCGCGAAAATAATATTACAACAAATTACATTTACAACAAATGAATTAATCAATAACCCATTGCTAACCCCGGCTATACACCACAACAGTCCAATACAGTTTATATGCACAAACAGATATAACCATTTCAGAAATGTGCAACCCCCTGCCAACCGACATACTAGCAGTTAGGGGAGGTTTACGAACACATTAAACAATCACAGATATAATCCAATACGCAAATACTGTACAATTCGATCGAATAAACAATATCAATATTGCTCCAAAATCTGCTCTGTTAAACAGTAACCTGAGCAATAATTAAATATTCCAGAAAACCCCAAATGTCACAGGGGACCCACACAAGAAAGACGAGTCCATGACTCGGCTAAAGCGCCGCGGAAGGGCGGCGGATCCCACCGATCCGCCGCGCTTTCGCGGCCGAGTTGCCGATTCATGGGCTCGAATTTCTTGGGTGTTCTCCTGGACTCCTTTCTAGCTCTCTGAACACACCTGAAAAATTTTCTGACATCGTTTTAAATTCGACAGAAACTAGTATTTTTTAGGGTTTTCCGGTTTCGTTTTTCCGTTCGAAATTCGTACAAATTTGCAATTAAGTTATTTATTGTTTAGCGAGGCTCTGATACCACTGTAAGTCGATGTACTTCACCCCAGTACTTGTGGGGAGGCGGAATTTTCAAAAACTATCAAGTTTAAACAACGAACATCGACTAACCGCTTGAATCGAAGCTAAACTATAAATAACCGTATCCAATGAGTTTCTTTTCACTAGTGATTAGGGATTATACCTAATGAAACCGGTCCTTCGTCTTTACGTCCTCCTTTGTTCTCCTCGACCTTCTCTAGGTAGTAGACGATCCACCCGAGAGCGAAACTCCAAGCTAAACCTCTAACTTGAGGTAACTAATCAACTTTGATTGCTAATCAAAGATGAAAGGATGATGTAGAGTGTAGGTTATGGATTGTTTAGTCTAACTAATCCTTTGATCTCAACACATGAGGATTAAGGATTAGGGTTTGAAGATGAGAGCTTGAGGAGAGAGAATGTGAGATATGATAATGAGAGAAGAGAGAGAGTGTATCATAATATTATGAAGCATTCTTATTTTTCAATAATGAATAAAAAGAAATGAATAAGCATGCTTCATGAAATATCTAGTGGTGATTCATTAGCATGAGTCATTAAGCAATAAATGTGCATTAATGAAATGAATGAATCACCACCATGACTCACTCTCTTATCCAAAAGAAACCTCCTTAGTCACATCTTCTAGAAGCTTCTCGAGTAATTACGAGAACGCCCCTCCGATCCGTAAAAATACGGAAAAACTTTAGACTGAAAAAATCCAATAACCGGATACCAGTAACTGGCTTAAACCAAAGCCGACTGGTAAAAACTGTCCGAAAGTCGTACGCGCGTAAACGCACGTATGCGTCCGAACCCTTTGTCGCAAAACCATGCAACCTCTATATCGTTTCGCCTGGAGTAGGAAACTCTCTGTGTGGGACTCTAGAGACTCGACTACTACGCTGGCAGTGGGTTTAACCACAGACCGCAAGCGGCACTAGCTGTACGTAACGGTCCCCAGGTAGTTGTCGATAAGAAGGCCGATGAGTAAACTCATCCGAACTCCTACTGAGTCTGATGTGACAATCTCCATACAGTCCGGTCCGTTCGTCCAAGACTATCGCATATCGGGCCTAGGGGGGCGGCAAGCGTCAGTCCCCCAATAGCGGTATAAGTCGTGTCGGAGGGAAGCCCATTACACCCTGAGAAACTACTGGAACCTACCAGCAAATCTCGCTTGCCCTGGCCAGGGACTTTGCGTAATGGCTCTCTGACACAGCACGATATCTACTCCCAATACCGGGAGGGACGAATCCTGTCTAACCGCCACTGCCTCCAAGTGCTCGGGACTGCACCCAACTGCCACCTGTTTGCACGACTCCTTTGAGCCGTGGTAGGGTAGCAATCTAAGAACAGTGGGACACACTCGAGGCGAAGTAGCAGTGTCAAGTCTGCGGACTACGCTGTACTCATGTCACCTGGGAACTGTTCACTGACGACTGGTATCAAACCAACCAACAGTTCCCTGTAAGTCCTGTCCGGTGTACCCGTAACCTAACGAGCACCTGTATACTATCTCCAGTACGACGTACTGACGGCTGTGGGACAGACCATCTCCCCAACTGGGATGAGAAGCGTACACACCAGTCTACTCCGGAGTATCGATGCTCTGTCTCGATAATCCAACGACCGGGGACCTGAATAAGGATGTGCTTGTAGACTACCCAGCCCCCACTAGTGTGACTGCCATCATAACGCTGGTAGACAAGCAAGATCCTAAGAGCTCTATCAATACGTACACTCACATATTAAGATAGAAAAAACCAAGTAGCATACTACCATGTTTAGCAAGACTGTTATATACATGTGAATATCCCAAGCTTCCATTAAGTAATATACAAGCTAATATGATACAGTAATGGCCTTCTAGGGCATAAACACTAACAACCCTAACTCGACTTAATGACCGTGTGAAAGCCTTTGAACCTTAGGGTTTGCGGCAGTTCCGCGGCGCCATTAGTGAGGCTTGGGTTTGCCCTTCTACGGCTGGACCACCGACGCTGTGGCATGTACTAGATGCTATTAAACTGTACCCATGATGTGATCTCTTGGGGGATTATGAGGTTCTGACGAGCCGATCGGATGATTCGACATCATTCGGATATCATGTGATGGGATGCTTTGCTTGGGAGACTCCAGATACGAGTATAGCCGTTGGAGCATGGTCCATGCAGCCACGATAAGATGAGTCCGAATCAGTCGACATTGACGCAGAGTGAAGAAAAGAGTTCGCAAGATATTTCGGCGAGATGACGTCCCACTCCGCTGACATCAGAGATGTGATACACACCCAGAGGTGTTGTATATGGATATATCTTCCAGAAAGAAGCGCGATAAGTATGCAGCCGTTCCGGAATAAGCTTTAGCTTCAGCATTGGATGACGACTTCCGGGCATTTCGGCAGGATGAGATTTGAGAAAGGAACCTCGACAGGACTTTTCTGGAGAACGATACGAGAAGACCTGGACCCAGGAGTGGTCGTATTGCGCACACCCAGCAGGACAGAGTTCGGCATTGTCGACGAGGTAGTTGACCAGGTTCGGATAAAGGAACTTACCCAGATGCGTTGCGAATTGATCAAGGACGGACGAGTGATGAGTATTCCTCCGATGGTTAGGACGTGTTCCCGAGGACCTGTTCGGCCTGACATCTTCTACAGAATGATGAAGCTACAGAGTACGCGATTTCGAGTCCGTGCGAGAGACATCAGATTTACCGTGGCCGAGAACAGTGCAGTGCGTAGATAGCTTGGCGTGGCGTCATAGTGGACGATGATAGAGACAAGTGGAACAAGAGGTTCGTGCGAGACACTGACGAGCTGTCATTACTTTCCGTCGAGACTAGAGACCTGATATGCTTACAGAGGCGTTGGGATGCGACCAATTTCCGAAAAAATGTCGTGCTGAGGAAACAAATGTCTTTTGAGCGAAAGGAGATTATACAAGGGTACCAGCCTTCGTACAGTTCGGCTTAGGCATGATTGGAAGAGACCCTGAGCAGGATTCCTTTCCGGACATTGCTGCAACGATGCTTGCACCCAGGATCAGATGTTGTGATGTGCTTTCAGAGAGCCAGAGGCCGACGCCAGTGATATGCTGCCTTACGAGTGGTCGTGAGGTTTGACCGAGAGGTGACCAGAGAAGTGCCAGAACGGAATCGTCCCCGTTAGCACACCTGACAGGGCCGATGAGCCGATCGACCGCGAGATAGGAAATCTGCAAAGAAGATAAGGACCCAGAGTCAGAGCATGCCAGACCGTGATTAAGAGGCAAGTAGATATCCAGCGCTGCTAGCAGTGGATGCACCGACTCCTTCTCGACCTCGAAGGAGGAACTACCGACGACGGTATTTATGATTTGTGATTTTGTGATTCGATTATCACGTATCCGTCATTTTGGATTTCGGTATTTGGGCGTTCTGTTTGCATGATTTAGTTTTGATGACTGAGTTTCATGATATTGGTTTCATGCACCCATTGGATATTTATATATTTTGCGCAGAGTTTTTACATTTGGATATTGATTGAGATTTCATGCCTACCGTATGCAGTGATTTGATTTGCACTTCCAGCGTAGTTTTCATGCACCTTTAGTGTTTTGACATATGATTTTGGTGCACGCCAGATGCACTAAATCGGGATTCTTCGTGCATGTGTCATGCACCTGATTTTTTTTCTGTCAGGCACACACGTTGCCTACGACAGATGTTTCGTGCACACCCGTTGCACCTAAATGTTGTTTGTACACCTGTTTGACACATATATGGATTTTGATTCCTTGCGCACCAGACGCATAGGATATTCTTATATATGCATTTTGGGGATTGATTTCTAGTAGAGCAGTATATTTTTATGATATTCTCTCTGTATTGATATTTTCGGAGCTCCGACAAAATGGATTATTACTGAAATTGTTTTAGTATTGGGGGTTTAAATTTAAATTCGGGGACCGAATTTCTTTAAGGGGGGTAGATTGTAACATTTTCAAAAATATAAAATATTAATTTTAGGAATTTTTATAATTTAATATTATTTTATTGATTATTTTAATATTAAATCTATAATTAAATGCAAATAAATAGGAAAAATTTGAGAAAAATTATGGAAAATTCTAAAATAGGGTAAATTAGAGAATTATGACAATTTTAAGTTTTTGTGATTAGCTTGACACTAATTTAGTGCTAATCGCGATTAAAAATCGCTAATCGGACTTTTTGGCAATTTGTTGCAAAACTTGCACATATCACTTTTTTTCTACACTTGTGCATTTTTCTTGCCATGATTTATCATTTGGGTTTACTATTCTTGTGAGAAGGTTTGGAATAAAAGAAAAGGGAAAAAGAAAAAGAAAAAGAAAAGGAATAAAGAATGGAGTTGGTGAGAGAGAGGTATGAGGTTTACCTTGACCAACACTTAGCCATATTTCCCTCAATTTCTCTTCCTCTCTCACTCTCCCTGCTGCTGTTGCCCTAGCCCCTTTCCCCCCTTCTTCAATCCCTCTCTTTATCTCAAAAACAACCCCAAAAGCTCACGTCCGTTTCATTAAAAGTGTGCACGAGCCCGAGACCTTCAAGATGGACCAAGAAAGCGTGGATTTTGACCACTAGGGGCAACTCAAGGATTTTCTTGAGTTGCCAAGTGAGGTAAATTCTGAAACATTAGCTTAGTTATAGCATTTCCCTTTACCCATGCTTAGTTTTTAATCGATATTGTGTGATATTAAGGAATTGAGAATAATCAAGTTAGGGTTTGAGGAAACTTGTGTTGTATTGGGAAATTAAGCTCAGTTAAGGTTATACCAACACCTTAGTGTATGAATTGGAACCCAAAACCTGAAGCTTAAAACAGAATACGGATTTTAGAAACCGATATCGGGGAAAAACTGGAATTTGCCACTGTTATTAAGAATCTGCTAACACCCCGAGACTCCTAAAATAATATTGAGTGGACAGTGAGATGTGCAGGCACCATTGAACCAACACCCCAAACCCTAGCCCCCAACTCATCCGTACGGCCGCCAATTTCTCCCAATTGGCCGCAAATTGCGGCCTGGGTCCCACCTTCTTGGCTCGTATTGGTTCTGTAGCTCCTACATGTTTATGTTAGACCCCTAGTATATACAGATTTGTATAAAGTGACCTAGGGTGAAATCTGGGACATATTTCCTAAGTTGCTGTTTTGGATTCGTGTTTCCGTATTCCGTACTTTTAAGTCTGAAATTGTGGATTGTGTTTTGCCTCGACTATTTGGCGTTTATACGACGATATAGAGGATTTGTTGATGGTTTTGAAGGCGTGTGTCACGACCCGAAAAAGCACGTGACTGGCACTTGAACCATATGAAGCCTAAAAGACTCCATCTGATCCAAGTAAGCCAAAAGCCCAGAAATCTAAAACCATTTTGAAGAATAAGTAGAGAAAACTGGTTTAAAGAAGTGAAGAAATACAGGTTTGAAATCAAGGTTTTTAAATAACTAAGCCGAAGGTACGTTTTGAAAACAATAAGTCTTTTCTAAAAATTTCGGCAGAGTTTCTTTTGTAAAACTGGCCCCGAATGGGGTACAACAAGGATAACAATATATATGCAATGATAAAGGCATCCCCAAGCGGGAGCTAGCTCTTCGTCAATCGACGGTCACAACCACACAATGATAGATAATATACAACGCCAAGTGGCGAGGATCAAAACCAAAGAAAGCTCAAAAGTAGCAAGAAAACCGCAATACTACTAAGCGCGACTCTAAGGTCGAATAATACAACACTGTCTAAGTCTGAAAGAATATACAAGTTTTGGTTGATGGAAATTCTAGATACAATGAATAAAATAAATACAAGGGTGGTTCTTGATGCGAAAGAATCCACCTACCAAAAGCAAGCCACCCGCAAGAAAGTAATGTGCCAGAAATGCCGCAATGAAACCTGTACGGCAGAACCTGCAAGAACTGTGGCACAACGGGGGTGAGTTGCCAACTCGTGAATAGAAACATCTACAAGCAGAAACCGAATGCAAGACATAAACCTAAGTCAACAATCAGTAATATAATCCACAAGAGTACATCTGCGTGTGATAAGGTGGCAAGGTAACATCTAAATATGTATGTGGTGCCAAGTACTCAGGTAATAACATGTCATCAGTATAAGGTATGTCTGCAAGAAGTAAATATGATGCAGTATCAATGATATCAATACACATATATTAGCGTCCCATACCACTAATATTGGTGTAAGGGTATATATAACAGCACCCTCATACCCTGTTATATATACAAATGAAGTATGATAAGTGTAAATCCAGTCTGTATATATATGATCCATGTCTGTATATGATCCATGTCTGTATATGATCCATATCTGTATATGATCCATATCTGTATATGCGTGGAACCCGTCCACCCATCACCCAATGACAATAAACATCATGTATGCAATATGAGGATATAAACAACATCATGGTAAAACATCATGAAACCCGTGCCAAGCATCGACACGTAAATCCTCATCCATATGGGGCTCCGTCTGCGGTATCGGCCCTCGGCCCCGGCAGTACGAGTCAGCCCATGTCCATCTCGGGGCTCCGTCTGCGGTATCGGCCCTCGGCCCCGGCAGTACGGGTCAGCCCATATCCATCTCGGGGCTCCGGTCGGAATCCTCCAGATATCCGCCGAGCTCAAATACAATCACCGGTAGGTAGTAGTCCCTCTGCCGGGCTCACCGTCTATCACACAGCGAAACCGTTCTCGCCCCGGGGTACCATACCGGGTCCACCATGTACCCGTAATCGGCCTCAACCGCCTCCTCGATTCGGGTTTTTATATATCACTCTAGCACCGAGAAAACACATGGTGGACGCACCGAAATATCATATCAAGGGAACCGGGTTTTTAAATGATTACATGTAACATCTTCAAAAATATAAAATATTAATTTTGGGAATTTTTATAATTTAATATTATTTTATTGATTATTTTAATATTAAATGCAATTAAATAGGAAAAATGTTAGAAAAAATTATGAAAAATTATGGAAAATTCTAAAATAGGGTAAATTAGTGAATTATGACATTTTTAAGTTGTTGTGATCATTTTGACACTAATTTAGTGCTAATCGCGATTAAAAATCGCTAATCGGGTTTTTAGCAAATTTTGAGCAAAACATGCACACACTACTTTTTCCACACTTGTGCACTTTTCTTGCCATGATTTATCATTTGGGATTACTATTGAGGTGAGAAGGTTTGAATTAGGGATTAAAAGAAAAGAAATAGAAAAGAAAAGGATTAAAGAATGGGGTTTGGTGAGAAGAGGGTATGGGCTTCTTTGACCTCCACACTTAGCCATTTCTCTCTTCATTTTTCCCTCCCTCTCTTCCTCCTACTGCTGCTGCTGCTTCCTTTCCCCTTTCCTCCCCTCTTCAATCCCTCAAATCATCTCAAAAGCTATCCCAAAACCCTATATCGGTTTCACAAAAAGTGTGCACAAGCTTGAGATCTACAAGATGGACTAAGAAAGCATGGATTTTGGCCACTATGGGCAACTCAAGAAAATTCTTGAGTTGCCAAATGAGGTAATTTTTGAACCATTGTCTTAGTTTTAGCATTTCCTATACCCTATGCAAGTTGTTAATCGATATTATGTGATATTATGGACATGATGAAAACCTAGTTAGGGTTTGAGGGAAACTTGAGTTGTAATGTGAAATTGAGTTCAATTGAGGTTATATAAACACCCTAGTGCATGAATTGGAACCCAAAACCTGAAGCTAGAACTAGAAATACGGATTTTAGAAACCGATATCGGGGAAAATGTGAAATCTGTGCATGTTAACTTGAATCTGCTATTACCCCGAGAACCCTAAAATGATATTGAGTGGGAATTGAGATGTGCAGGAACAATAGAGGCAACACCCCAAACCCTAGCCCCCAACTCCCATTACCGGCCGCCAATTCGTCCCTTTTGGCCGCCAATTGCGGCCTGGGTCCCACCTCCTTGGCTCGTTTTGGTTCTGTAGCTTCTACATTGTTAGTTTAGGCCCCTGGTATATATAGATTTGTATAAAGTGACCTAGGGTGAAATCTGGGACATATTTCCTAAGTTGCTGTTTTGGATTTTAGTTTCCGTATTCCGTATTTTCATTTCTGCATTGGTGTGATTCGTTTTACCTCGACTATTTGACGTTTTTACGACGATATAGAGGGTTTAGTGATGGTTTTGAAGGCGTGCCATAGGTTTTCACCTATAGGCCCCTTATCGTGTTGTTTTGGACTTCGTATGCCGTTTTAGCTTTGATTTGGTTTTGATGCGATGCGATACGTGTGTTATGTGTAGGTACACCGCGACGATCCGAGACGATGCGGAGGATGACAGTGACGTCGACACCGACACGCAGGACTCAGGTGAGTAGATTATATCTACAGGGGGAAGTCGGGTGGATGGCGTATAGCACCCCCGCAGTCCGTGGTGTGGTATACGAATACGTATACCCACGTATATTTATTATGTGTTGTTAGGATCATTGATATGAATAATGGTTTTATTGATGATGAGATATATGGTTTGGGTATAGTACGAACCCTAGGTAGCGATTGCACATACTTACACACATACTTACATACCTACATTCACACCCTTGCATACTACTCATACTTGCAGTGTTTGATGATTTGGGATGACTTTGGAGATGAGTCGATGATGTGGACTTTGCGCCGCGAGATCGGCGAGTTGATGTTGATTCATATATGGGATATGATTTGTGTTTTCTTGCGGGCTTGGGATATGTGTTACCCCGCATGCTTACTTCATTGATGGTATCGTTTTGTGCTAGGCATAGAGTAGTACCCTAGACTGTTTGATCTGATGATAGTGATACCTATTATGTGACGAGATAGTGAGATGTTGACCCTACCCAGCTATTGGGGATGCCGTACGATGATTTACCGTACGAGCCGATATTGATGATAGATCCGCACTCATAACTCGAGGATACCTTACGATATGACATTGAGGCGGGATCACCGACTATATATATATATATATATATATATATATATATCGACTCAGAGGTTAGGCGGTTCCCTTACCTGTAGTTCAGCCGTATAGTTAGTATAGTTGTTAGAGTAGATGAGACTTCTTACCTATTTCAAAAACTAACGAATCGTGGGTATTTTTAAAGACAGCTCAAGGGAATCTACGGATATTTCAAAAACGACGTATCTTTTCATAAAAACACCGTAGCCCCTATTTTCAAAACCCCATGATTCGAGTTATTTCTAAAAGGCACCAATTGTAGGACTTATGTTAGATCAATGCAGATTAGTGTTGGTTACGTCTAGTTTGAGCTCCCACTCCCTTTCTGTGGTTCGCTTTGCATCGCATTTTCATACTATGTTGCATGCTCCAGTATTAATATCATGCTGCTAGGACACCAGCACCATTATCGATGATGCATCTGTTCCACGTACACTTGTTGCCGGCTCACACACTCATCATCTATAATTGCCATGTCACTACACTGTAGTACCATTACATTCATTATATGATTCTTACATGACATGATGATGTACATACCTTCTTTACATATAGCATACATCATGGATTGATTGCATAACACATCGCATTGGATTTATTTCTTGATGTTGGATGTTCATGTGATTTCTGGATTTGGGAACCGAGGATGTCTTTAAAAGAGAATACATTATTGCTTTAAAAACCCGGTTACCCTTGATATGATATTTGGTGCGTCCACCATGTGTTTTCTCGGTGCTGAGAGCGACATGTGAAACCCGAATCGAGGAGGCGGATGAGGCCGATTGCGGGTACATGGTGGACCCGGTAAGGTACCCCGGGGCAAGAAGACGTGGTGATGACGATGAGCCTGGCAGGGGGAGATTGCCTACCGGTGACTTTACCCGACGCGTCGGATATCCGGAGGATACCGTCGTGGTCTGAGATTTATGGTAGGGGCCGGTCTGGACTGACGGCGCCCTAGATATGATGGTTGAGACTTTGAGATATCAGGATATTGGGATTTCGTTTGTGCCGATGCTAGGCACAGTTTTATGCTGATTTCATTATGGTACCTTATTTTTAAAATACAGGGGAAATCCCACTAAAGTATGAAAACAGTTGTTTCAGGTAAACGTGTTCTGTTTTCTCGCATTCATATCTCATTCATATGCTATATTGTTATCTGAGGCACTGACACAGACACAAGAGATTGCACTCGGGTTAGATATTTACCCTAGCCTTGCTATAGGCTGCATGCTTTATATTGAGGATTTTTATACTGATCGTTGACTTAGGATTATGTCTTGCATTCGGTTTCTGCTTGTAGATGTTTCTATTCACGAGTTGGCAACTCACCCCCGTTGTGCCACAGTTCTTGCAGGTTCTGCCGTACAGGTTCCTTTGCGGTATTTCTGGCACACTACTTCTTGCGGGTGACTTGCTTTTGGTAGGTGGGTTCTTTCGCATCAGGAGCCACCATTGTATTTATTTACTTCATTGTATCTAGAATTGTCCATCAACCAAAACTGTATATTCTTTCAGACTCAGAGACAGTGTTGTATTACTCGACCTTAGAGTCGCGCTTAGTAGTATTGCGGTTTTCTGTTGCTTTTGAGCTTTCTTTGATTTTGATCCTCGCCACTTGGCGTTGTATATTATTATATCATTGCGTGGTTGTGACCGTCGATTGACGAAGAGCTAGCTCCCGCTTGGGGATGCCTTTATCATGTTATATCTTGTTATTATCGTTTTACCCCATTCGGGGCCAGTTTTACAAAAGAAACTCTGCCGAAATTTCTAGAAAAGACTGTACCGTTTTTAAAATGCACATTCGGCTTAGTTATTTTGAAACCTTGATTTCAACGTGTTTTCTTCACTTCTTTAAACCAGTTTTCCCTACTTTTTTATTTAAAATGGTTTTAGATTTCTGGGCTTTTGGCTTACTTGGATCAGATGGAGTCCTATAGGCTTCATATGGTTCAAGGGCCAGTCACGTGCTCTTTCGGGTCGTGACAAAGTTGGTATCAGAGCGCTAGGTTGACCTTGGTTCGAGTCTAAGTTTGACTATGTGGAGCCTAGGGCGTTGTTTATATACGGAACTTAGGCTTGACCTTACGGAACTTAGACTTGGTCGAGGGGGTGTAAACCCGAACTTTCGTCGTTTTAGGATGACCCTTGGTTGATGGATTAGGTGACTAAAGTAGAGTGACGTACCGTTGGTATGTTCCGCGGCATACTTACGACACGCCACTCCGCTTAAGGAACCTTAGGATGTGCATATTTCTTGAGATCAGTGATTCTTTTCATATCCAGGATTATTCATCCATTTGAGATCCCCGATTCTATTAGTTTCATGATCATACCTTCATTGATGCTGTTCCTCCCTATGATCATGTATCCACTCTGGATCTGTTGTTTCCTTTCTTGCCACTGATGTGCTCTCTTTGATACTCGATTGAGATTCCTGTCACCATGGTTGAGCGCAGTTGGGCTGCTGCTAGGGTTACGGCCGGTGTGAGCTCGTTTGGTACGAGGGCCGACCATTGTGTTTTCTGGTGACATGGGAATGTCTCGAGTTAGTATTGGTGATTGTGACCTCTAGTGGAGGCGAGTGCTTGGTCTTGCACCGGATGATCGGGCCATTGTTAGAGCTGCCAGTTGAGAGAGGACTGTTGATGTACAGCGTACCTCAGAGGTTGTGATGTCGCCTACCGTGCAGACAGATGGACCAGCTGTTGCTGAGATTGACAGGATGTTGCTTTCGGAGCTTACGAGCTGAGATTGCCGGAGCTGTTAGGCAGATGAGACAGATGATAGCTAGTCTACCGGTTTGAGAGACGAAGGTGATCCGTCCGATTTTGCGCCAGAGCGGGCCCAGTTGAGTTGAAGATTTCCAGTATGGAGAATCTTACTCAGATCGAGAGCAGACCGATTCAGAGATGACCGCCAATGTATTGCCCTTCCTGGAGGATTGAGGCATTGTCCGGCGTACAGGCGTATGACCCAGTTGCTGCTGTAAATGATGAGATATCGCCCAGATGATTGGAGCTGTTGCAGCGTGAGCATATACTCAGAGAGATGATAGCGAGTCGCTAGTCACCTGAGGATGAATGACTAGGACATGTGGTTCGTTCGTTACCGATGCGAGGACATCAGATAGATTGTTTCCAGCTAGAGACGACTTCACGCAGGTTCGATGAGAGTCGATTGAGACGATCGAATGTCAGGAGCCATTTTCTAAGTTTAAAGTATACGGAAAGACATGCAGGTGATTCTATGGACCCTCTAGAAGAATGAAACCCTAACTCGACTAATGACCGTGTGACAGCCCTTGAACCTTAGGGTTTACGGCGGTTCCGCGGCGCCATCAGTGAGGCTTGGGTTTGCCCTTCTACGGCTGGACCACCGACGCTGTGGCATGTACTCGATACTATTAAACTGTACCCGAGATGTGAGCTCTTGGGGGATTATGAGGATCTGACGAGTCGATCGGATGGTTCGACATCTTTCGGATATCGTGATGGGACACTGCTTGGGAGACTCCAGATACGAGGATAGCCGCCGGAGCGCAGTTCGAGTAGCCATGATGAGACGAGTCCGAATTAGTCGACATTTGAGCAGAGTGAAGAAAAGAGTTCGTACGAGGTTTCGACGAGATGATGTTCCACTCCACTGATGTTAGAGATGTGATACGCACCCAGAGGCGTGGTTTATGGATATATCTTCCAGAAAGAAGCGCGATGAGTATGCAGCCGTTCCGGAACAAGCTTTAGCTTCAGCATTGGATGATGACGTCCGGGCTTTCGGCAAGACTGAGATTTGAGAAAGGAACCTCGACAGGACTTTTCTGGAGTACGATTCGAGAAGACCTAGACCAGGAGTGGTCATTTTGCGCACACCCAGCAGACCAGAGGTTGGAATTGTCGACGAGGTAGTTGACCAGGATCGGATAAAGGGACTTACCAGATGCGTTGCGAATTGAGCAAGGACAGTCGAGAGATAAGTATTCCTCCGATGGTTGAGACGTGTTCCCGAGGATCTGTTCGACCAGACAGCTTCTACAGGATGATGAAGCTACAGAGTACGCGATTTCGAGTCCGTGCGAGAGACTTCAGATTGACCGGTTTCCGAGAAATGTTGTGCTGAGGACACAGATGCCCTTTGAGCGAGAAGAGGTAGTACAAGAGAGCCAGCATCTGTACAGATCGGCATAGGCATGATTGGAAGAGACCTTGAGCTGGATTCCTTCCAGGACATTGCTGCAATGATGTTTACACCCAGGATCAGATGTGTGACGTGCATTCAGAGAGTCAGAGGCCGACGCCAGTGATATGCTGCCTTACGAGTGGTCGTGAGGTTTGACCGAGAGGTGACCAGAGAAGTACCAGAACGGAATCGTCCCCGTTAGCACACCTGACAGGGCCGATGAGCCGATTAACCGCGAGATAGGAAATCCGCAAAGAAGATAAGGACCCAGAGTCAGAGGACGCCAGACCGTGAGCAAGAGGCAAGTAGATATCCTGCGCTGCTAGCAGTGGATGCACCGACTCCTTCTCGACCTTGAAGGATGAATTTACCGACGACGGTACTTATGATTTGTGATTTTGTGATTCGATTATCACGTATCCGTCATTATTGGATTTCGGTATTTTGGGCGTTCTGTTTGCATGATTTAGTTTTGATGATTGAGTTTCCTGATATTTGTTTCATGCACCCACTGGATATTTATATATTTCACGCATAGTTATTACATTGAGATATTGATTGAGATTTCATGCCTATCGTATTCAGTGATTTGATTTGCACTTCCAGCGTAGCTTTCATGCACCTTTAGTGTTTTGACATACGATTCTAGTGCACACCAGATGCACTGAATCGGGATTCTTCGTGCATGTTATATGCACCTGATTTGGTTGCTGTCAGGCATGCACGTTGCCTACGGCAGATGTTTCGTGCACACCCGTTGCACATAGTTGTTCTATACACCTGTTTGACACATATTTGGATTTTGATTCCTTGCGCACCAGACGCATAGGATATTCCTATATATGCATTTTGAGGATGGATTTCTAGTATGGCAGTACATTTTATGATATTCTCTTTGTATTGATAATTTCGGAGCCCCGACAAAATTGGAGTTTTCAGAAATGTTTTGGAAATTGGGGGGGGGATTAAATTTAAATTCGGGGACCGAATTTCTTTAAGGGGGGTAGATTGTAACATCTTCAAAAATATAAAATATTAATTTTGGGAATTTTTATAATTTAATATTATTTTATTGATTATTTTAATATTAAATGCAATTAAATAGGAAAAATGTTAGAAAAAATTATGAAAAATTATGGAAAATTCTAAAATAGGGTAAATTAGTGAATTATGACATTTTTAAGTTGTTGTGATCATTTTGACACTAATTTAGTGCTAATCGCGATTAAAAATCGCTAATCGGGTTTTTAGCAAATTTTGAGCAAAACATGCACACACTACTTTTTCCACACTTGTGCACTTTTCTTGCCATGATTTATCATTTGGGATTACTATTGAGGTGAGAAGGTTTGAATTAGGGATTAAAAGAAAAGAAATAGAAAAGAAAAGGATTAAAGAATGGGGTTTGGTGAGAAGAGGGTATGGGCTTCTTTGACCTCCACACTTAGCCATTTCTCTCTTCATTTTTCCCTCCCTCTCTTCCTCCTACTGCTGCTGCTGCTTCCTTTCCCCTTTCCTCCCCTCTTCAATCCCTCAAATCATCTCAAAAGCTATCCCAAAACCCTATATCGGTTTCACAAAAAGTGTGCACAAGCTTGAGATCTACAAGATGGACTAAGAAAGCATGGATTTTGGCCACTATGGGCAACTCAAGAAAATTCTTGAGTTGCCAAATGAGGTAATTTTTGAACCATTGTCTTAGTTTTAGCATTTCCTATACCCTATGCAAGTTGTTAATCGATATTATGTGATATTATGGACATGATGAAAACCTAGTTAGGGTTTGAGGGAAACTTGAGTTGTAATGTGAAATTGAGTTCAATTGAGGTTATATAAACACCCTAGTGCATGAATTGGAACCCAAAACCTGAAGCTAGAACTAGAAATACGGATTTTAGAAACCGATATCGGGGAAAATGTGAAATCTGTGCATGTTAACTTGAATCTGCTATTACCCCGAGAACCCTAAAATGATATTGAGTGGGAATTGAGATGTGCAGGCACAATAGAGGCAACACCCCAAACCCTAGCCCCCAACTCCCATTACCGGCCGCCAATTCTTCCCTTTTGGCCGCCAATTGCGGCCTGGGTCCCACCTCCTTGGCTCGTTTTGGTTCTGTAGCTTCTACATTGTTAGTTTAGGCCCCTGGTATATATAGATTTGTATAAAGTGACCTAGGGTGAAATCTGGGACATATTTCCTAAGTTGCTGTTTTGGATTTTAGTTTCCGTATTCCGTATTTTCATTTCTGCATTGGTGTGATTCGTTTTACCTCGACTATTTGACGTTTTTACGACGATATAGAGGGTTTAGTGATGGTTTTGAAGGCGTGCCATAGGTTTTCACCTATAGGCCCCTTATCGTGTCGTTTTGGACTTCGTATGCCGTTTTAGCTTTGATTTGGTTTTGATGCGATGCGATACGTGTGTTATGTGTAGGTACACCGCGACGATCCGAGACGATGCGGAGGATGACAGTGACGTCGACACCGACACGCAGGACTCAGGTGAGTAGATTATATCTACAGGGGGAAGTCGGGTGGATGGCGTATAGCACCCCCGCAGTCCGTGGTGTGGTATACGAATACGTATACCCACGTATATTTATTATGTGTTGTTAGGATCATTGATATGAATAATGGTTTTATTGATGATGAGATATATGGTTTGGGTATAGTACGAACCCTAGGTAGCGATTGCACATACTTACACACATACTTACATACCTACATTCACACCCTTGCATACTACTCATACTTGCAGTGTTTGATGATTTGGGATGACTTTGGAGATGAGTCGATGATGTGGACTTTGCGCCGCGAGATCGGCGAGTTGATGTTGATTCATATATGGGATATGATTTGTGTTTTCTTGCGGGCTTGGGATATGTGTTACCCCGCATGCTTACTTCATTGATGGTATCGTTTTGTGCTAGGCATAGAGTAGTACCCTAGACTGTTTGATCTGATGATAGTGATACCTATTATGTGACGAGATAGTGAGATGTTGACCCTACCCAGCTATTGGGGATGCCGTACGATGATTTACCGTACGAGCCGATATTGATGATAGATCCGCACTCATAACTCGAGGATACCTTACGATATGACATTGAGGCGGGATCACCGACTATATATATATATATATATATATATATATCGACTCAGAGGTTAGGCGGTTCCCTTACCTGTAGTTCAGCCGTATAGTTAGTATAGTTGTTAGAGTAGATGAGACTTCTTACCTATTTCAAAAACTAACGAATCGTGGGTATTTTTAAAGACAGCTCAAGGGAATCTACGGATATTTCAAAAACGACGTATCTTTTCATAAAAACACCGTAGCCCCTATTTTCAAAACCCCATGATTCGAGTTATTTCTAAAAGGCACCAATTGTAGGACTTATGTTAGATCAATGCAGATTAGTGTTGGTTACGTCTAGTTTGAGCTCCCACTCCCTTTCTGTGGTTCGCTTTGCATCGCATTTTCATACTATGTTGCATGCTCCAGTATTAATATCATGCTGCTAGGACACCAGCACCATTATCGATGATGCATCTGTTCCACGTACACTTGTTGCCGGCTCACACACTCATCATCTATAATTGCCATGTCACTACACTGTAGTACCATTACATTCATTATATGATTCTTACATGACATGATGATGTACATACCTTCTTTACATGTAGCATACATCATGGATTGATTGCATAACACATCGCATTGGATTTATTTCTTGATGTTGGATGTTCATGTGATTTCTGGATTTGGGAACCGAGGATGTCTTTAAAAGAGAATACATTATTGCTTTAAAAACCCGGTTACCCTTGATATGATATTTGGTGCGTCCACCATGTGTTTTCTCGGTGCTGAGAGCGACATGTGAAACCCGAATCGAGGAGGCGGATGAGGCCGATTGCGGGTACATGGTGGACCCGGTAAGGTACCCCGGGGCAAGAAGACGTGGTGATGACGATGAGCCTGGCAGGGGGAGATTGCCTACCGGTGACTTTACCCGACGCGTCGGATATCCGGAGGATACCGTCGTGGTCTGAGATTTATGGTAGGGGCCGGTCTGGACTGACGGCGCCCTAGATATGATGGTTGAGACTTTGAGATATCAGGATATTGGGATTTCGTTTGTGCCGATGCTAGGCACAGTTTTATGCTGATTTCATTATGGTACCTTATTTTTAAAATACAGGGGAAATCCCACTAAAGTATGAAAACAGTTGTTTCAGGTAAACGTGTTCTGTTTTCTCGCATTCATATCTCATTCATATGCTATATTGTTATCTGAGGCACTGACACAGACACAAGAGATTGCACTCGGGTTAGATATTTACCCTAGCCTTGCTATAGGCTGCATGCTTTATATTGAGGATTTTTATACTGATCGTTGACTTAGGATTATGTCTTGCATTCGGTTTCTGCTTGTAGATGTTTCTATTCACGAGTTGGCAACTCACCCCCGTTGTGCCACAGTTCTTGCAGGTTCTGCCGTACAGGTTCCTTTGCGGTATTTCTGGCACACTACTTCTTGCGGGTGACTTGCTTTTGGTAGGTGGGTTCTTTCGCATCAGGAGCCACCATTGTATTTATTTACTTCATTGTATCTAGAATTGTCCATCAACCAAAACTGTATATTCTTTCAGACTCAGAGACAGTGTTGTATTACTCGACCTTAGAGTCGCGCTTAGTAGTATTGCGGTTTTCTGTTGCTTTTGAGCTTTCTTTGATTTTGATCCTCGCCACTTGGCGTTGTATATTATTATATCATTGCGTGGTTGTGACCGTCGATTGACGAAGAGCTAGCTCCCGCTTGGGGATGCCTTTATCATGTTATATCTTGTTATTATCGTTTTACCCCATTCGGGGCCAGTTTTACAAAAGAAACTCTGCCGAAATTTCTAGAAAAGACTGTACCGTTTTTAAAATGCACATTCGGCTTAGTTATTTTGAAACCTTGATTTCAACGTGTTTTCTTCACTTCTTTAAACCAGTTTTCCCTACTTTTTTATTTAAAATGGTTTTAGATTTCTGGGCTTTTGGCTTACTTGGATCAGATGGAGTCCTATAGGCTTCATATGGTTCAAGGGCCAGTCACGTGCTCTTTCGGGTCGTGACATTACATATTTGAAATAGCCACGGTTCCCAAATCCAGAAATCACATATAATCCAAACCCAAATGTAAGTCACTAATCTGATATGATATGTGCGTCAAACATAAATATCATGTCAAGTCACATATAGATGAGCTACGATACAATGATCAGGTGTGATATAAGCATCAAATGTGAGTATCAGGTATGAATATCAAGTCATGTCACATATAAATGAACTATAATATAATGATCATGTGTGACATATGTATCAGGTATGAATATCAAGTCATGTCACATATAAATGAACTATAATATAATGATCAGGTGTGACATATGTATCAGGTATGAATATCAAGTCATGTCACATATAAATGAACTATAATATAATGATCAGGTGTGACATATGTATCAGGTATGAATATCAAGTCATGTCACATATAAATGAACTATAATATAATGATCAGGTGTGACATATGTATCAGGTATGAATATCAAGTCATGTCACATATAAATGAACTATAATATAATGATCAGGTGTGACATATGTATCAGGTATGAATATCAAGTCATGTCACATATAAATGAACTATAATATAATGATCAGGTGTGACATATGTATCAGGTATGAATATCAAGTCATGTCACATATAAATGAACTATAATATAATGATCAGGTGTGACATATGTATCAGGTATAAATATCAAGTCATGTCACATATAAATGAACTATAATATAATGATCAGGTGTGACATATGTATCAGGTATGAATATCAAGTCATGTCACATATAAATGAACTATAATATAATGATCAGGTGTGACATATGTATCAGGTATGAATATCAAGTCATGTCACATATAAATGAACTATAATATAATGATCAGGTGTGACATATGTATCAGGTATGAATATCAAGTCATGTCACATATAAATGAACTATAATATAATGATCAGGTGTGACATATGTATCAGGTATGAATATCAAGTCATGTCACATATAAATGAACTATAATATAATGATCAGGTGTGACATATGTATCAGGTATGAATATCAAGTCATGTCACATATATTTGTGTACAGGTCTATGTGTACAATATGCTATGCGGAAATCATACCATGAATGCAGCAGTACTACAGTGTAGTGGCATAGCAATTATCGATGATGAAGTGTGTGAGCCGGTAATCAGTGTACGTGGAACATACGCATCATCGATAATGGTGCTGGTGTCCTAACAGCATGATGGCAATATAACAATAAGCACAAGTAATGCCATGCAAATAGTATAAACAGGTGCAATCGAAATAAGCAACGCAACAGTGAAGAATCTAACTCAAATGCTATATCATGCAACCTTGCCGTTTGAAATAAGACGAATCGGGGTCTTTGGTAAAACAAGGGCTACGGTGTTTGGAAAATAGACTCTGCACATTTGAAAATATCCGTAGAATCCCCTTTTTCCTATCTTGCAATATTCCCGATTCGTTAGTTTTGAAATAGGTATGACTCTGGTCTAATCTAACACCTACTATGCAACTACTGATCTAAGTATCATGCAAGTCTGGAGGGGTATGGAAACCGCCTAAATCTGAGTCGATACATATATAAAGGTATATAGTCGGAGATCTCGCCTCAATGTCATATCATAAGATATTCTCGAGTTATGAGTGCAGATCTATCATCAATATCGGCTCGTACGGTAATCGTCGTACGGCATCCCAATAGCTGGGTACGGGTCAACATCTCACTATCTCATCACATAACAGGTATCACTATCATCAGATCAGATAGTCTGGGGTACTACTCTATGTCTAACACCAAACGATACCATCAGTGAAGTATGAATGCGGGGTAAACACATATCCCAAGCCCGCAAGAAATCACAAGTCATATCCCACAATGAATCGTATCCAATCACCGATCTCACGTCATCAAGCCCACATCATCGACTCATTACCAACGTCAATCCATATCGTCAAACACCGTGTAAGTATAAGTAATATGCAAGGGTGTGTGTGTAGGTGTAATTCTACCCTAGGTTCGCGACTATGAACTACACTAGTCACTTCTACCCTACACTATCCATAAAACACCTATCCCAAGCTATAACACACTATAACTATCATATATCTACTATATATATAGTATACTAACTACGGACTGCGGGGGTGCTATACGCCATCCACCCGACTTCCCCCTGTAGATATAATCTACTCACCTGCATCATCATTTGCGGACGTCACCACGTATTCGCTTGTCGTCCGAGGTCTTCATGGGTACCTACACATCAAATATCGCATATGCGCATTAAAACCAAATCCAAGCTAAAACGGCGCATGAAATCCAAAACGATACGATAAGGGGGCCTATAGGTGAGAACCTATGGCACGCCTTCAAAACCACATATAAATCCTCTACATCGTCGTATAAACGCCAAATAGTCGAGGTAAAACGAAACACACCAATGCAGAAATGAAAATACGGAATACGGAAACTAAAGTCCAAAACAGCAACTCATGAAATATGTCCCAGATTTTACCCCAGGTCACTTTATACAAATCTATAAATACCAGGGGCCTAAACTAACAATGTAGGAGCTACAGAACCAAAACGAGCCAAGGAGGTGGGACCCAGGCCGCAATTGGCGGCCAAAAGGGGAGAATTGGCGGCCGGGAAAGGGAGTTGGGGGCTAGGGCTTTGGGGTTAGCTTCCTGGGTGCCTGCACATACCACTGTCCACTCAATATTAATTTAGGGTTCTCGGGGTAATAGCAGATTCAAGCTAACATGCACAGATTACACAATTTCCTCGATATCGGTTTCTAAAATCCGTATTTCTGGTTCTAGCTTCAGGTTTTTGGGTTCCAATTCATGCACTAGGGTGTTTACAAGTCCTCTACTGAGCTCAATTTCACATTACAACTCAAGTTTCTCTCAAACCCTAACTAGGTCTTCATCAAGTCCATAATATCACACAATATCGATATAATCTTAACATGGGGTTATAGGAAAGGCTATAATTGAGCTAATGGTTCAGAAATTACCTCACTTGGCAACTCAAGAACTTTCTTGAGTTGCCCTCTAGTGGCCAAAATCCATGCTTTCTTAGTCCATTGCGTAGATCTCAAGCTTGTGCATCTTTTTCGTGAAAGGGATGTGAGGTTTTGAGTTGGTTTTTGAGATGAAATGAGGGATTGAAGGTGGAGGAAGGGGGAGGAAAGGAGCAGCAGCAGCAAGAGCACAAGATGAGGGAGCAAACAAATGAGGAGAAATGGCTAAGTGTTGGTCAAATGTGCCCATACCCTCTTTTCACCAAACCTCCATTTCTTTATTCTTTTTCTTTTCCTTTTCTCTTTTAATCCTTAACCCAAACCTTCTCACCTCAATAGTAATCCCAAATAAGAAACACATGAAAGAAAGTGCATAAGTGTGAGAAAAAGTGATATGTGCAAGTTTTGCACAAAATTGCCAAAAACCCGATTAGCGATTTTAATCGCGATTAGCACTAAATTAGTGTCAAATTAATCACAAAAACTTAAAAATGTCATAATTCACTAATTTACCCTATTTTCGAATTTTCCAAAATTTTTCCTAATTTTTCCAACATCTTTCCTATTTATTTGCATTTAATTATTAAAATAATCAATAAAATAATATTAAATTATAACAATTCCCAAAATTAATATTTTATACTTTTGAAAATGTTACAATCTACCCCCCTTAAAGAAATTCGGTCCCCGAATTTAAATTTAAACCCCCACTACTAAAACAATTTCAATAATAATCCATTTTGTCGGGGTTCCGAAAACATCAATACAAAGAGAATATCATAAAAAGAAATGTACTACTCTACTAGCAATCAATCCCCAAAATGCATATATAAGAATATCCTGTGCGTCTGGTGCGCAAGGAATCAAAATCCATATATATGTCAAACAGGTGTAGAAAACATCATCTAAGTGCAACGGGTGTGCACGAAACATCTGTCGTAGACAACGTGTGTGCCTGACAGAAAAATCAGGTGCATATGAAATGCACGAAGAATTCCGATTTAGTGCATCTGGCGTGCACCAAAATCGTATATCAAAACACTAAAGATGCATGAAAACTACGCTGGAAGTGCAAATCAAATCACTGAATACGATAGGCATGAAATCTCAATCAATATCTCAAATGTAATAACTCAGCGCAAAATATATAAATATCCAGTGGGTGCATGAAACGATATCATGAAACTCAATCATCAAAACTAAATCATGCAAACAGAACGCACAAAATACCGAAATCCCAAAGTGACGGGTACGTGATAATCGAATCACAAAATCACAATTCATAAATACCGTCGTCGGTAGTTCCTCCTTCGAAGTCGAGAAGGAGTCAGTGCAATCTACTGCTAGCAGCGCAGGATATCAACGTGCCTCTTGCTCGCGGTCTGGCGTCTTCTGACTCTGGGTCCTTATCTTCTCTGCGGATTTCCTATCTCGCGGTCAATCGGCTCATCGACCCTGTCAGGTGTGCTAACGGGGACGATTCCGTTCTGGCACTTCTCTGGTCACCTCTCGGTCAATCCTCATGACCACTCGTAAGGCAGCATATCACTGGCGTCGGCCTCTGGCTCTCTGAATACACGTCACACATTTGATCCTGGGTGCAAACATCATTGCAGCAATGTCCTGAAAGTAATCCTGCTCAAGATCTCTTCCAATCATGCCTATGCCGATCTGTACAGAGGCTGGCTCTCTCGTACTACCTCTTCTCGCTTGATAGACATCTGTGTCCTCAGCACAACCTTTTCTCGGAAATTGGTCACATTCCAACGTCTCTATAAGCCTATCAGGTCTCTAGTCTCGACGGGAAGTAATGACAGCTCGTCAGCGTCTCACACGAACCTCTGGTTCCACATGTCTCTATCATTGTCCACTATGACGTCACGCCAAGTCACCTTGCACTGCATTGTTCTCGGCCACGGCCAATCTGAAGTCTCTCACACGGACTCGAAATCGCGTACTCTGTAGCTTCACCATTCTGTAGGAGATGTCAGGCCGAACAGATCCTCGGGAACACGTCCCAACCATCGGAAGAATACTCATCTCTCGTCCGTCCTTGATCAATTCGCAACGCATCTGGGTAAGTTCCTCTATCCGAACTGGGTCAACTACCTCGTCGACAATGCCGGACTCTGGCCTGCTGGGTGCGCGCAATACGACCACTCCTGGTCTAGGTCTTCTCGTATCGTACTCCAGAAAGGTCCTATCGAGGTTCCTTTCTCAAATCTCATACCTGCCGAAATGCCCGGAAGTCGTCATCCAATGCTGAAGCTAAAGCTTATTCCGAAACGGCTACATACTTATCGCGCTTCTTTCTGGAAGATCTATCCACATACCACGCCTCGGGGTGCGTATCACGTCTCTGATATCAGCGGAGTGGGACGCCATCTCGTCGAAATATCTTGCGAACTCTTTTCTTCGCTCTGCGTCAATGTCGACTGATTCAGACTCGTCTCATCCTGGCTGCATGTACTATGCTCCAACGGCTATGCTCGCATCTGGAGTCTCCCAAGCAGTGTCCCATCACGATATCCGAAAGATGTCGAACCATCCGATCGACTCGTCAGATCCTCATAATCCCCCAAGAACTCACATCTCGGGTACAGTTTAATAGTATCAAGTACATGCCACAGCGTCGGTGGTCCAGCCGTAGAAGGGCAAACCCAAGCCTCACTAATGGCGCCGCGGAACCGCCGTAAACCCTAAGGTTCAAAGGCTGTCACACGGTCATTAAGTCGAGTTAGGGTTTCATTCTTCTAGAGGGTCCATAGAATCACCTGCATGTCTTTCCGTATACTTTAAACTTGGAAAATGAGCTCCTGACATTCGATCGTCTCAATCGACACTCAACGAACCTGCGTGAAATCGTCGCTAGCTGGAAACAAACTATCTGATGATCTCGCATCGGTAACGAACGAACCACATGTCCTAGTCATTCATCCTCAGGTGACTAGCGACTCGCTATCATCTCTCTGAGTATATGCTCACGCTGCAACAACTCCAATCATCTGGGCGATATCTCATCATTTACAGCAGCAACTGGCTCATACGCCTGTACGCCGAACAATGCCTCAATCCTCCAGGAAGGGCAATACATAGACGGTCATCTCTGAATTGGTCTGCTCTAGATCTGAGTAAGATTCTCCACACTGGAAATCTTCAACTCACTGGGCCCGCTCTGGCGCAAAATCGGACGAATCACCTTCGTCTCTCAATCGGGTATACTAGCTATCATCTGTCGCATATCTGCCTGAAAGCTCCGGCAATCAGTTCGTAAGCTCCGAAAGCAACATCTTGTCGATCTCAGCAACAACTGGTCCATCTGTCTGGACGGTAGGCGACATCACAATCTCTGAGGTATGCTGCACATCAACAGTCCTCTCACAACAGGCAGCTCTAACAATGGCCCGATCATCCGGTGCAAATCCAAGCACTCGCCTCCGCTAGAGGTCACAATCACCAATACTAACTCGAGACATTCCCATGTCACCAGAAAACACAAAGGTCGGCCCTCGTACCAAACGAGCTCACACCGGCCGTAACCCTAGCAGCAGCCCAAACTGCGCTCAAACACGGTGACAGGAATCTCAATCGAGTATCAAAAGAGCACATCAATGACAAGAAGGAAACAACAGATCCAAAGTGGATACATGATCATAGGAAGGAACAGCATCAATGAAGATATGATCATGAACTAATAGAATCGGGGATCTCAAATGGATGTATAATCCTGGATATAAAGAGAATCACTGATCTCAAAAGTATGCACATCCTAAGGTTCCTTAAGCGGAGTGGCGTGTCGTAAGTATGCCGCGGAACATACCAACGGTACGTCACTCTACTTTAGTCACCTATTCCATCAACCAAAGGTCATCCTAATACGACGAAAGTTCGGGTCTAATACCCCCTCGACCAAGTCTAAGTTCCGTAAGGTCAAGCCTAAGTTCCGTATATAAATAAACGCCCTAGGCTCCACATAGTCAAACTCAGACTCGAACCAAGGTCAACCTAGCGCTCTGATACCAACTTTGTCACGACCCGAAAAAGCACGTGACTGGCACTTGAACCATATGAAGCCTAAAAGACTCCATCTGATCCAAGTAAGCCAAAAGCCCAGAAATCTAAAACCATTTTGAAGAATAAGTAGAGAAAACTGGTTTAAAGAAGTGAAGAAATACAGGTTTGAAATCAAGGTTTTTAAATAACTAAGCCGAAGGTACGTTTTGAAAACAATAAGTCTTTTCTAAAAATTTCGGCAGAGTTTCTTTTGTAAAACTGGCCCCGAATGGGGTACAACAAGGATAACAATATATATGCAATGATAAAGGCATCCCCAAGCGGGAGCTAGCTCTTCGTCAATCGACGGTCACAACCACACAATGATAGATAATATACAACGCCAAGTGGCGAGGATCAAAACCAAAGAAAGCTCAAAAGTATCAAGAAAACCGCAATACTACTAAGCGCGACTCTAAGGTCGAATAATACAACACTGTCTAAGTCTGAAAGAATATACAAGTTTTGGTTGATGGAAATTCTAGATACAATGAATAAAATAAATACAAGGGTGGTTCTTGATGCGAAAGAATCCACCTACCAAAAGCAAGCCACCCGCAAGAATGTAATGTGCCAGAAATGCCGCAATGAAACCTGTACGGCAGAACCTGCAAGAACTGTGGCACAACGGGGGTGAGTTGCCAACTCGTGAATAGAAACATCTACAAGCAGAAACCGAATGCAAGACATAAACCTAAGTCAACAATCAGTAATATAATCCACAAGAGTACATCTGAGTGTGATAAGGTGGCAAGGTAACATCTAAATATGTATGTGGTGCCAAGTACTCAGGTAATAACATGTCATCAGTATAAGGTATGTCTGCAAGAAGTAAATATGATGCAGTATCAATGATATCAATACACATATATTAGCGTCCCATACCACTAATATTGGTGTAAGGGTATATATAACAGCGCCCTCATACCCTGTTATATATACAAATGAAGTATGATAAGTGTAAATCCAGTCTGTATATATATGATCCATGTCTGTATATGATCCATGTCTGTATATGATCCATATCTGTATATGATCTATGTCTGTATATGCGTGGAACCCGTCCACCCATCACCCAATGACAATAAACATCATGTATGCAATATGAGGATATAAACAACATCATGGTAAAACATCATGAAACCCGTGCCAAGCATCGACACGTAAATCCTCATCCATATGGGGCTCCGTCTGCGGTATCGGCCCTCGGCCCCGGCAGTACGAGTCAGCCCATGTCCATCTCGGGGCTCCGTCTGCGGTATCGGCCCTCGGCCCCGGCAGTACGGGTCAGCCCATATCCATCTCGAGGCTCTGGTCGGAATCCTCCAGATATCCGCCGAGCTCAAATACAATCACCGGTAGGTAGTAGTCCCTCTGCCGGGCTCACCGTCTATCACACAGCGAAACCGTTCTCGCCCCGGGGTACCATACCGGGTCCACCATGTACCCGTAATCGGCCTCAACCGCCTCCTCGATTCGGGTTTTTATATATCACTCTAGCACCGAGAAAACACATGGTGGACGCACCGAAATATCATATCAAGGGAACCGGGTTTTTAAATGATTACATATTTGAAATAGCCACGGTTCCCAAATCCAGAAATCACATATAATCCAAACCCAAATGTAAGTCACTAATCTGATATGATATGTGCGTCAAACATAAATATCATGTCAAGTCACATATAGATGAGCTACGATACAATGATCAGGTGTGATATAAGCATCAAATATGAGTATCAGGTATGAATATCAAGTCATGTCACATATAAATGAACTATAATATAATGATCATGTGTGACATATGTATCAGGTATGAATATCAAGTCATGTCACATATAAATGAACTATAATATAATGATCAGGTGTGACATATGTATCAGGTATGAATATCAAGTCATGTCACATATAAATGAACTATAATATAATGATCAGGTGTGACATATGTATCAGGTATGAATATCAAGTCATGTCACATATAAATGAACTATAATATAATGATCAGGTGTGACATATGTATCAGGTATGAATATCAAGTCATGTCACATATAAATGAACTATAATATAATGATCAGGTGTGACATATGTATCAGGTATGAATATCAAGTCATGTCACATATAAATGAACTATAATATAATGATCAGGTGTGACATATGTATCAGGTATGAATATCAAGTCATGTCACATATAAATGAACTATAATAAAATGATCAGGTGTGACATATGTATCAGGTATGAATATCAAGTCATGTCACATATAAATGAACTATAATATAATGATCAGGTGTGACATATGTATCAGGTATGAATATCAAGTCATGTCATATATAAATGAACTATAATATAATGATCAGGTGTGACATATGTATCAGGTATGAATATCAAGTCATGTCACATATAAATGAACTATAATATAATGATCAGGTGTGACATATGTATCAGGTATGAATATCAAGTCATGTCACATATAAATGAACTATAATATAATGATCAGGTGTGACATATGTATCAGGTATGAATATCAAGTCATGTCACATATATTTGTGTACAGGTCTATGTGTACAATATGCTATGCGGAAATCATACCATGAATGCAGCAGTACTACAGTGTAGTGGCATAGCAATTATCGATGATGAAGTGTGTGAGCCGGTAATCAGTGTACGTGGAACATACGCATCATCGATAATGGTGCTGGTGTCCTAACAGCATGATGGCAATATAACAATAAGCACAAGTAATGCCATGCAAATAGTATAAACAGGTGCAATCGAAATAAGCAACGCAACAGTGAAGAATCTAACTCAAATGCTATATCATGCAACCTTGCCGTTTGAAATAAGACGAATCGGGGTCTTTGGTAAAACAAGGGCTACGGTGTTTAGAAAATAGACTCTGCACATTTGAAAATATCCGTAGAATCCCCTTTTTCCTATCTTGCAATATTCCCGATTCGTTAGTTTTGAAATAGGTATGACTCTGGTCTAATCTAACACCTACTATGCAACTACTGATCTAAGTATCATGCAAATCTGGAGGGGTATGGAAACCGCCTAAATCTGAGTCGATACATATATAAAGGTATATAGTCGGAGATCTCGCCTCAATGTCATATCATAAGATATTCTCGAGTTATGAGTGCAGATCTATCATCAATATCGGCTCGTACGGTAATCGTCGTACGGCATCCCAATAGCTGGGTACGGGTCAACATCTCACTATCTCATCACATAACAGGTATCACTATCATCAGATCACATAGTCTGGGGTACTACTCTATGTCTAACACCAAACGATACCATCAGTGAAGTATGCATGCGGGGTAAACACATATCCCAAGCCCGCAAGAAATCACAAGTCATATCCCACAATGAATCGTATCCAATCACCGATCTCACGTCATCAAGCCCACATCATCGACTCATTACCAACGTCAATCCATATCGTCAAACACCGTGTAAGTATAAGTAATATGCAAGGGTGTGTGTGTAGGTGTAATTCTACCCTAGGTTCGCGACTATGAACTACTCTAGTCACTTCTACCCTACACTATCCATAAAACACCTATCCCAAGCTATAACACACTATAACTATCATATATCTACTATATATATAGTATACTAACTACGGACTGCGGGGGTGCTATACGCCATCCACCCGACTTCCCCCTGTAGATATAATCTACTCACCTGCATCATCATTTGCGGACGTCACCACGTATTCGCTTGTCGTCCGAGGTCTTCATGGGTACCTACACATCAAATATCGCATATGCGCATTAAAACCAAATCCAAGCTAAAACGGCGCATGAAATCCAAAACGATACGATAAGGGGGCCTATAGGTGAGAACCTATGGCACGCCTTCAAAACCACATATAAATCCTCTACATCGTCGTATAAACGCCAAATAGTCGAGGTAAAACGAAACACACCAATGCAGAAATGAAAATACGGAATACGGAAACTAAAGTCCAAAACAGCAACTCATGAAATATGTCCCAGATTTTACCCCAGGTCACTTTATACAAATCTATAAATACCAGGGGCCTAAACTAACAATGTAGGAGCTACAGAACCAAAACGAGCCAAGGAGGTGGGACCCAGGCCGCAATTGGCGGCCAAAAGGGGAGAATTGGCGGCCGGGAAAGGGAGTTGGGGGCTAGGGCTTTGGGGTTAGCTTCCTGGGTGCCTGCACATACCACTGTCCACTCAATATTAATTTAGGGTTCTCGGGGTAATAGCAGATTCAAGTTAACATGCACAGATTACACAATTTCCCCGATATCGGTTTCTAAAATCCGTATTTCTGGTTCTAGCTTCAGGTTTTTGGGTTCCAATTCATGCACTAGGGTGTTTACAAGTCCTCTACTGAGCTCAATTTCACATTACAACTCAAGTTTCTCTCAAACCCTAACTAGGTCTTCATCAAGTCCATAATATCACACAATATCGATATAATCTTAACATGGGGTTATAGGAAAGGCTATAATTGAGCTAATGGTTCAGAAATTACCTCACTTGGCAACTTAAGAACTTTCTTGAGTTGCCCTCTAGTGGCCAAAATCCATGCTTTCTTAGTCCATTGCGTAGATCTCAAGCTTGTGCATCTTTTTCGTGAAAGGGATGTGAGGTTTTGAGTTGGTTTTTGAGATGAAATGAGGGATTGAAGGTGGAGGAAGGGGGAGGAAAGGAGCAGCAGCAGCAAGAGCACAAGATGAGGGAGCAAACAAATGAGGAGAAATGGCTAAGTGTTGGTCAAATGTGCCCATACCCTCTTCTCACCAAACCTCCATTTCTTTATTCTTTTTCTTTTCCTTTTCTCTTTTAATCCTTAACCCAAACCTTCACACCTCAATAGTAATCCCAAATAAGAAACACATGAAAGAAAGTGCATAAGTGTGAGAAAAAGTGATATGTGCAAGTTTTGCACAAAATTGCCAAAAACCCGATTAGCGATTTTAATCGCGATTAGCACTAAATTAGTGTCAAATTAATCACAAAAACTTAAAAATGTCATAATTCACTAATTTACCCTATTTTCGAATTTTCCAAAATTTTTCCTAATTTTTCTAACATCTTTCCTATTTATTTGCATTTAATTATTAAAATAATCAATAAAATAATATTAAATTATAACAATTCCCAAAATTAATATTTTATACTTTTGAAAATGTTACAGCGTGCCATAGGTTCTCACCTATAGGCCCCTTATCGTATCGTTTTGAATTTCATGTGCCGTTTTAGCTTGGATGTGGTTTTAATGCGCATATACGAAATTTTGATGTGTAGGTACCCATGAAGACTTCGGGACGACAAGCAAATGCGCGGTGACGTCCGCAAATGATGATGCAAGGTGAGTAGATTATATCTACAGGGGGAAGTCGGGTGGATGGCGTATAGCACCCCCGCAGTCCGTAATTAGTACTATGTAGTATACTTATATGTGTGATAGCTATAGTGTGTTATGGTTAGTTAGGGGTAGAAATAACTAGCGTAGTTCCTAGTTGCGAACCATAGGATAGAATTGCACCCACACGCATACACTTGCGTGTTTCTTATACTTGCACGGTGTTTGATGATATGGGATGACTTTGGAGTTGAGTCGATGATGTGGGCTTTGTGCCGCGAGATCGGTGATTTGATATGATTCGTATTTGGGATACGAAATGTGATTCTTGCGGGCTTCGGATATGTGTTTACCCCCGCATGCATACTTCATTGATGGTATCGATTTGTACTAGACATAGAGTAGTACCCCCAGACTATATGATCTGATGATAGTGATACATGTTATGTGACGAGATAGTGAGATGTTGACCTGTACCCAGCTATTGGGATGCCGTACGACGATTTACCGTATGAGCTTTACATTGATGATAGATCCGCGCTCATGACTTGAGGATGTCAGATAATATACTGTATCGTACGCGATACTATTGAGGCGGGATCACCGACTTATATATATATATATATCGACTCAGATGTTAGGCGGTTTCCTTACCTGTAGTTCAGCTTGTTAGTTCAGCCGTATAGTTAGGGTAGTTGTTAGAGTAGATTAGACTTCTTACCTATTTCAAAAACTAACGAATCGTGGGCATTTTTAAAGACAGCTCAAGGGAATCTACGGATATTTCAAAAACGACGTATCTTTTCATAAAAACACCGTAGCCCCTATTTTCAAAACCCCATGATTCGTGTTATTTCAAAAGGCACCAATTGTAGGACTTATGTTAGATTAATGCAGATTAGTTTTAGTTACGTCTAGTTTCAGCTCCCACTCCCTTTTTGTGGTTCGCTTTGCATCGCATTCCTATATTATGTTTCATACTCCATTATTGATATCATGCTGTTAGGACACCAGCACCATTACCGATGATGCGTATGTACCACGTACACTTACTTGCCGGCTCACACACATCTTCATCGGTAATTGCCATGTCACGCACACCTTAGAAAATATATTATTGCTTGACATAGCCTATTAGCTAATAGTTTAGACATTGTAGTTATTACCTGCTACTTCATGCATACTGTTATTCATTGTTATGCCGCATTCATGGATTCTCATGCATATATTCACTATTTTACGTGCTATTGAGGTTTGGATTTGGATTTCTATGAGATTTTCTGGATTTGGAGGAAAACCGCAATGACACAAATAATCATATTCTCTCTTTTAAAATAAAAAGTGCGGTTTTCCATGATGTATGAGTCGTCCACCATGAGTTTGCTGATGGATTTGGAAACCCGATTCGAGGAGACGGATGAACCGTTTCGGGTACATGGTAGACCCGGTGCGGTACCCCGGGGCAAGAGGAATGTGGTGATGACGTTGAGCCTGGCAGGGGAGTACTACCTACCGGTGATTTTACCCGACGCGTCGGATATCCGGAGGATACCGTCGTGGTCTTGAGATTTATGGTAGGGGCCGGTCTGGACTGACGGCGCCCTAGATATTGTGGTTGAGACTTTGAGATATCAGGATATTGGGATTTCGTTTTGTGCCGGTGCTAGGCACAGTTTTATGCTGATTTCATTATGATACCTCATTTTAAAAATACAAGGGAAATCTCACTAAGTATGAAAACAGTTACTTCATGTAAATGTATTCTGTTTTCATGCATTCATATCTCATTCATATGCTATATTGTTATCTGAGGCACTGACACAGACACATGAGATTGCACTCGGGTTAGATATTTACCCTAGCCTTGCTATAGGCTGCATGTATTATATTGAGGATTTTATATACTGATCGTATTGACCTAGGATTATGTCTTGCTTTCGGTTTCTGCTTGTAGATATTTCTATTCACGAGTTGGCAACTCACCCCCGTTGTGCCACAGTTCTTGCAGGTTCTGCCGTACAGGTCCCTTTGCGGCATTTCTGGCACACTACCTTCTTGCGGGTGATTTGCTTTTGGTAGGTGGATTCTTTCGCATCAAGAACCACCATTGTACTTATTTATTTCATTGTATCTAGAATTTCCATCAACCAAAAACTTGTTTATTGTTTCAGACTCAGACTTAGGTGTTGTATTTTTCGACCTTAGAGTCGCGCTTAGTAGTATTGCGGTTTTCTTGTTGCTTTTGAGCTTTTTTTTGGATTTGATCCTCGCCACTTGGCGTTGTATATTATATCGTTGTGTGGTTGTGACCGTCGATTGACGAAGAGCTAGCTCCCGCTTGGGGATGCCTTTATCATTGCATATATTGTTATCCTTGTTGTACCCCATTCGGGGCCAGTTTTACAAAAGAAACTCTGCCGAAATTTTTAGAAAAGACTGTACTGTTTTTAAAATGCATATTCGGCTTAGTTATTTAAAAACCTTGATTTCAAACATGCTTTTCTTCACTCCTTTAAACAAATTTCTTTACTTATTCTTAAAAATGGTTTTAGATTTCTGGGCTTTTGGCTTACTTGGATCAGATAGAGTCCTATAGACTTCATATGGTTCAAGGGCCAGTCACGTGCTCTTTCGGGTCGTGACACCTCTTTTCCATGTGGGCGTAGCCCCGCTAACACCTTTCTAGACACCTCCTTGGTTTATAGCATTGATCGTTAAGCGAGAAATTTCCCGAGGAGTAGCATATAATCACAGTAGGATCGGGATCCAAATATCATCGTGTGACAAAACTGAAGGAATCCTACCAGAATCATCACACTCCAAATGTTATGCAGTGCTAGCAAGTTTCAGTTTCTTTAGAAACTCCCGATGTGGATTTTTGCCCAATGCTCTTATGACCTTGACATTGGCCAAAAAATCATAAGTCACATGTCAAGTTCTACCTGTCATTCTCTAGGTTAATTTGAATTCACCCGTACCTACCCTTGACTTTGGCCAACAAGGCAGTACGACTGTCCCAAACCAACGTATCTATCTATGCTGCATATGAATATCCAATAGCTACCAAACACTATGCCTTGACTTTGGCCAACAAACACAGCTTGAATACTATTGACTATCCATATGAAATGACGGAGTGCTACGAATGGTTTTGGCGAAACCGTGAATGTAGTGAACTTGATATAATCGATGGAACGTGATAGCTTTTAAAAGGAGTTGCTTAAGCTCCGCGTTTAAAAGTTGTTTTTGAAAAGAAACAGAGTGGTTTTGAAATTGTTCCAACGACTTTAACTTTAGTTTATTTTCTTGCATAAATTTAATGTGTCCCATCATTTAATCCTACCATTGCAGAAAACAACAAAAATATGACGTACGCTTATGCCATCCGCATTCGCCACGGGGCCCCGTCATTACCCGTTAGTTTACTTAACTAACGACAGAGCGGGGGCTGGACTAGCGCGGATGCAAAACATAAGCAACGCCTAAATGGATATCATATATAAATATTTACATTCGTCAGATGCAATGATAGCCATTCCAGATCATAGATGAACACATTGGATATACTAGGAATCCGCATTCCGTACGAGCCTGTAACGAAGAGAGGATTACACGGTCGCGATGAATAGCCAAACCCCACCCTAGAACCCTACGGGTGCGGCAAACTACCCGCCAAGTACCCGAAGCGAAGCAACCTCCCTCAACACCGTGAGTAGGCCACTCGGCACTTCGAGATACCCGGTAGTTTGTGCACCCCACCTTGGGTCAATCCTAGGAGCAAAAACAGTAAAAAGAAATAATATACAATGGCGGCTACAACCTCATCCCGGATGTGCGGCCATAAAATAATATTACATCAATTACAAATTTTTACATTGAATGAAAGAAAAAGAAACTCTCATCTCACATCCACCCGGCTATTCATCCGCGACAATCCAACGAGTTCATATCCACAAACCATCAACATTACAGATTACAGATATGTATAACCCCCACTAATCGACGTATAGCGATTAGCAGGCGTTCAATACATATATCACATCACAGATAATATCCATTAGCCAAAGTCTACGGAATTTCGATCAAAATACGGATTTGTAACCACCCCAAAAACAAATTTGTTCTCTGGAAAATCTGGGCAGAAACAAACTATACAAAAAATCCCAAAACATCCAAATAAGAACACTGCACAAAACCCGGTCCACGGCCGCGTCAACTCTGCCGCGGTTCCGCGGCAGGAAGCATGTTCTTGCCGCGGATCCGCGACGCTTTGACCGAGTCACTGGATCGTTTTTGTTCTGTGTTTTTACAAAATCCTGAGCCGATTTTTCATGTATGTTAAATCATTTTTAGAGCAGTATAAAAAATCGGCAGAAACATGGTTTTACCGGACGTATTTTGCGATTTTTTTTCCGATCGAGATTCTTAATACTTTGCTAACTTGCTAGTTTATGTTTAGCTAGGCTCTGATACCACAGTAAGTCCACGTTGCTCACCCCGGTTCTTATGGGGAGGCGGAAACGGCGAAAAACAATTTTTGGCGCGAAGGCAACATGGACTAAAAGAAGGATTTTTGCTAAACTACAAACTAGCAAACTACTAGAGTTGCTATCTACTATGCCATAGAGATTATAACTCACGACACCAGTCCTTCGGGTCTTCATTCCGCTGTCCCGCTCATCCATCCACGCTCCGAGGGTCGATCCAGATCTTGATCACCTCCGCGGCCTTCTTGAGTCGAAGACGATCCACCCGAGAGTTGTACTCCGAGCTCCACCTCGAGCCGAGGCAACTAGGGCAACAAGATCGCTAGCCTTGATGTCCTAGAATGTGTAGAAGAGGTAGATGGAAGTGTTTGTCTATATGGATCCTTTTTCTCTCAACACATGAGATCAAAAGAATTTTTTAAGAGGAGGAAGATGAAGGAGAACAACCATGGAGCTTTCTCATTTCTTTTCAAGAGAGAGAATGAGAAATGAGAAATGAATTATTGTGCTAGAGAGAATGAACCATGGTTGCAATAATACACCACTATCATCATTACTAATCCTTTCAAGATTAAGTTGATGGCAACAATTGACTTGACCATTATCATAATCCAAAAATAAAAAGAAAATCAAAGAAAACTCTAGACCTCTCATGAAGGTCCAAGTCAACTTTGGTCAAATGGTCAACAAAGTCAAGTATAGTCAAATGGTCAAAGCAATTAGCCATCACATAATAATCACTAAAAAGATTAGTAAATAATGTCCCCGGCTCATAATGGTTTTGACTGAACGAACGGACAAAACCCAAATGAGTCCGCCTCATTATGGTTTCAACCGAATCAACTGTCAAAACCCTAATGAGGCACCTCCTTCCTCTTTGCTCCTCATAACTATGCATACACACCCGCATCCGCATTCCGTAGAATGCGAATTCACAGAAGACAAAACAAATCCATCAGTGCAATACTAGGATCCGGCTTAAACCAAAGCCCACTAGTATTGCCTGCCCGAACAGCATACGCACACAAGTGTACGTAAGTGATCGTAACCCTGCCGTAAAACCATACGGCCTCTACACCTTTCACTCAGTGCAGGGAAACACTCTATGTGGGACTTTAAAGACTCGATACTACGATGGCAGTGGGTTTAACCACAGACCGCAAGCGGCACTAGCTGTACGTAATGGTCCCCAGGTAGATGTCGATAAGAAGGCCAATGAGGTAAACCCATCCGAACTCCTACTGAGCCTGTATGTGACAATCTCCATACAGTCCGGTCTGTTGGGCTAAGAACATCGCATGGCGGGCCTAGGGGGTGGCGAACGTCAGTCCCTTAATAGCGGTACAAGTCGTGTCGGGGTATAGCCCAGAACACCCTGAAATAACACTGGAAACCTACCAGTATATCTCTCTTGCCCTGGCCAGGGACGACAATGTGTAATGGCTCTCCTAGACACAGCGCGATATCAACCCCCAATACCGGGAGAGACGAATCCTGTCTAACCGTCACTGCCTCCAAGTGCTTCGGGACTGCACCCAACTACTACCTGTTTGCACGACTCCTTTGAGCCGTGGTAGGGTAGTAATCAAAGTACAGTGGGAACACACTCGAGGCGAAGTGACGGTGTCAAGTCAGCGGACTAAGCTGTACTCATGTCACCTCGGAACTGATAACCGACGATTGGTATAATACCAACCAACAGTTCCCGACGAGTCCTGTCCAGTGTACTCGTAACCTAACGAGCACCCGCATACTATCTCCAGTATGACGTACTGATGGCTGTGGGACAGACCATCTCCCCTGCTGAGATGAGAAGCGTATACGCTAATCTACTCCGGAGTATCGATGCCTTGTCTCGATAATCCTACGACTAGGGACCTGTATAAGGATGTGCTTATAGATCACCCAGCCCCCACAAGTGTGACTGCCATCACAACGCTGGTAATCAAGCAAGATCCTAAGGGCTCCACTAATATATATAAGCAATATGCTAAAAGAAACACATGCACATATTAAAGTAGAAACAAACCATGTAGCATACTACCATTTTGACCAAGATTGTCTATACAACTGTAAATATCCCAAGCTTCCATTAAGTAATATACAAGCTAGTATGATACAGTAATGGCCTCTTGGGCATATACACTAACAGCCGCTCCGCAGGAGTAGTAGGCAGTCTCATCCGTCCGAGAGATACTACGGTTTTCTCATAGACGTGGATAGAGAGGATTGCATCATTGATAGTGATGAGCCAACTAGCTTCCAGCAGGCCATTCAGAGTGTTGACTCGGTAAAATGGTTGAATGCAATGCGACCGAAATGGTGTCCATGTACACCAGCAAAGTATGGACTTTGGACGTTGCTCCAGATAGGGTAAAACCCGTAGGATGCAAATGGATCTTCAAAAGGAAGATTGGTGTAGATGGACAGGTTGAGACCTATAAGGCTAGACTTGTTGCAAAGGGTTTTCGTCAAAGACGTGGTTTGGACTATGACGAAACCTTTTCTCCAGTAGCTATGCTGAAATCCATTCGGATCCTTCTTGCCATTGCTGCCTTCTACGATTATGAGATTTGGCAGATGGTCATAAAGACCGCTTTTCTAAATGGAAATTTAGAGGAGTGTGTCTATATGGACCAGCCGGAGGGTTTCATTCAGAGTGGGAGCAGCGGAAAGGTGTGCAAGTTGCTTAAGTCCATCTATGGACTAAAGCAGGTATCGCGGAGTTGGAACATCTGTTTTGATGAGACGGTCAAAGATTTTGGATTTATCAAAAATCCAAATGAACCATGCATCTTTAGTAAAATTGTAGCACGAACCGTCGTATTCCTCGTTTTATACGTGGACAACATTCTGTTGATAGGAAATGACATTCCTATGCTACAATCTGTCAAAGGGTTCTTATCACACAGGTTCTCCATGAAAGACCTGGGTGATGCCTCTTACATTCTGGGGATCCGGATCCATCGTGATAGATCCAAGAGGATATTAGGACTTTCACAGTACAGGTACATCGACACCATACTGAAAAGATTCAGTATGGAAGATTCCAAGCGCGGTAATCTACCGGCTTGTCACGGGATCACCCTCTCCAAAGAGATGTCTCTCAAGACTGATTTGGAAAGGGATCGTATGTCTATTATACCCTACGCTTCTGTGGTAGGCTCTATATTGTATGTGATGTTATGTACCAGACCAGATGTAGCTTATGCACTGAGTGTGGTAAGCTGGTATCGGGCAAACCCTAGGGAGAAGCACTGGATAGCAGTAAAGAACATTCTGAAGTACCTGAGAAGGACTAAGCACATGTTTTTGGTTTACGGCGGAAAAGACCTCCAGATGGAGGCCTTTGCTGACTCCAGCTTCCAGAGTGACAAGGATGACTCCAAGTCCATGTCGGGTTATGTCTTCACCCTCAATGGAGGGGCAGTATGTTGGAAGAGTTCCAAACAGGAAACCGTTGCTGACTCGACGATGGAAGCAGAGTATATCGCTGCATCTGATGCCGCAAAAGAAGCCGTCTGGATGAGGAAGTTCTTGAATGAACTTCAGGTGGTTCCGTCTATTGTTGATCCAATACCTCTGTATTGTGACAACAACGGAGCTATAGCTTTAGCGAAGGAACCCAGGTCCCATCAGAAGTCCAGACACATTTTAAGGCGGTATCACCTGATCAGGGAGATCGTGGATCGCCACGAGATCTAGGTTCGGAGGGTTGCTACAGAAGATAAGACTGCAGATCCATTCACGAAGGCCTTACCCCATACTCATTTCGAGCGGTTGATCGAGAAGTTAGGTCTTCGATATGCCAGTACATGTCCTTAGTGCAAGTGGGAGATTGTTAGTGTATATGTCCTAGAGGCCATTACTGTATCATACAAGTTTGTATATTACTTGATGGAATCTTGGGATATTCACAGTTGTATAGACAATCTTGCTCGAAATGGTAGTATGCTACTTGGTTTGTTTCTACTTTAATGTGTACATGTGTTTCTTTTAGCATATCGCCTATACACATTAGTGGAGCCCTTAGGATCTTTGCTTGATTACCAGCGTTGTGATGGCAGTCACACTAGTGGGGGCTGGGTAATCTACAAGCACATGCTTATACATGTCCCTAGTCGTAGGACTATCGAGACAGGGCATCGATACTCCGGAATAGACTAGCGTATGCACTTCTCATCCCAGCAGGGGAGACGGTCTGTCCCACTGCCGTAAGTACGTCGTACTTGAGATAGTATGCGGGTGCTCGTTAGGTTATGAGTACACTGGACAGGACTCGTCGGGAACTGTTGGTTGGTACTATACCTATCGTCAGTTATCAGTTCCCAGGTGACATGAGTACAGCTTAGTCCGCTGACTTGACACCGTCACTTCGCCTCGAGTGTGTTCCCACTGTACTTTGATTACTACCCTACCACGGCTCAAAGGAGTCGTGCAAACAGGTAGTAGTTGGGTGCAGTCCCGAAGCACTTGGAGGCAGTAACGGTTAGACAGGATTCGTCTCTCCCGGTATTGGGGGTTGATATCGCGCTGTGTCTAGGAGAGCCATTACACAAAGTCCCTGGCAGGGCAAGCGAGATATACTAGTAGGTTTCCAGTGTTATCTCAGGGTGTTCTGGGCTACACTCCGACACGACTTGTACCGCTATTAGGGGACTGACGTTTACCGCCCCTAGTCCCGCCATACGATATTCTCAGACGAACAGACCGGACTGTGCGGAGACTGTCACATTCAGGCTTAGTAGGAGTTCGGATGGGTTCACCTCATCAGTCTTCTTATCGGCATCTACCTGGGGACCGTTACGTACTGCTAGTACCGGTTACGGCCTGTGGTTAAACCCACTGCCAGTGTAATGTCGAGTCTTTAGAGTCCCACACAGATAGCTATTCGCCTTTGGGAAAAACAGAGTGGAGGTCCCATAGTTTTGCGACATGGTTCGTTCACATCCGCACACTTGTGCACGTTTGGTGTCCAGACAGTTATTACTAGCGGGCTTTGGTTTCAGCCAAATCGTAGTATGCATTTTGGGATTGGTTTTATCTCGTTTGTATTCGTGTTCCTCAGAACAGGGATGCGGGTGTGTATGCACGGTTGACAGAGATAGAGGCAGAGGATTCTCATTAGGGTTGTTGACTGTTGACTTCTTCTAAACCCTAATGAGAATAAGAAATATGATTAATAATAATATTAATTAAGTATTTTTGTGCCATGGTTGAGTTGAAAGTTTGACTTGTTGACTTTGTGGACCGGTTGACTATTTTGGACTTGTTGACCATCATCATTTCAATGGCTATCATTTCATGGGTATGACTTTTGCTTGCTTGTTGTTCACAAATTGCATTAAATGCATGAAATGATAATTCCATTGACATGAACCATCACAAATACTTGATTATTGTTATTATCATGATTATTTTTGGTTTTTGAGAGCATGGTTGTAAAAGTCTTCTCTCATTCTATCATTTCCACTCTCTCGCATCCAAGCTCTCCCTCTTCCTCTTGCTCATGGTTCTCTTGTCTCATGAGTTGAGAAACAAGAAACATTGAGATAAAACCTTAAAAACACTTCTCTACTCACTCTAGAGTACAAGGTCTAGCAAGCCAAGTATGTTAGTTTCCTCTCGATTGAGGTTGGAGCCAAAGGTAAAACCTTTCGGGTGGATCCATCTTCGGCACAAGGAGACGACGAGGTGAGACCGATTCGACCACAACAAGGAGAAGAAGAGAAGGAGTTCAAGACTAGGTATAACCCCTAACATAGTAGTTAAACTCTTAGTTAGGTTGTTAGATAGTTTGTTTAGCACGGATCCGGTTTCTAGTCCATGTTACCTTCACCGAAAAAAATTGTTTTTTCACCATTTCCGCATCCCCGAAAGAACCGGGAAGGGTAACGTAGACTTACACCTGGCCATCTACCATGACCGTTTGCGGAACAAAATTTTTCAGAACCGGCGCTAGAACAACCCGATAACCCGGATCTACCATAAACCTAAAGATAGCAAACTAAAAAAGAGTTTAGAATTGTTTTACCGAATAATTCGAGTCCTTCGGTCTTCTAACATCTTCCTAAGATCCTAGAGTCCACTATGATCAAGCTTGATCACCGGTCTCCCTCCATCGAAGATGATCAACCTGAGAATTTGTATTTCGAGCTCCAACCTCATTGCCGAGGTAACTAGGGTACCTAGTTCGCTAAACTAGATAGCCTAGATGATGTAGAATCTAATGATGGATTAATTTGTCTCCAAAAATAATAGGTTTCTCAACACATGAGACTTTTAGGGTGGCGGTAGAAGAAGTAATGCTTAGAGGATATGAGAGTGTGAAGCATGAAGCAACCAAAGTAAATGGCTAAGTGTTGGGAACAAAGAATGAATCATCCCCTCCCAAAATATCTCACAACAACAAATATTAAGCATGCCACAATAGTAACACATGAGTCACACCATGAGTCACCAAGTGAGCCATGCTTCAAAAATGCCATGTCACACCTCATCCTCCACCTCATTAACAATTTAAACTAAATGGTTAAAACTAAATGAGGTGGAATCATCTAGAAGTAATCTTGTAATGAATTACAAGAATACCCCTCATCCGTATATACATACCAGTATCCGTATTCCGAAAAATACAAATACAAAGAGATGGAAATAATCCAACAATATAATACTAGAATCCGGTTTAAACCAAAGGCCACTAGTATTATCCGTCCAAATCATGATACGTGCACAAGTGCACGTAAATGATCGAACCCTATCGTAAAACCATACGGCCTCTATATCATTTCGCCCAAAGCAGGGAAACCCTCTATGTGGGACTCTAAAGACTCGTCAATACGCTGGCAGCGGGTTTAACCACAAGCACGTCGGCGGCACTTGCTGTACGTAATGGGTACCTAGGTATTGAGCGAAAGGAATGCCGAAGAGAAAACACATCCGAACCCCTACTGAGCCTATCCGTGACAATCTCTGTACAGTCCGGTTCGTTCGTCTAAGAGTATCGCATATAGAGTCTACGAGGTGGATAAAGTCAGACCCCAAATAATGCGACATTTCGTGTCTGTATGAAGCCCATCACCAACTGAGAAACTACTGATCCAAATCAGTAATTCTCGTCTACCTTGGCCATGGATTTCTGGTGATAGCTACCCGTTCACTACACGACATCAACCCCCAATACCGAGATAGACGAATCCTCGACGATCCGCTCACTGCCTCCATGTGGCTCGGGACGGTACCCAACCAAAACCTGTTTGCACGACTCCTTTGATCCGTGGTAGGATAGTAATCAAAGCACAGAGGGAACTCATGCGAGATAAATTACGATCTCAGGTCAACAGACTAACCTATACACATTTCACCTGGGAACTGCTATCTGATAATAGGTATAATACCAACTAGCATGTTCCCGGCGAGTCCGTCCAGTGTACTCATAACCCAATGAGCACCTGTATACTATCTTAAGTGACTGACTAACACCAATGGCTTGTGAGACCGGCCACTGGCCCTCGTCAGGGTCTCGATAAGTATACATTAGTATACTCTGGTGTATCAATGCCCGGTCTTGATACTTCCACGATTAGGGACATTTAAGGATGTGCTTATAGACCATCCAGCTCCTATGTATATGATCGCCATCATAATGCTGGTAGTCAAGTAAGAATCCTATGGGCTCTATCAATATATAATAGTGATCTGTAATACCACATAATGCATGTGCTTGATGATAAAGACAAACCAAATAGCATACTATCATCTTGAGTAAGACTGTTCTGTCCATATAGATCCTCCCTTAATTATCATAATCACCTTCCTGTGATTACAATAATTACCTTGAGGGCATTATAGCCAACATTTGGGTCATTTTGGTTTCGATTCATGTAAGAAATGGTGGTGTTTTGGGGCCAGGGCTGATCTTGAATTTTAGTTTTTGGAAATTCGATCTCGGCTTCGTGGGTTTTGGATTTCATTGGCCATGGGTTCCATATTGATGCAGTTAAAGCGTTTAACCTTGTTTATGCGATGGTATATGTGATATGCGGTGTTTAACGTCGCTGAATTGATGTGATCAATTTGACGGGGTTGCACATGTGAGTTTGATATGTTCTATGTTAAAGTTTATTTGGTGTGGATTGAATTGTCGCGAAATGAATAACCCCGTGCGTATTGTGTGATGTGGTTTTCATTTCATTTATGTTATAGCCAACGATATATTCTTTTATTCGGGATGAGTGGTCGACAAGTGGACATCACTTCTGCTTATTGTATTACTATTTGTCGGGACTCGATCAGGGTATGATCGATGTTACCGTTGTAATAATACAGGTTTAGGATTACCCCACGGAGAAGCACACGGGCAAACGGGTTCTAGATTGTAGTGGATGATGATTGTAAAGGTTTTGCGTGCGTATGCATTTTGAAATCAAAGAATAGACTATACCGCAATCAAGACGGTGTCACTTGGTAGCTAGCCGGTTGAGTACAGGTCGGTCCACAGGGAAAACTTGTTCTTTTCTAGTTGTTCTAACGAGTCAATTCCTATTTGTGGTAGGTTTTTATAATTATAAAAACTGAAATTGAATTTGATTTGGATTAAAATCTTGCTAGGGTTAGGATTAGGTTAGTTTGGAAAGTTAATTATACTCACCGCTTTCTTTGCCCTAATTAAGAACTTAGGTGTTAAGGTAATAGTTAACAAAGGAGATTAGCACGAATAGGAAGAAACGTGGTTTCTTCCCTTTGGTCCTTGTCCCTCCTTTCTTAACTCTCATCCCTAACCTCTATGTAAATCAACCACTACCGGTCTAACTAGGGAATCACCGCTATCTCGTAGGATAGGGTGCCGTAGTGAGCTGTAGGTAGTTGTTTTACATAGAGTCCTAATTTATAAAGTTATGAGGGCAAGAAAGGAGTCAGAGATTTACATCTCTCAAACCTACCCAATCCTAACCTTAACAAGTGAGGAACTACTCACTCATTAGGGAATTAACAATGGAATTCATTTTTTTATGTTTCTTTTTAATTATCTAATTAACGTGCAGATAATAAAAGACAGATATGAAAAATTGTAGGAATATAAATCGCAACTAAGGAAAATTCATAATAAAAACTTACATTTATTGATGCACTCTTTGACAATTACATTGGAATGAAAATTTTAATCTAGAATTAAAAAGAGGCATGCCTAATTAGGCTTTAGGGTTTCCTATTTATAGATAGGAGAAACCCTAGGGTTTACATCTGATCCATATCTAAAATTACAAAACTACCCTAAGAAAACCGGGTCAATGCACCGACTCCCATCGACACGCACCGACACGCACCAACACGCACCGTCACGTGCTCTGCACGGCCATGGATCCGCGGCGAAATGCCTTGTTTGTCCGCAGATCCGCGACCGTTTGATGGGCTCTTGGGCTCTATTTTTCTGTGATGCTGCAAGTTGCTTTTTCCTTCTGTTTTCTTCTCTTGGTTCTTCAGAATATTTTCTACTTTCTTCCAGATTTCCAACAGTGCAGAATTTGTGGACTTTTACCGTAAGCTTCGCGTTGAAGTCTTGAATCTTTGGCTGCCCTCGTACTTTGTGCAATCGAACTGCTCATTGAGCTTCGTTGCTTCCTTAAACTGTAGGCGGCATTTGCAGATTCATCTTTTTGTTGGTCGTAGTCTCACATTTGTAGCGTTTTTTCACCATTTTCACTGTGTTGTTCTGAGAACCTGTAACCTGCAAATATTTAGCAGACATGGATCAAAAGCACCTATTTATTTGCAATATGATTAAGAATGGGGAATATAATAATGCAAAATTCTGATATGAACAAATACCCCCAAACTTATCTTTTAATCGTCCCGAGAAAAACCAATTTATTCTCGAAAAAACCTAACCTCACTTTCGCAGGGAATCGTGATTGCACTGAGCTCGTGCAACAAGCCGTTATACCTCTAGGTGTCCCTAGTAAGAGGAGTGTTGTCTCCTGAGGGTTTTCAGCGGATACTACCTACAAAATCCGATCAATTTGGCCTATTGACTTTAATTCTTCAATTCGGTGTTCTAGCAAGAAATTATATTATCTTCAACTTAGAAACCATCAACCCGTATGTTTCACACTCACTTATCATTTAACTTAAGATTGTATATGTTTTGTAAATTTATTTAGCTTTCAGCATCTTTTGAATTTTTCCTTCTAAGATTCCATCTCAACTTAGGAATTTTTATCATCTCTACTGAAGATATAAGCCCTATCTATCATTCCTATCTCTCATCCAAACCCCAATCATATACACCTACATGTGTGTATGTATCACCCTTACACTTGGAAATTCAATTCAAGCTATTATACTCTTGTCCATCGTCCAAAGTACTTTTAGTTGGTGAATTTTAGATGAAATTGCTCACACATCCTTCATGCGACCGTTAATACTTCTTGAGGTACTAACGACCGATTACAAAATGTGCTTGTGCATTAAGGCGTAATTCCTCATCTTGTAATACCTAAGGCTTTAGCTGTGACTCCCAAACCAGTTGGTCTAAGGCACTAGGTGAAAAAGCACCCTCGCTATATATTTTTTATTTTACGCAGCCTTTTGTAATTACAAAACCAGTGTTCATTTTTTTTATATCTCTTTATTCACACTTATAATTTTATTTTCCTTCATACTAAGGATTTTAGAAAAGAGCATTTCAAGGTATCCTCTACTATTCCAAGTTTCAAGGTGCGTGTTTGTGCAAGTTGTAGGGTATATATTTTCAGAATTTAGACTTAAGGTTCGGAATTATTTTTCAGACTTACACTTCAATAAAAATTTCAATACTCTTCCCTTATTTTGACTTAGCCCAAGAACTGAACTCAAAATTTGCCTATTTCTAAATAAACTATAAGGACATATATTTTCTACCGTTAAACTTTAAGAAAGGTTTTTTTAGGGTTTTTAATTTACTAAGTTTTGGATCTAGTTTTTCCTAGCTAGTTAACCGTCTTGTCAAACTTAAGTCAAATATGGCCAAAATTGAATTTTTCAATTTTTATAATTTTTAAAAAAAATTCAATTTTTTATAAAGATGCAATGCAGAAATAAACATGCAAAGAAAAAAAGAAAAATTATGCACAAAAATTAAAAATATCCAATGCAATGATAACTATTTACAAACCACCTCCTTACCCAAACTTACCAAAAGCAGTGCCCTCACTGCTCAGGCCTTCGCCGTCCCCTTGAGCGTGAACAGAGAACGTTCCTCTTTAGCTAGCAGGGTTATGATCCCCAGCTCTACTCGTGTTAGACGCAGTTCATGCTGCGTCATCATCTCAAGCAATCTTTCTATCCCCTTATTGTTTCTTCGAAGTAAGCGCGCTTGCGCAGCACGGGTGAGCTCTCATCGCTCGCGGTCGAGCTGGAGCTGGGTGTCCTCGCTGGTACATGTTCAGCCGGTTCCGTTTGTGACCATACATCCGTCAAGCGGGTATAGGATGTGGATACGCCCTCAATGAGAGGCCTAATGGGTATACCCCCATGCATGTAGAATTCAAATTCCTCCACAAGGAGGAAATAGCGACACAGTTGTGTCACTAACATGGGGCATGGGTAGTTTGCGGCCCTTTTTCCAGCACCAATTGAATAAAGCAAAACCGTGCACATATCAAATCTAGGGTTCTTAGTCATTAGGGTGTGCACGATATGAAGAGACGGGGTGAAAAATGTGGTATTATGTGAACTACAAAAAATGTTGTTTTGCACCCACCGACACACGGTTAAAACATTGGCGAAAGGGGTCCTAGCCTGTATTCCCTTCCTAGGTTCTCTCTAGCAGTCATTACCCATTAAGGGCATGTAATCTTTAAATTGAAACGGTTGGTCGTGAACAGGTAATCTAGGGATTAATGTGACTTCATGGATGAAGTCCCTGTCAATGATTATCTCCCTATCGCCCCAAAGTAGTTTGATAAAACCGTATTGTGTAAAGTAGCCTTCCTCCATGCACTCGTAAAAATGAGTGACTAGATCTGGAAGAGCGTAAGCATTGGGATGATTATAAATTAAAAAGTTCCATCCCCTCCATATGATTTCATCACGAAAATAACTCCCGTAAATTGTGTGAGAAAAGATTTGCGAAAAATCACGTTCTAACTGCATTGTTGGTGCCATTACAGAGAGTGCAGATCAAAAAGAAAAAATTAGCAGAGAGTTCAAAGAGATGCAAACCTCCTCTGAAAGATTCAGAGGGAGACGATACCAAGATGCGGCGGATGCGCGGCGGAAGCTGGGCTTGGGCGGCGGAAGCGCGGCAGCTAGGAGGGATCTCTCTGCAGAACTTGGAGCGGCGGCTAGGTTTTGAGGAAATGAAAATTTAGGGTTATGGAAAAAGGGCAGAGAGGGTCGGGTTCTATTTATAGGGGGAGTGTGTTGGTTATTTGTAAAATGCCTCTCTTAAAAAGTGAAAATTATTTGTAAATAAAATTTTTATTTTTATTTTATTAAAACTGGATATTTAAAAAAATACCCTAATTTTTTATTTTTATTTTTAAATTTTCATTTTTTTAATTTTGTTTTTATATGATTACAAATGATACATACCCCCAAGCTTGTTTGAAACAGTGTTTTGGCTAGATAATCAAAATTTAGGGGTAGATGGAGGAAGATCAGTCAATGTAGATCGACTCCTGCAAAAACAGGAGCTCCTCCGAAGGGTCCGCAGAGAGGAACGGTTTAAGTCGATGTCCGTTCACTTTAAACAGTGAACCTTCCTATGGATCTTCTAGATCGACCGCACCGTGCGGATATACGGTGCATATCAAAAATGGCCCTTTCCATCGAGATTTGAGCTTGCCGGGATGGAAATGTAACCGAGTATCATAAAGTAAAACCTATTGACCAGGTTTGAAAGTCTTGCGCATAAGGTGTTTATCGTGGAACACCTTCATTCGTTTTTTAACAACTACTGCGTTCTCATAGGCTTCATCCCGCAGCTCGTCTAATTCGTTCAACTACAGCTTTCTTTTACTGCCCGCAACTCCCAAAGATAGATTCAACTCTTTAATTGCCCAAAATGCCTTATGCTCTATTTCAACTGGAAGGTGGCATGCCTTTCCATAAACAATCCTATATGGAGACATGCCAAGATCGGTCTTATAGACAGTACGGAATGCCCAAAGGGCATCAATAAGTTTTGATGACCAATCTTTACGGTTTTTGGAAACCGTTTTCTCCAATATCTGTTTAATCTGCCGATTCGAAATCTTGCCTTGCCCACAAGTTTGGGGATGATAGGGCATTGACAGCTTGTGAGTAATGGAGTATTTCCGCATTAAGGACTTGAAAGTCCTATTACAAAAGTTAGATCCATTATCACTGATAATCACGCGAGGATGCCCAAACAGAGAAAAATGTTTTCTTTAAGAAATCTAACGACAACCTTGTTGTCATTAGTTCGGCTGGGCACAGCCTCGACCCATTTTGAAATATAGTCAACAACGAGTAGAATATACATGTTTCCAAAAGAATTTGGAAATGGTCCCATAAAGTATATCTGTTACCCTCCGAATACAGAGACGCGACCGCGTAGGTTCGTCTGGCCTGAGATTCGGGGCAGATGCTAATTAGTTTTATCCGTACACCTCTCCGAAGATGCCAAGTTGATTTATGGCACCGTGTATCGGAGGTTTAGACGGATGCGGCCGATGTAGCAGACTTCGTCAGATTCCCCCTCGCTTGAGGGGTTTTTGATTATGGGGACGCTCTTCCCTACAGGCGCAAGCCCCTGCAGTTAATTATGCTACCGCATCGCGGTAACAACTTTCTCGTTCTCCAGAATTTCACTTCGTGTCGTGTTTTTTTTTTGTGGTTGCCCGTGGATTGTATACGGAGACTGAGTAATGCCGTCACCCATAGGACGTGGATTAGTCCAAATCCGTATTTACTTAGATTTGGGTTTGGTGTTTTTAGTTTAAGGATACATTATCCGTATTGAGGCTATGATCAACTTAAACATTCGTTAAGGATACGTTAGTCCTGTTTGAGACTAAGATCAACTTAACGTGGTGATCCGTTTAATATATGGCCGTCAGGACTCATCACCTCTCTGACGTCGTTGAAGGATTACAACGATAGGTGTCAGAGGAGTTCAGAGACGTACCCTTGAACCAAAATCGATTTGGAGTTTTATAATCCATATGTTTAAGGATACGTTAGCCGTATTTGGGGCTAAGATCAACTTAAACGGGACCGTTTAGATCCGGCAAAAGAGCATTTGGGAACTCTATTGTTCCAGTTTAGGGACATAGGGGTCCATGTTCCAGTTTAGGGACGTGGTGGTCCACCATTAGATTAAGGACGTTTCGGTCCATCAGTTTAAGGACATTTCGGTCCAATATTAGTTTATGGACGTTTCGGTCCACGAGTTTAAGGACCCCGCAGTCCATATTGATGTGTGTGGTCGTCGGGACCCGTCACCTCTCTAACGTCGTTGAAGGATTACAACAACAGATGTTAAAGGAGTTCGGAGATGTACCCTCGAACCGGTGGTAAATTGATTTAAGAGAGCAATCTTACTCAGTCAATTTAATTTGAGGACTTACGGCCAAAATTGGGCTAAGTCCAGTTGAAAATGTTCAACATTTTATTTGCTTTTACATTGCATTTCTTTCTATTTTTATTTGGGCTCTGCCCAGAAAGGATGCAGAGCATCAATTTGTTTTGGGCTCTGCCCATTTATAAATGATGCAGAGCATCAATTTTACTTGGGCTCTGCCCATTATAAATGATGCAGAGCATCAATTTTATTTGGGCTCTGCCCTTTTATTGCTTTGCAATTTATTTTGGCCTGCTAGGTCTTTTGATTTGGGCCTGGCCCTTTAGGAAATGCATTGCATTTGTCAGGCGCTTTGCGCCAATCAGAGAGCGCAAGCGCTCGTAGTGTTGACACGTGTCGCGCAAGCGCAGTGCGCTGCGCTAATGCGCTGCGCCTGCGCTGCTGACACGTGGCGCGCTCTGGTGGCTTGCGCCAATCCAGGAGCGCAACAGCGCAGTTCGCAAGTGCAAGGCACTATGACTTGAGAATCTTTTAGATTCAAGAACCAATGGTTCATAAAAGAAGTGCAAAGCACTGTTCGTTTTCTTGATCTAATTTAGATCAAAGAAAAACAAGATTTTTTCTTATTTCAGGAACCAAAGGTTCATAAAAAAGTACAATGCACTGTTCTTTTATTTTGTTTTTTCTTGTTTTAACGAACCAGCGGTTCATAAGAAGTGCAAAGCACTGTTTATTATGTGAAGATCACTGATCTTGTTCTTAGATCAATAATCTATTAGAAAAGGTCTTTAACCTTTTTCTTGAAACTTTTTCAGAGTTCTCTCTGTTTGAAGCTCTTGATTTCTCAAAAATGTTCCTTCCTTTGAATTGAGGTCTAGGATCCTTTTTATAGTGCCCATAAATTAGTTAAAGTTTGTTAAAGAGATCCTTCTCTGAGTGATTTGGGGAATTTTCCCCACCGTTGGATCTTTGATCCAAGAGCTTCTGTTTTACAGAAGACAATCTTCTTGTTTTTAACAAGATTGAGAAAGATCTTTCAGAATTTTAATTCTATTTGGCGCAAGCACACCAGCTCGTGACACGTGTCGCGCGGCGCAAAGCGCAGCGCAACTGCACTTGCGCAACCGCGCTGACACGTGTCGCGCAGCGCACAGCGCAGCGCAACTGCACTTGCGCAACCGCGCTGACACGTGTCGCGCAGCACACAGCGCAGCGCAACTGAAGCGTTGCTTCTTTAATTAAAGTTTTAATTTTAAACAGAGCCTTGCTCTGATTGGGTGCGCTGCGCCCCTGCGCGAACGTGTCTGATTTTGACACGTGGCGCTCTGCGCAGCGCAGGGGATCTGAAGCGTTGCTTCATTTATTTTCACTTTAATTTTCAAGACAGAGTTTTGCTCTGATTGGAGGAAAACAGAAGCATTGCTTCTTTTCCCACCTTGGAATTTGAACAGAGCTTTGCTCTGATTGGGGTAAACAATATCCCCCAAACATAAAAAATTTCAACAACCAAAATTGGTTGGAATGGCATTTCATTTCTCCGAGATATCCGGCCCAAGTGTTGGCACCGGGAGCATGTCTTGCAGTATTCGTATGCATCTTTAAACAGTCGTGGCCAGTAGAAGCCACACTGCAAGATTTTTTCTGCTGTCTTTTGGGGCCAAAATGCCCGCCACACGCTTGATCGTGGCAGAATGACAGCATGCTCTTAAATTCGTTGTCGGGGACACACCGACGAATGATTTGGTTGGAATAGTATTTGAAGAGATACGGTTCATCCCAGTAAAAATGATTTACTTGGGACTGGAATCGGAGTCTGTCCTGATTCGACCAATCATTAGGTATAAGTCCGGTGGCCAAATAATTTACGATATCTACGAACCAATGTTTGCATGACACAATTAAGAGCTGCTCATCTGGAAAAACGTCTTTAATAGGAATTTGAAGTGTAGGCGAAGAAGGAAGTCGTGAAAGGTGGTCGGCGACTACGTTTTCGCATCCTCTCTTGTCTCTGATGACAAGGTCAAACTCTTGTAGCAAGAGGATCCAACGTATCAGCCGAGATTTAGTATCCTTCTTCGTGAAAAGATGGCGAAGTGCTGAGTGGTCCGTGTAAACGATGATTGGAGAGCCGATTAAATAGGGCCTGAACTTTTCTAGTGCAAACACAACAGCTAAGAATTCTTTTTTAGTTGTTGTGTAATTTAATTAAGCCTCGTTCATGGTTCGGCTAGCGTAATAAATTACATGCGGCATCTTATTTATGTGCTGTCCAAGGACATCACCAATGGCGAAATCAGATGCATCGCACATAATTTCAAATGGATGCGTCCAGTTGGGAGATGAAAGAATGGGAGCGGAAATAAGTGAGTTTTTCAACGACTCGAACGCCTTCATACAGCTTGAGTCGAAATCAAAAGTGGTGTCCTTCGCCAACAAAAGAGTCAAGGGTCTAGCTATCTTGCTAAAATCCTTGATGAACCGTCTATAGAAACCGGCATGGCCAAGAAAGGCTCGGATGTCTTTGACGCACTAAGGAGGAGGAAGATTGGAAATGACTTCAATCTTAGTTTTATCAACCTCAATGCCATTTTGCGAGATGATATGTCCTAAGACAATACCTTCTCGTACCATAAAGTGGCATTTCTCCCAATTTAAAGTGAGGTTCTTATCCCTACACTGCGTAAGAACTGCGTCTAAATGTAGTAATCACTCATTAAAGGAGTCGCCGAAAATGGAGAAATTATCCATAAAAATCTCCAAGAATTTTTCCACCATGTCTGAAAAAATGCCCATCATACACCGCTGGAAAGTAGCGGGTGCATTGCATAACCCAAAGGGCATGCGACAGTAAGCGAATGTACCGAAAGGACAAATAAATGCGGTATTGTCTTGGTCCTTTTCGGCGATGGGAACTTGATTATAGCCGGAATAGCCATCCGAAAAGCAGTAAAATTCATGCCCAGCCAATCGTTCTAACATTTGGTCAATAAAAGGTAGTGGAAAGTGGTCTTTCAGTGTCGCGGCATTGAGTTTTCTATAATCGATGCAAACACTTTTAAAATTTCAAACTTTAGAGAATTTTTAGGAAAAAATATTAATTTTGATTAAATCAATTTTAAGAGCCTTGCTCTCAATAGATCCCTGATCTAAAGAAGACCCATTTAGGGTTTCACTTAGCAGAGCTTTGCTCTAAGGGGGTCTATAGTACGTCTTCTTCCATTCACTTTGTGCGATATAGCCGAGAAGTGGCTATATAACACCACCGCACACTCAATCACAAATTGGGAAGAATTCGTAGCGGCATTCCTTAAGAAATTCTACCCTAATCACAAGACAGCTCGAGTCCGCAGCGAAATAAATCAATTCAATCAGCTTCCAAATGAACCATTTTCAAAATATCTTGACCGATTCAAGGATCTGTTGGTTCAATGCCCACATTATGGAATCCCGAGATGGGAACTGTGCCGAATCATATATGAGGGCAGTAACCCTAACACTAAACAGAGTCTTGAAAACATGTGTCAACGAAATTTTATGAACAAAGACGATGGGGAAGCTTGGAAATACTTAGAAGATTTCGCTGAAAAATCTTTACAGTGGGAAAGTCCATCATTTAGGAATGGCAATAACCAATCGGATGTTTCCATAGGAGTTAGAGCTGACATTTCAGCTATACACAAGAAACTCGAGACTATGGAAAACAAATTTTTAGCTGTCTCCCTTAATCAAATGTCACTTTCCAAAACTGTATGTGGATGCTGTTCTGATCCTTCTCATTTGACGGAAGAATGTCCATGAAATTCTCCGTTTCAAGGTCATGAGCATACCAATGCCGCATTTCAAAGACCTAAAAACGATCCATTTTCTTCCACATATAATCAGGGTTGGAGGAATCACCCTAATTTTGCTTGGAACAAATCACAATCTCAAAACACGGTTCCAAACCAAAAAAATTTCCAAAGGGTCCCTCCACCACAACAGCAGCCACAACTTCAATTGAGTCAGCACCCCTTTCAAGCACATAACTTTCAAAATCTGGTCAACACCCCTGCACTGTCTAGTCCTTTACAGTTGACCGGAACTGATGAATCCTCTTCTTTTGCACAATACATGAATTTGGTCTTAACAAATATCTTGCAAGTTTCGGCTGAAATGAAATCTTCTGTCGATAAAATTGAGAAAAACTCTGTGTTCCAAAACGAGAGTATTAAATCTATGGAAGAAGAAATTGCACGATTAAAAGCCGAAATTAGTGCAAGAGAGAAAGGGAAACTTCCAGCTCAACCCTTACCCAATCCTGGCTATTCACATCATGTGAATGCAATCACCACGTTGAGATCTGGAAGAGTGCTTGACAATCATGTTGGGGAAGAAGTTGATGATATTGAAAATCCTATCAACACCCCGGCTGAGACCTTTCCTCACACACACACTTCTACTTCTAATTCTGACCCTAGTTCTTCTACCCCACCACCTTCTTCCGAGCCTATGCTTCGTTTCCAAAAAGGCTCGCCACTTCAGCCCACCTCTTCTACTCCTCCACGGACGATCCCCACTTCTATTCTGGGATCGGTTCCACACTTCCTTCTCCTATGATGGACCCAGCGCTTATTGCTAAAGCACCTTATCCTAATCGGTTAAGGGCTAACACACCAAGTCCACATATGGAGAAGATCACTGAGATGTTTAAACAGGTTAACATCAACATCCCTCTTCTAGATGCTATCCAACAAGTCCCCGCATATGCGAAAGTTCTTAAAGACTTGTGCACTAGAAAGAGGAAGAAACAAATGCCCAAGAAGATATTCATGGCAAAAACTGTAGACACGGCTTTCCCCCAGCAATTACCGAGGAAACCTATGGATCCTGGCTATCCTACGATTTCCATCTCTATTGGGGAAAAACACATCAACCATGCTCTACTAGACCTTGGGGGAAGTGTTAACCTGCTTCCTTTCTCAGTCTATGAGCAGTTAGGGATCGGAGAGTTGAAACCATCTCCTTGCACTCTCCAGATGGCTGACCGATCAATCACCAAACCTAGGGGTGAACTAGAGGATGTGTTAATAAAAATCGGGGAATTTATATTCCCTGTGGACTTTATTGTAATTGATACACAGCCTGTAGCGAACTCACGGAATCAAATTCCGGTGATTTTAGGTCGCCCCTTTTTGGCCACTTCCAACGCTATCATCAACTGTCGTAATGGTTCTATGACCCTATCCTTCGGGAAGAGGACAATTGAGATGAACATTTACAAGTTGGGAAGTGTACCCTCCGAACCTACTGCTCAGGTCTGTTCTGTCGACTTAATGGATGTCGACAGCAGAGAATTTGATGACCCTCATAATACTGATCTTGATTCTTTTCATATGTTGTTGTTTGACCCAACTATGTATCTTACACATACGGACTCTACCACCGAGATGTCCGGGTCAACAACTAACACTGATTATGAAATGTTTTTAGAGTCTGAAGATCACCCCGCACTTTGTGATGACATTATTCTTCGGGGTATTGATGAAACTTTTGAGGAGATCTTCACTGATGAACTTGCATTTCTGAATAACACGGGCGTTGAGATGAATCAAGTTCCAATCATTGAAATTGAACCTCCACCCCTTCTTCTGAACTGTAAAAAGAATGCGAGTAATCCATCACATACACTGCATCGTCTCTCCAAAATGAGACGCGCACACATTCTTTTCCACCCCTTACCCTTTCCCCACTTCTTCTTCCACCAACCAGAGCACTGCATTGATAAAATTTTTGAATAGTTGGTGTTAACATTTGGTCTTTGCAAAGCTTGGCATCGACCACTGATTTTTGACCTCCCTCATGTGATTTTCAAAGATTAACATGGCTTAACCCAAGTTGGGGGTAAATTTTCTAGCTCTTGAGAAGAAAAGTTTTTACAAAATTTTGAGCCAAAAATAAGTTTGGGGGGGATCTTCACTTAAATATTTTGCCCCCACTAATAAATTCCTCCCAAGCTTACAGCTTTTTGAGATTTAGCAGAAGGCAACAGTGAGGACACTGTTGAAAACAAGTTTGGGGAGGTTTGTGCTTATTTTTGCATCATTTGCATCATACATCGCATAATCACAAAACATTTTTTTGAAAACCTATAAAAATTTAAAAAATTTCAAAATAAATAAAAACATTTTTGTACATAAATAAGATAATAAAAGTTTAGATAGTGAAAAATTACATCCATGAGATTAGAAAAATTTAAGAAAACCAAGAAAATTAGAAGTTTTCTTATACGAACTAGTAATAAGTACTTATGAGCCGTTGTCCCAAGGGTTAGTAAGATGAAAGACGTCACTAATCTGAAAATAAAAATAAGTCTGAAAAATAGTTTCTATTCTGGAAGCTAAACATTTTGAACGTTGATACCCTGCTATTCGCACTTACACACGTCTTAAAGGCTGGGATAGTAGAGGATACCTTGAAATGCTCTTGTCTTAAAGCCAAAAGTATGAAGGAAATAAAAAAAATAAATAAAATATAAAGTGGTGAGAAAAATGGACACTGGTTTTGTTATCACCGAGGGCAATAAAAAATATATAGCGAGGGTACCTCTTCACCTAGTGCCCTAAGGCCAAATGGTCTGGGAGTCACTGCTATGCCTGAGGTAGTGCAAGACGAGGAAAATACACCATGTAAGCAAGCACAGGAGTAATCGGTCGGTTAGTACCTCAAGAATTATTAACGGTCGCATGAATGTGTGTGAGCAATCTCATCTAAATAGTCATTTAATAAAAATTAAAAAAAGTACTGAGGCTGATGGGCAAGAGTATGATAGCTTGAATTGAATTCTCCGGGTATAGGGATGTCTTTACACACACGCAGGGTTATATGATCGATGTTTGGAAGAAAGATAGGAATGAAAAATAAGACGATGTTTTATTTAGGGAGGACGTGATTTCAGACATCTTTTCATGATCATTAAGATAGGGCTCATGACAACCGAAAAGCTAGCTTAGTTGGAAACCCTAATTTTCAAAGTCTTTTCTTTTACAATTCTTTTCTTTAAATGTAATGTTCATGATCTTTAGTTTATTATTGGATTTTGTGGGTGCAATCCGCTGAAAACCCTCAGGAGACAACACTCCTCCTACTAGGGACACCTAGAGGTTTAAAGGCTTGTTGCACGTGCTCAGTGCAATCGTGTTACCTACGAAAGTGTGCTAGTTAGTTTCTCTCTTTCTTTATTTTCTCCTTCTCTTTTTAATAAAACAGTTCGCTCGAGACGATCGAAATTAAGTTTGGGGGAATTTGATCAGTCAAAAATAATACATTTTTAACACGGCAATTTCCCTATCATTTGCACTCATCTAGAAGTGTTCGGCATTCATATAGCACATATTAGCAAATCAGTCGTTAGATATCAGATTGCATGTGTTAGACTCTAAAACCGGCACTATAAAGGAAATTGACTGCATTTCATGGCATCGCATCATCCCTATATTGCGCAACACTTGTCTTGAGATCTGTGCAGGAAAACCCAGATGAAAAGCCAAAAATTTACATGGTGCTGATCAAACATTACGTCAACTCAATGATTTCAGATCTGGTAGCAATTCAGAAGTAAATATAGAAATCAACATATCATAGAAAAGCCCAATTGTCAGGCCAAGACCACTGCAGAGAGACCAAGCCCCAAGACCCACAAATGGCCGTGGAAATGCGGCAGGAGCCGGCTTGCGCCGCGGTTCCGCGGCGGATCTGCCACGTCAGCACCTCATCTTTGCATCAAAATTCTTACCTCGGCTCCTACAACTCAGAAATGTACTTCAAGTTCCAGAATTCTCCAGAGGCTTCTGCCAGTTCAGCAAACTAGGGTTTCTAATGCTTAATTAATCCTAGCTTAAAGGCTAAGCTAGCTCCTAACAAACTAATTCTAGAAGTTCCTCAACAAACTTTTTGAGGGAATTGTAATTTCAAACCTAGACCTAGGGTTTGGGAAGTCTATAAATAGAAGCCTAGACCTAGGGTTAAATCATATACTTGATACTTGGATCCATTATCCAAGATTTAGATACTTAGAAAAATCCCTACCTCTTTCTTCATCATCTTCTTCCACAAGTCTAGTGACAAGACTTGTATGAAACCCTAACCCTAATTCCAATCAAAAGCCAAGATCCCGAGTACCAAATCAAGCAAGAAGCCCTGCAACCTTTTATGAGCGGAGCCGATCTTCAACAGAGCAAGTGGTCCAAGCCGATCCACGACTCAGGGAGAAAAGCGACGCCAGATCGACAATTTAGTTCGTCCTCTTGTAGTTATTGAGCGACTGTAATCAAATTGTTGATATAAATAAAAGGTGATATTCTTTTATCTTGTTTTCTTTAAATTCTTGCATCATGATTCGATCTCAATTTCTAGTTGTAGTTCTTGTTGTGATGTTTGAGTAATACTCCGCTCGTCGAGGAGTCGAGACGATCAATAGAATGATAATGTAATATATCTGAAAACGATTCTTGATTCCTACGAGTTTTGTAAACCCAAGCAAGTTCAAGAACCGACGACCCAATTTTGTTGCGATGCTTTCTTGATTGATATCGCTCGAAATTGGGGAGTTACGATCGTTTCTTGAAATTGCTAGAGGCTAGAATATTAATGATATCGACGAAAGAACAAGGGTTAAATGATGAAACCCTAGTTTCACGAGAAAGCCCTAACTCTCGTCGATCATCATCGATCTAGTATCAATTCTTTGAAGGACAAGAACACGATATCTTGAGATTACATCACGTCTATAGATCCGATCAATTCCTGCGAGCCTCATTTAGATTCTTGACATTTGGTTGGAAATATCATCGAAACCCAAATTCTCGATTGTTTATCATTTTCTTGATTCTTGATTAGACTAGTGGCACCAGAATCAATCGATTAAATCTTGAATCATGTTTTCTTTTCTTTTCGATTAACTTTTCAATTCAAACAAATCAAACATAGAAACGAATCGCACAATCCCTGTGGACGATCCGCACTCACTTACAATCTACATCTGACACCGTAGTTGATTGCGGTCAAACTTAAACTTGACAGTGCCCTCACTGTCAGGCTACACCAAGAGGGTCAAAATTGTCGGCACTCCCCTATTTGTTTATTCATTAATTTTTTTTATTTTTTTTAACAGAAAAAGAAAACAAAATATATATACACAAAAAGACCCCCCAAAACTTAAGTGAGACGGTGTTTCCACTGTTTAAGCGTTAAAGTTCAGAGTTAGGGGGAGAAAAACACAGTATCAAGCTATACAAGGCCTTACACAGGCCAAAAGTTAGCACCAACCATTCTAAAATTTTATCGTTATAATGGTGTGGTTGGTGAAAGAATGGAGTGTAGAGAAAAGAAATGAGAAACACAAGAGACCATTTGGAAATAAAAGCAGTATACGGTCTCGGTGGAGGAGAAGAATGGCGGAAGGGAAAAAGAAATGGTGGTGGTTCGACTTCTTCAGATGGAGATTGATTAATCACAAAATCCGTGTCGTTTAGGAATGCGAGTTCGTCGGTGAAAATATCTTCGAAACTTCCATCGACGGTCCGATTGAGCATTTCAATGTCAATAAGTGTCGCGCCAGAATTCAACACACTTGATTTTTCAAAAATTATGAAGGTAGGATAGTCGTAAGTCTCATTTACCTTATTTTCAAAAGAGTTTAAATCAAGTTGTTTTTCTAGAATTATCGAACTCAAAATATTGGATTGTGATTCATTAACACTCGCTATCATTACAGGAATATTAGAAGAAGAACCAGAGAAAGTGGGAGAAAGAAGTGGAATACGAACTTGAGGGTGCAAATGGAGTGTTTAAATTAGCACAATTTGTAATGACTGATGTGTAAAAAACAATTGTGCTAATCTATCAACCCACTGAGAAATGAGGCCAAATCCGTCAAGATTCGTGAGAAAACATGGGTACGTTGAACTTGTTAAACCAGATATTGAAAATGAAAGTGTAACGGTTTCTTGCAAAGTCTGAATAAGGATGGAGGGAAGTGATTGAGGAAGGGTATCGGTTAAAGATTCAGGAGGGTGTGCGCTGTCAATGAAAGGGATAGAATGAATTGGAAAATCCGACTCCTCAAGTAAAACTGCTTCATCCTCAATACTCTCCTCAAATTTTAGCTTATCCATGCAATTTTCATCAAAATCAAGATGCATATGAAGTTCGGGAGAAACATTTAATGACTCGGGATGATGGATTGGAGAGAAAAATTCAGTCAAATCTGCGGGTTCATCATCCAAAATAATCCCAGTGTCGATATCCTCAATCAAATCAATTTTTTTTAGACACCTCATCAAAACCATGGATATTTATCAATTCAGGTTCTAGAGTGGAGGTGTAGAGGGTAAAAGGATTGGTGATGGTTTCACTCGAAAGGGACCCTTCACAATCTGGTAAATCAAACACTACAAAGTCGCACAACTTATTAAACGTTTTAGCTTCAACTGGTGAATCATTTGGAACACTTGAAAGACATTCAAAACCAGAATTGTGGGATTCATTTGGGGATGGGTAGGTTTGATTTGGAAGGATGTACATCTCACTCTCACCACTCAAATTCTCAATTTTTCCAACCGCCTTATCATACATTGGAAAATTTGGAGCTAGTTGGAAACCAGTTACCGGGTCAATAGGTTGTGTAGGTCTATGGTAGCGCCCCGGCCGTCGATCCGAGGCCAAAATGCGGAAACGAAAACTTTTTCTAAACTTGAAACCGGCGCTATCGCAGGCTTTAATCCCGTATCGAACCATTAACCTATAACTGGCAAACTAGAGAAAGGTTAGAAAGGCTATACCGATCGATCCGTGTCCTTCGGTCTTTGTCCACCTTCCCAAGCTCCTCGCGGCATCTCCGATCTCCGGTCTCCTCATCGGAAAGGGCACCACATCTTCGAATCCTTTGACGGGCTCCCGCTTCGTCCGAAGCAACTCGGACACGAAGTTTGCTAGCCGACGTATCCAAGGTGAAATAGAGAATGTGTGTGATCACTTTGTCTCTTGCATCCATTGATCCTCAACGCATGAGAGTGTATGGATGGAGGTTGAAGATGAAGCCATGGAGGATGTTGTGAGCTAGATGAAGAAGAAGAAGAAGAGGCTCATTTCTTTTATGTTATTGTGTTGATAAAATGAGAGCTTGCATAATAATACAAGAGCAAACCCCTCTCATATGGCTGCCCTCTCTCTCTCTACCTCTCATTTCAACACTTTAATCACTCAATTAACATGACATGTTCACAAGAAAAGAGACCTTGAGTCACCAAAATGAACATGCCACATTAATTGCACCTCATGAAGAAAACCACTCACAATTTCCACCATTTGTAAACATTAATCCAAATGTTTACAACTTTAAAAAGATATGGCAACATCTAAAGTAAACTCGTGACGGATCACAAGGATACCCCTCACCTGTATATACATAGCTGCATCCGCATTCCGACTGAATGCGTATACGATGAGACTAAAGTAATCCAACAAATCTAATACTAGGATCCGGCTTAAACCAAAGCCCACTAGTATGATCCATTCGATCATGATCCGTGCACTACTGCACGTATATGATCGAACCCTGCCATATATCATACGGCCTCTACAACGTTTCGCCCGAAACTTGAGAAACTGTCTGTGGGGGACTCTAAAGACTCGTCAATACTTTGGCTATGGATTTAACCACCAGCACGTCAGTGGTACTAGCTGTACGTAACGGGCTACCAGGTATTGACCAAAAGGGAGGTCGATGAGCGAACTCATCCTGACACCCTACTGAGCCTGTCAGTGGCAATATCCGTACAGTCCGGTCCGTTCGTCTATGAGCATCGTATGTCGGGCCTAGGGGGTTGGTGAAAGTCATACCCCCAAAAGCGGCACAAGTCGTGTCGGAGTGTAGCCCAGAACACCCTGAGATACTACTGGAATACCTACCAGTAAATCTCCTGCCATGGCCAAGGACTTCGTGTAATGGCTCTCCTAGAAACAGCGCGATCTCACCCCCAATACCGGGAGAGACGAAACCCCTGCCGATGCGTTCACTGCCTCCATGTAGCTCGGGACTGTACCCAACTAAAACTTGTTTTCACGACTCCTTTGAGCCGTGGTAGGGTAGTAATCAAAGCACAGTGGGAACTCACACGAGACAAATGATGATCTCAGGTCGATGAACTAACCTGTACACATGTCACCAGGGAACTGCTATCTGACGTCAGGTATAATACCAACTAGCATGTTCCCGGCGAGTCCTGTCCGGTGTACTCATAACCCAATGAGCACATGTATACGTCTTAGGTGAACCAACTGACACCAATGGCTTATGAGACTAGCCACCGCCCCTCGTCGTGGTCGCGACCCGTATACACTAGTCTACTCTGGAGTATCGATGCCCTGTCTCAAAACTCCCTCGACTAGGGACCTTTTAAGGATGTGCTTATAGACCCCAGCTCCCACGTATATGATCGCCATCATACTGCTGGATGTCAAGAAAGAATCCTATGGGCTCTATCAACGTGCAATAGTGACCTGTAATATCACCTAAAGCATGTACATGATGATAAAGATAAACCAGATAGCATACTATCATCTTGAGTAAGACTGTCCTACCGGTATTGGTCCTCCCTCAATCATTGCAATCACGTGCCTGCGATCAAATAATTGACTTTGAGGGCACTATATCCAACAATATCCCACTTGCACTCAAGGCTAGTTATTGCGATGTCGCATACTCACAGCCCGTGTGATACCGAACACCTAACTCCTCTACTAATCAGTTTCACAAAGCCCGTTTGCGAAACTATTGCATTCGAGGAATAGCCTCAGTGAGTGGATCCGCCCTAATGTTTCTTTCTATGTCCCTCTTTATCTCAAGTTCGTGGAGAAAGCCATCTCCCGAAATGAGAAATACATGTCTTACTATATGTTTGGATATATGATGAGACCTAGTTCATAAATGAACTCCAAATCCAAACTTCTTAGACAGTATCGTCAACTGAATTTAATCAGTATCCTGCGTCATGCCTCCCTCAGTGTCCGCTTGGATCACCAGTCCAAACCACTGCCCTTCGTCAGAGGGAAAACTATAACTCTGACAGTAACTATGTCATCCAGGTCATCTTGGAAGCCTGGAATGATAACCGTCTCCTAAAAGAGGCTGTTGTTATCATATCCCCAGAACATCCACTTATGTTCTAAAACTGCTTCTGAACGTTTCTCCAGGATAGGATTAATATCAACTTATTGCATCTAGTGCAAAAAAACAACGTCTGGTGTGGTACTTGACATCTCATGATTGACTCAATTGCCTAAGAAAGTGATCTGCCAATCATGCACATCCCTCTCCCCTTTAGTGTGTAAGACACCTTTATAGAGGGTGACTCCATCACCTGCAGGTACACTACCGTGCCAGGAGTCGTCCATTCTAAAACTCCTATAGAATACTTTCTAAGTACCCAGATTGGGAAACTACCCAAATCTAGATATAAAACCATAGATCCAGTAACCAGAATGTCTGATATTATATCTATATCGTATGTGGAGAAATCACTATGTGACAACCAAAGTATAACCGATCGTAGTATAGGATTTTCACTTCCTACTATGTGTATGTCATCCATGTACCAGGACATCATACCCTACTACCTTCTTAACAGATCAATCCTCTTATTCTGATGAAGTCAAACCTATGACTGTCACATCAGAAATAGATGATCTATCTCCGCTATATCTGCTTTAGTCTATAAATAGACATAAGCTACTTGTCCACTATGCTTCCGCTGCTCCCACTGACTACGACAACCCTCTGGCAAAGTCATATACACGTACACTTCTAGAGCTAGTTTAGAAAGATGCTATACTCATCCTCCTGCCGGGTCTCATAGCCCGGAACAATAGTAGTGTCAAGTCTGGGTAAACAAGAACCTCCCTGTCACCATCCTTGAGCATACCGAAGTACCTCTCGAGTGCCTGAGGTTACCCACCATATCTTGTGGTGTGGCTAATGGAATGTCAAACCTGACTGAATCTTTAGGTTCTTATCAAATTTCCAGTAATCGTTTGTGGTTCTGGAATCACTTCCAGTTCTACCATACTCCCACTACTGTTTTCTGAAAAAATCCATTTTACTATAAAACTGTGGCGAGTCAAGAACAATATCACTATTGATCTTCCAGATAGAAGAAAGTCAACCCTCGTCATAGCCCGGGTCAACCCACAAACAGCCATTACAGAAACGTGCCTTGAGTTATCCAGTGTCTGGTTTTAAGCATAAGCCGAACAACTCCCCGTACCTCAACAATGTTAAGATATGAACTATTCTATATCCAATATAGAAACAGAGGCACTGATTTAATTGGAACCATATTCAAATCACGCAGCTGTCTCCAGTGCATGTCAACTAAATGGAGAGAGGCCGATCAGCATCACTCAACTTAAGAATACATCTAGATATGAGTAACCTGAAAGAAAAGCAAGTTCTCATAATCATTACTATCAACTGAATACCATACATAAGTATCTACATCTTCGATCACCTTGAAAAATCCTGATACTTGCAACACCTGGTTCTCTACTTTATTCTTATACCTATAACTTCTCAAAACTTGGATCTTGTATTTCTATGAAACACATGTCTAAGAACTAGAGAAGTCATAAGTAAACAGAATATAGTACGAGTACCAACCCCTCTGTCCAAATAGACACAAGAAAACATACAATATACTTTGTATAAGTCCGCTGAGTTGAATAACTCAAACCCTGTGCGTCGTAGGTTGAAAACTGTACTTATGGTTAAGAAGAATTACACCGCTGTTTAATGCTCCTTACCTAACCATCCACTGGTATAGGTAAATGTCATGGACATAATTTCAAAAAGTTATATCTCACTTTATAAAAATAAACGTACAGATATATCAATTTGAAATTGGTGCATAACAACGGATATTCAAAACCAAATATTTTCCGTCCGGCAAACCGCCCAGGCGATTTCATCAAATATCACCAATTACAACGAATCCCGATATAATGAGGATGATCACCCAATTCCCAATAATTTACACCCACTCATCATCTGTAAAACTATACAGATGTGAGAATCAAACCAGGTAAATACATACCCCGGTGCAAGGGCTAATTGGGAAATCAGTTTTCTTTTAACAATACACAGTGAAACTGAAACATGTAAATGTTTCGCAGGGGTATCCGGGTATTCCTAGTAATGCCTCTTCCATTATCAGATTCACAATTGTAACCGTATATTTCTTTGCCATCTCTCCAAATCCCTTTATATGTCTTTAGTCATTACCTTTTGTACACCCCTTTAGGCTAAATTGTTTTCTTCCTTCCCTACCATTTGGCACCAGCCTATGGTTTGGAAGAAGACTATCCAATAAGCGTAATAGGTGTACTGTCCTAATCCTAGGAGCACTCGCAACCCGAGAGAAGGTAAAGATAAAAGACAACTGAATAAAACCTTATTCCTATTTCTCCTGAACCAGAATCCATCCCCGAACTGGAACAAGTTCCTTGGAGTTCGTATATAACCATACGATGGAGTATCCAAATAACTGTGGATCTTCGTAGTGATACGGAGTGTCCTAGAGAAATACAAAGGTGAAGTAGGAGTGGCGATGAAATACTTGGTTTGGTCATGAATAGCAGTCGCAGTTTACTTTGCCCTCTTTCTAATCCCTTTATTTGTCTTAACTTATTACCTTCTGTACACCATCGTTAGGCTAATTGGTTTTCTTCATTCCCCACCGTTCGGCACCTGCCTATGGTTTGTAAGAAGACTATCCAATTAGCATAATAGGTGTATCGTCCTAATCCAAGGAGCACTCGCAGTCTGAGAGAAGGTAAAAAGAAAAGACAACTGAATAGTCCTATTCATTTTCCCCAGAACCGGAAACCATCCTCGAATCTGTAACAAGTTCTTTTGAGTTCGTATATAACCATACGATGGTTTTATCCAATGGAAGTGGATGTTCGTAGTAATACGGGGTGTTCTGGAGAAAAGGGTAAAAGTAGAAGTGGCAATGAGGCATGCAACTCAGAAAATACAAAAGCCAGTGTTTTAAGAAGGTTCGGTTAACTTGGCCACTGAGTCATAGTCTAGGGTCGGGCCATGGTCGCTGCCAAAGAGAGAGAGGAAAGAAACACTCTGCGTGCACTCTAACCTAGATCAGAATGGTTATCAATTTATCTAATCAGGAAACCTCCCACTATAACCTCAAATTCTCCTCCAAAGCTGAAAGAAGAATTAGTCGGGATCACCCGAGGAGTAAACCAACTCATCAGTGGGAATCGGGATCCAACTATCATCGCATGATAACGTGATGGAATCCACTCACGTTATCACACTCCAGAAGGTATGCGCATATCTGGCAAGTTTCAGTTTCTTTAGAAACTCCCGATGTGATTTTTACCCCATGCTCTTATGACCTTGACGAAGGCCAACATATCATAAGTCACATGTCAAGTTCTACCCGTCATTATCCAGGTTAATTTGAACCCACCCATGCATACCCTTGATGAAGGCCAAAATAGTAGTACGACTGTCCCAAACCAACGCATCTATCTATCCAGCAGAAAAGTAACAAATAGCTACCATACACTATGCCATGACGAAGGCCAACAAACATAGCATGAATATTAAGTGCTACCCGTCTGAAATGACGGAAGGCTACGAATGGTTTTTGGCGAAAAACCGTTAACGTAATGACCTTGATATCCTTGAAGGAACCGGATAGCTTTTTATAAAAATATAGTGGCGAAAACCTTTGCTAAAGAGGTCACTCCCAGTGAAAAGATCTCGGCTCTTTCACCGTAGAATGAGGTGCAGGATATTCCAACTGAATAGCATGATGCAAAGCAAAATGGCAATCGGCTATAGTGAAGTTATTACCCTGACGCAAACTTCTGTCCAAGGGGTCACTCCCGGTGAAGGGATCTCGGCCCTTGCCTCGTCGACTGAGGTGCTGGATATTCATAACCGAATACCACTGTGCAAAACAAAAGAGAACGTCCTTGCAATAACAGCATTTTGAAAAATGTTCCAACAACATCAAACAGGTTTGTTTTGCTTGCATTGATCCGAATCAATGCAGTCCCATCAATTAATCACACCACAAAAGAACGAAAATATGATGTACGTATATGCCATCCGCATTCGCCACTGGGTCCCATCATCACCCGTTAGGTTACTTAACTAACGACAGAGCGGAGACTGGACTAGCGCGGGTGTAAAACATATACAACATCTGCTAGTATATATATCAATATATAATAATCGCTCAAGGTGTGATAAAAATGCTACGTCACAGAAATGTAATAAGTATCACAGAACAATACAGATAATCTGGGATCCCCGGGTTTCATAGAGCCGCTACTAAAACCCGACGTTCCCCTGGTCGTATGGATAGCCTGTGCAATTAAATCCTAGACACCTACGGGCGCGGCAAGTTACCCGCCAAAACCTGAAGCGAGGCAGCCCCCTACAGCAAAGTGAAGGGACCACCCAGCACTTCATGGAATCCGGTAACTTGAGCACCCCTCCTTGGGTCAACCTGTACCCCCTACAAGTGCGGCGAATAGCCCGCCAATTCTAGAGTGATGCCCCCTCCGTCTCAAAGCCATGAGATGCGGGCCCGTTGCTCTCTAGAACCCGGCTATCCGTGCACCCCACCTTGGGGTAATCCTAGTACGGAAAGTAAAAATATATACAACGGGTACATCGACCTCAGCCCGGTAGTGCCCCGAAAGAATAATATACAAACAGACAGTGACGGCAGTCCACATGTCGGACGCTCGCACCGCAATATCAAATGTACAAATAATACCAAACTGTACTACCATTGCATCCAGGCTATCCACCATGACAAATCCGCAACATCACAGCACAACACAGAACATCAACGTGAATGTCACGTTCGCAAATCCGTCTAAAAGAGCTATAGCAATTAGACAAGATTTACCAATCAAATGACATTCACGGTCACAGATATAAAGTAAGCACTGTGAACTAACATATTTAAAATTTTCGATCGACAACATTTCCCGAAGTGGGCCCCAAGCACAACTGCTGCACTCAAAATAATCTGGGCCAAAAACAAAAATTCCAGAAACCACAATTCCAAGATAAATACCACCTAAAGAAAAATGGTGCAGTGAAGCCCCAGAACGGCGGCGGAACCGTGGCCAAAACGTGGGTACGTCCGCGGTTCCGCGGCGCTTTTGTGGGATCACTCTACCAAATTTCTACAGTGATCTTAAAAAAGCCTGCCTGATTTTCTGAAACACTCAAAACAATTTTTCGACGACAAAAAAAATTCGACAGAAACTGCAAAATTGGAATCGCGGTTTTGGATATTTCGTTCGATCGATATTTTAAACACGTTAGAACAAGCTCATAAAGGTTAGTGGCGTGGCTCTGATACCATGTAAGTCTACGGTAGCACCCCGGCCGTCGATCCGAGGCCAAAATGCGGTAATGAAAACTTTTTCTAAAATTTAAACCGGCTCTATCGCAAACTTTAATCCCAGATCGAACCAATAACCTATAACTAGCAAACTAGAGAAGGGTTAGAAAGGCTATACCGATCGATCCGTGTCCTTCGGTCTTTGGCCACCTTCCCAAGCTCCTCGTGGCATCTCCGATCTCCGGTCTCCTCGTCGGAAAGGGCACCACATCTTCGAATCCTTTTACGGGCTCCCGCTTCGTCCGAAGCAACTCGGACACGAAGTTTGCTAGCCGACGTGTCCAAGGTGAAGTAGAGAATGTGTGTGATCAATTTGTCTCTTGCATCCATTGATTCTCGACGCATGAGAGTGTATGGATGGAGGTTGAAGATGAAGCCATGGTGGATGTTGTGAGCTAGATGAAGAAGAAGAAGAAGTGGCTCATTTATTTTGTGTTATTGTGTTGATAAAATGAGTGCTTGCATAATAATACAAGAGCAAACCCCTCTCATATGGCTGCCCTCTCTCTCTACCTCTCATTTCAACACTCTAATCACTCAATTAACATGACATGTTCACAAGAAAAGAGACCATGAGTCACCAAAATGAACATGCCACATTAATTGCACCTCATGAAGAAATCCACTCACAATTTCCACCATTTGTAAACATTAATCCAAATGTTTACAACAATAAAAAGATATGGCAACATCTAAAGTAAACTCGTGACGGATCACAAGGATACCCCTCTCCTGTATATACATACCTGCATCCGCATTCCGACTGAATGCGTATGCGATGAGACTAAAGTAATCCAACAAATCTAATACTAGGATCCGGCTTAAACCAAAGCCCACTAGTATGATCCGTCGGATCATGATCCGTGCACTACTGCACGTATATGATCGAACCCTGCCATATATCATACGGCCTCTACAACATTTCTCGCAAAACTTGAGAAACTGTCTTTGGGGGACTCTAAAGACTCGTCAATACTTTGGCTGTGGATTTAACCACTAGCACGTCAGTGGTACTAGCTGTACGTAATTGGCTACCAGGTATTGACTAAAAGGGAGGTGGATGAGCGAACTCATCCTGACTCCCTACTTAGCCTGTCAGTGACAATATCCATACAGTCCGGTCTGTTCGTCTATGAGCATCGCAAGTTGGGCCTAGCGGATTGGTAAAAGTCAGAACCCCAAAAGCGGTACAAGTCGTGTCGGAGTGTAGCCCAGAACACCCTGAGATACTACTGGAATACCTACTAGTAAATCTCCTGCCTTGGCCAAGGACTTCGTGTAATGGCTCACCTAGACACAACGCGATCTCACCCCCAATACCGGGAGAGACAAAACCCCTTTCGATCCGCTCACTGCCTCCATGTGGCTCGGAACTGTACCCAACTAAAACCTGTTTGCACGAATCCTTTGAGCCGTGGTTGGGTAGTAATCAAAGCACAATGGGAACTCACACGAGACAAATGACGATCTCAGGTCGATGAACTAAGCTATACACATGTCACCAGGGAACTGCTATCTAATGCTAGGTATAATACCAACTAGCATGTTCCCGGCGAGTCCTGTCCGGTGTACTCATAACCCAATGTGCACTTGTATACATCTTAGGTGAACCAACTGACACCAATAGCTTGTGAGACCAGCCACCACCCCTCGTCGGGGTCTCGACCCGTATACACTAGTCTACTCTGGAGTATCGATGCCCTGTCTCGAAACTCCCTCGACTAGGGACCTTTTAAGGATGTGCTTATAGACCCCATCTCTCACGTATATGATCGCCATCATACTGCTGGCCGTCAAGCAAGAATCCTATGGGCTCTATCAACGTGCAATAGTGACCTGTAATGTCACCTAAAGCATGTACACGATAATAAAGATAAACCAGATAGCATACTATCATCTTGAGTAAGACTGTCCAACCGGTATAGGTCATCCCTCAATCATTGCACTCACGTGCCGGCGATCCAATAATTGACATTGAAGGCACTATATCCAACAGGTTGTATAAGGGCGGCCATGGACGCATTCAAATCCATTATCTGTTGTCTTGACGCTACCATAAAATCTTCTAACGATTGTTCCAGACTAGACATGGGTTGTGAAGGAGTTTCAGTAAAAGATTCAAAGTTGTTTGGATACTGGAAACTCCCAAATGGTTGTGTAGAAGCAATGTCTAGGGAAGGTGCGAAAGTCGGGTAGGACTGGTAGGAATTGAATGGTTGGACAGGAGTAGGATCAATATTTGGATAAGAGGGTGAATGGAATTGTTGATGCAAAGAAATCGCAGTGGTGAAAGGAGTGAAAGATCAGTTACGAAATTGTTCAATATGTTCAGCAATAGACATGGGTTTCAGAGTTACAACAGGACTCGAAAAAGGAGTATCAACGTAAGAAGATGGTGAAGGTTGAAATGGTTGATATAAGGTGGATTGCGGAGTACAACTGGATTTCCTAGACGCGTCTATTCGATATTTCAGAGAAATTTTGGGCATAGAGGGGTCGTTCGAAATTCAACCAAAACAAGAAGCGTAGGAAGCAATGTCTGGTTGTGGGTACAAAAGTTCGGCAAGAGTTTTGCGAGGTGGGGTACCCATGATGTCATAAGAGAAAGGAAAGGAAAAGGAATGTGATTTTTTTTAAAAAAAAATTTAATTTTTTTTTATTTTTTAATTTTTTTTTATATTTTTTTAAAAAAAATGTTTGTTTTTGGAGTTTTGAAATTTTTGAAAGTGTTTTTTTTAGAAAGAGTTTTGCAACAATTTGTACGGAACTACAACACAATTTGAAACAACCGCAGTTTAAACATGCTCAATCAAACCTAGAGCTAGGTCTCCTAAGTCAACTAGACTGCTCCTAACTGTTTCAAAGTGACAAGTTGTGAGATATCCCTCAAATCTCCTCTTCACCGCCAATTGTGGCCAGGTAAGCACAAATGAAGAAAGGAGGGATCCGCTCACAAATCACCGTGAGACGGGGCTTTTAAATTACCGTTCTCACTTGTCTAGCCTAGGCACCACAAAGTTAGGTTTAGATAAACGACCGAATGCCCACAACCTTCCTTTGTCCTAATGAGCGCGACAATCCTTAATTAGCTGAGTCTAGATATTTTTTACTTAGCTCATGGGTGATGCATATGATTTTAGTGATTTTTTGGGTCTTAGGAAGGGTAATGAAATCCCCACCCAATCTGGATTGGTGTTATAGCCCCTTAAAAGTCAGTATTAATTATTCACAGCAGTTAACACACCAAAAATCTAAAACACTTTGCAAATTTTTTTTTATTTGGCAGCGCAAAGAATCCTAAACAAAAACAATTTATTGGATAGGAGAAAGAGAATCTGTGCAAAGAGTACCTGTGGGAAAATTTGTCAGTGGAGTTCAGGAAGCAGGAGAGAAGAAAAAAGATACTCACAGAAGAAAAATGGGGCAGGTTGACCCAAGTTCCGCGGTCAAATTCTTGAATCGGTCGCGGTTCCGCGGTGCTTTAGTTGGTTTAGATCTCCAAAATTTTTCTCTGTGTTGTTTGGATTCTCCCCTGTCTTTTCAGATCCTCTGTTTCTTGATTTGTTCACTGGGTTTGCTCCAGATCTGAAACAGAGTTTGCTCCAAGCCTGCACACTTGCACAAAAACCTTTCAAAAAGAACAAAATGAATTTTATTTTTATTTTTTTTAATTTTTTATATTTTAATTTTTTTTTCATTTTTAAAATTTTTTTTTATTTTTTTTAACCCGAAATTACACAAAGAAAGAGACTACCGTCTCCATGGCAGCGGCGCCATTTGATTAATGAGATTTTTGCGAGCGTGCGCTTTTAAAATCAAAGTTAAGAATACCGCAATCAATAACGATGTCGCTTGGTAGCTAGCCGGTTGAGTACGGGTCGGTCCACAGGGAGATGGATTCCTTTTCTTTATGTTCTAATGAGTTTATGCGATCAAGTCGGGTTTTGTTTTACGATTTAAGAATGTGATTAAATTGATTAAAAGTCTTGCTTGGGTTAGCATTAGGTTAGTTTGGAAAAGGGATTCTACCCACTGCTTTCAATACCCTAATGAAGAATATAGGTCTTAGGGTAATAGTCAACAAAGGGGATTAGCACGACTAGGAAGAAACTTAGTTTCTTCCTAGTCGTCCTTGTTCTTCATTTTCTTAACTCTTAGCCCTAATCTCTATTTAAATCAACCACAACCGGTCTAACTAGGGAATCACCGCTATCTTGAAGGATAGGGTGCCGTAGTGACCGGTGCGTGGTTAATTTAAATAGAGTCGTATTATAAAAATTATATGGGCAAAGAAAGGAGAGAGAGTGAGAGAGATTTACTTCTCTCAATCCTTCCCAATCCTAAGCCTAACAAGTGAGTAATTACTCACTCATTAGGGAAGTTATCATAAGATTCATTTTTATAATTTTAAAAGACTATCTAAGTTGCAGATAATAAAAGACAGATAAAAATTCAGGAATTAAATTCAGATAAAAGAATGCACGATAAAAAAATACCTTTATTGATGACCTCTTGACGATTACAAGGATATTAAAATTTAATCTAGAAATTAAAAAAAGGCATCTCAAAAGAGGCACCCTAGAAGAGGCACACTTTATTTGGCTTTGAACCCTCCTATTTATAGATAGGAAAAACCCTAGGTTTACATTCTGATCCATACATGAAATTACAAAACAACCCTAAAGACCGAGTCAAAGCACCAACACCCCACCGACACGTGTATTGCATGGCCGCGGAACTGCGGCAGAATAGCCTGTTTGGCCGCGGATCCGCGGCCATTTGGTGGGCTCATGGGCCCAATTCTTTAGGGTTTCTTCAAGTTGCTTTTATCTTCTGTTTTCTTCACTTGGTCTCTCAGAATCTCTTCAATTCTCTTCCAGATTTCCAACAGTGCAGAATTTGTGGACTTTTACCGTAAGCTTCGCGTTGAAGTCTTGAATCTTGTGCTGCCCTTGTGCTTTGTGCAATTGAACTGTATGATGATCTTCATTTGTTCCTTGAACTGTTAGGTGGCATCATATGGATTCATCTATTGTTGGTTGTAGTCTCACTTTTGTAACATCTTTTCATGAATTTCACTGAATTGTTATGAGAACCTGTAACCTGCAACTATTTTGCCGACATTGATCAAAAGCACCTATTTATTTGTAATATGATTAAGAATGGGGAATATAATAATGCAAAATTCTGATATGAACAAGTGACAAAGATGAATCCAAGTCCATGTCGGGTTATGTCTTTACCCTCAATATAGGGGCGGTCTGTTGGAAGAGTTCCAAGCAGGACACCGTTGCTGACTCGACGATGGAAGCGGAGTACATAGCTGCTTGCGATGCCGCAAAACAAGCTCTCTGGATGAAGAAGTTCCTCACAGAACATCAAGTGGTTCCTACCAGTGTTGATACAATACCTCTGTATTGCGACAACGATGACGCTATAGCTTTAGCAAAGGAACCCAGGTCCCATCAGAAGTCCATACACATCTTAAGGCGGTATCACCTTATCAGGGAGATCGTAGATCGCCAGGAGATCGAGGTGAAGAGAGTGGATACGGAGAATAACACTGCTAATCAATTCACAAAGGCCATTTCTCAGACGCAGTTCGAGAGGTTAATCGAGATGATAGGTCTGCGATATGCCAGCACATGGCCCTAGTGCAAGTGGGAGATTGTTAGTGTTATGTCCTAGAGGCCATTATTGTATCATACTAGATTGTATATTACTTAATGAAAGCTTGGGATATTCACAGTTGTATAGACAGTCTTGCTAAAAATGGTAGTATGCTACGTGGTTTGTTTCTACTTTAATATGTGCATATGTTTCTTTTAACATATAGCTTATACATATTAGTAGAGCCTTTAGGATCTTTGCTTGATTACCAGCGTTGTGATGGAAGTCACACTAGTGGGGGCTGGGTAGTCTATAAGCAACATCCTATACAGGTCCCTGGTCGTAGGATTATCGAGACGGGGCATCGATACTCCGGAGTAGACTGGTGTATACGCTTCTCATTCCAGCATGGGATGATGGTCTGTCCTACCGCCATCAGTACGTCGTACTGGAGATAGTATGCAGGTGCTCGTTAGGTTACGAGTAAACTGGACAGGACTCACCGGGAACTGCAGTTTGGTACTATACCTATCGTCAGATTGCAGTTCCCAGGTGACATGAGTACAGCTTAGTCCGTCGACTTGACATTGCTACTTCGCCTCGAGTATGTTCCCACTATACTTAGATTACTACCCTACCACGGCTCAAAGGAGTCGTACAAACATGTAGTAGTTAGGTGCAGTCCCGAAGCACTTGGAGGCAGTGGCGGTTAGATAGGATTCGTCTCTCCCGGTATTGGGGGTTGATATCGCGCAGTGTATGGAGAGCCATTACGCAAGGTCCCTGGCCAGGGCAAGCAAGATTTACTAGTAGGTGCTCCAGTAGTTTCTCAAGGTGTAATGGGCTTCACTCAGACACGACTTACACCGCTATTAGGGGTCTGACGTTTACCGTCCCCTAGGCCCGATATGCCATAGTCGTAGACGAATAGACCGGACTGTACGGAAATTGTCACATACAGGCTCAGTAGGGTTTCGGATGGGTTTCCTCATCGTCCTTCTTATCGACATCTACCCGGGGACCGTTACGTACAGCTGGTACCGCTTGCGGCCTGTGGTTAAACCCACTTCCAGTGTAGTGTCGAGTCTTTAGAGTCCCACATAGAGTTTCCCTACACCAGGCAAAAGGTGTAGAGGCCGTATGGTTTTTCGGCAGGGCCGCGATCACTTACGTACACTTGTACACGTACTGTGACCGGGCAGATAATACTATTGGGCTTTGGTTTAAGCCGGATACTAGTATTATACAGATGGATTTATTCATTCTCATTTTATCCATGTTTTTCGGAAATACGGATGGGAGGGGCAGTCTCGTAATTTGTCGGGAAGCTTTTAGAAGGAGGTGACTCATTTGTGTTTATTTCTTTTTAGTTTTAAACTAAATGAGGTGGAGGAGATGAGGTGTAATTATCATTAATTGCACCATGACTCATGAGATGATTCATCTCACGAATTAAATGAAGCATGGAAGATATTTGTGCAAAATATTTGTGCAAGATATTTTAGATGCTCCATAATAATTCAAAATTGAGTCAAGGTTCAATTCATTATCACAAAACACTTCTCTCTCTTCAAGTCGTCATCTTCTATCTCAAACCCTAAAAGCTCTCATGAGTTTAGAATCCTAGGGTTTAAAGTGACTAAGTAATCCATCTAAATATTCTACACCCTCTAGGACTTCTAGATTAGCAAACTAGAAGCCATAGTTATCTCAGATTTGAGATAGGAGCTCGGACTATAGACTCTCGGGTGGATCGTCTTTGACTCGAGGGGCCGTTGAGGTACCCATATTCTATAGAGCCGGCGAAGTGTGGAGGACAGCGATGAAGACCCGAAGGACAAGTAACGTGAGGTATAACTTCGAATCAGAGTAGTTAAACCTCTCGTAATTTGCTAGTAATGGTTTAGACACGATCAGTGTGCTCAAGTCCGTGTTATGAAGCTTTGATAATTGTTTTTCATATATTCCGCCTTCCCGCAAACACGTGGGGTGCGTGACATGTACTTACAATATACTGTAGAGAGTGTGTGTATCATATACACTATACAAGAAACCGCATCATCTATACAATTATCAAGTCAACACTTGACTTGATATTCCGGCTTTTAAACCGACAAGTATAACAGTCGTCCGATTAAACGCGTATATCCAACATACATGTTAATTTGAACTCGTGCATATATCCCTATACGCACGTCACATCGTGTTTTGCCCCAGGCATGCACTTTCATTGCGGGACTCTAAAGACCTGTTAATACGATGGCAGTAGATTATACAAGATCACATCTGATTGAAACTGAAACACTTTCAGATTCAACCCCCTTTCGGATTAACCCACAAGCTCGTCAGTGGCACTAGCTGAACTTAACAGCTACCAAGGTATGAGTAAGATAAAGGCAGGTCAACGAGCGAACTCATCCGGACCAGACAAAGTGTGTAAGTGACAGTCACCGTACAATCCAGTCTCTTCGTCAAAAAGTATCGCATACCGGGTTTGGGGTGGAATTTATCAGACCCTAATAACCCAATAAGTCATGCTGACAGAGGACCCATAATCAAAGAGATACAACTGGTAACACTTACCAGTTTATCTCTATTGCCGTGGCCACAGACTTCTGGTTATAGTCATGTCCTGCACAACACGATATTGACTCCCAATATCGAGAGTGACGAATTCCCTCGACCGCTCACTTCCTCCATGTACTTCGGGACTATACCCAACTAAAACCTGTTTGAACGAATCAATAGAGCCATGGTAGGGTAGTAATCTAAGTACAGTGGGAACACACACAAGATACTGTAGCGATTTCAGGTCTAGGGACTACCTTGTACTCATGTCACTAGAGAACTGCTATCTGACATTGGTAGAACACCAACTAGGAGTTCTCGGCGAGTCATTCCAGTGTAACTCATCAAATGAGTACCTGTATACAATCATTGATGTCAAATACCAATGGCTATGGGATCAGCCATCGCCCCGTACAGGGTCATGAAACGTATACAATTGTCTAAACTGGAGTACCGATTCCCAGTCTCGATGCTCCTACGACTAGGGACATTTAAGGTTGTGCTTATAAACTACCAAGCCTCACTAGTATGATCCTTATCATAATTCTGGTAGTCAAGCAAAGATCTTATGGGTTTTATCTTATATATTAGCGATACATGATAACTAGTAACACGTATACATATGATAAATAAAGACAAACCAGATAGCATTGTTAGTGATATATGCCCTAGAGGCTAGTAATGTATAGTACTAGTTTGTATATTACATTTTGGAAGCTTAGGAAATACACGGATATTATAACAGTCTTGCTCAATATAGTAGTATGCCACTTGGTTTGTTTATATCTTTATATATATATATATATATATATATATATATATATATATATGTTTCTTTTAACGTATCGCTAATACATATTGATAGAGATCTTAATATTTTTGCTTGACTACCAGCGTTGTGATGGCACTAACACTAGTGGGGGTTGTGTAGTCTATAAGCACATCCTTATACAGGTCTCTAGTCGTAGGATTATCGATATAGGGCATCGATAGTCCAGAGTAGACTAGTGTATTGCTTCTCATCCCAGCAGGGGAGATGGTCGGTCCCATAACCATTAGTACGTTGTACTAGAGATAGTATGCAGGTGCTTACTGGGTTATGAGTTACACTAGACGAACTTATGGGGAACTGCTGGTTGGTAATATACCTATCGTCAGGTAGCAGTTCCCAAATGACATGAGTACAGCATAGTCTGTTGACTTGACATCGCTACTTCGTCTCGAGTGTGTTCCCATGGTTCTTAGATTACCACCCTACTACGGCTCATAGGAGTCATGCAAATAGGTAATAGTTAGGTGCAGTCCCGAAGCAGTTGGAGGCAGTAGTGGTTATAGGATTTGTCTCTCCCGGTATAGGGGTTGATATCGCGCTGTGTTCGGAAAGCCATTACACAAAGTCCCTAGCTAGGGCAACCGAGATTTACCGGTAGGTACTCCATTAGTTTCTCAGGGTGTTTTGAGCTCTACTCCGGCATGACTTTGTTAGGAATACGTATGCCCTAGAGGTTATTATTGTTCATGTGATGTATATTATAGCAGATGCTTGGAAATATATATAGATGACTTTCTTGCTCGAGATGATAGTGTGCTATCTGGTTACTCTTTATCTTAACATGTTGACTGGTATTCTTTACTGTCTTTCTCTCACATGTTGAAAAAGCCCTTAGGATATGTACTTGATTGCCAGGATTATGATGAGATCGTACTAGTGGGGCCAGGGTGGTCCATAAGTACATCCTTTAATCAGTTCCTAGTCATGGGAATATCAAGACTAGGGCATCGATATTCCAATGTAGACTAGTGTGTACGTTTTTTGTCCCTTAGAGGGCGATGGTTGATCCCACAACCATTGGTGTGTGACATCAAAGATTGTACACAGGTGCTCATTGGAGAATAAGTACACCGAACAGTACTCGCCGAGGAATCCTATGTGGTAGTATACCTATCGTCAGATAGCAGTCCTCTGGTGACACTGGTACAGGTTAGTCTGTAGACCCGAGATCGTCATAGAGTCTTGTGTGGCTCCCACTGTGCTTTGATTTCCTCCCTACCACGGCTCAAAGGAGTCGTGCAAACAGGTGGATTTTGGGTACAGTCCCGAGTCACATGGAGGCAATGAGCGATAGGAGGTGTTTCGTCTCTCCCGGTATTGGGGCTTGATGTTGCGCTATGCTCGATCGGCTATAACTGGAAGTCCCTGGCCAGGGCTGCTGCTGAGATTTATTGATAAGAGTTATCAGTAGTTTCTCAAACCATTATATGCTAGACATCGGCATGACTTATCACGTTACTGGGGTCTGACATTTACCACCCCTAGACATGATATGCGACATATTAGACGAAGAGACCGGACTGTACGGTAGTGTTACTAATAGGCTTCATGGAGAGTATGGACGAGCTTGCTTGTTGATCTTCATATCGCTCAATACCCGAGTAGCTATTACGTCCATCTAGTACCGCTGACGGCTTGTAGGTGATTGATGTGATCATTACCTACTGCTGGCGTATTGACGAGGCTTTAGAGTCCCATATAGAAGTTTCCTGGTTCGAGCGAAACGAAGTAGGGCACATATGTTGATATGTGCGTGAGCCTGATTAAATATGAGTATGTGATACCGTATTACAATCTTGCAGTTATCTGATGTCGGTCAGGTTATATGTGATATAACCGGATTATCGAATCAAGTGTTGGTTTGATAATGTGATATTCAGATTAATGATATTAGTCGGTTATATGTGATATAACCGGATTATTAGATCAAGTGTTGATTTAATAATGTGATATATATTATATGTGATATAATTATATCTTAACTAATATCATTAGCTCGCGAATTGCTTTATATATATATATTAATGTATATTTGATATATATATATATATATATATATTATATGAAGCATGGCATGTTTTTCTATTTTGAGAAAATAGAATAATGAGGTGTGAATTGTGGAGATATTTGTGGAATGGGCAAGGCATGGGTTTTATTATTTGTATATTAATCTTGACTCGCAATTCAAGCATGGTTGCAATTTAGAATTGCAATTTTATTCCTTGCTTGAATAAGTGAGGAAAGAGAGAGCCATTTGAGTTTACTCTCATCATTTTCATTCTTCATACCTTAGCCATTTCTTGAGCTCTAGCTCTCTCTTGCTCTCTACAATTTTCTTCACCTCACTTCCAAGTTCAAACCCTCACATGTGATGTGAATCGTTGAACTTGTGAAAACTCTAGTGAGCAAATTAAACCCATACTTCACCATCACACATTAGATTAGCAATTTGATATGCAGTGTTTCCTTCACTAATGAGATTAGTGAAGGGTTAGCTTGAGCTTGTGGACTTCGGGTGGATCGTCTTTGGCACGAAGATCATGAAGGAGGTTCTTTCATCTTGAAGAGGAGCCTAGTGGAGTCATGTGGACCACAACCCGGAGCTAGTGAAGAGAAGGACTCGAACTACGAAAGTTGTATGCTCTTTTCTTCTCTTTAGTTCATCACATCATCATAGGCAAACCGTAATATTCTAGTAAAGATCTTGTTAGTCTAACTTAGCACCTAGTTAAATTAAAATTTGGCATACTTGATACCTCTAGAACCTCATGGTGGTGCTAAGGTTTACTTTCATAGTATCAGAGCCAAGCTAGAATATTAGGGTAGCTTGTAGCGACGTTAGAAATCCACCGTTTTTGTCGCGCAAAAACTGCCGATAAAAACAGTTTCCAAAATGATGTTTTGGGTTATTTGCACACCCCGCGGGCTCATAGTATGAACCGAGAAGCCGCGGGGTGGAGTGTGCGCATCCCGCTGACACTTAAAGGGGGACCAGAGGCCGGACCCATACCCCAAGACCACCACAAGGTGGCCTTAGGGGTGGGTAACCTGATAGCACCCCAACCGGGTGCTCTCGGGTGTGCCTTCCCCTAGGAGCCACCTCGAGGTGGCCCCCGGGGATGGGTACCCCCCAAGGCCTCCCGTTCGATAGTTAATTTTGGCATCCTCGCCTCTACAAAGATTCGTGCGGGTTTCGAGTTCGTTTTGACTCCCGGATTGGCTTTAAACGATCGGTTTGGGAACTTTAGCTCACTGGATTTTTCGTGTCTTGGAAAAATTGGTTAAGTTTGCTAATTGCGTGCAGAATTCTAATGCCGCGGTTACTTTATGTAAGTCTATGTTACTTACCACGGTAGTTAATGGGGAGGAGGAATAGGTAAAAATCGAAATTTTCTTTACAAGGTAACATAGACTACCCATGAGGATGTTTGCTAAGCATTAACTTACAAACTAACTAGGAGTTCTAACTAATATTTTAGATGATTATACCTCAAGCTTCAAGTCCTTCTTCTCCTTGTTGTGCTTCCCCTTGGTGGATGGTTCCTCTGATGGGTTCATTAGCACCCTCACGGTGTTTACTAGGCCATCGAACATGCCATTTCAAAATTTTATAGAGAGCTAAAGAACTCGAACGAGGATCGAACTATAGACTTAGGGTTTTCTAGATTGTAAACTCTTTACTAACTAAACAGAAGAAGGAATACAACTTTTGTAGACCGGTCCTTCACTTCATTAGCTCCGTGTAGTGGTCCTTTCGCTGCAATCACGAACTCTCGGACTCTAGAGGGTTTCCATATGATGTACGGAACAAGCTTGCATCGAAGACTTCGAGGCCGAAATCGATCTACGTCGAGGAGACACTAACTCATGCTATCTCTTCACTAATGGTGAAATTAGTGAAATAAACACCCTAAACTAAATGGCAAGTAGTAGAGGATGATGAAGTAGGAAGTGGTCTCACTTTAGTTTTATTTTTCTCACAATAAATCATCACTTAGAAAAAGCTAGCAAGCTTTTTCTCTTGAGGAAGAAGAAGAAGTGATGAAGAAAATGAATGAACTCATGAGGTTAGAAATGCAACCATAGTAAGTGTATGTCATGCACTAACAATTGTAAAGAATAAACCATAGCTATGAGTTAACGGTTGGGTTAAGAAATATCTTAAGCTAGACAACCAAGTGGACTAAGTCAATGTTCTCTACATGCTTCTCCAAGCTTCAACCATGACTCATTATCCAAGTTATTTGAATTACTTAAAACAAATAAAAACCCTAACTTTAACCTAGAATGGTGTGAGACTCATACATATATGTTGCATGAGTAACCTAGCATGACACAACAATATATATCACATATATAGTTTGTGCAAAAAGAAAACAATACATTTAACATATATGACATATATATCAATGTATCAAATGTGAGAAAAAGAAATACTTAAGTGAGCTAATATTAGTTAATGTAATTTAATATATCAATTATATAATTCTACATTAAATTATTAAATCAACATTTGATTTAATAACCCGGCTATATTACATATAACCAACTAATATCAAATGTAACAACTTATCGAATCGACACTTGATCCGATAACCCGTCTGTAACTCATATAACCTTTGATGTTACATATTAGGAGAATAGAATGCGGTATCACATACATGCATTAACCTCGGTCCCGCACATATCACATGTGTGCACCTACTCCATTTCGCATGAACCAGGAAACCTCTGTATAGGACTCTAAAGACTCGTCAATACGCCGGCAGTAGGTGATGATCATATCAAACACCCACAAGCCGCAAGCGGTCTGCTAAACGTAACAGCCACCCGGGTATTGAATGATCAGAAGATCAACAAGCATGCCTTATCACACTCCTGCGAATCCATTCAGTAACAATACCGTACAGTCCGGTCTCTTCGTCTGATATGTCGCATATCAATAGCCTGGGGGTAGTATAACATCATACCCCAATAGCCTGATAAGTCATGCCGATGAAAGGTCTATAATGGTTCGAGAAACTACTGATAACACTTACCAGTAAATCTCAGCAACCCTGGCCAGGGATTTCCTGTTATGGCCAATCGAGCATAGCGCAACATCAACTCCCAAAACCGGGAGAGACGAAACCCCTCCTAGCGCTCATTGCCTCCATTTGACTCGGGACTGCACCTAAAAACCACCTTTTTGCACGATCTCTTGACCGTGGTATGGTTGAAATCAAAGCACAGTGGGAATCAGACAAGACTCTATAAAGATCTCAGGTCTACAGACTAACCTGTACCAGTGTCACCAGAGAACTGCTATCCGACGATAGGTATAATACCATCTAGGAGTTCTCGGCGAATCCGTTCAGTGTACCCAGTCTCCACTGAGCACCAATATACCTTCTCTGATGTCAAACACCAATGGATATAGGATCATCCATCGCCTATCATATGGGTCGAGAAGCGTATGCGCTAGCTCGATACTCCCATGACTAGGAACATTTGAAGGATGTACTTATCGACTACCCTGTCCCTACTAGTATGATCTACATCATAATCCTGGTAGTCAAGTACTCATCCTAAGGGCTTTATCAACATGTAATAGAGAGACAATAAGTGTACATGTTAGGATAAAGAGCAACCGGATAGAATACTATCATGTCGAGCATGAAAGTCATCCCTATATATATCCAAGCATCCACTACAATATACATCACATGTACGATAATGGCCTCTAGGGAATACATATAACTAACAATCTCCCACTTGCACTAAGGCCATCTGTTGTAGTATCCAATACCCAACAATATAGAAGTAGTTGTAGTATCCCATACTCAACCATCCCATAGAAGTCTCTCTAGGGGTAAGGCCTTTGTGAGTGGATCCGCTGTGTTTTCCTTCGTGTCTACTCTCCTAACCTCGATCCCTTGGAGATCAACCATCTCTCTGATCAGGTGATACTTGCCTCAGAATATGTCTGGAACGCTAATGCGGCCTCGTTCCTAGGCCAAAGCCACAACTCCATTGTTTTCATAATAACACTTATTGGACGCTCAATGGTAGGAACCTTGTTCATCTCATGAACAAGAAATGTCCAGACAGCTACTTTGGCAGTATTATTGGTAGCAATGTATTCAGCCTTTATCGTCTAGTATGTCACGGTATCTTAGCTTGGAACTCTTGCAACATACCGTCCCTCCATTGAGGGCAAAGACAATGCCTGTGACTGACTCTCAGTCGACCTTCTCACTCTGCAAACTCGAACCAAGAACTTTCTTTTAGTGCTTCTCAAGTACTTAAGAATGTCCTCCACAGTTTTCCATTGATTCTCCCAAGATCCGATTGATTCCTGATCACTACACCTAGTGAGTCCTCTACATCTGGTCTGGTACATAACATCACATACTCTGATAGAGCCTACTGCTGAAGCATAAGCTATCCCTTGCACGCGAGCCTTCTCCAAATCAGTCTTGGGAGACATCTTTTTGGAGAGAGTGATCTATGAGTAAGTGGGCGAACCACCACGCTTAGAATTTTCCATACTAAACCCCTTTAGTATGGTGTTAATGTACCTGTATTTGGGACACTCCCAACATCCACATAGATATATCACTATAGATCATAATTCATAAGATGTAGTAGGAATCATCCAAATCTTCTATTGAGAATCCCTGTGATAAGAGGAGCTTAACCGAGTGTAGCATAGGAAACCCTTTCCTTTCAAGTGTATGTTATGTACGTGCAATACGTGGAAGGCAACCTTACTCTCTACAACCTTCTTGTTTATACTAGGTTCATCTACCTTTTCGATGAAGTCAAATTCTTTCACTGTCACATCAAAATAGATGTTCCAACTCCGCGATGCTTGTATTGATCCTGATGGACTTAAGCATAGTTTTGAAAGTCTTAACTTTTCCATTTACACAATGAATCTTCTCAAGATCCATTTGCTCCCAATGGGTTTTACCCCTTCAGGTGCAACATCCAACGTCATACTTTGTTGGTGTACATGGATTCCATCATTAATCGCATAGCATCCATCCTTTACACAGAGTCCCTACTCGTGATGGCCTGCCTGAACCTGGTTGGGCCATCATCTAACATGATGCAATCCTCACTCCCACTGTCACCGAGAAGACCGTGGTATCTCTCGAGTGGATGAGGAACCCTACCAGATTCGCGGAGAGGCCGAGGTTCGTTGGAGACTATTGAATCCTTTGGTTTCATCAAATTATCAGCTGTTAGTTTGTCTAGCTAGAACTACTTCCAGTTCTACCTCATGACCATAAATTTCTTCACAAGAAAAACCTTTTTCTAAAAAGGTGGCATGCTGAGAAACAAAACACCTTTTTCTCCTCAGAGTGGTAGAAGATATTCCATCGCAAATGTTTGGGATATCCCTGTAAGTCGATGTACAACACCCCACGACATGCGGGGAGGCGGAATAATGAAAAACGATCTTGTTTTAGGCGTAAACATCGACTAACCGAGAATCTTTGCATAAACAATAACTAACAAGCAACCATAGAAGAGTTAACTACTATGATAAGTGATTATACCTATAGAACCGAGTCCTTCGTCTTGTCGATCTCCACGTCCTCTCCAGCCTTCTCTATGTAGTAGAAGATCCACCCGAGAGCTTAACTACAAGCTTCACCTCTAACTTGAGGTAACTAGGTTTCTTAAATCGCTAATCTAAGTAACCTAGGTGATATAGAGAGTGGTTAAGGATTAAGTAGTCTACTCTAATCCTTGGTCTCAACACATGAGAGGGGAGGATTAGGGTTTGAAGAGGGAGAGCTTGAGGAGAGAGAAAGTGAGCAAGAGAATGAGATGAGAAAATGAGCTATCATAATATATATCAAGCATTATGATTTATCCAAATAAAAGAAAATAAATGATTAATCATCATGCTTAATAAATATAAGAGGGTGATTCTTCTCCATGAGTCATTAAGCATTTATGATGCATTAATGACATGGATGAATCACTCAAATGACTCACTAATCTCATTTAATGCATATGCCACCTTAACCCCCAATTCAACATCTTCAAGAAGCTTCTCGCGCAATTAGGAGAACGCCCCTCCTATCCGTGAAAACACGGAAAAACTTTAGACTGTATAAATCCAATAACCGGATACTAGAATCTGGCTTAAACCAAAGCCGACTAGTAAAAACTGTCCGGATGTCGTACGTGCGTAAACACACGTATGCGTCCGAACCCTTATCGTAAAACCATACGACCTCTATATCGTTTCGCCTGGAGTAGGGAAACTCTTTGTGTGGGACTCTAGAGACTCGACTACTACTCTGGAAGTGGGTTTAACCACAGACCGTAAGCGGCACAAGCTGTACGTAACGGTCCCCAGGTAGATGTCGATAAGAAGGCCGATGAGGAAACCCATCTGAACTCCTACTGAGTCTGATGTGACAATCTTCGTATAGTCAGGTCTGTTCGTCTAAGACTATCGCATATCGGGCCTAGGGGGGCGGCAAGCGTCAGTCCCCTAATAGCGGTATAAGTCGTGTCGGAGTGAAGCCCATTACACCCTGAGAAACTACTGGAACCTACCAGCAAATCTCGCTTGCCCTGGCCAGGGACTTTGCGTAATGGCTCTCTGACACAGCGCGATATCAACCCCCAATACCGGGAGAGACGAATCATGTCTAACCGCCACTACCTCCAAGTGCTCGGGACTGCACCCAACTGCTACCTGTTTGCATGACTCCTTTGAGCCATGGTAAGGTAGCAATCTAAGAACAGTGGGACACACTCGAGGCGAAGTAGCAGTGTCAAGTCTGCGGACTATGCTGTACTCATGTCACCTGGGAACTGTTCACTGACGACTGGTATAAAACCAACCAACAGTTCCCTGTGAGTCCTGTCCGGTGTACCCATAACCTAACGAGCACCTGCATACTATCTCCAGTACGACGTACTGACGGCTGTGGGACAGACCATCTCCCCAACTGGGATGAGAAGCGTACACACTAGTTACTCCGGAGTATCGATGCCCTGTCTCGATAATCCTACGACTAGGAACCTGAATAAGGATGTGCTTGTAGACTACCCTGCCCCCACTAGTGACTGCCGTCACAACGCTGGTAGTCAAGCAAGATCCTAAGAGCTCTATCAATACGTATACTCACATATTAAGATAGAAAAACCAAGTAGCATACTACCATGTTTAGCAAGACTGTTATATACATGTGAATATCCCAAGCTTCCATTAAGTAATATACAAACTAGTATGATACAATAATGGCCCCTAGGGCATATACACTAACAATCTCCCACTTACACTAGGGCCATGTACTGGCATATCGAAGACCGATGATCTCGAGTAGCCTCTCGAACTGAATCTGAGGTAGGGCCTTTGTGAATGGATCATCAATGTTCTCTTCAGTAGCAACTCTCCGAACCTCGATCTCCCGATGATCAATGATCTCCCTGATCAGGTGATACCGCCTTAAGATGTGTCTGGACTTCTGATGGGACCTTGGTTCCTTCGCTAAAGCTATAGCTCCGTTGTTGTCTCAATACAGAGGTAATGGATCAACAATGGTAGGAACCACCTGAAGTTCTGTTAGGAACTTCTTCATCCAGACTGCTTCTTTTGCGGCATCGCAAGCAGCTATATACTCCGCTTCCATCGTCGAGTCAGCAACGGTGTCCTGCTTGGAGCTCTTCCCGCACACCGCCCCACCATTGAGGGTAAAGACATAACCTGATATGGACTTGGAATCGTCCTTATCAATCTGGAAGCCGAAATCAGCATAGGCCTCCATCCTGAGGTCTTTTCTGCCGTAAACCAAGAACATCTCCTTAGTTCTCCTCAGGTACTTGAGATTGTTCTTTACTGCTATCCAGTGCTTCTCCCCTGGGTCTGACTGATACCGGCTTACCACGCTCAGTGCGTAAGCTACATCTGGTCTGGTGCACAATATCGCATACATTATAGAGCCTACCGCAGAAGCGTAGGGTATAATAGACATGCGTTCCCTTTCCAAATCAGTCTTAGGAGACATCTCTTTGGATAGGGTGATTCCGTGACAAGCCGGTACATTACCGCGCTTAGAATCTTCCATACTGAATCTTTTCAGTACAGTGTCGATATACCTGGACTGCGAAAGTCCCAACATCCTCTTGGATCTATCACGATAGATCCGGATCCCCAGAATGTAGGAGGCATCACCCAGGTCTTTCATGGAGAACCTGTGTGACAAGAATCCTTTGACAGATTATAGCATAGGAATGTCATTTCCTATCAATAGAATGTCATCCACGTACAAGACGAGGAATACGGCAGTTCTTGCTACAACTTTACTATATATGCACGGTTCATCTGTATTTTTGATAAAGTCAAATTCTTTGACTGTTTCATCAAAACAGATGTTCCAACTCCGCGATGCCTGCTTTAGTCCATAAATGGATTTAAGCAACTTGCATACTTTCCCGCTGCTCCCACTCTGATTGAAACTCTCTGGCTGATCCATATAGACGCACTCTTCTAAATTACCATTTAGAAAGGCCGTCTTTACGTCCATCTGCCAGATCTCATAATCGTGGAAGGCAGCAATAGCAAGAAGGACCCAAATGGATTTGAGCATAGCCACTGGAGAAAAAGTTTCGTCATAGTCCAAACAAGGTCTTTGACGAAAACTCTTTGCAACAAGTCTATCTTTATAGGTTTCCACCTGTCCATCTACACCAATATTTTTCTTGAAGATCCAATTGCATCCTATGGGTTTTACCCTATCTGGAGCAAAGTCTAAAGTCCATACTTTGTTGGTGTACATGGACTCCATTTCGGTCCGCATTGCATCTAGCCATCGTACCGAGTCGCCGCTCTGGATGGCCTGCTGGAAGCCAGTAGGTTCATCATCATCTATGATGCAATCCTCTCTATCCCCATCTATGAGAAAACCGTAGTATCTCTCAGGTGGATGAGACGGCCTACTACTCCTGCGGAGGGGTGCGGTAATGTCCTATTCTTCTTGAACAACCGGTTCTACCAAACTTTCAGTATTAGTTTGTGGTTCTGGAATTTCTTCCAGTTCTATTTCGCTCCCACTTGATTCCTTTTCTAAAAATTGATGTTCTTGAAAATGGGCATTACGAAAAACAAATACCTTTTGTTCCTCTACGTAATAGAATAGATATCCCCTGGAGTTCTTTGGATATCCCACAAACTTACACTTTACTGATCGTGCCTCGAGCTTGTCCACATGCTGCTTTTTAACAAAAACTGGACATCCCCAAATCTTTATATATTGTAGATGGGGTTTCTTCCCACTCCACATCTGATATGGAGTGGTAGGCACAGTCTTGGTAGGTACCATGTTCAAAAGATATGCCGCTGATTCTAGCGCATAACTCCAAAAAGATCGCGGTAACTCAGCATTACTCATCATGGATCGTACCATATTCCATAGGGTTCGATTCCGTCTCTCCGATACACCGTTATGCTGTGGAGTGTATGGAGGAGTAAGCTGAGAGAGAATTCATTTCTCTTTTAGGTAACCTAGGAACTCGGCACTCAAGTATTCACCACCTCGATCAGATCTTAGTGTCTTGATACTTTTTCCAGTTTGGTTTTCTACTTCATTCTTATACTCTTGGAATTTTTCAAAAGCCTCAGATTTATGTTTCATTAGATAAATAAATCCGTACCTTGAGTAATCATCAGTGAAAGTAATGAAATAGGAAAAACCACCTCTTGCATGTATAGACATTGGACCACATACATCGCTGAGTATGAGTCCTAAGAGCTCGCTCGCTCTTACTCCATGTCCAGTAAATGGAGTCTTTGTCATCTTTCCTTTGAAACAAGATTGACAAGTGGCATAAGTTTGATATTTGAACGAGTCCAAATATCCTTCTTTATGTAACTTAGTCAACCTTCTCTTATTGATGTGACCCAGTCTACAATGCCATAAGAAATCTTTATTTAAATCTGGAGACTTTCTTTTTAGTGTGTTCTGGACATTGAAAATTTGGAGTTGGTTTAACACATATATACCGTTATCCAGTGTACCGGACCCAATCAAACCATGATTAAGGTGGATGTTAACAACACCACTTCCAAACGTGAAATCATAACCTTTATTTGATAACAAGGAAACAGATATGATATTACATGTTAAGCTGGGTACACAAAAACAGTTATGTAAAACCAAAATGTGTCCACTCGTCAATCCCAGGTGATAATCCCCTACGGACACAGCTCCCACGCTAGCTCCGTTAGCAACCATTAGGGTCATATCACCTTCCTTCAGCACTCTACGGTTTCTCAGTGCCTGCAATGAATTGCAAATATGAGATCCTGATCCGGTATCCAATACCCAGGAAGTAGAGTTGATTGACAGACAATTCTCAATTACAAACACACCTGAAGTCGAAGCCACAGCTTGCTTCGGTTCCTGGTTCTTGGCGTTCCACGCATTGCAATCCTTTTTCCAATTCCCTTTCCTGTGACAATGGAAGCACTCATCCTGGGCCACTGCCGGTATCGTAAACTTTTTCTTTCCCTTCCCTCCCACCTTACTAACACCTCCCCTAGGTCTGTTGGCGGCCTTATTCTTCCTTCCTTTGGTTTTAGCCTTGGACCCGGAAGAAGAAGTACCGTGAACAAACATAGCGGGTGTTTCCCTTGCCTTCTGCAAGGTGCCCTCTGTACTCCTCAACATGTTAAGGAGTTCTGAAAGTTCAATTTCTTTTCTTTGAATGTTGAAGTTCAGAATAAACTGGGCGTAGGTGGGAGGGAGGGACTGGAGAATAAGGTCTGTATAGAGCTCATTATCTAAAGTCGTCCAAAGGTCTGCGAGCTCTTCTATATAGCCAATCATCTTTAGGACATGTTCTCCTACCGATGATCCGACGGCCAACCTCGCTTGGAACAGCTTCTTTGAGATCTCGTATCTTGCTATATGAGATTGCTCCCCATACAGATCTTTTGTATGGAGAAATATGGATTCAAGATCCATAACCTCGTGCCTCCTCTGATGTTCATTGTTCATCGAGGAAAACAAGATGCACTTGGCTTTCGCGCAATCTAAATCCCAGGTTTTGCGGATTTCCTTATCCGCATTACTGGATTTGGGACCTGGGACTTCAGGTGCCTTAATGGTGAGGACATACCCCAATTTGTCATAAGTCAAGACCATTTTGACATTCCACAGCCAATCTTTATAGTTTGGCCCTGTCAGTATATTTTTCTCTAAAAGTAACTTAAGTCCAGTCATTTTCAGGGTCGCTGCAATTAGGAGAGAGAGAAGAAAACTCTTTAGCATGATGCTCGTGCAAGTTTAGAATGGTTTTTAATTTATCTAAACTGGATGGCTCCCACTGTTTCTCAAATCCTTCCTCAAATCATAAAAGAAGAATTAGCCAGGACTATTCTCACTGTACAATACTTGCTTAACCGTTCAGCCAGGTTGGTGTCGGTACTTCGAGGGAGGTTTTCCAATGCTTTCGCGAAGTTCCTTAATTAAATAACCTCTTTTCCCTAGGGGCGTAACCCCGCTGACACCTTTCTTGACACCTACTTGGTTTATAGCATTGATCGTTAAGTGACGAATATCCTGATGAGTAGCATATACTCACAGTAGGATTGGGATCCAAATATCATCGTATGATAATGTTGAAGGAATCCTACCAACATTCATCAAACTCCAAATGGTATGCAACTCTTTGCAAATTTCAGTTTCTTTAGAAATTCCCGATATATATTTTTGCACCATGCTCTTATGACCTTGGCGTTAGGTCAAAATGTCATAAGTTACATGTCAAGTTCTACCCATCATTATCTTGTTAATTTGAACCCATCCGTATATATCCTTGACGTTCAGCCAAAATGATAATACGACTGTCCCAAACTAACTCATCTATCTATGTGACAAATGAATACCCAGCAACTACCAAACACTATGCCTTGGCGTTACGTCAAAATACATAGCTTGAATACTACTGAATACCCAAATGAAATGACGGAGGGCTACGAATGGTTTTGGCGAAACCATGAACGTAGTGAACTTGATATGACCGAAGGAACCTGATAGCTTTTGTTTACCCCAATCAGAGCAAAGCTCTGTCTTGAAAATTAAAATTAAAATAAATGAAGTAACGCTTCAGATCTCCTGCGCTGCACGCAGAGCGCCACATGTCAAAATCAGACACGTTAGCGCAAGGAGCGCAGCGCCTAAGATAGTGTACTCCATCAGAGCAAATTTCAAAAAAATAAAAAATAAATTACGCAGTGCTTAAGTGCGCAGTGCGCTAAGCGACACGTGTCAGCGCAGCTGTGCAGTGCGCTGCGCGACACGTGTAAGCGCGCGCAATTAAAAAAAAAATAAAAATAAAAATTTTGCACTGCGCAACTGCGCAAGTGGGCGACACGTGTCAGCGCAGCTGCGCAGTGCGCTGCGCGACACGTGTCTGCGTGCGCAGTTGCGAAAAAAAATAAATAAATAAATTATTTACGCAGTGCGCAACTGCGCAAGTGCTGGCACGTGTCAGCGCAGCTGTGCAGTGCGCTGCGCGACACGTGTCAGCGCGCGCAGTTGCCAAAAAATTAAAAATTAAAAATTAAAAATTTGCGCAAAGCGCAACTGCGCAAGTGCGCGACACGTGTCAGCGCAGCTGCGCAGTGCGCTGCGCGACACGTGTCAGCGCGCGCGGTTGCGCAACAAAAAAATAAAAATAAAAATTCAGTTGCGCGACACGTGTCTGCGCAGTTGCGCAAGCACAGCTGCGCGACACGTGTCACGCGCTGGGGGAGTTGCGCAAAAACAGAATGAAGATTTAAGAAAATCTTTTCTGTTTTTGTTAAAACAAGAAGATTTCTTCTGTAAAACAGGGGCGTTTGGATCAAAGATCCAACGGTGGGGAAAATTCCTCAAATCACTCAGAAAAAGATCTTTTTAACAAATTTAACTAATTTATGGGAACTATAAAAAGGACCCTAGGCCTCATTTCAAAGGGAAGGAAGATCTTGCTAAAAAAAAGAGAAGAGAACTCTTGAGAACTCTTGAAGAATTAAAAAAAAGGTAAAAACCTTTTAAAGAAGAGAAAATTCTCTTATGAACAAGATCATGGATCTTCAACAATAAATAAATAAATAAATAAAATTGTGCCTTGCACTTGTTTTATGAACCATCGGTTCTTGAACCTAAAAGGTTTTTAAATTAATAGTGCTTTGCACTTTGATGAACCTTTGGTTCTCTGATATAAGAAAAACAAGAAGAATTTGTTTTTTCTTAGATCTAAATCAAATAGTGCCTTGCACTTGTTTTATGAACAATCGGTTCTTGAACCTAAAAGGTTCTTAAATTAATAGTGCTTTGCACTTTTACGAACCTTTGGTTCTCTGAGATAAGAAAAACAAGAAAAAACTTGTTTTTTCTTAGATCTAAATCAAATAGTGTTTTGCACTTCTTTTATGAACCATCGGTTCTTGAATCTAAAAGATTCTCAAATTAACAGTGCTTTGCACAAATGCAATGCATTACTTAAAGGGCCAGGCCCAAATCAAAATAACCTGACAGGCCAAAATAAATTGCAAGGAAATAAATGGGCAGAGCCCAAATAAATTGATGATTTGCATCCTTTATACAAGGGCAGAGCCCAAATGAAATTGATACTCTGCATCATTTATAAAGGGCAGAGCCCAAAACAAATTGATGCCCTGCATCTTTTCTGGGAAAAGTCCAAATAAAAATAAAAAAAACAAATGCAAATAAAATATTGAACATTTTTAATTGGACTTAGCCCAATCGTGGCCATAAGTCCTTAAACTAAATTAACTGAGCAAAACGGCTCTCCTAAACCAATCCACATCCGGTTCAAGGGTACATCTCCGAACTCCTTTGATATCCATCGTTGTAAATCCTCAACGACGTCAAAGAGGTGACGGGTCCCAACGACCATACATCAATATGGACTGCGGGGTCCTTAAACTCGTGGACCGAAACGTCTTTAAACTAAGATTGGACCGAAACGTCCTTAAACTAAGATTGGACCGAAACGTCCACCGAGACGTCCTTAAACTAATATCGGACCGAGACGTCCCTAAACTAATATCGGACCGAGACGTCCCTAAACTAATATCGGACCGAAACGTCCCTCAACTAATGATGTACCACCATGTCCTTAAACTGGTATTGGACCACCATGTCCCTAAACTGGCACAACAGAGCCCAAATGCTCTTTTGTCGGATCTAAACGATCCCGTTAAGTCGATCTTAGTCCCAAACTGGACTAACGTATCCTTAACAACCATTTAAAGTTGATCTTAGCCTCAAATATGGCTAACGCATCCTTAAATCTTCAAACAGACTTTAGTCCCAAATTGGACTATAAATTCCCCCAATCAACTTTGGCTCAAGGGTACATCTCTGAACTCCTCTGACATTTGTCGTTGTAATCCTTCAACGTCGTCAGAGAGGTGACGGGTCCCGACGACCATACATGCAATGGACCACTACGTCCCTAAACTGTAACAATAGAGCTCAAATGCTCTTTTGTCGGATCTAAACGATCCCGTTAAGTTGATCTTAGTCTCAAACAGGACTATCGTATCCTTAACTAATGTTTAAGTTGATCTTAGCCGCAACGCGACTAATGCAACCTTAAACTAAAAAAAACACCAAACCCAAATCTAAGTAAATACGGATTTGGACTAATCCACGTCCTACGGGCGACGGCATTACTCAGTCTCCGTATACAATCCACGGGCAACCATAAACAAAACAAACACACACGACACGAAGTGAAATTCTGGAGAAGGAGAAAGTTGTTACCGCGATGCGGTAGAATAATTAACTGCAGGGGCTTGCGCCTGTAGGGAAGAGCGTCCCCACAATCAAAAACCCCTCACCCTGAGGGGGAATCTGACAAAGTCTGCTACATCGGCCGCATCCGTCTAAACCTCCGATACACGGTGCCATAAATCAACTTGGCATCTTCAGAGAGGTAGACGGATAAAACCAAATAGCATCTGCCCCGAATCTCAGCGTCAGGCCATCGCGGTCCTGTGCGCCACCTTTCGGAGGGGAACAGATTCTAAAAGGAGTGGTTAAAGCTCCGCAATTTAAAAATATCATCTGTTTTAAAATAACCGAGTGGTTTCTTTTAAATTGTTCCAACGATTCATCTTTTGGTTTATTTTCTTTGCATTATAAATAATGCGTCCCATCATTAACCTATCATTGTAGAAAACAACGAAAATACAACGTTTTCTTGTGCCATCCGCATTCGCCACGGGGTCCCGTCATCACCCGTTAGGTTACTTAACTAACGGCAGAGCGGGGGCTGGGCTAGCGCGGGTGTAAAATATAAGTGACATCTAAATAGCTATCATATATAGATATTGTACATTCGTCAGACACAATAATAGGCATTCCAGATCTCATATGAACTTTATTGGATTTGCAAGCAATCCGCGTTTGTTTAGAGCCTGCAACAAAAGACGGATTACATAGTTGTGGTGAATAGCCATTACCCCACCCTAGACCCCTACGGGTGCGGCAAACTACCCGTCAAATACCCGAAGTGAAGCGGTCTCCCTCAACAAAGTGAGTAGGCCACTAAACACTTCAAAGTATCCGGTAGTTTGTGCACCCCATCTTGGGTCTATCCTAGGAGAAAAAAACAGTAAAATGAAATAATACAACGGTGGCTACAACCGCAACCTGGATGTGCCCCGCAAAATAATATTACAACATATTACAATTACAACGAATGAATGAATATAATAACCCATCTCAAACCCTGGCTAATCATCACAACAGTCCAATACAGTTCACAACCACAAACAGTAAAAACCATTACATAAATGTGCAACCCCCTGCCAACCGACATACTAGCAGTTAAGGGAGGTTTACGAACACATTATACAAGCACAGATATAATCATATTAGCAAACATCGTAAAATTTCGATCGAGCAAAACACTTTAGATTCTACTCCAAAACTTCTCTGTGCACCTGAGATCTTAGCAGAAAATAAAATATCCCAGAAACATCATTATTAACACCTAGGAGTTACTGAGGAAATTGGGGCTGACTCGGCCCCAACTCGGCAGCGGATCCACGGCGGATCGCATGGATCCGCCGCGGCTCCGCGGTGAGTTGGTCGATTCACAGGTCCAAATTTCTGCAGAAGCCCTAGTTATTCCTGCTTGTTATTTTGAAGCTCCCAGAAAAAATTTTAGAGCCAGTTTTAAATTCTACAGAAACTGTGATAATTCGATGATGTTTCCGGTTCTTTTTGCGTTCGAAATTCTAATGACTTTGCTAATGAGTTAATTATTGTTTAGCGAGGCTTTGATACCACTGTAAGTCGATGTACAACACCCCACGACATGCGGGAAGGCGGAATAATGAAAAACGATCTTGTTTTAGGCGTAAACATCGACTAACCGAGAATCTTTGCATAAACAATAACTAATAAGAAACCATAGAAGAGTTAACTACTATTATAACTGATTATACCTATAGAACCGAGTCCTTCGTCTTGTCGATCTCCACGTCCTCTCCGTCCTTCTCTATGTAGTAGAAGATCCACCCGAGAGCTTAACTACAAGCTTCACCTCTAACTTGAGGTAACTAGGTTTCGTAAATCGCTAATCTAAGTAACCTAGGTGATATAAAGAGTGGTTAAGGATTAAGTAGTCTACTCTAATCCATGGTCTCAACACATGAGAGGGGAGGATTAGGGTTTGAAGAGGGAGAGCTTGAGGAGAGAGAAAGTGAGCAAGAGAATGAGATGAGAAAATGAGCTATCATAATATATATCAAGCATTATGATTTATCAAAATAAAAGAAAATAAATGATTAATCATCATGCTTAATAAATATAAGAGGGTGATTCATCTCCATGAGTCATTAAGCATTTATGATGCATTAATGACATGGATGAATCACTCAAATGACTCACTAATCTTATTTAATGCATATACCACTTTAACCACCAAGTCACCATCTTCAAGAAGCTTCTCGCGCAATTACGAGAACGACCATCCTATCCGTGAAAACACGGAAAAACTTTAGACTGTATAAATCCAATAACCGAATACTAGAAACTGGCTTAAACCAAAGCCGACTAGTAAAAACTGTCCGGATGTCGTACGTGCGCAAACACACGTATGCGTCCGAACCCTTGTCGTAAAACCATACGACCTCTATATCGTTTCTCCTAGAGTAGGGAAACTCTCTGTGTGGGACTCTAAAGACTCGACTACTACGCTGGCAGTGGGTTTAACCACAGACCGCAAGCGGCAGTAGCTGTACGTAACGGTCCCCAGATAGATGTCGATAAGAAGGCCGATGAGGAAACCCATCTGAACTCCTACTGAGTTTGATGTGACAATCTCCGTATAGTCCAGTCTGTTCGTCTAAGACTATCGCATATCGGGCCTAGGGGCGGCAAGCGACAGTCCCCTAATAGAGGTATAAGTCGTGTCGGAGTGAAGCCCATTACACCTTGAGAAACTACTGGAACCTACCAGCAAATCTTGTTTGCCCTGGCCAGGGACTTTGCATAATGGCTCTTTGACACATCGCGATATCAACCCCCAATACCGGGAGAGACGAATCTTGTCTAACCGCCACTGCCTCCAAGTGCTCGGGACTACACCCAACTGCTACCTGTTTGCACGACTCCTTTGAGCCGTGGTAGGGTAGCAATCTAAGAACAACGGGACACACTCGGGGTGAAGTAGCAGTGTCAAGTCTGCGGACTATGCTGTACTCATGTCACCTGGGAACTGTTCACTGACGACTGGTATAAAACCAACCAACAGTTCCCTGTGAGTCCTGTCCGGTGTACCCGTAACCTAACGAGCACCTGCATACTATCTCTATTACGACGTACTGACGGCTATGGGACAGACCATCTCCCCAACTGGGATGAGAAGCGTACACACTAATCTACTCCGGAGTATCGATGCCCTGTCTCGATAATCCTACGACTAGGGACCTGAATAAGGATGTGCTTGTAGACTACCCAGCCCCCACTAGTGTGACTGCCATCACAACGCTGGTAGTCAAGCAAGATCCTAAGAGCTCTATCAATACGTATACTCACATATTAAGATAGAAAAACCAAGTAGCATACTACCATGTTTAACAAGACTGTTATATACATGTGAATATCCCAAGCTTCCATTAAGTAATATACAAACTAGTATGATACAATAATTGCCCCTAGGGCATATACACTAACAATCCTAACAAACTTATACAGAACTGACCTTACCTCGAGCTTGTCCAGATTCTGCCTTTCAACATAGGCCGGACAACCCCATATCTTAACTCGTTTAAGACATGGTATCTTCCCATTCCATATGTCATATGTAGTGGTAGGCCCTGATTTGGATGGAACCCCATTCAATAGGTATGCAGCATCTCAAGTGCATAACACTAAAAGAAAACAGGTAACTCAGCAGTACTCATCATAGAGCGCGCCATATCTCATAGGGTGAGATACCTCCGCCCCGATACACCATTGTGCTGTGGTGTACTCGAAGGAGTAAGCTAAGAGAGAATCACAATCTCCTTTAAATAATCCAGGAACTCCATGTGCAAGTATTCTCCTCCTCGATCACATCGAAGAACTTTAGTACTTCTACCCATCTGGTTCTCAACTTTAAACTTATATTCCTTGAATTTCTCAAAAGTTTCAGACTCATGTTTCAACAGGAACATATGTTCGAATATTGAGAGATAGTCGATGAATGTAATAAAGTACCAAGAACCAACCCTGGTATTTGTAGACATTGGACCGTATACATCATCATGTATACGTCCCAAGAGTTCACTAACTCTTTCTCTGTTTCCAGTAAACAGAGTATTGGTCATTTTTCCTTTGAGACAAGACTGGCAAGTATCATAAGATGAAAATTCGAACAGATTCTCATATTCATCCTTATGTAACATAGCTGGTCGTGTCGCATTGATATAACCCAGTCTACAATGCCACAAGAAGGATTCGTTCATTTCTGAACTACTCCTTTTGTGTGTGTTCTACATACTTTTAACCGTGGTTTGATTTGGAACGTATATGCTATTATCTAACGAGCCTGACCGAATCAACTCTTGATTCAGGGAAATGTTCACAATATTATCCTCCAATACAGAATTATATCAATCTTTAACTCAGTAAAGAACATGATGTAATGTTGTATATCAGGTTCGGTATGTAATAACATTTGTTCAAAATCAGTGTATTAATACAAGGTGATATCTGCCAACAGACTTGGGTGCAACAATTGCACCATTCTCTAACACTTAGAGACATATCACCCATTCTCAGTTCTCTACCTTTCTGTAGCCCATGTAACATATTACATTTGCGGGATCCTGCTCCGGTATCACATACCTAGGACGTAGAAGATACTGAGAAACAGATCTCGGTAATAAGCACACCCGAAGAATAAGCATCAACATGCTCATTCCTCGAATGGGAGGCATGGGAATCCGGATATTCCCCTATTTCCTGCTCGGACTTATAACAGTTATAAGATAGAGCGGAACCAACGTTCCCAAGCCCAGTATAATAAGCAGGTTCGGTCAATGCATCCATATTGTTATCTTGATTAAGGCCTGACATGGTCGCTGTTCATATCAGAAAACTGCATTCTAATACCGCTCATTCATTATCTATTTGTTGTATTTATCGATACTATTAACCAGTGTCTGCTCAGTAATACAGATTACAGGTACCTGTGACAAAATACTGGATATACATTCAAAAGCACAGATATATCATTTGAGAGCCGACACTGCAACCAGAACCGCAAACCAACCGATACTCCATGAGTTTCTTTTTACAATAACTTTGTGTACACACTTTTTTATCTAAATGCCAACACAAATAAATGTGTACACAAGACTTTTAGGCACATGTGGATATGAAATAATGTGCATTCAATGCTAAGGATTATGTGTTGATTTGAAGATTCAAAAATTCCCTCCAATAATAAGTGCAAAATAAAATCAAATGGACAAATCAACAAAACCATAATGGGGGCAGCCATGGATTTAAGCACATGTGGGAATGAAGTAATGAGCATTCAATGGTAAAGATTATGTGTTGAATTGAAGATTCAAATTTCCTTCCAAAACCTGGGTGTAGACCAAGTCAAATTAGAGAAAACCAACAGCACCAAAGTGATGTGAGGGGACAAACAAACCATCACACGAAGTATGAGACTGTTCCCACAAATTGTGGCCGGCCACATCATATCATAGGCCGGCGAGGCCGGCCCCACCTCCTCCTCTGATCTCAAGATTGTTGTGGGCCCCTCTTTGCTGTCACATAGCCCTAATTTTATTGTTTATTTTCTTTTCTTTTCTGCCTATATATAGCAGGCAGTGGGCAAGTCATTCTTTAGTCTTGGATTGTGATTCTTTAGTCCATGTTTTCTTTTGTCTTTTCTTGTAAATAGCTTAACCTCCTTGAGTTCTTAACCTTCTCTTGAATTTTCAACCTCTTCATTGAGCTTGAAGGTTTAAGGGTTGGTTATTGATCTCAAGGGTTGTATCGTTCTTGAAGATTAATAAAGCTCTCTTTTTGTGCCTTCATTCACCATGAGTTCTTTGCCTCTTCTTGATCTTGCAATCTCTTCATTGAGCTTGCAAGTTTAAGATTTGGTAATTGAAGCCATGTCTTGTTTTGGGTGCTATGGTTCTTAAGTCTTTCTAACTTGCTCTTTTTCTTACTTGCATTTTCATTCTTGTCTTTTATTACTTGCAATTTATTACCATGTCATTTAATTACTTGCTTGTAGGCTTTTCATTTCTTTGTATCTTTTCTTTTGCTCTCTTTGTTGTTTTGTGAATGGTGGTGTGAATATTGTTGTTAGGAAAAGAGAAAGATATTGTAAGTTAACGTTTCGTTTTTCATTTCCTTTTCCTATCTTTTCCATTTGAAACTCCGCCCAAATTTTACGCAAGCGCTCCGTTAGCCACCCTACCCTACCAAGGTAAAGGTGATTCCTAACCGTGACCGGTTGCATTCGATTTGGCCGGAGGTGAAAGCAAGAGACAAGAACGGACGGACAAGGGTCAATAAGCCGGATTCACGAATACCGTGCTTAAATCCCTAATCCACGTTGTTGCGATTGTTCTAGCTTCAATCGTTAAGTTCGGCTCAAAGTACTTGAATACGGAATCCATTAACTTACACTATCCTATCGTTTCCTAACAAGCCTTATACTTGAATATAACAAATAGGTTAGATAACGAACAAATCCGCCACGTTGTAACTCGTTAAAACAAGCCTAAAAACTTACCATCTCCCTGTGGATCGACCCGTGCTCATCGCGGCTAGCTGCAAAGCGACACCGTCCTGATCGCGGTTAAACTTTAGAACCTTTAAATATCCGACACGCTTTTTGGCGTGCGACTAAATGGCGCCGTTGCCGGGGAGACGGTAACGTTTTTGTTTTTGTTATTTCGGGTTAATCTTGTTAATATCCATCTAACAAATTTCTTAAAAACAAACATAAAAATCAAAAATTTCAAAACCAAAACAAAAAAACTAACTAAACTAACCATTTTTCTATCTGGATTTTATACCTGCTTGCACTCTGTAACTAAAAGAAAAAGATAAACAATACCAATGAGGCACTAATGGAATACTGAAACACCAGAAGAATTTTGGAGCCAAGATTCCCTAAATAATCCGGTGAGAACCCCCAATAATCCGGCGTCGCCGGCCAAGTTGCCTCCATTTGCTCCAAAACATTCTTCTGTGCTCCAGTGTTCTATTTTTGTCCTATTTGTATCGTTTTTTTTATATAATTTTTAGTGTGCAGGTATTTGGGCATTCGTATCGCTTTTTTTGCACTAATATCCGTTTTTCCGACATTTGTAGATTTTGCGGATTTGCGAACAGCGAGCGTGGGGAGCAAAGTGCACATTCAAAGTTAAGGTGGTTATGAAGTACAGTGCCAAAGATCCAGGTAGTTTGACCCGCGCAAGCGAACTTTTCAAGCTTACCGGATTTGATTCAACGGGGGTTTCCGAACCCAAAAACATAACGGTACGTACTTTACTAACACCATCTTCTCAAATCCGATGCATCCAATATAAAATCTTTGCAGGATTCTTTGCAAGTTCGCTACCAAACGCCAAAAATCGACTAATCTGTATTTGTTGCAGTGTCGTGCTTAATATAAAAAACGATTGTTTGATTCTTTATAGAATTTTTATTGAATTGCACATTGCATACATTAATACGGATTTAAGGGCAAGCGAACCCCGCAACATAGGGTAAGGGATTTCATCACCTTTTCCGTGGCCCACAAATCACGAAACTGTGCATAAACGTTTACCCGCACAAATTTTTAAAAGAAACTAGACTTTAAGCCTTAAGGACTTCGCGCTCACTAGGAGAAGATAACTGTGTTTAGAACACCGCTTAATGGTGTATTGTTTACGAGGTCTCTAGGAAAGTGTTAACGGCGAAACCGCCAAAAGAGAAAAGGGTTATTTAATTAAGGACCCTCGCGAAAGCGTCGGAAAAGCTCCTCTTATCTCTGCACTTACCAGGCCTCGTGATCAGTATATCTTGAGCCCGCTTCTCGACATAGTTTTACTTCACCAATTAAGTTCTTGAGCAGGTCTAGTTGACCTAGGTGAACCCTAAAACGATTAGGTGTGTTGTATTTTTGTGTCGTGATTGTTTTTGTCCAGATCTTTTTTTGTATATTTCATTCTTTTGTTAATAACTAACTAAGCTAAAAAAAACAAAATTCTTTGTCCCCTCCTTTTCACTTATTCTTCTTCCTCTCTTCATATCATGGTTACCCCACCTCGAAAAACCCTTCCCGAACTTTGGTACACACAACCAGACATAACTTCTTATGGTTCTTACTTTGGTCGAATTTCGAACGACCCCTCCATGCCAAAATTTCATTGAAAGATCACATAGACGCGTCTAGGACAAACACTTGCACTCCGCAATCCACCTTGTATCAACCGTTTCAACCTTCACCACCCTCTTATGTTGATACCCCTTTTGCAAGTCGTCCTTTGTCCATCGCTGAACATATTGAACAATCTCATAGCCGATCTTTCACTCCCTTCACCACTACAAATTCTTTGGATCAACAATTCCATTCACCTTCTCATTTTTATGTTGATCCTACCCCTGTCCAGCCATTCGATTCGTACCAGTCCTACCCGACTTTTACACCATCCCTAGACATTGCTTCTGAACCGCTATTTGGGAATTTTCAGTATCTAAACAATTTTGAATCTTTTACTGAAATCCCTTCACAACCTATGTATAGTCTGGAACAGTCGCTGGAAGTCTTTAGGGTAGCGTCATGCCAACAGATGATGGATTTGAATGCGTCCATGGCCGCCCTCATACAACCTAGTGACCCGGTAGCTAGTTTCCAACTAGCTCCAAATTTTCCAATGTATGAGGAGGGGGTAGGACAGGCTGAGAATTTGAGTGGAGAGAGTGAGCTGTACACCCTTCCAAATCAAGCCTACCCGTCCCAAATTGAATCCCACAACTCCTGTCTTGAAAGTCTATCTAGTGTTCCAAACGATTCACCGATTGAAGATAGAAGGGTTAATGAGTTGTGCAACTTTGTTGTGTTTGATTTGCCCGATTGTGAAGCGTCCCTTTTAAGTGAAACCACACCCAATCCTTTTGACCTCTACACCTCCATCTTAGAACCAGAATCGATTGAAATCCATGCTTTTGATGAGGTGTCACAGAAAATTTGTTTTCACTTAATCAAGGATATTGACGCTAGGAATATTTTGGATGATGAACCCGGTGATTTGGCTGAGTTTTTCTCTCCAATTCATCATCCCGAGTCATTGATCGTTTTTCCCGAACTTCATATGCGTCTTGATTTTGATGATAAATGCATGGAAAAAAAGAATTTTGAGGATAATTTTGAGGATGAACCAGTTTTAATTGATGAGTCGGATTTTCCAATTCATCTCATCCCTTTCATTGACTGTGTACACCCTCCTGAACCTTTACCTGATACCCCTCCTCAATCACTCCCCTCTATCCATTCCATCGTTCCGACATTGCACGAAACCGTATCACTTTCATTTCTTGTGTCTGGTTTAACAAGTTTGGCGTACCCATGTTTTCTCGCGAATCTTGAGGGATTTGACCCAATTTCTCAACGGGTTAATAAATTAGCACAATCGCTTTTCACACATCGGTCACTACAAATTATGCTAGTCTATTCACTCCAATTCCACCCTCAAGTTTATACTCCGTTTCTTTTTCCCTTCCGCCATTCTTCTTATATACCGAGACCGTATCCCACTTTTCACATACGGTCTCGCGTATTCTCTAATTCTTTCCTCTCCACATTCATTCACAAGCCCGGGCCTTATCCTGATAAGATTTTTGAATGGTCGGTGCTCACTTTTGGCCTTTGTAAGGCCTTGTATAGCTTGATACTGTACTCTTTCCCCCCTAATCCTGAACCTCAACACTTAACAGTGAAAACACTGCTTTATTTAAGTTTGGGGGAAACCTTTTTGAGTATATATTTTTAGTTTTCTTTTTGTTTTGTATATAATTTTCTTTTAAGGAGCGCCGACAATTTTGACCCTTTTGGTGTAGCCTGATAGTGAGAGCACTGTCAAGTTTAAGTTTAGGGGTGTGCTCGGCAAGCTTTCTACCTTCGCATTCATTTGTATATTCTGCATTTGCATACTTATTTAAAACCCCATAAAAATCAGAAAATTTTCTAAAAACATAAAAACTTTTTCGCCAAGTTAGCTAGTGGAAGAATTTAGATTTAATATTGCGACGGTTTTGTTTTATAAGATAGGAAAAACTAAATCCTATTTTTAGATTTTGAAAACCTGAAAGATAACCTTCCTTTGAAGTTAACTATAGCTAATATACGTCTTTACATCACACTACACATGTCATGAGTTTTGAAAATTAGATGACAGGTCTATTATGTCTGAAAACTTTTAAATGGATAAATTATTTTCTAAGGATCAAATAGTTTTGTTCTGAAATAAGTAAAATCAAGAATAGTTTATGAAGTGAAGCGGATATGAAGGGATGTTATTGATACCTTAATTGGAACTAATTCTGAAAAAAAAACCCATCTGGAACTTGATTGGAGTGATTACACACCTAACCCACTAAACACGTCTTTTATCCAAAAAAGTGAACTACCGGTTATATCTCCGTTCGCATAAAATCATCATGATTTTCACGCTAAAAGTGGTCTTTTGTTTTAGGGCCTAGGTAACTTGAGTAATTAAGTCCGCTGGGGTGTCTCTACACCTAATGCCCTAAAACCAGCTTGGTTTGGGTGCATTGGCCCAAAGATCGCTAAGAAGCCTTGAAAGTACAGATTAAAACAAAGTCAAGCAAGTGTTCTCTCCGAGTTAAAATTCCTAACAGTTCTTTGTGTGAGAATAATCTTGAAATTTTTTTATAAAAATATTTCTAGCGAAGATATGAAAGGTTTTATTCTATGATAAAGACTATTGCACGTTCACAGAGGTGTGTATGAAATGAAAACAAGAAAAGGGTGGAGTGAAAAATAAGACCTAGTTTCCTGTTAAGGAAGATAGAAATTATGAATTTGAAACCTAACTGGAAAACGAAACTTAAGAAATACTTAACTCTTTATAAAACTTATGTGATCCTTTTTAAGTTTTTATATGGGCTTTATTTTATGACATGACAACTTTAATCGATCCTTCTGAAACTTAACGACACTATTTGCACTGCACGTAAAGACATATAAAACATAAGTTAAATAAGAAGAGATGTGTGAAAAATAAAGGTTCGATAGTTCTAGATTTGGGATAATAGAATTTCTATCTTTAAAACAAAACCTTAGGGTTTGAATAATAGTCATTTCGCAATACTAGTTTGACAGGATTTTGTGGGTAGTATCCGCTGAAAACCCTCAGGAGACAACACTCCTCCTACTAGGGACACCTAGAGGTTTAACGGTTTGTTGCACACGCTCAGTGCAATCGCGTTCCCTGCAAAAGTGCGGTTAAGATTTTCTTTTGTGAATAAATGGTTTTGCTCGGGGCGAGCAAAAGATAAGTTTGGGGGTATTTGTTCATATCAGAAAACTGCATTCTAATACCGCTCATTCATTATCTATTTGTTGTATTTATCGGTAATATTAACCAGTGTCTGCACAGTAATACAGATTACAGGTATCCGTGAAAAAATACTGGAAATACATTCAAAAGCACGGATATATCATTTGAGAGCCGACACTGCAACCAGAACCGCAAACTGACCGATACTCCATGAGTTTCCTTTTGCAACAAGTTTGTGTACATACTTTTTTTTATCTAAATGTTCCAACACAAATAAGTGTGTACACAAGACTTTTAGGCACATGTGGATACGAAATAATGTGCATTCAATGCTAAGGATTATGTGTTGATTTGAAGATTCAAAAATTTCCTCCAATAATAAGTGCAAAATAAAATCAAATGGACAAATCAACAAAACCATAATGGGAGCAGCCATGGATTTAGGCACATGTGGGAATGAAGTAATGAGCATTTAATGGTAAAGATTATGTGTTGACTTGAAGATTCAAATTTCCCTCCAAAACCTGGGTGCAGACCAAGTCAAATTAGAGAAAACCAGCAGCACCAAAGTGATGTGAGGGAAAAACAAACCATCACATGAAGTACGAGACTGTTCCCACAAATTGTGGCCGGCCACATCACATCATAGGCCGGCGAGGCCGGCCCCACCACCTCTTCCGATCTCCAGATTGCTGTGGGCCCCTCCTTGCTGCCACGTAGCCCTAATTTTATTCTTTATTTTCTTTTCTTTTCTGCCTATATATAGTAGGAAGTGGGCAAGTCATTCTTTAGTCTTGGATTGTAATTCTTTAGTCCAAGTTTTATTTTCTCTTTTTTGTAAATAGCTTAGCCTCCTTAAATTCTTAACCTTCTCTTGATTTTTCTACCTCTTCATTGAGCTTGAAGGTTTAAGGGTTGGTTATTGATCTCAAGGGTTGTATCGTTCTTGAAGATTAATAAAGCTCTCTTTTTGTGCCTTCATTCACCATGAGTTCTTTGCCTCTTCTTGATCTTGCAACCTCTTCATTGAGTTTGCAAGTTTAAGATTTGGTTATTGAACCCATGTCCTATTTTGGGTGCTATGGTTCTTAAGTCTTTCTTACTTGCTCTTTTTCTTACTTGCATTTTCATTATTGTCTTTTATTACTTGCAATTTATTACCTTGTCAATTAATTACTTGCTTGTAGTCTTTTCTTTTCTTTGTATCTTTTCTTTTGCTCTCTTTGTTGTTTTGTGAATGGTGGTGTGAATATTGTTGTTAGGAAAAGAGAAAGATATTGTAAGTAAATGTTTCGTTTTACATTTCCTTTTCCCCTCTTTTCCATTTGAAACTCCGCCCAAATCTTACGCAAGCGCTCCGTTAGGCACCCTACCCTACCAAGGTAAAGGTGATTCCTAACCGTGACCGGATGCATTCGGTTTGGCCAGAGGCGAAAGTAAGAGACAAGAACGGACAGACAAGGGTCAATAAGCCGGATTCACGAATACCGTGCTTAAATCCCCTAATCCGCGTTGTTGCCGATTGTTCTAGCTTCAATCGTTAAGTTCGGCTCAAAGTACTTGAATACGGAATCCATTAACTTACACTATCCTATCGTTTCCTAACAAGCCTTATACTTGAATATAACACATAGGTTAGATAACGAACAAATTCGACATGTTGTTAACTCGTTAAAACAAGCCTAAAAACTTACCATCTCCCAGTGGATCGACCCGTGCTCATCCCGGATAGCTGCAAAGTGAAACCGTCCTGATCGCGGTTAAACTTTAGAACTTTTAAATATCCGACACTCTTTTTGGCGTGCGACCAGTCACTATCAGGAGAGAGAGAGAGAGAAGAAAACACTCTGTGTGCGCTCTTGCAAGATTAGATTGGTTATTATTTTATCTAATCAGGATGGCTCCCACTATTTTAGTCAAATCTAACTTCAAACCCTAAAAGGTAAGACTAGCAGGGATTAATTACACCCTACAAGTTCGCCAATCTTTCGACCAGGCCAGTGTCGGTACATTGAGGGAGGTTCCCCGTGCTTTCGCATGGACCTAATTAAAATAAACCTCATTTTCCCAGGGGCGTAACCCCGTTAACACCTTTCTAGACACCTACTTGATCGGCTAATTGTAATGTGTAAAACTCTTCCAGGAGTAACCTTTACTCGCAGTGGGTATCGGGATCCAACTATCTTATAGAAGGTATGCAATTTCATTGCAAATTTCAACACTTGAAATTCCCGATAATATTTTGCCCCAAGCGATCTATGACCTTGACAAAGTCAACAAACCATAGCCTGCATGTCAACTTCAACCCGTCATTTCCTTATTGAATTAAACCCACCTGCACGACCCTTGACAAGGTCAACAAGGCCGCACGACTATCCTAATCCAATCGCATCATATGCTAATAGATAAGCACTAATCAGCTACCGCACACTACGCCTTGACAAGGTCAACAAACGCAGCACGAATACTAAATACTACTTATCTGAAATAACGGAGAGCTACGACAGGTTTTTAAGAAAACCCTTTGCGTAATAAACTTGATATCGTTGTAGAATCCAGTGAATTTGAAAATGAGTGTTTTTTAGGCTTTTACTAGTTTCACTAAAGAGGTCACTCCCGGTGAAAGGATCTCGGCTCTTTCCTCATCGAATGAGGTGCAGGATATTTCGCAAATACCACTATGCAAAGCAAAAACTATAGAAGCAATCAAAAAACAAACCGGGTTTGTAGCATCTGTTAGTTTCGCCAAAGGGGTCACTCCCGGTGAAAGGATCTCGGCTCTTTCCTTATCGAATAAGATGCTGGATATTCTACAAGGAATACCACTATGCAAAGCAAGAACTAGAGCTACCAATTTTTAAACAAGTTTCTACAACATCTTTTAGGTTTCTTTTTATTTCATTAATCTGATTAATGAATTCCCATCAATTATGCTTTCTAAGCATCACAGAAGAAACGAAAGCAGCAATATTTATTATATCTCATATATATAATATATAGGCATTCGTCTCAGAACATATCAAGTGATCATATCACAGAATATAAAAAGCAGAAGAATCACATATGAAATATTGGAAATACTAGGAATTCCGTGTTTTAATTAAAGCCAGTATAAAACACGGGTTCAACGGTCGTGATGAATAGCCAAACCCATATCCCTAGACACCTACGAGAGCGGCAAGCAACCCTTCCAATTCTAGAGTTAGGAGACCCGGTCTCGACTCCTCGAGATGGTCTCCCACTGGACCCAAGAACCCGGTTACTTGTGCTCCCCGCCTTGGGTCTATCCTAATGCGGAAAAGTAAATAATATACATCAATGGTGACATCATCCTCAACTCGGAAGTGCCCCAATAAAAAAATATTACATACAAGCTTTTATATGAATGAAAATGAAAAAACTCTCATCTCACATAAAACCCCCCGGCTATTCAGAATACAAAGATCCAATATAACATATCACAGCAACACATAACATCACATGTCATCAACGTAAGTAAATATGCGTATCCCAGTTGTCGTTGACATATAGGACCGAAACTGGCGATACACCACATATTACACTTACGGTCGCAGAAAAGAAAGTGAAAAATTACAACAGTTGGAATCCGCAACCACCTTAGACATCATAAACCCAATGTATCACATACTTTGGATTTCAGGCCTAACCAAATGAATTCCTTAGACATCGCATGTCTAACAATTATAAACCCCTCATTTTAGTCTCGATATTGAAAACACTTTCCAATAACCAATCGGGTAATTTATCGAGATTCCCAACAACAAGATCGAATGCGCGTCGGAAACTTTAGTAGACGTCCGCACCCCCCGATGCCACCGACGAAGTGCGCTAAGGCGGAACACCGCGACCGCGAGCACCCGAACGGATGCTTTTGGCAACGGGGTTCTCCTACAGTTACTTGGTCGGGGCTATGGGCTGTGGCTATCTAGTAAGGTTACCCGGCGAGTATCCGCGTATACTACGTAATTGCGATGGACTTTTGATCCACATCAAAATTCTGTGCCAACCGATCAAATGAGACTAAAATTCTAGATTTATAATATTCAAACTAATTATCACATAACTTAATTATAGTGGATTCCAAATATTGTATCACAATCACAGAAAGTTAGGCGATGTTAAATATTTAGATCGAATCAACGAATTCCCAAAATTCCCAGAGAACTCAACACTAAAGCACAGTTAAAGTTAACTAGAAATATACCACAGTACCTACGGACCTACTGCTGAAGGGGCCGACCCAAGCCTCTTAAGTGGCGCCGCGGATCCGCCGCCAAAACCATGTTTTAGCCGCGGATCCGCGGTCACTTAGACGAGTTAGGGTTTCGTTCTTCAGGTGTGTCCATAGAATTCTATGCAAGTTTTTCTGAATATTTTTAACATGAAAAATTTCAACTTTTTGAAAAATTTCCAGAAATTGGGAAAATTAGGGTTTTCGGAGTTCGATCGGACTTTTAATCTCACCTACGCAACGCCTAATGCTCTAGCTAGGCTCTGATACCACTGATGGGTTCCTTAGCACCCTCACGGTGTTTACTAGGGTATCAAACATGCCATTTCAAAATTGTATAGAGAGCTAAAGAACCCGAACGAGGATCGAACCAGAGACTTAGGGTTTTCTAGATTGTAAACTCTTTACTAACTAAAGGGAAGAAGGAATACAACCTTTGTAGACCGGTCCTTCACTTCAATAGCTCCGTGTAGTAGTCCTTTCGCTGCGATCATGAACTCCCGGACTCTAGAGAGGCTCCACAAGATGTACGTAACAAGCTTGCATCGAAGTCTTCGAGGCCGAAGATGATCTACGTCGAGGAGACACTAACTCATGCTATCTCTTCACTGATGGTGAGATTAGTGAAGCAAACACCCTAAACTAAATGGAAAGTAATAGAGGATGATGAAGTAGGAAGTGGGCTCACTTTAGATTTATTTTTCTCACAATAAATCATCACTTAGAAAAAACTAGCATGCTTTTTCTCTTGAGAAAGAAGAAGAAGTGATGAAGAAAATGAATAAAGTCATGAGGTTAGAAATGCAACCATGATAAGTATATGTCATGCACTAACCATTGTAAAGAATAAACCATAGCTATGAGTTAAGGGTTGGGTTAAGAAATATCTTAAGCTAGACAAACAAGTGGATTAAGTCAATATTTTCTACAAACTTCTCCAAGCTTCAACCATGACTCATTATCCAAGTTGTTTGAATTAATTAAAACAAATAAAACCCTAATTTTAACCTAGCATGGTGTGAGTCTCATAGATACATGTTGCATGTGTAACCTAGCATGATACAACAATATATATCACATATATATTTTGTGCAAAAAGAAAACAATGCATTTAACATATATCACATATATATCAATGTATCAAATGTGAGAAAAAGAAATACTTAAGTGAGATAATATTATTTAATGTAATTTAATATATAAAATAGATAATTCTACATTAAATTATTAAATCAACATTTGATTTAATAATCCGGCTATATTACATATAACCAACTAATATCAAATGTAACAACTTATCGATCAACACTTGATCCGATAACCCGGCTATAACTCATATAACCTTTGATGTCACATATCATGAGAATAGAATGCGGTATCACATACACGCATTAACCTCGGTCCAGCACATATCACATATGTGCACCTACTCCGTTTCACACGAACCAGAAAACCTCTGTGTAGGACTCTAAAGACTCGTCAATACGCCAGTAATAGGTGATGATCATATCAAACACCCACAAGCCACAAGCGTCTGCTAAACGCAACGACCACCCGGGTATTGAGCGATCAGAAGATCAACAAGTATGCCTGCTCACACTCCTGCGAATACATTCAGTAATATTACCGTACAGTCCGTTCTCTTCGTCTGATATGTCCCATATCAACAGCTTGGGGGTGGTATAACGTCAGGCCCCAATAGCCTGATAAGTCATGCCGATGCTAGGTCCATAACTATTCGAGAAACTAATGATAACACTTACCAGTAAATCTCAGCAACCCTGACCAGGGATTTCCTGTTATCGCCAATCGAGCATAGCGCAACATCAACTCCCAATACCGGGAGAGACGAAACCCCTCCTATCGCTCATTGCCTCCATGTGACTTGGGACTGTACCCAAAAACCACCTTTTTCACGATCTCTTGACCGTGGTATGGTGGAAATCAAAGAATAGTGGGAATCACATAGGACTCTATGACAATCTCAGGTCTACAGACTAACCTGTACCAGTGTCACCAGAGAACTGCTAACCGACGATAAGTATAATACCATCTATGAGTTCTCGTCGAGTCCGTTCAGTGTACCCAGTCTTCACTCAGCACCCGTATACCTTCTCTTATGTGAAACACCAATGGATATGGGATCATCCATTGCTCATCATATGGGTCGAGAAGCGTATATGCTAGTCTACTTTGGAGTATCGATGCCCTGTCTCGATACACCCACAACTAGGAACATTTGAAGGATGTACTTATCGACTACCCTATCCCCACTAGTATGATCTACATCATAATCCTGGTAGTCAATTACTCATCCTAAGGGCTTTATCAACATGTAATAGAGAGACAAGAAGTGTACATCTAAAGATAAAGAGCAACCGGATAGCATACTATCTTGTCGAGCAAGAAAGCCCTCCCTATATATGTCCAAGCATCCACTACAATATACATCACGTGTACAATAATGGCCTCTAAGGCATACATATAACTAACATCCTCCTCACCGGCTTCTCCACGTCAAAAATGATCCACCCGAAGGTCTCTACCTTGAGCTCCAACATCTATAATGAAGTAACTAGGGTACTTTGGGTGCTAAACTAAGTATCCTAGAGTGGGTAGAGAAGGATTTTAGTGGCTAAGTCTCAATGACCCTTGATTCTCAACTCATGAGACACTAGGGTTTGAGAGAGGAAAAAGGAGAGAACCTTGAGAAAGAGTGTATGAGAAAAAAAAATGAAGAGAGCTCTCATTTGAGTAAAGAGAAAAATATGTTTTATTAGGATAATTGTGATGGCACCTTTGATTTGACCATTATCATGTCACAATTAAAGCTAAGCAACATATCTTGTGCTCAACAAAAATATCTAAGTCAACAATAGTCAACATAGTCAAATGGTCAACCAATTAGCCATGACACAATTATCTATAAAAAAATAAGTAAACAATTCCCTCCATCTCATTAAAGTTTTAATCAAGTCAATAGTCAAAACCCTAATAAGGTGTCTCCTTCTCTGCCCCTATCACCCGTATATACATACCCGCATCCGTGTTCCGAGAAACACGAATACAATGAGACTAAACCGATCCAAAATCTAATACTATGATCCGGCTTAAACCAAAGTCCACTAGTATCAGCCGCCCGAACACCAAACACGCACAAGTACGCGTATGTGAACGAACCCTGTCATAAAACCATACGACCTCTACATCGTTTCGCCCAAAAGTGGAAAACCCTCTGTGTGGGACTCTAAAGACTCGACACTACACTGGCAGTGTGTTTAACCACAGGCCGCAAGCGGTACTAGCTGTACGTAACGGTCCCTAGGTAGGTGTCAATAATAAGGCCGATGAGGAAAACCCATCTGAACTCCTATTGAGCCTAAATGTGACAATCTTCGTATAGTCTGGTCTGCTCTCCAAACAAAGCGCGATATCAACCCCCAATACCGGGAGAAACGAATCATATCTAACCGCCGCTGCCTCCAAGTGCTTCGAGACTGCACCCAACTACTACCTGTTTGCACGACTCAATAGAGCCGTGGTAGGGTAGAAATCTAAGAACAGTGGGAATACACTTGAGGCGAAGTAGCAGTGTCAAGTCAATGGACTAAGCTGTACTCATGTCACCTGGGGATTGCTACCTGACGATAGGCATAGTACCAACCAGCAGTTCCCAATGAGTCATGTCCGGTGTACTCGTAACCTAATGAGCACCTGCATACTATATACAGTACGACATACAAATGGCCGTGGGACAGACCATCTCCTCTGCTGGGATGAGAAGCATATACACTAGTCTACTCTGAAGTATCGATGTCCCGTCTCAATAATCCTACGACTAGGGACCTGTATAAGGATGTGCTTGTAAATTACCCAGCTCCACTAGTGTGACTGCCATCACAACGCTGGTAATCAAGCAAATATTCTAAGGACTCTACTAATATGTATAAGTAATATGTTAAAAGAAATGCATGCACATATTGAAGTAGAAACAAACCAAGTAGCATACTACCATTTTGAGCAAGACTATCAATACTAGTGTGAATATTCCAAGCTTCCATTAAGTAATATACAATCCAGTATGATACAATAATGGCCTCTAGGGCATATACACTAACAATCTCCCACTTGCACTTGGGCCATGTGCTGGCATATCGCAGACCTATCATCTCGAATAGCCTCTCGAACTGCATCTGAGGGATGGCCTTTGTGAATGGATCTGCAGTGTTGTCTTCCGTAGCAACTCTCCGAACCTCGATTTCCCGGCAATCCAGATCAGGTGATACCGCCTTAAGATGTTTTTGGACTTCTAATGGGACCTGGGCTCCTTTGTTAAAGCTATAGCCCCGTTATTGTCACAATACAGAGGTATTGATGAACAATGGATGGAACCATCTGAAGTTCCGTTAAGAACTTTCTCATCTAGATTGCTTCTTTTGCGGTATCAGAAGCAGCGATATACTCTGCTTCCATCGTCGAGTCAGCAACGGTGTCCTTCTTGGAACTCCTCCAACAAACCGCCCCTCCATTGAGGGTAACTTAACATGGACTTGGTGTCATCCCTGTCACTCTAGAAGCTGAAGTCAGCAAAAGGCCTCGATCTGGAGGTCTTTTCCGCCGTAAACCAAGAACATATCCTTAGTCCTTCTCGGGTAGTTGAGAATGTTCTTTACAGCTATCCAGTGCTTCTCCCCAGGGTTTGACTGATACCGGCTTACCACGCTCAGTGCATATGCTACATCTGGTCTGGTACACAACATCGCATACATTATAGAGCCTACCGCAGAAGCGTAGGGTATAATAGACATGCGATCCCCTTCTAAATCCTTCTTGGGAGACATCCCTTTGGAGAGGGTGGTTCCGTTACAAGCCGGTAAATTACCGCGCTTAGAATCTTCCATACTGAATCTTTTCAGTATGGTGTCGATGTACCTGAACTGTGAAAGCCCCAACATCCTCTTAGATCTATCACGATAGATCTGGATTCCCAGAATGTAAGAGGAATCACCCAGGTCTTTCATGGAGAACCTGTATGACAAGGATCCTTTGACAGATTGTAGCATAGGAAAATCATTTCCTATCAAGAGAATGGCATCCACGTACAAGACGAAGAATACAATAGTTCGTGCTACAATCTTACTATAAATGCATGGCTCATCTAGATTTTTGATAAAGTCAAATTCTTTTACCGTTTCATCAAAACAGATGTTCCAACTCTGCGATGTTTGCTTCAGTCCATAGATGGACTTAAGCAACTTACACACTTTCCCGCTGCTCCCACTCTGAATGAAACCCTCTGGCTGGTCCATATAGACACACTCTTCTAAATTTCTATATAGAAAAGCAGTTTTTACGTCCATCTGCCAAATCTCATAATCGTGGAAGGCAGAAATGGCAAGAAGGCTCTAAATGGATTTGAGCATAGCCACTGGACAAAAGGTTGCATCACAGTCCAAACCAGGTCTCTGACGAAAACCTTTTGCAACAAGTCTAGCCTTATAGGTTTCAACATGTCCATCTACACCAATCTTCTTTCTGAAGATCCATTTGCAGCCTACGGGTTTTACCCCTTCTAGAGCAATGTCCAAAGTCCATACTTTGTTGGTGTACATGGACTCCATTTCGGTCCGCATTGCATCCAGCCATTTTACCGAGTCGCTTCTCTTAATGGCTTGCTGGAAGCTAGTAGGCTCATCATTGTCAACGATGCAATCCTCTCGATCCCCGTCTATGAGAAAACCATAGTATCTCTCAGGTAGATGAGAAAGCCTACTACTCCTGTGGAGTGGTGCGGGAATGTCCTGTTCTTTTGAAACTTCTGGTTCTACCAATCTTTCAGTAACAGCTTGTGGTTCTGGAATTTCTTCCAGTTCTATTGCGCCCCCACTTGTTTCTTTTTCTAAAACCTGATGATCCAGAAAATGGGCATGACGAGAAACAAAAACCTTTCGTTCCTCTGCGTAATAGAAAAGATACCCCCTGGAGTTCTTTGTGTATCCCACAAACTTACACAATACTGAGCGTGCCTCGAGTTTGTCCGTATGCTACTTTTTAACAAAAGCTGGACATCCCCATATCTTCAGATACTGAAGATAGGGTTTCTTCCTACTCCACATATGATATGGTATGGTAGGCATAGTCTTGGTAGGAACCTTGATCAAAAGATATGCAGCTGATTCTAGTGCATAGCCCCAGAATGATCGCAGAAACTCAGCGTTACTCATCATGGAACGTACCATAACCAATCGGGTTCGGTTCCGTCTCTCCGATACACCGTTGTGTTGTGGAGTGTATAGAGGAGTAAGCTGAGAGAGAATTCCATTCTCTTTTAGGTAATCCAGAAACTCGACACTTAAGTATTCACCACCTCGATCAGATCTCAGTGTCTTGATACTTTTGCCGATTTTTTTTCCACCTCATTCTTATATTCCAGGAATTTCTCAAAGGCCTCGGATTTATGTTTCATCAAGAAATATGTCCATACCTAGAGAAATCATCCGTAAAAGTAATGAAATAGGAATAACCACTTCTTGCATGTGTAGACATTGGACCACACACGTCGCTGTGTATGAGTCCCAAGAACTCACTCGCTCTTACTCCGTGTCCAGTGAACGGAGTCTTTGTCATCTTTCCTTTGAGACATGATTGACAAGTTGCATAAGATTGATATTCGAACGGATCCAAATATCCTTCTTTATGTAACTTGGTTAACCTTGTCTCATTGATGTGACCTAGTCTGCAATGCCATAAGAAAGCCCGATTTGTATCCGGAGACTTTCTTTTAAGTGTGTTCTGGACATTGAAAATTTGTAGTTGGTTTAATACGTATATAACCTTATTTAGATTACCTGACCCAATCAGACCATGATTAAGGTGGATGTTTATGACATCTCTTACAAATGTAAAGTCATAACCTTCTTTAGATAATAAAGATACAGAAATGATATTACAAGTCAAACTAGATACACAAAAACAGTTGCACAAAACTAAAATATGTTCACTCGTCAATTCAAGGTGATATTCCCCTACGGGCACAGCATCCACGCTCGCTCCGTTAGCAACCCTGAGGGTCATATCACCAGTCTTCAGAACTCTACGGCTTCTCAGTGCCCGCAAAGAATTACATATATGAGATCCTGACCCGGTATCCAATGCCCAGGAAGTAGAGTTGATTGACAGACAGGTTTCAATTACAAACACACCTGAAGCCGAAGCCACAACCTGCCTCGGGTCCTTGTTCTTGACCTCTCAAGCATTGCAATCTTTCTTCCAATGGCCCCTTTTATGACAGTAGAAGCATTCTTCCTTTCCTACTGTCGGCCCTGCCACTTTTGCCTTTCCCTTTGCTTCCACCTTACTAACACCACCTCTCGGTCTGGTGGGGCCTTCTTCTTCTTCTTTCCTTTGGCTTTCACCTTGGACCTAGAAGAGGAAGCACCACCAACAAACAGAGCGGGTGTTTCCCTTGCTTTCTGCAGGGTGCCCTCTGCACTCCTCAACATGTTGAGGAGTTCCGGAAGTTCAACTTCTTTACCTTGAATATTAAAATTCAAGATAAACTGGGCGTAGGTGGAAGGAAGGGACTGGAGAATCAAGTCTGTATACAGCTCGTTCTCTAACGTGGTCCCGAGGTCCGCGAGCTCTTCAATATAACCAATCATCTTAAGGACATGTTCCCCTACAGATGATCCGATGGCCAACCTCGCCTGAAATATCTTCTTCGAGGTCTCGTATCTTGCGATACGAGATTGCTCTCCATATAATTCTTTGGTATGGAGGAATATGGATTCTAGATCCATATTCTCGTTCCTCCTCCGATGTTCATTGTCCATAGAGGCAAGCACGAGATACTTGGCCTTCGCGCAGTCAATCTCCCAGGTCTTACGGATTTCCTTATCCGCGACACTGGATTCTGGACATGGGACGGCGGGGGCTTTTGTAGTAAAGACATAGCCCAACTTGTCATAAGTTATTTCCATCTTGACATTCCTGAACAAATCTTTGTAGTTTGGCCCTGTCAATATATTTTTATCTAATAGTAACTTAAAGCCCGTCATGATAGTGGTCGCTACAATTAGGAGAGAGAGAAGAAACACTTTAGCATGATGCTCTTACAAGTTTAGAGTGGTTTTTAGTTTATCTAAACAGGATGGCTCCTACTGTTTCTTGAATCCTTCCTCCAACCATAAATGAAGAATTAGTCAGGATTGATCTCGCCGTACAATACTTGCTTAACCGTTCATCCAGGCCAGTGTCAGTACTTCGAGAGAGGTTTTACGATGCTTTCGCGAAGTTCTTTAATTAAATAACCTCTTTTCCCTGTGGGTGTAGCCCCGCTAACACCTTTCGAGTCACCTACTTGGTTTATAGCATTGATCGTTAAGTGAAAAAATCTCCCAAGGAGTTGCATATACTCACAGTAGGATGGGGATCCAAATATCATCGTGTGATAAAGTCGAAGGAATCCTACCAAAATTATCACACTCCAAATGGTATGCAACATTAGAAAGTTTCAGTTTCTTTAGAAACTCCCGATGTGGATTTTTTTGCCCCATGCTCTTATGATCTTGACGAAGGACAACATATCATAAGTCACATGTCAAGTTCTACCCATCATTATCCTGGTTAATTTGAACCCACCCGTACATACCCTTGACGAAGGAAAAAATAGCAGTACGACTGTCCCAAACCAACGCATCTATCTATGCTACAGATAAATATTCAGCAGCTACCAATCACTATGCCTTGGCGAAGGTCAAAATACATAGCTTGAATACTAATGAATATCTAACTGAAATGACGGAGGGCTATAGATTGTTTTGGAGAAACCGTGAACGTTGTGAACTTGATATAATCGAAGGAACCTGATAGCTTTTAAAAGGAGTGGTTTAAGCTCCGCATTTTAAAAGTTTTGTTGTTCTGAAAAAACTGAGTGGTTTTGAAATTGTTCCAACGATTCAACCTTGGTTTGTTTGCTTAGCATTATTATAATGCAGTCCCATCAATTAATCCTACCATTGCAGAAAACAACGAAAATATAATATACGCTTATGCCATCCGCATTCGCCATGGGGCCCCGTCATCACCCGTTAGGTTACTTAACTAACGACAAAGCGGGGGCTGGACTAGCGCGGATGTAAAACAAAAGCAACGTCTACTAGATATGATATATAGATATATACATTCGTCAGACGCAATGATAGTCAATCCAGATCACAGATGAACACATTGGATATACTAGGAATCCGCGTTTCGTTTGATCCTGTAACGAAAGACGGATTACACGGTCGTGATGAATAGCCAAACCCCATCCTAGACCCATACTGGTGCGGCAAACTACCTGCCAAACACCCGAAGTGAAGCAACCTCCCTCAACAAAGTGAGTAGGCCACTTGGCACTTCAAACTACCCGGTAGTTTGTGCACCCTACCTTGGGTCTATCCTAAGAGCAGAAACAGTAAAAGAAATAATATACAATGGCGGCTACAACCTCAACCCGGATATGCGACCATAAAATAATATTACATCAATTTACAATTTACAATAAATGAAAGATAAAACGCTCATCTCACATCCCCGGCTATTAATCCACGACGATCCAACAAGTTCATATACACAAACCAATATCACAGATCACAGATATGTGCAACCTCCACTAATCGACGTATAGCGATTAGTAGACATTCAACACATATAACGCATCACAGATATAATCCGATTCACTAAAGTTCATAGAATTTCGATCAATAACCACATTTGAATCTACTCCAAGTACAATACTGTACACAAAAAATTCCTGAGCAGAAACAAAATATCTCGGAAAACACAAAACAACAACAGAGACTACAAGAAAAAATTTGGACCAGCGCAGAGTCGACTCGGCCGCGGCTCCGCGGTGGAATGCTTGGTTCAGCCGTGAATCTGCGGCTGTCTAACCGAGTTAGTCGCCCAAATTTCTTCAGTGTTCTAGAAAAAGCCTGCACGCATTTTTCAGGTCTCTGAAAATAATTTTAGACCTGATTTAAAATTCGACAGAAAGTCCAAGTTTTGGTTGTGTTTTCAAGATTTTCCCGTGATCGAAGTTCTAAAGACTTTGATAACATGTTAGTTATGGTTTAGCGAGGCTCTGATACCACTATAAGTCTATGTTACTTACCCCGGTAGTTAACGGAGAGGCGGAATGGGTAAAAATCGAATTTTTCTTTACAAGGTAACATAGACTACCCATGAGGATCTTTGCTAAACATTAACTAACAAACTAACTAGGAGTTCTAACTACTATGTTAGATAATAATACCTCAAGCTTCAAGTCCTTCTTCTCCTTGTTGTGCTTCTTCTTGGTGGATGGTTCCTCCTCACCGGCTTCTCCACGTCAAAGATGATCCACCCGAAGGTCTCTACCTTGAGCTCCAACCTCTGTAATGAAGTAACTAGGGTACTTTGTGTGCTAAACTAAGTATCCTAGAGTTAATAGAGAAGGATTTTGGTGGCTATGTCTCAATGACCCTTGATTCTCAACTCATGAGACACTAGGGTTTGAGAGAGGAAGAAAGAGAAAACCTTGAGAGAGTGTGTATGAGAAAAAAAATGAAGAGAGCTCTCATTTGAGGAAAGATAAAGATAAGTTTTATTAGGATAATTGTGATGGCTCCTTTTATTTCACCATTATCATGTCACAATTAATGCTAAGCAAAATATCTTGTGCTCAACAAAAATATCTAAGTCAACAATAGTAAACATAGTCAAATGGTAAAACTAATTATCCATGACACAATTATCTCTAAAAAAAATTAGTAAACAATTTCCTCCATCTCATTATGGTTTTAATCAAGTCAATGGTCAAAACCCTAATGAGGTGTCTTCTTCTCTGCCCCTATCACCTGTATATACATACCCGCATCCGTGTTCCGAGAAACACGAATACAATGATACTAAACTAATCCAAAATTTAATACAAGGATCCGGCTTATACCAAAGCCCACTAGTATCAACCGCCCGAACACCAAACACGTACAAGTACACGTATGTGAACGAACCATGTCGTAAAACCATACGACCTCTACATCGTTTCGCCCAAAAGAGGAAAACCATCTGTGTGACTCTAAAGACTCGACGCTACGCTGGCAGTAGGTTTAACCACAGGCCGCAAGTGGTACTAGATGTACGTAATGGTCCTCAGGGAGATGTCGATAATAAGGCTGATGAGGAAAACCCATTCGAACTCCTACTGAACCTGAATGTGACAATCTCCGTACAGTCCGGTTTGTTCGTCTAAGAGTATCGCATATCGGGCCTAGGGGCAGCAAAACGTCAGACCCTTATTAGCGGTATAAGTCGTGTCGGAGTGTAGCCCAGAACACCCTGAGAAACTACTGGAATACGTACTAGTAAATCTCACTTGCCCTGGCCAGGGACTTTGTGTAATGGCTCTCCAAACACAGCGCGATATCAACCCCCAATACCGGGAAAAACGAATCCTATCTAACCGCCACTGGCTCCAAGTGCTTCGGGACTGCACCCAACTACAACCTGTTTGCACGACTCAATAGAGCCATGGTAGGGTAGCAATCTAAGAACAGTGGGAACACACTTGAGGCGAAGTAGCAGTGTCTAGTCAACGGAATAAGCTTTACTCATGTCACCTAGGAACTGCTACCTGACGATAGGTATAGTACCAACCAGCAGTTCTTAATGAGTCCTGCCCGGTGTACTCGTAACCTAACGAGCTCCAGCATACTATCTCAAGTACGACGTATTAATGGCCGTGGGACAGTGTAAGTCCATGTCACACACCCCACGAACTTGCGGGGAGGCGGAATATATGAAAAACGATTATCAAAGCTTCGTAACACGGACTTGAGCGCATGAATCGTGTCTAAACCGTTACTAGCAAACTACGAGAGGTTTAACTACTCGGATTCGAAGTTATACCTCACGTTACTTGTCCTTCGGGTCTTCATCGCTGTCCTCCACTCCTCGTAGGCTCCTTGGAACATCGGCACCTCAACGGCCACCTCGAGTCAAAGACGATCCACCCGAGAGCTCCTACGCCAAGCTTGATCTCTAACATGAGATAACTAGGTTGCTCAAAGTGTTAATCTAAGCTACCTAGGGGATATAGAGTGAGGTTATGGATGTATTAGTCTATCTAATCCTTGATCTCAACACATGAGAGAAGAGAATTAGGGTTTCAAGAGAGAGCTTGAGGAGAGAGAAGGTGAGCATAAGTTATGAATGAAAAAGCTTCTCATTTCTAATATATTATGAAGCATAAGAAAATCAAAAAGAATAAATCAAAATACATCATCATCATGCTTCATTAAATATATGCAATGAATCATCAAGTGAGTCATTAAGCAATAAATGCTTCATTAACTCACTTGAATGATTCATCTAAGTGAGTCACAAATTCATTAAATGTTAATGCCACCTTACCCTCCATGTCATCATCCATCTAGAAGCTTCTCGACAAATTACGAGAACGCCCCTCCTATCCGTCGAAACACGGAAAAACTTTAGACCGTATAAATCCAATAACCTGATACTAGAATCTGGCTTAAACCAAAGCCGACTAGTAAAAACTGTCGTCGTACGTGCGTAAACACACGTATGCGTCCGAACCCTTGTCGTAAAACCATACGACCTCTATATCATTTCGCCTGGAGCAGGGAAACCCTCTGTGTGGGACTCTAAAGACTCGACACTACGCTGGCAGTGGGTTTAACCACAGACCGCAAGCGACACTAGCTGTACGTAACGGTCCCCAGGTAGATGTCGATAAGAAGGCCGATGAGGAAACCCATCCGAACACCTACTGAGCCTGATGTGACAATCTCTGTACAGTCCGGTCTGTTCGTCTAAGACTATCGCATATATAGCCTAGGGGGCGGCAAGCGTCTGTCCCCTAATAGAGGTATATGTCGTGTTGGAGCGTAGCCCATTACACCCTGAGAAACTACTGGAACCTACCAGTAAATCTTGCTTGCCCTGGGCAGGGACTTTGCGTAATGGCTCTCTGACACAGCGCGATATCAACTCCCAATACTGGGAGAGACGAATCCTTTCAAACCGCCACTGCTTCCAAGTGCTCGGGACTGCACCCAACTGCTACCTTTTTGCACGACTCCTTTGAGCCGTGGTAGGGTAGCAATATAAGAACAGTGGGACACACTCGAGGCGGTGTCAAGTCTGCGGACTATGCTGTACTCATGTCACTTGGGAACTGTTAACTGACGATTGGTATAATACCAACCAGCAGTCCCCCTGCGAGTCCTGTCCGGTGTACCCGTAACCTAACGAGCACCTGTATACTATCTCTAGTACGACGTACTGATGGCTATGGGACAGACCATCTCCCCAACTGGGATGAGAAGCGCACACACTAGTCTACTCTGGAGTATCGATGCCCAGTCTTGATAATCCTACGACTAAGGACAATTATAGGATGTTGCTTATAGACTACCAAGCCCCCACTAGTGTGACTGCCATCACAACGCTGGTAACCAAGCAAAGATCCTATAGGCTCTACTAATATGTATAAGTGATACGTTTACAAGAAACATATGCACATATTAAAGTAGACACAAACCAAGTAGCATACTACCATTTTTATCATGACTGTATATACAACTGTGAATATCCCAAGCTTCCATTAAGTAATATACATACAAGTATGTTGCAATAATGGCCCCTAGGGTATATACACTAACAATCTCCCACTTGCACTAGGGCCATGAGCTGGCATATCGTAGACCTATCATCTCGAACTGCGTCTGAGGAATGGACTTTGTGAATGGATCAGCAATGTTATTCTCCGTTTCTACTCTCTTTATCTCGATCTCCTGGCGATCAACAATCTCCCTGATCAGGTGATACCGCCTTAAGATGTGTCTGGATTTCTGATGGGACCTGGGTTCCTTCACTAAAGCTATAGCGCCGTTGTTGTCACAATACAGAGGTATTGGATCAACACTGGTAGGAACCACCAGAAGTTCTGTGAGGAACATCTTCATCCAGACAGCTTCTTTTGCGGCATCGCAAGCAGCTATGTACTCCGCTTCCATCGTTGAGTCAGCAACGGCCTCCTGTTTGGAACTCTTCCAACAGACCGCCCCTCCATTGAGGGTAAAGACATAACCCGACATGGACTTGGAGTCATCTTTGTCACTCTGGAAGCTGGAGTCGGCAAAGGCCTCAATCTGGAGGTCTTTTCCGCCATACACCAAGAACATCTCCTTAGTCCTCCTCAGGTACTTGAGAATGTTCTTTACTGCTATGCAGTGCTTCTCCCCTGGGTTTTCCTGATACCGGCTTACAACGCTTAATGCGTATGCTACATCTGGTCTGGTACATAACATCGCATACATTATAGAGCCTACCGTAGAAGCGTAGGGTATAATCGACATGCGATCCCTTTCCAAATCAGTCTTGGGAGACATCTCTTTGGAGAGGGTGATTCCGTGACAAGCTGGTAGGTTCCCGCGCTTAGATTCATCCATACTGAATCTCTTCACTATGGTGTCTATGTACCTGGACTGTGAAAGTCCCAACATCCTTTTTGATCTATCACGATAGATCCGGATCCCCAGAATGTAGGTGGCATCACCCAGATCTTTCATGGAGAATTTCTGTGATAAGAATCTTTTGACTGACTGTAACATAGGAATATCATTTCCTATTAGGAGAATGTCATCCACGTACAAGACGAGGAATACTACAGCTCTACCTACAATCTTATTGTATATGCAAGGTTCATCTGTATTTTTGATAAAGTCAAATTCTTTGACAGCATCATCAAAACAGATGTTCCAACTCCGCGATGCCTGCTTTAGTCCATAAATGGACTTAAGCAGCTTACATACTTTACCGCTGCTCCTACTCTGAATGAATCCCTCTGGCTGATCCATATAGACGCTCTCTTCCAAATTTCCATTTAGAAAGGCAGTCTTTACGTCCATCTGCCAGATCTCATAATCGTGGAAGGCAGCAATAGCAAGAAGGACCCGAATGGATTTGATCATAGCCACTGGAGAAAAGGTTTCGTCATAGTCCAAACCAGGTCTTTTGACGGAAACCCTTTGCAACAAGTCTAGCCTTATAGGTTTCAACCTGTCTATCTACACCAATCTTCTTTTTGAAGATCCATTTGCATCCTACGGGTTTTACCCCATCTGGAGAAATGTCCAAAGTCCATACTTTGTTAGTGTACATGGACTCCATTTCGGTCCGCATTGCATCCAGCCATTTTACTGAGTCACCGCTCCGAATGACTTGCTGGAAGCTAGTAGGCTCATCATAGTCAATAGTGCAATCCTCTCTATCCCCGTCTATGAGAAAACCGTAGTATCTCTCGGGCGGATGAGATTGCCTACTACTCCTGCGAAGTGGCGTCGGGATGTCCTGTTCTCCTGAACCTTCTTGTTCTACCAAGGTTTCAGTAATAGCTTGTGGTTCTGGAATTTCTTCCAGTTCTATTGCGCTCCCACTCTTCTGATTTTCTAAAAACTCAGTTTCCAAGAAGCAGGCATGAAGAGAAACAAAGACCTTTTGTTCCTCTGCGTAATAAAAATAATATCCATTGGAGTTCTTTGGATATCCTACAAATTTGCATTTTACTGAGCGTTCCTCGAGCTTGTCCGCATGCTGCTTTTTTTACAAAAGCTGGACATCCCCATGTCTTAAGATACTTAAGACAGGGTTTCTTCCCACTCCACATCTGATATGGTGTGGTAAGCACAGTCTTGGTTGGAACACGGTTCAAAAGGTATGCAGCTGATTCTAGTGCATATCCCCAGAATGATTGTGGCAACTCAGCGTTACTCATCATGGAACGAACCATATCCAATAGGGTTCGGTTCCGTCTCTCCGATACACCGTTATGTTGTGGTGTGTATGGAGGAGTAAGCTGAGAGAGAATTCCATTCTCTTTTAAGTAACCTAGGAACTCGGCACTTAAGTATTCACCACCTCGATCAGATCTCAGTGTTTTGATACTTTTGCCTGTTTGGTTTTCCACTTCATTCTTGTATTCCTGGAATTTTTCAAAGTCTTCAGATTTATGTTTCATTAAGAAGATATATCTGTACCTCGAAAAGGTATCCGTAAAAGTAATGAAGTAAGAATAACCGCTTCGCGCATGTGTAGACATTGGTCCACACACATCACTGTGTACGAGCCCCAAGAACTCGCTTGCTCTTACTCCGTGTCCAGTAAACGGAGTTTTTGTCATCTTTCCTATGAGACAAGATTCACAAGTAGCATAAGATTGATATTCGAACGGATTCAAATATCCTTCTCTATATAACTTAGTTAACCTTCTCTCATTGATGTGACCCAGTCTATAATGCCACAAGAAAGCCTGATTTAATTCCGGAGACTTTCTTTTAAGTGTGTTCTGGACACTGAAAATCTGAGCTTGATTTAATACGTATATCCCGTTTTTTAATGTTCCTGACCAAATCATAACTTAATTTAGGTGGATGTGAACCGCATCGCTTATAAAAGTAAAATCATATCCTTCTTTAGAAAGTTAGGATACAGATATGATATTACAAGTTGTACCTGGTACATAAAAACAGTTACGCAGAATCAATATCTGCCCAGTTGTCAGTCCAATATGATATTCCCCTACGGATTCAGCATTCATGCTCATTCCGTTAGCAACCCTGAGGGTCATATCACCTATCCTGATAACCCTACGGTTTCTCAGAGCCTGTAACGAATTACAGATGTGAGATCATGATCCGGTATCCAATACCCAGGAAGTAGGGTTAAAAGACAAACAGTTCTCTATTATAAACACACTCGAAGCCGAAGCCACAACAAGCTTTGAATCCTGGCTACTGGCTTTGCTAGCCCTGCAATCCTTCTGCCAATGTTCATTCCCATAACAATAGGATCGTCCCTCTTTTACTACTTCCAGTCCCAAAACTTTTTCCCTTTCATTTCCTTCTACTTCCCTGGTTTCCTTCAGGGTAGAAGGCAGAGATTGTAGAATCAAGTCAGTATCTGACCCGTTCTCCGACGTGGTCTTCAGGTCCGTGAGCTCATCAATATAGCTAGTCATTGTAAGGACGTTTTCCCCTACAGATGACCCGTCAGCCAACCTCGCTTGAATTAATTCGTTCGAGGTTTCACATCTTGTGATATGAGATTGCTCTCCATATAAATCTTTGTTATGGAGAAAGATGGAAACTAAGTCCATTTTCTCGTGCTGCTTCTGGTATAGACCATCAACTGAAGCTAATACGAGACACTTAGCTTTCGCTTTATCTTTTTCCATTGTCTGACGGATATCCATATCCGCGACAGTGGAAACTGGACCTGGGACGGTGGGATCTTGAGTAGTAATGGGGTGGTCCAGCTTGTCATAGGCAATGGACATCTGGACAGACCTTTGCCAGTCATATAAGTTAGATTCAGTCAATTTGTTATCTAGATGTAACCTATTCGTGGTCACAAGGTTGCTGCAATTAAGAGAGAGAGAAGAAAACATTTTAGCATGATGCTCTTGCAAGTTTAGAGTGGTTTTTAATTTATCTAAACAGGATGGCTCCCACTGTTTCTCGAATCCCTCCTCAAACCATAAAAGAAGAATTAGCCAGGTTTATTCTCACCGTACAATTCTTGCTTAACCATTCAGCCAGGTCATTGTCGATACTTCGAGGGAGGTTTTCCAACGCTTTCGCAAAGTTCCTTAATTAAATAACCTCTTTTCTCTGGGGGCGTAGCTCCGCTGACACCTTTCTAGGCACCTACTTGGTTTAAAGCATTGATCGTTAAGTGACGAATCTCCTGATAAGTAGCTTGTACTCACAGTAGGATCGGGATCCAAAATATCATCGTATGATAATGTTGAAGGAATCCCACCAAAATTCATCAAATTCAAAAATGGTATGCATCTCTCTGCAAATTTCAGTTTCTTTAGAAATTCCCGATGTGGATTTTTGCCCCATGCTCTTATGACCTTGGCTTTGGCCAACAAATCATAAGTCACATGTCAAGTTCTACCCGTCAATTTCCAGGTTAATTTGAACCCATCCGTACATACCCTTGACTTTGGCCAACAAAGCAGTACGACTGTCCCAAACCAACGCATCTATCTATGCTGCATATGAATATTCAATAGCTACCAAACACTGTGCCTTGACTTTGGCCAACAAACACAGCTTGAATACTATTGACTATCCATATGAAATGAAGGAGGGCTACGACTGGTTTTGGCAAAACTGTGAACGTAGTGAACTTGATATAATCGAAGGAACCTGATACTTTTTAAAAGGAGTGGTTAAAGCTCCGCAATTAAAAAATTCTGATCTTTTTAAAATAACCGAGTGGTTTCTTTTAAATTTGTTCCAACGATTAAACTTTGGTTTATTTTCTTTGCATTATAATAATGCATCCCATCATTTATCCTATCATTGCAGAATACAACGAAAATACCACGTCCTCTTATGCCATCCGCATTCGCCATGGGGTCCCGTCATCACCCGTTAGGTTACTTAACTAACGACAGAGCGGGGGCTGGGCTAGCGCGGGTGTAAAACATAAGTGACGTCTAATAGCTATCATATATAGATATTGTACATTCGTCAGACGCAATAATAAGCATTCCAGATCACTGATGAACTTTATTGGATATACTAGCAATCCGCATTTTCTTTGAGCCTGCAATAAAAGACGGATTACACAGTTGTGATGAATAGCCATTACCCTAACCCTAGACCACTACTGGTACAGCAAACTACCCGCCAAGTACCCGAAGTGAAGCGGTCTCCCTCAACAATGTGAGTAGGCCACTAAACACTTCAACGTACCCGGTAGTTTGTGTACCCCACCTTGGGTCTATTCTAGGAGCAAAAAACAGTAAAAAGAAATAATACAACGGTGGATACAACCGCAACCTGGATGCGCCCCGCAAAAAAAAATTACATCTTATTACATTTACATCGAATGAATGAATATTAAACCCATCTCAAACCCCGGCTAATCATCACAACACTCCAATCAAGTCCATATACACAAACAGTAAACATTACAGAAATGTGCAACCCCCTGCCAACCGACATACTAGCAGTTAGGGGATGTTTACGAACACATTAAACATTACAGATAAAAACCCAATTAGCAAATAACTTAGAACATCGATCAACAACCTTTTTCCATGTCTACCCCAAAAGCAAACCAGCACTGAAGTAACCAGGGCAGAAACAGAACATTCTGAAAACAGAAAACCATAAAATATGAATTACAAAGGAAATCTGAGTCAACTCGGAGTTGACTCGGCGGCGGATCCGAGTCAAATGTAAGCTTGCCGAGTTAGGGTCTCGTATTTTCTCAGAATTCTTATATTTCCCTACTGTGAATTTTAAGGCATAACAAATAATTTTTTAGACGTGTTTAAAATTAACAGAACTGTTAGGGTAAGGTTTTTCGTTTTTCAAATTTTTCCGTCGATAGAACTTCTAATTAGTTGCTAACTAACTAGTGATGGTTTAGTTGCCTCTGATACCACTGTAAGTCCATGTCACGCACCCCACGAACTTGCGGGGAGGCGGAATATATTAAAAACGATAATCAAAGCTTCGTAACACGGACTTGAGCGCATGAATCGTGTCTAAACCGTTACTAGCAAACTACGAGAGGTTTAACTACTCGGATTCGAAGTTATACCTCACGTTACTTGTCTTTCGGGTCTTCATCGCTGTCCTCCACTCCTCGTAGGCTCCTTGGAACATCGGCACCTCAACGGCCTCCTCGAGTCAAATACGATCCACCCGAGAGCTCCTATGCCAAGCTTGATCTCTAACTTGAGATAACTAGGTTGCTCAAAGTGCTAATCTAAGCTACCTAGGGGATATAGAGTGAGGTTATGGATGTATTAGTCTATCTAATCCTTGATCTCAACACATGAGAGGGGAGGATTAGGGTTTCAAGAGAGAGCTTGAGGAGAGAGAAGGTGAGCATAAGTTATTAATGAAAAAGCTTCTCACTTCTAATATATTATGAAGCATAAGAAAATCAAAAAGAATAAATAAAAATGCATTATCATCATGCTTCATTAAATATATGCAATGAATCATCAAGTGAGTCATTAAGTAATAAATGCTTCATTAACTCACTTGAAAGATTCATCTAAGTGAGTCACAAATTCATTAAATGTTAATGCCACCTTACCCTCCATGTCATCATCCATCTAGAAGCTTCTCGAAAAATTACGAGAACGCCCCTCCTATCCGTGGAAACACGGAAAAACTTTAGACTGTATAAATCCAATAACATGATACTAGAATCTGGCTTAAACCAAAGCCGACTAGTAAAAACTGTCTGAACGTCGTACGTGCGTAAATACACGTATGCGTCCGAACCCTTGTCGTAAAACCATATGACCTCTATAATGTTTCGCATGGAGCAGGAAAACCCTCTATGTGGGACTCTAAAGACTCGACACTACTCTGGCAGTGGGTTTAACCACAGACCGCAAGCGACACTAGCTGTACGTAAAGGTCCCCAGGTAGATGTCGATAAGAAGGCCAATGAGGAAACCCATCCGAACTCCTACTGAGCCTGATGTGACAATCTCCGTACTGTCCGGTCTGTTCGTCTAAGACTATCGCATATCTAGCCTAGGGGGCGGCAAGCGTCAGTCCCCTAATAGCGGTATAAGTCGTGTCGGAGCGTAGCCCATTACACCTTGAGAAACTACTGGAACCTACCAGTAAATCTCGCTTGCCCTGGACAGGGACTTTGTGTAATGGCTCTCTGACACAGCGCGATATCAACTCCCAATACCGGGAGAGACGAATCCTTTCTAACCGCCACTGCCTCCAAGTGGTCGGGACTGCACCCAACTGCTACCTGTTTGCACGACTCCTTTGAGCCGTGGTAGGGTAGCAATCTAAGAACAGTGGGACACACTCGAGGCGAAGTAGCAGTGTCAAGTCTGCGGACTATGCTGTACTCATGTCACCGGGGAACTATTAACTGACGATTGGTATAATACCAACCAACAGTCCCCCTGTGAGTCCTGTCCGGTGTACCCGTAACCTAACGAGCACCTGTATACTATCTCCAGTACGACATACTGATGGCTGTGGTGTTAGTGTATATGCCCTAGAGGCCATTACTATATCATACTAGTTTGTATATTACTTAATGGAAGCTTGGGATATTCACCTTGTATAGACAATCTTGCTCAATATAGTAGTATGCTACATGGTTTGTTTCTGCTTTAATGTGTACATGTGTTTATTTTAGTATATCACCTATAAACATTAGTGGAGCCCTTAGGATCTTTGCTTGATTACCAGCGTTGTGATGGCAGTCACACTAGTGGGGGCTGGGTAATCCACAAGCACATCCTTATGCAGGTCCCTAGTTGTAGGACTATCGAGACAGGGTATCGATACTCCGGAGTAGACTAGCGTATGCGCTTCTCATCCCAGTGTGGGAGACGGTCTGTCCCACAGCCGTCAGTACGTCGTACTTGAGATAGTATGCGGGTGCTTGTTAGGTTACGAGCACACTGGACAGAACTCGTCGGGAACTGTTGGTTGGTACTATACCTATCGTCAGTTATCAGTTCCTAGGTGACATGAGTACAGCTTAGTCCGCTGACTTGACACTGTCACTTCGCCTCGAGTGTGTTCCCACTGTACTTAGATTACTATACTACCATGGCTCAAAGGAGTCGTGCAAACAGGTAGTAGTTAGGTGCAGTCCCGAAGCACTTGGAGGCAGTGACGGTTAGACAGGATTCGTCTCTCTCGTTATTGGGGGTTGACATCGCGCTGTGTCTAGGAGAGCCATTACACAAGTCATTCCTGGCCAGGGCAAGCGAGATATACTGGTAGGTTTCCAGTGTTATCTCAGGGTGTTCTGGGCTACACTCCGACACGACTTGTACCGCTATTAGGGCACTGACGTTTACCGCCCCTAGGCCCGCCATGCGATGTTATCAGACGAACAGACCGGACTGTACGGAGATTGTCACATCCAGGCTCAGTAGGAGTTCAGATGGGTTTCACCTCATCAATCTTCTTGTCGGCATCTACCTGGGGACCGTTACGCACAGCTAGTGCCGCTTGCGGTCTGTGGTTAAACCCACTGCCAGCATAGTGTCGAGTCTTTAGAGTCCCACACAGAAAGCTATTCGCCTTTAGGCAAAAGAGTAGGGGTCGCATGGTTTTGCGACAGGTCGCATGGTTTTGCGACAGGGTTCGGTCACATCCGTATACTTGTGCACGTCTAGTGTCCGGACAGTTAACACTAGCGGGCTTTGGTTTAAGCCAGATCCTAGTGTACGTTTTGGGATTGGTTTTATCTCGGTTGTATTCGTGTTCCTCGGAAGGCGGATGCGGGTGTGTATGCACAGTTGACAGAGAGACAGAGGCAGAGGATTCTCATTGGGGTTGTTGACTGTTGACTGTTGACTATTGACTTTTTGCTAAAACCTAATGAGAATAAGAAATATGATTAACAATAAGATTAATTAAGTATTATAGTGACATGGTTGTTGAGGGGATGACTTTGTTGACTTGTTGACTTTGTTGACCGGTTGACTAGGTCGGACTAGTTGACCATCATCATTACAATGGCTCTCATTTCATGGCAAAGAATTTTGCTTGCTTTTTTCTTTTTGCAAAATGAGTGCATGAAATGATATGTCCATTTTGACTTGAACCATCACATAATACTTGATTACTATTTTTTGTTATGATGATTTTGGATTATGAGAGCTTGGATGGCAAAAGAGTTACGCATTTTTCTCTCATTTGCTTTCTCTCTCTTGCTTGAGCTCTCCCTCTTGCTCTTCCTCTTGCTCTCTCTTTCTAGCTCAAGGCAACTCCCTCTCATGAGTTGAGAAACATTGCCTTAGAGATAAAAGAAAACCCATATCACTTCTCTACTCATCCTAGTTCACAAGGGATAGCAAACCAAGTGTTCTAGTTTCTTCTAGTTTGAAGAGAAGCCAAAGGTAGAAACTTTCAGGTGGATCCATCTTCGGCGCAAGGAGACGACGAGGTGAAGCCGATCCGTACACCGCAAAGAGTTGAAGACGAAGGAGTTCAAGAAAGGTATAACCCCCTAACCAAGTAGGTAAAACTCATGTTAGGTTTGTTAGATAGTTGTTTAACAAAAATCCGTATTTTGGGTCCATATTACCACCTCTTGAAAAATCGTTTTTCATCATTTCCGCAAGCCCGTAAGTACCGGGAGAGGTAACGTAGACTTACAGTGGTATCAGAGCCTAGTTAAATACTATATAACATGTTAGCAAAGTAAGTAGAAGTTCGATCGTAGAAAAAGTCACGAAACACGCCCGTAAAATCAACTTTCTGCCGAATTTGTTTTCTGTTCCAAAAATAATAAATCTTATCTTAAAATTCGGCTTAGGGTTTTTAGAAGAAACTGTGGAAAAATGGTCCACTGAACCGATCAACGCGCCGCGGAACCGCGGCGGGAGCTTGCTCCCGCCGCGGATCCGCGGCCGAGTTGACTCGGTCGTGGGCGATTTTTCATGCAGTTTATTCAGTTGGGTGTTTTGGGATTTTTACAGTATGTGTTTTCAGCCTAGATTTTCCAGAAAGCAAAATTTGTTTTTGGGGCCTTAAAATCCGTATTTTGATCGAGCTTCTAAAGACTTAAGCTGACGGGTATGTATCTGTGATGTGTTATATGTATTGAACGTCTACTAATCGCTATACGTCGATCAGTGGGGGTTATACATATCTGTGATCTGTAATGTTGATGGTATGTGTATATGAATTCATTGGATTGTCGCGGATGAATAGCCGGGGGGTTGTGAGATGAGAGTTTTCTTTTTCTTTCAATTCATGTAAATTTGTAATTGATGTAATATTATTTATATGGCCGCACAACCGGGACGGGGTTGTAGCCGTCATTGTATAATTTCTTTTACTATTTTTGCTGCTAGGATAGACCCATGGTGGGGTGCACAAACTACCGGGTATCTCGAAGTGCCGAGTGGCCTACTCACGGTGTTAAGGGAGGTTGCTTCGCTTCGGGTACTTGGCGCGTAGTTTGCCGCACCCGTAAGGGTCTAGGGTGGGGTCTTGGCTATTCATCACGACCGTGTAATCCGCATTTCGTTACAGGCTCGTACGAATTCCGGATTCCTATTATATCCAATGTGTTCATCTGTGATCTGGAATGGCTATCATTGCAATATATCTATATATGATATTATTTAGGCGTTGCTTATGTTTTGCATCCGTGCTAGTCCAGCCCCCGCTCTGTCGTTAGTTAAGTAACCTAACGGGTAATGACGGGGCCCCGTGGCGAATGCGGATGGCATAAGCGTACGTCATATTTTGGTTGTTTTCTGCAATGGTAGGATTAATTGATGGGACGCATTAAAATTAATGCAAGAAAAATAAACCAAGTAAAAGTCGTTTGAACACTTTTAAAACCACTCGGTTCTTTTCAAAACCAAATTTTAAATGCGGAGCATGAACCACTCCTTTTTGAAAGTTATCTCGTTCTTTCGATTATATCAAGTTCACTACGTTCACGGTTTCGCCAAAACCATTCGTAGCCCTCCGTCGTTTCACATGAATGGTCAATAAGTATTCAAGCTATGTATGTTGGCCAAAGTCAAGGCATAGTGATTGGTAGCTATTGGGTATTCATGTGCAGCATAGATAGATGTGTTGGTTTGGGACAGTCGTACTGCCATGTTAGCCAAAGTCAAGGGTAGGTACCGGTGGGTTCAAATTAACCTGGAGAATGACGGGTAGAACTTGACATGTAACTTATGATATTTTGGCCAAAGTTAAGGTCATAAGAGCATGGGGCAAAAATCCACATCGGGAGTTTCAAAAGAACTGAAACTTGCTAGCACTGCATACCATTTGGAGTGTGATGATTCTGGTAGGATTCCTTCAGTTTTGTCACGCGATGATATTTGGATCCCGATCCTACTATGAGTATATGCTACTCCTCGGGAAATTTCTCACTTAACGATCAATGCTATAAACCAAGTAGGTGTCTAGAAAGGTGTTAGCGGGGCTACGCCCCCAAGGGAAAAGAAGTTATTTAATTAAGGAACTTCGCGAAAGCGTTGGAAAACCTCCCTCGAAGTACCGACACTAGCGTGGCTGAACGGTTAAGCAAGTATTGTACGGTGAGATTGATCCTGACTAATTCTTCCTTTTTGGTTTGAGGAGGGATTTGAGAGACAGTGGGAGCCATCCTGTTTATACAAATTAAAAACCACTCTAAACTTGCAAGAGCATCATGCTAAAGTGTTTCTTCTCTCTCTCCTAATTGCAGCGACCAAACATCATGACCGGACTTAAGTTACTACTAGATAAAAACATACTGACAGGGCCAAACTACAAAGATTGGCTCAGGAATGTCAAAATGGCAATCACTTATGACAAGTTGGGGTATCTCCTTACCACCAAAGCTCTCCCTGTCCCAAGTCCCAAAACCAGCGTCGCGGATAGGGAAATCCGTAAGACTTGGGAAATCGATTGCGCGAAGGCCAAGTGCCTCGTGCTTGCCTCTATGGACAATGAACATCAGAGGAGGCACGAGAATATGGACCTTGAATCCATATTTCTCCATACAAAAGAACTGTATGGAGAGAAACCACGTATCGCAAGATACGAAGTCTCGAAAAAGCTGTTTTCGGCGAGATTGGCCGTCGGATCATCGGTAGCGGAACACGTGCTTAAAATGATTGACTTCATTGAGGAGCTCGCGGATCTAGGGACCACGTTAGAGAACGAGCTCTACACGGACTTGATTCTCCAGTCCCTTCCTTCCACTTACGCCCAGTTTATCCTGAACTTCAACTTGTAAGAAAAGGAAGTTGAACTTTCAGAACTCCTCAACATGCTGAGGAGTGCAGAGGGCACCCTACAGAAAAGTAGGGAAACATCCACTTTGTTTGTAGGAGGATCTTCCTCTTCTAGGTCCAACGCGAAAGCCAAGGGAAAGAAGAAGAAAGCCCCCGCCAAACCAAGAGGCGGTGTTAGTAAAGTGGATACGAAGGGAAAGAAAAAAGCAACAAAGGTAGCGGGAAAGCTTGTGGGAAAGGAAGAATGCTTTTACTCTCACAAGAGTGGACACTGGAAGAAAGATTGCAGGGCTTGGAAGGCCAGAACACAGGATCTGAAGCAAGTTGCGGCTTCAGCTTCAGGTGGGTATGTTATTGAAAACTGTCTATCAATAAACTCTACTTCCTGGGTATTGGATATCGGATCAGGATCTCATATCTGTAATTCTTTGCAGGAGTTGAGAAAACGTAGGTTTTTGAAAGCAGGTGACATGACCCTCAAAGTTGCAAACGGAGCTAGCATGGATGCTAAGGCCGTGGGGGACTATCACCTGGGAATGTCAGATGGACATGTTTTGGTTTTACGTAATTGCTTTTTTGTACCCAACGCAACTTGTAATATCATTTCTGTATCTTTAATATCTAAAGAAGGTTATGAATTTGCGTTTGTAAGTAATGTTGTAAACATTCACCTTAATCAAGTTCTGATTGGGTCAGGTACATTAAGCAATGGTATATACGTATTAAACCAACCATAGATTTTCAATGTCCAGAATACATACAAAAGAAAGTCTCCGGAAACAATCAGGCTTTCTTATGGCATTGTAGACTGGGTCACATCAATGAGAGAAGGTTGACAAAGTTACATACAGAAGGATATTTGGATCCGTTCGAATATCAATCATATGCAACTTGTCAATCATGTCTCAAAGGAAAGATGACAAAGGCTCCGTTCACTAGACACGGAGTAAGAGCGAGCGAGCTCTTGGGACTCGTACACAGCGACGTGTGTGGTCCAATGTCTACCCATGCACGAAGCGGTTATTCTTACTTCATTACTTTTACGGATGACTTTTCAAGGTACGGACATGTTTTCTTAATGAAACATAAATCTGAAGCCTTTGGAAAATTCCAGGAATATAAGAATGAAGTAGAAAAACAAACAGGCAAAAGTATCAAGACACTAAAATCTGATCGAGATGGTGAATACTTAAGTGCCGAGTTCCTGGATTACCTAAAAGAGAATGGAATTCTTTCTCAGCTTACTCCTCCATACACTCCGCAGCATAACGGAGTATCGGAGAGACGGAACCGAACCCTATTGGATATGGTACGGTCCATGATGAGTAACGCTGAGTTACCGCGATCATTCTGGGGATATGCACTAGAATCAGCTGCATACCTTTTGAACCGAGTTCCAACTAAGACTGTGCCTACTACACCATATCAGATGTGGTGTGGGAAGAGACCCTATCTTAATCACATTAGGACATGGGGATGTCCAGCTTTTGTCAAAAAGCAGCATGCGGAAAAACTCGAGGCACGCTCAGTACAGTGCAAGTTTGTGGGATATCCAAAGAACTCCAAGGGATATTTCTTCTATTGCGAAGAGGAATAAAAGGTTTTTGTTTCTCGTCATGCCCACTTCTTGGAAACTCGGTTTTCTTTTGTCAAAAAGCAGCATGCGGACAAACTCGAGGCACGCTCAGTACAGTGCAAGTTTGTGGGATATCCAAAGAACTCCAAGGGATATTTTCTTCTATTGTGAAGAGGAACAAAAGGTTTTTGTTTCTCGTCATGCCCACTTCTTGGAAACTCAGTTTTTGGAAAAACAGATAAGTGGGAGCGCAATAGAACTGGAAGAAATTCCATAACCATGAGCTATTACTGAAAGCTTAGTAGAACCAGAAGGTTCAAAAGAACATGTTCCTACGCCGCTCCGCAGGAGTAGTAGGCGGTCTCTTCCGCCCGAGAGATACTACGGTTTTCTCATAGAGGGGGTTAGAGAGGATTGCATCATTGATAGTGATGAGACGACTAGCTTCCAACAGGCCATTCAGAGCATTGACTCGGTAAAATGGCTGGTTGTAATGCGGACCGAAATGGAGTCCATGTACACCAACAAAGTATGGACGTTGGACGTTGCTCCAGATGGGGTAAAACCCGTAGGATGCAAGTGGATCTTCAAAAGGAAGATTGGTGTAGATGGACAGGTTGAGACCTATAAAGCTCGACTAGTTGCAAAGGGTTTTCGTCAAAGACCTGGTTTGGACTATGACGAGACCTTTTCTCCAGTAGCTATGCTGAAATCCATTCGGATCCTTCTTGCCATTGCTGCCTTCCACGATTATCAGATTTGGCAGATGGACGTAAAGACCGCTTTTCTGAATGGAAATTTAGAGAAGTGTGTCTATATGGACTAAAGCAGGCATCGCGGAGTTGGAACATCTGTTTTGATGAGACGGTCAAAGATTTTGGCTTTATCAAAAATCCAGATGAACCATACATCTATAGTAGATTTGTAGCAAGAACTGTCGTATTCCTCGTATTGTACGTGGAAATGACATTCCTATGCTACAATCTGTCAAGGGGTTCTTGTCGCACAGGTTCTCCATGAAAGACCTGGGTGATGCCTCGTACATTCTGGGGATCCGGATCTTTCATGACAGATCCAAGAGGATATTAGGACTTTCACAGTCCAGGTACATCGACACCATACTGAAAAGATTCAGTATGGAAGATTCTCCAAAGAGATGTCTCCCAAGACTAATTTGGAAAGGGATCGCATGTCTATTATACCCTACGCTTCTGTGGTAGGCTCTATAATGTATGCAATGTTGTGTACCAGACCAGATGTAGCTTATGCAATGAGTGTGGTAAGCCGGTATCAGTCAAACCCTGGGGAGAAGCACTGGATAGCGGTAAAGAACATTCTCAAGTACCTGAGAAGGACTAAGGAGATGTTCTTGGTGTATGGCGGAAAAGACCTCCAGATCGAGGCCTTTGCTGACTCCAGCTTCCAGAGTGACAAGGATGATTCCAAGTCCATGTCGGGTTATGTCTTTACCCTCAATGGAGGGGCGGTGTGTTGGAAGAGTTCCAAACAGGAAACCGTTGCTGACTCAATGATGGAAGCGGAATATATCGCTGCTGTAGATGCCGCAAAAGAAGCCGTCTGTAACTGAACTTCAGGTGGTTCCATCCATTGTTGATCCAATACCTCTGTATTGCGACAACAACGGGGCTATAGCTTTAGCGAAGGAACCCAGGTCCCATCAAAAGTCCAGACACATCTTGAGGCGGAATCACCTGATCAGGGAGATCGTGGGTCGCCAGGAGATCGAGGTTCGGAGAGTTTCTACGGAAGATAACACTGCTGATCCACTCATGAAGGCCTTACCCCAGACTCAGTTCGAGCGGCTGATCGAGATGATAGGTCTTCGATACGCCAGTACATGGCCTTAGTGCAAGTGGGAGATTGTTAGTGTATATGCCCTAGAGGCCATTACTGTATCATACTAGTTTGTATATTACTTAATGGAAGCTTGGGATATTCACCTTGTATAGACAATCTTGCTCAATATAGTAGTATGCTACTTGGTTTGTTTCTGTTTTAAATTGTACGTGTTTATTTTAGTATATCACCTATACACATTAGTGGAGCCCTTAGGATCTTTGCTTGATTACCAGCGTTGTGATGGCAGTCATACTAATGGGGGCTGGGTAATCTACAAGCATATCCTAATGCAGGTCCCTAGTCGTAGGACTATCGAGAGATGGCATCGATACTCCGGAGTAGACTAGCGTATGCGCTTCTCATCCCAGTATGGGAGACGGTCTGTCCCACAGCCGTCAGTACGTCGTACTTGAGATAGTATGCGGGTGCTCGTTAGGTTACGAGTACACTGGACAGAACTCGTCGGGAACTGTTGGTTGGTACTATACCTATCGTCAGTTATCGGTTTCCAGGTGACATGAGTACAGCTTAGTCCGCTGACTTGACACTGTCACTTCGCCTCGAGTGTGTTACCACTGTAATTAGATTACTACCCTACCACGGCTCAAAGGAGTCGTGCAAACAGGTAGTAGTTGGGTGCAGTCCCGAATCACTTGGAGGCAGTGACGGTTAGACAGGATTCGTCTCTCCCGGTATTGGGGGTTGACATCGCGCTGTGTCTAGGAGAGCCATTACACAAGTCGTCCCTGCCAGGGAAAGCGAGATATACTGGTAGGTTTCCAGTGCTATCTCAGGGTGTTCTGGGCTACACTCCGACATGACTTGTACCGCTATTAGGGGACTGACGTTTACCGCCCCTAGGCCCGCCATGCGATGTCATCAGACGAACAGACCGGACTGTACGGAGATTGTCACATCCAGGCTCAGTAGGAGTTCAGATGGGTTTCGCCTCGTCAGTCTTCTTGTCGGCATCTACCTGGGGACCGTTACGCACAGCTAGTGCAGCTTGCGGTCTGTGGTTAAACCCACTGCCAGCGTAGTGTCGAGTCTTTAGAGTCCCACACAGAAAGCTATTCGCCTTTAGGAAAAAGAGTAGAGGTCGCATGGTTTTGCGACAGGTCGCATGGTTTTGCGACAGGGTTCGGTCACATCCGTACACTTGTGCACGTTTAGTGTCCGGACAATTAACACTAGCGGTCTTTGGTTTAAGCCAGATCCTAGTGTACGTTTTGGGATTGGTTTTATCTCGGTTGTATTCGTGTTCCTCGGAACGCGGAAGCGGGTGTGTATGCACAGTTGACAGAGAGACAGAGGCAGAGGATTCTCATTGGGGTTGTTGACTGTTGACTATTGACTGTTGACTTTTTGCTAAACCCTAATGAGAATAAGAAATATGATTAACAATAATATTAATTAAGTATTATAGTGACATGGTTGTTGAGGGGTTGACTTTGTTGACTTGTTGACTTTGTTGACCGGTTGACTAGGTTGGACTAGTTGACCATCATCATTACAATGGCTATCATTTCATGGCAAAGACTTTTTCTTGCTTGTTTCTTTTTACAAAATGAGTGCATGAAATGATATGGCCATTTTGATTTGAACCATCACATAATACTTGATTACTATTTTTTGTTATGATGATTTTGGATTATGAGAGCTTGGATGGCAAAAGAGTTACTTATTTTTCTTTCATTTGCTTTCTCTCTCTTGCTTGAGCTCTCCCATTTGCTCTTCCTCTTGCTCTCTCTCTAGCTCAAGGCAACTCCCTCTCATGAGTTGAGAGACATTGCCTTAGAGATAAAAGAAAACCCATATCACTTCTCTACACATCCTAGTTCACAAGGTTTATGAAACCAAGTGTTCTAGTTTCTTCTAGTTTGAAGAGAAGCCAAAGGTAGAAGCTTTCAGGTGGATCCATCTTCGGCGCATGGAGAGGACGAGGTGAGGCCGATCCGTACACCGCAAAGAGTTGAAGACGAAGGAGTTCAAGAAAGGTATAACCTCCTAACCGAGTAGGTAAAACTCATGTTAGGTTTGTTAGATAGTTGTTTAACAAAGATCTGTATTTTGAGTCCATGTTACCACCTCTTGAAAAATCGTTTTTCATCATTTCCGCAAGCCCGTAAGTACCGGGAGAGGTAACGTGGACTTACATGTGGGACAGACCATCTCCCCAACTGGGATGAGAAGCGCACACACTAGTCTACTCTGGAGTATCGATGCCCAGTCTCGATAATCCTACGACTAGGGACAAGTATAGGATATTGCTTATAGACTACCCAGCCCCCACTAGTGTGACTACCATCACAACGCTGGTAATCAAGCAAAGATCCTATGGGCTCTACTAATATGTATAAGTGATACGTTTACAAGAAACATATGCACATATTAAAGTAGACACAAACCAAGTAGCATACTACCATTTTTATCAAGACTATATATACAACTGTGAATATCCCAAGCTTCCATTAAGTAATATACATACAAGTATGATACAATAATGGCCCCTAGGGCATATACACTAACAGACAGACCATATCCCCTACTGGAATGAGAAGCGTATACACTAGTCTACTCCGGAGTATCGATACCCCGTCTCGATAATCCTATGACTATGGACCTGTATAAGGATGTGCTTGTAGAATACGCAGCCCCACCAGTGTGACTGCCATCACAACGCTGGTAATCAAGCAAGGATCCTAAGGGCTCTACTAATATGTATAAGTGATATGTTAAAAGAAACACATGCATATATTGAAGTATAAACAAACCAAGTAGTATACTACCATTTTGAGCAAGGCTGTCAATACTAATGCGAATATCCCATGCTTCCATTAAGTAATATACAATCCAGTATGATACAATAATGGCCTCTAGGGCATATACACTAACACTTTACAAGCTTTGTGATGTGTGTGATACTATTATTAGAATCCAGATTAATTAGTTTTATGAAAAATAGTTAGTATATTGTAAACCTAGCCGTTTAGTCTCAATTGATCGATTGCCACGATGATTTGATTCAGATCAAAACTCCATCGCAATTGCGTATTGTACGCGATCACTAAGTCGGGAATCTTGTTGAATTATCCGATAACAAATTGAAAAGTGTTTTCAATTTGAGACTAAAATTGAATTTTTATAAGTTAGGCATGAAATCCGAAATATGATATATTCCGGGTTTATGATTTCTAAGGAAATTGCGGATTCTAATTGTTGCAGTTTTCTGTTTTCTTTTCTGCGACCGTAAGTGTAATTTGTGTGGTATCCCAATCTTGTTTCTATATGTCAACAAGTTTTAGAGATACGCATATTTGCTTTCCTTGATGATATCTGATATCAAGTGTTGTTGTTGATATGATTTATTGGATCGTCGTGAAAGAATAGCCGGGGGTTTTATGTGAGATGAGGGTTTTTTTTATTATCATTCATGTAAAATCTGTATGTAATATTCTTTTATTGGGGCACTTCCGGGTTGAGAATGATGTCACTACTGTTGTATATTGTTTACTTTTCCGCATTAGGATAGACCCAAGGCGGGGAGCACAAGTAACCAGGTTCTAGAGTCCAGTAGGAAACCATCTCAAGGAGTTAAGACCGGGTCACCAAACTCTAGAATTGGCAGGGTTAATTTCCGCTCTCGTTAGGGTCTAGGGATGTGGGTTTGGCTATTCATCACGACTGTGGAATCCGTGTTTTACATTATTGGCTAAATTTAAAACACGGACATCCTAATATATCCAATATTTCATATGTTGCTTCTGCTGCTCGATTCTGTGATGTTGATCATATAACTGCATGAGACGAATGAAATATTATATATATGATATATAATAAACGTTGCTTATGTTTTGCACCCGCGCTAGTCCAGCCCCCTCTCTGCCGGTAGTTAAGTAACCTAACGGTGTATGACGGGGACCCGTGGCGAATGCGGATGGCATAAGCGTACGTTCTATTTTCGTTTCATTTTTCTGTAATGTTTAGGAAATATTAAATGATGGGACTTCATTAATGAGATTAATGAAAAGAAAGAAACTAAAATATGTTGTAGAATAAAATTTTCGAAAATGGTAGCTCTAGTTTTTTATTTGTATAGTGGTATTCCTTGATGAATATCCAGCACCTCATTCGATGAGGAAAGAGCCGAGATCCCTTCACCAGGAGTGACCTCTTTAGCGAAACTAGCAAATGCTACAACCCACTCGATTTTTTTTATGATTGCTTCTCCAGTTCTTGCTTTGCATAGTCGTATTCATGAATATCCAGCACCTCATTCGATGAGGAATGAGCCGAGATCCCTTCACCGGGAGTACCCTCTTTAGCGAAACTAGCAAAAGCCTCAAAAACACTCCTTTTCAAAATCACTAGATTCTACAATGATATCAAGTTCGTTATGCTCATGGTTTTCTTAAAAACTTGCGTGGCCCTCCGTCATTTCAGATAAGTGCTATTTTAGTATTCGTGCTACGTTTGTTAGCCTGCTGTTGGGGTCGAAAATTGCACCCCGGTTGACCAAGTCAAAGTCAAGGTCAACCCCAAGCCAGGTGGGCCCAAGCCCAGATCAAGTTGGCTCATGCCCAAGTCGAGCCTGGACATAAAGCGGCCGGCCTTTCCCATGCTGAAATAAAAAATCATGTAATAAATAATTTTGATGTAATTTTTTATGCATGAGTATGAGAAAAATGGGCATAAAGCCAAATTTTTGTAAAGCCCATGGCTTATGTGCAAAAAGAAATAGCACATGAGGCATGGGATAGGCAAAATGCCATTTTGTCAAGCCCAAGAGGCTATATGTAAATGTGTAAGCCTATATAAGGGAACATGATGTTGAAATAAAAAAAGAACTTTTTCATTCTCTAAAACTCTAGGGTTTGTGCCTCCTTCTTCTCCTTTCTTTTGAATTAAATCAAGAGTTTTACTCTTTCTTTTCAAAAACTAAGTAGTTTTTCACCACAAAACCCACAAAGGGGAGCTCAGATCTTCCATTAGATCTCAAAAAGGGGTTTAAGTCTCATCCCCCTTTTCTCCAAGATCCAGCCGATCAAGAGGAGGAAGAAGGAGACCCATCTCCAAAAATCCAACTTTGGACAAAATCCCAGTCAAGAGAAGATCCAAGACTCAAGAGAGAAGAACCTCCGAAGATTTTTAGGGAGTTCAACTCCAAGACCCAAATTCTCAAAGTAGTTTAACTCCTAATCCAGATCCTTAGGAGTTTGACTCCACTCAAAATCCTCTTTAGGAGTTTAACTCCCATTTCTGGGGGTAAAAACCCCTTCCTTTCGCTAGCGCCCAAAGCGCTAACGCCCGAGCGCCCACGTGCCGGGCACGTGAGGCGCTAGCGCCCAAAGAGCATGCGCCCGAGTGTACAAAGCGCTAGCGCCCAAGCGCCCACATGCCGGGCACGTGAGGCGCTAGAGCCCAAAGCCCCCAAAGCGCTAGCGCCCGAGCGCCCACGTACAGGGCACGTGAGGCGCTAGCGCCCAAAGAGCTTGCCCCCGAGCGCCCATGTGCCGGGCACGTGAGGCACTAGCGCCCAAAGCGCTCGCACCCGAGCGCCCACATACAAGGCACGTGAGACGCTAGAGCCTAAGCGCTCGCACTAGGGCTAGCGCCCAGCGCCTGCGTGCTAGGCGCACGAGGTGCTGGCATCCACGCGTCCTTTAGACGCCATTTTCCCCCCATTTTACACACACTCCACACTAAAAATACCTCTCCCGTTAGAAAAAAATTCTAACAGGGCGTTGCCCCGCACCCCGCAAGGTGGATGCTAGCCCCCTTGACCCCCAGCCCGCTATCCGGGTAGCGGGAACCCCATAAAAACTCTGCGGGGCCCCCGATATATCCAAAACACCTTCAAAACACAACACTGCATATTGAGTTCGCATGACCTGTTTGACCCGTCAATCGGAGGTTCCATTGCTCCCAAAGGCAAGAGGTAATTAACGGCAGCTTAGTCCGCGGCTGCCGGAGATTCGGATCCCCACAATCAATAAATCCCATCCTGCCCTAGGCAGGGGGAATCTGTAATGCGCCTGACAAGCCCGCGCGCATTCCCATCTCAATGGGGTGACGAAAAACACCCTACAGATTCTGGCACGCCCGGTGGGACCAATCTATCCTCCCATATTTCCGGTTAAACGTTTATGCGAACTCAATCAATATACATATCTATATTTATACTAAAATAATGCTCTTTCATTCAGGTTTTCAAGCAATCACTTTTCAACAATGTCTCCAAAGATGAACTCAGCTCTTAGCACGGCTCCCATCTCCTACACGATGAAGATGGACGTCAGGACGGTCCTTTCGGCCAGTCTCGAGCGACAGTGGGAGGAGCCGCCGCTACCATTTGGATTTATTCTGTTCGTGCCAGCTAACGCCGTCCCTGCTCTTCAAGCCCAGTAACAGAAAAACCGGCCTCGAAAGGCAAGAGGCCAAATGTGGTGGTCGCGTGGGCACCTCAGCCCAAGCAGAAGTTCGTTTCCGAACGACTCTCCATTGCTCCAGCTGGAGGCAAGTTCATCAACACGAACAAAGCAATAAGGCGTCTCGAGAAAGCTCCAGCGGTGCCCTTGACAACTGCTCGATCGGGTATCTTCTCTAAGCTCCCCATCAATCGACTCACGGTGGATTCCCACAAAACGGATACCTGCTAAGCCCTCAAAATTGAGAAGGTAAGACAGAAAAGGCTCAGATACAGAGCCAGCAAAAGGGCAAGGGCTCATGGTAGGCTGAACTTCATGAGTTCCAAGAACAGGGTAACCCCACCAAAGATAAAGATATGGCTGGATATGTGGTCCACACCGTCTACATGGCCGGGCATGAAGAAACGAACCCTCCTATGCTTCACAGCCATGGTGATGATATGGTTGACGCTACCCAGCACAGCTCGGTCTAAATGATGAAGAGCTCGCTTAGGCCGATAAGCCAAAGAAGCCCGGGGTTCCTATGGAATTCAGCTCAGGCAATAAAGATGACCCGGTTGTCATATCCGGAACTACAGAACAAGCATTATTCCGATGGCTTCAGAGGCAGCTTCGGGACAGGGATGAGAAGTTAGCCAAGGTATAGTCTAAGGTCGACGAACTGGAAAACGTCGCGGCAGATCTCGCGACCCAAGTCGTCCGATTGCAATTACAGCAGAATCAAATTTTGGTTCATGAGTCATGGATTGATACCCGGAGGCAGCCAAATGATACCCCCTTCAACCTAAGAGCGGAGCGCCTTCGCAAAAAACGTCGGCGATCAGCCTCCAGTCCCTCTGATACATACGCCGAAGGGGAATCGCCTCTGAAAGAGAAACTGTATAAGGTTTATTCCTTCAAAAGGGATAAAGTCCACAAGATATTCAAGAACGCCCTAAGAAACGGTGTATAATTGCCAGAATCAAAAAGACCGCAAGAAGCGAATATGACCGATAACCCCAAATACTGCCCCTATTATAAAGTGATAGGTCATGCCATTGAGGACTGTTTCTTCTTCAAAAATTGGGTCGAAAAACAATACAAGGAAGGAGAGATAAAACTGTCTAAATGTGTGTTAACAAACAGTCAAGCTGCGACCGCCAATTTTATACAAACGGAGACCGAAGTCATTCATGAAACTGATTCTCTCAGACATCTACCATTCTCTGAAAACAGTCGACCACCACGTCGTTAAACTGGGGAACAATCGACCTCTAAGTCGTTAAACCGGGGATGTAAAAATGTGTAAATAAAACAAAAATAAAAAGCCGAAATGATGGGGCAAATCGCAATAAAAATCAGCGAGTAAAAATAAAAATGAAAATAAAGCCGAAATGATGGGGCAACCGTGAATAAAATGCCGAAATGATAGGGCAATCGTGACCTTCGCTATAAGAAAAGCTGAACGATGAAGCAATCGCGGTAAAAAAAAGGTGAATGATGAGTTGCTCCTGGTACCATATTCCAGTGCAGCGATGCAGACACCAACTAAACTCTTAATGTCCCGACGGCGAATGATGAGTCGCTCCTGGTACCATATTCCAGTGCAGCGATGCAGACGCCGTCCAAAACCCAAACTCTCAAACGGCGAATGATGAGTCGCTCCTGGTATCATATTCCAGTACAGCGATGTAGACGCCAACCAAAATTCAATTTCCCAAAATTCATCCAGCCTTACGGTTGGTCCCCAAGATGACTACCGTATACAATTCACGGGCTCAAATAATTCTCATCATAACCATGCCCACCGCAACCACCAGTTACGCGGCTGGTATCCGCCATTAGAATTATGCTCCATTTGGGAAGACCCACTCATGTGTCCTCACGATACATGAGGAGAACAAACTTACGAGATCCTCTCGACTCATAAGAAAACACCTTCGTGGGATCCTTACGACTCACGAAGGAAAAACACACTTGGGAGTCCCCACAATTCCTAAGGAGAAAATATACCTACGAGATCCTTTCGACTCGTAGGGAGACGATGCTTTTATAGGACCCTTACGGCTCATAAAATTGAAAAGTCTTAGGTGATATGGACCTAAACCTGTCTCCTAAGCCATCGCTCCCCAACAGGAAAAAGAAAATGATGAATTGCTCCTGGCACGTGTGCTTCAGTGTTAGCAACGCTGATGCCTACCCTAACCCCAAAATTCCAAACTCATTTCCAATAGACCCCTAAGTCGTTAAACTGGGAACAGATGACCTCTAAGTCGTTAAACTGGGCACAATAGACCCCTAAGTCTTTAAATTGGGAACAGATGACCTCTAAGTAGTTAAACTGGGAATAGATGACCCATAAGTCGTTAAACTCGAAACGAGGGAGATCCCCTCACGGCGAATGATGAGTCACTCCTGGTACCATGTTCCAGTGCAGCGATGCAAACGCCAACAAAGTCCCAAAATCCTTCCGACCCTACGGTATGGATCATACATCCTGCAAAACCGTATACAATCCACGGGCGTAAAACGATCCCAATCTCCCCCAAGTCCTATCGGCGAGACCACATTTAAAGTCCCACCAGCGATGAAGATTCCCAAACAAAAAAAAGAAAAAAAGAAAAAAAAGAAAAAAGAAAAAAGAAAAAAAGGGGTATGTCCACAAGATAAATGGGCACGGATGAAAACCCGAAGGGGCTCCGTGAGTAAAAACAGCAGGACTGCCGACGAGTTTGTGAAGACCCAAAAGGTCGCAAACTCGTGAAAAAAAGATGAAATGCACTCGCAAAGTCCTCTCGACTTTGTGAGAAGAAAATTCCCGCGTGTGATCCTTACGACTAATAAAAGAGCAACACACTTAAGAGTCCCCACGATTCCTAAGGAGAAAATACACCTACGAGATCCTTTCGACTCGTAGGTAGAAAATGCTTTTATGGGACCCTTACGGCTCATAAAATTGAAAAGTCTTAGGTGATAGGGACCTAACTTGTCTCCTGAGCCATCGCTCCCCAAAGGGCAGGGGCAAATGATGAGTTGCTCCTGGCATTATTCCAGTGCAGCAATGCAGATGCCGACTAAAAACAAAATCCCTGAATCCTCTCATCGTAAATGATGATTCGCTTCTGGTACCATATTCTAGTATAGCGATGTCGATGTCAACCCAAATAACAATCAACAAGTTAACTTCAACTCTGACACCGCAGAAAGCGGAGCAAGTCAGAATCCAATCTCGACACCGCAAGAAGCGGAGCAAGTCAAGTTCACCCCTGACACTGCAAGAAGCAGAGCAAGTCAAATCAAGCGTCGACCGTCCAAGTCGCAAAAAGGGTAGTGTCGACCGTCCATGTCATAAAAAGGGCAGTGCAGGCTTCCGACAAATCGGGAACCAAATCTCTCTGGGCCAGGGAAAAGTCTACTACGGACACTCCGCCTCGGAGACACGTCAAACGTCGAATGTCCATGTCGTAAAAATGGCAGTGCGGGCTTCCCATAAATCGGGAACCAAATCGCTCCAGGCCAGGGAGAAGTCTACCACGGACACTCCACCTCGGAGACGCGTCAAGCGTCGACCGTCCATGTCATAAAAAGGGCAGTGAAGGCTTCCCACAAATCGGGAATCAAATCGCTCCGGGCCAGGGAAAAGTCTACCGCGGACACTCCGTCTCAGAGACGCGTCAAGCGTCGACCGTCCATGTCGTAAAAAGGGCAGTGCATGCTTCCCACAAATCGGGAACCAAATCACTCCGGGCCAGGGAAAAGTCTACCACGAACACTCCGCCTCGGAGACGCGTTAAGCGTTGACCGTTCATGTCGTAAAAAAGGCAGTGCAGGCTTCCGACAAATCGGGAACCAAATCGCTCCGGGCCAGGGAGAAGTCTACCACGGACACTCCGCCTCGGAGACGCATCAAGCGTCGACCGTCCATGTCGTAAAAAGGGCAGTGCAGGCTTCCCACAAATCGGGAATCAAATCGCTCTAGGCCAAGGAAAAGTCTACCATGGACACTCCATCTCGGAGACGCGTCAAGTGTCGACCGTCCATGTCGTAAAAAGGGCAGTGCAGGCTTCCAACAAATCGGGAACCAAATCGCTCCGGGCTAGGGAAAAGTCTACCACGGACACTCTGCCTCGGAGATGCGTCAAGTGTCGACCGTCCATGCCGTAAAAAGGGCAGTGCAGGCTTCCCACAAATCGGGAACCAAATCGCTCTAGGCTAGGGAAAAGTCTATCACGGACACTTCGCCTCGGAGACGCGTCAAGCGTCGACCGTCCATGTCGTAAAAAGGGCAGTACAGGCTTCCGACAAATCGAGAACCAAATCGCTCCGGGCCAGGTAAAAGTCTACCACGGACACTCCTCCTCGGAGACGCATCAAGCGTCGACCGTCCATGTAGTAAAAAGGGCAGTTCAGGCTTCCCACAAATCGGGAACCAAATCGCTCCGGGCCAGGGAAAATTCTACCACGGACACTCCGCCTTGGAGACGCGTCGACCGTCGACCGTCCATGTCGTAAAAATGGCAGTGCGGGCTTCCAACAAATCGGGAACCAAATCGCTCCGGGAAAGGGAAAAGTCTATGACGGACACTCCGCCTCGGAGACGCATCAAGCGTCGACCGTCCATGTCGTAAAAAGGGCAGTGCTGGCTTCCGACAAATCGGGAACCAAATCACTTCGGGCCAGGGAAACGTCTACCACGGACACTTCGCCTCGAAGACGCGTCAAGCGTCGACCGTCCATGTCGTAAAATAGGCAGTGCATCCTAAAAAGTGGGAACCAAAGCAAGTCGCTACCACGCGAAAGAAGATCCATCAATTTCATGCACACGACCCACATATGTGGTGTGCATTTATTGATTGAGGACACTTTGTTGGGGTCGAAAATTGCACCTCGGTTGACCAAGTCAATGTCAAGGTCAACCCCAAGCCAGGTGGGCCCAAGCCCAGATCAAGTGGGCTCATGCCCGAGTCGAGCCCGAACATGAAGCGGCAGGCCTCTCCCCAGCCGAAATAAAAAATCATATAATAAATAAGTTTGATGTAAATTTTTATGCATGAATGTAAGCAAAATAGGTATAAAGCCAAATTTTTGTAAAGCCCATGGCTTATATGCAAAAAGAAATAGCACATGAAGTATGGAATGAGCAAAATGCCAGTTTGTAAAGCCTAATGGGCTATATGTAAATGTGTAAGCCTATATAAGGCAACATGATATTGAAATAAAAAAGAACTTTTTCATTCTCTAAAACTCTAGGGTTTGTGCCTCCTTCTTCTCCTTCCTCAAGGTTCTAAACCTTCTCCTTTCTTTTGAATTAAATCAAGAGTTTTATTCTTTCTTTTCAAAAACTAAATAGTTTTTCACCACAAAACCAACAAATGGGAGCTCAGATCTTCTATTAGATCTCAAAAAGGGGAGACTTTACCGTCTCACCCCCTTTTCTCTAAGATCCAGCCGATCAAGAGGAGAAAGAAGGATACCCATCTCCAAAAATCCAACTTTGGACAAATCCCAGTCAAGAGAAGATCCAAGACTCAAGATAGAAGAAACTCTGAAGATTTTTAGGGAGTTCAACTCCAAAACTCAAATTCTCAAAGGAGTTTAACTCCTAATCCAGATCCTTAGGAGTTTGACTCCAAATCTAAATCTTTTAGAGTTTAACTCCACTTAAAATTCTCTTTAGGAGTTTAACTCCCATTTCCTGGGGTAAAAATTGTTGGGTTATGGGAGCGCCCCAGCCATCGAACCGTGGCCTAATGCAGAACAAAAAATTTCTAAAACCCGGCGCTACCATTACCCGATTTGCAAGATCAAAACCATTAACCCTAAAACTGGCAAACCAATCACAAAGAGATAGAATGGTTATACCAAATGAACCAAGTCCTTCAGGTCTTCAACCATTTCCAAGCTCCTAGTGATGCGGATCGATTTTGGTCGCCGATCTACCTTCATCTCCGATGATCCACTCGAGGGAAATGGCACAAGCTCCAGGTTCGCTAAGCGGACCAACCGACTCTCCAAGATCGCTAGTGGTGGAGAGTGGGGGTGGTGTAGAATAGTGTCACTAAAAATCATTCTCTCATCCATAAGCTCAAGTGAGCATCTAGTGAAGATGAAGAAGAGGTGATGAAAGCAAGAGTGGCATGAGCTCAAAAATTGCTAAGTAATTTTGTTTATGTGAGCATGAGAGTGAAAGAGCACCAAAATTGAATCAACCAAAATGAGCAAGCATCCCCACCCCAAAGTGTCCGGCCCCCTCTCTCATGCCCACTCAAAAAAATACTTTTCATTTTTGCAATAAACAAATCAACCCATACCAATCACAACTTGCACAAAAGCCATGCTTTGACCTAAAGCCCATACCCATGCCATGTCACATTTTCCACCTCATTATAAACAAAATGATTTTCAAAAGAAAATCAATAATGAGGTGGCATCTTCTAAAAGCCATTCCGTATAAATACGGAATGCTTCCCAGTACATGTATCTAAATACACATACGCGTATTCGTACGAAAATACGAATAGACAAAGAGAGAAAATAAATAGTGAGCAATAATACTAGAATACATGAATATAAATACATATGTAAATTATTAAATCAAAACTTGATTTAACAATCTGTCTTAATCCTAAGCCGCTAGTATTATCAACCGTAGTCTGTGCAGTCCGTGCATACATTTAATCGGACACCTGTATGTATCAACATACGTCACCTACACCATATCGCCTGAGCCGTGAAAACCCTCTGTGTGGGACTCTAAAGACTCGTCAATACGCTGGCAGTGGGTTTAACCACAAGCACGTCAGCGGCATTTGCTGTACGTAACGGCTACCCAGGTATTGAGCGAAAGGAAGGCCGACGAGCAAACTCATACAAACCCCTACTGAGCCTGTCAGTGACAATATCCGTACAGTCCGGTCTGTTCGTATAAGAGTATCGCATATCGAGTCTAGGGGGGTGGATAAAGTCAGACCTCTAACAATGCGATAATTCGTGTCGGTATGAAACCCATCACTTCCTGAGAGACTATCGATCCTGGATCGGTAATTCTCACATACCTCGGCCGAGGATTTCTAGTGATGGCCACCCGTGCACTGCGCGACATCAACCCCCAATACCGGGAGAGGCGAATCCCCGACGATCCGCTCACTGCCTACATGTGGCTCGGGACTGTACCCAACTAAAACCTGTTTGCACGTCTCCTTTGAGCCGTAGTAGGGTAGTAATCAAGCACAGTGGGAACTCACAAGAGACAAATGACGATCTCAGGTCGACAGACTAACCTGTACACATGTCACCAGAGAACTGCTATCTGACTATAAGTATAATACCAACTCTCAAGTTCCCGGCGAGTCCGTCCAGTGTACTCATAACCCAATGAGCACCTGTATACTATCTTAGGTGAACAACTAATACCAATGGCTTGTGAGACCGGCCACCGCCCCTCGTCAGGTTCTAGATAAGTATACACCAGTCTACACTGGAGTATCGATGCCCAGTCTCGATACTCCCACGACTAGGGACATTTAAGGATGTGCTTATAGACCCCCAGCTCCTGCATATGTGATCGCTATCACAATGCTGGTTGTCAAGAAAGAATCCTATGGGATCTATCAACATGTACATGATGATAAAGACAAACCAGATAGCATACTATCATCTCGAGTAAGACTGTTTTATCGGTATAGGTCCTCCCTCAATCATCATGATCACCTGTCTGCGACTATGATAATTGCCTTGAGGGCATTATAGCCAACAATCTCCCACTTGCACATAAGGCTAATTATTGCGATGTCGCATACTTACAGCCCGTGTGATACCGAACACCCAACTCCTCTACTAATCAGTTTCACAAACCTCGTTTGTAAAACTATTGCGTTCGAGAAATAGCCTCAGTGAGTGGATCCGCTCCAGTGTATCTTTCTATGTCTCTCTTTATCGTAACTTCACGGAGAAAACTATCTCCCGAAATGAGCAATACCCGTCTTAGAATATGTCTGGATTTCTGATGGGACCCAGTTCACAAATGAACTCCAAATCCAGCAAATTTCTTAGACTGTATCGTCTACTGAACTTAATCAGTATGCTGCGCTATGACTTCCTCAGTATCCGATTGGACCACATGTCCAAACTATTTCCCCTCGTCAGAGGGAAAACTAAAACTCTGACGGTCACTCTGCCATCCAGGTCACCTTGAAAGCCTGGAATGATAACCGTCTCCCGAAGGAGGCTGCCATTATCAAATCCCTAGAACATCCACTTATGTTCATAAACTGCTTCCATTCGTTTTTCTCCAGGATTGGATCAATATTAACTTATTGCACCTACTGCAAAAACAACATCTGGTGTGGTACTTGACATCTCATGATTGACTCAATTGCCTAAGTAAGTGATCTGCCAATCATGCGCATCCCTCTCCCCTTTAGTCTGTAAGACACCTTTAGAGAGGGTGACTTCATCACCTGCAGGTTCACCACCATGACAGGAGCTGTCCATTCTAAAATACTTTTAGAATACTGTCTAAGTACCCAGATTGGGACACTTCCCAAATTTAAATCTAAAACCATAGATCTAGTTACCAGAATGCCTGATATTATATCCATAACCTATGTGGAGAAAACACTGTGTGACAACCAAAGTATAACCGATCGTAGTATAGGAATTTTACTTCCTACTCTTTGTATGTCATCCCAAATACCAGGACATCACACCCTACTACCTTCTTAACAGATCTATCCCCTATTCTGATGAAGTCAATGCCCATGACTGTCACATCAAAAATAGATGATTTTTCTCCGATATATCTGCTTTAATCTATAAATAGACATAAGCTACTTGTCCACTACACTTCCGTTGCTCCCACTGATTGCGACAACCCTCTAGCAGAACCATATACACGTGTACTTCTAAAGCTAGTTTAGAATGACGCTATATTCATCCTCCTGCCGGGTCTCATAGTCTGGAACAACAGTAGTGTAAAGTCTGGGTAAACAAGAACCTCCCTGTCACCCTTCTTGAGGATACCAAAGTACCTCTCGGGTGCCTGAGGTTACCCACCATATCTGCGGAGCGTCTAATGGAATGTCAATCCTTATTGAATCTATAGGTCCTATTACTTTTCCGTAATCGTTTGTGGTTCTGGAATCACTTCCAGTTCTACCATACTCCCACTACTGTTTTTCTGAAAAAATCCATTTTACTAAAACTGTGGCGAGTCAAGAACAATATCACTATTGATCTTCCAGATGGTAGAAAGTTAACCATCGTCAAGCCCAAGATAACCCACAAAAAGCCATTAGTGAAACGTGCCCTGAGTTTATCCGGATTCTGGTTTTAATCATCAGCCGGACGACTCCCTATACCTTAACATCGTTAAGATATAAATTGATTCTATATATATCTAATATAGAAACAAATGCACTAATTTAATTGGAACCAGATTCAAATCATGCAGCTGTCTCCAGTGTATGTCAACTAAATGGAGAGAGGCCGATCAACATTACTCAACTTAGGAGTGCATCCAATTATGAGTAACCTGAAAAAGAAACAAGTTTCTCAAAACCATTACTATCAACTGAATACCATACACAAGTATATACATCTTCGATCATCTTGAAGAATCCCGATACTTGCAACAGCTGGTTCTCTACTTTATTCTTTTACCTATAACTTCTCAAAACTTAGACTTTGTATTTCTAGGAAACACGTGTCTGAAAATGGAGAAGTCACAAGTAAACAGAATATAGTTCTAGTACCAACCCCTCTGTCCTAATGGACAAAGGACAACATACAATACTTTGTATAAGTCCCCTGAGTTTAATAACTCAAACCCTGTGCGTCGTAGGTTGAAAACTGTACTATGGTTATGAAGACTTACACCGCTGTTAAATGCTCATTTCCTAACCATCAACTGATATAGGTAAATATCATGGATATAATTTCAAAAAGTTATATCTCACTTTATAAAAATAAATGTACAGATAAATCAGTTTGAAATTGGTGCATAACAACGGATATTCAAAAACCAAATACTTGCCGTCCGGCAAACAACCCAGGCGATTTTCTCAAATATCACCAATTACAACGAATTCCGATATAATGAGAATGATCACCTAATTCCCAATAACTTACTCCCACTCATCATCTGTAAAACCATAAAGAAGTGAGAATCAAACTTGGTTAATACATACCATGGAGTAAGGACCTAATTGGGAAATCATTTTTCAATTAACAACGCATAGTGTAACTGAAAAAAATTGTTTTTTTAGGAATATCCTGGTATTCTTAGTAATGCCTCGTCCACTATCCAGATTCATGACTGAAACCATATATTTCCTTGCCATCTCTCCAAATCCCTTTATTTGTCTTTAGCCGTTACCTTCTGCACACCATCGTTAGGCTTAATGGTTTTCTTCCTTCCCTACGGTTCGGCACCAGCCTATGGTTTAGAAGAAGACTATCCAATAAGCTTATTAGGTGTACTCTCCTAATCCTAGGAGCACTCGCAACCTGAGAATGGTGATGATAAAAGCCAACTGAATAATCCTTATTCTATTTCTCCTGAACCAGATTCCATCCTCGAAAAAGTTCCTCCGAGTTCGTATATAACCATACGATGGATTTATCCAATAGGATTGAATGTTCATAGTGATACGGGGTGTTCTGGAGAAATATAAAGGCGAAGTAGGAGTGGTGTTGAAAGACTTGGTTTGGTCGTGAATAGCAGTCGCAATTTACTTTGCCCTCTTTCTAATCCCTTTATTTGTCTTTACTCATTACCTTCTGTACACCACACTTAGGCTAATTGGTTTTCTCCATTCCCTATCTTTCGGCACCAGCCTATGGTTTGGAAGAAGACTATCCAATAAGCGTAATAGGTGTACTCTCTTAATCTTAGGAGTACTCACAACCTGAGAGAAGGTAAAAAGGAAAAGACAGCTGAATAATCCTATTCATTTTCTCCAGAACCGGAAACCATCCTAGAAAAAGTTCCTTCGAGTTCCTATATAACCATACGATGGTTTTATCCAATTGAAGTGGATATACGTAGTGATACAGGGTGTTCTGGAGAAAAGTAAAGGGTAAAAGAAGGAGTGGCAATGATGTATGCAACTCAGGCAATCCAAAAGTCAATGTTTTAAGAAAGTTTGATTAACTTGGTCACTGAGTTATAGTCTAGGGTCGGGCCATGGTCGCTGTCAGAGAGAGAGAAAAGAAACACTCAGCATGTACTCTAACCTAGATCAGAATGGATAATCACTTTATCTAATCTGGATGGCTCCCACTATTTCCTCGAATTCCCCTCCAAACCTAAAAGGAGAATTAGTCGGAATCACCCGAAGTGTAGTCCTACTCATCAGTGGGAATCGGGATCCAACTATCATCGCATGATAATTTGATGGAACCCACTCAAGTCACAACACTCCAGAAGGTATGCGCATACCTGGCAAGTTTCCTGTATGTTTGAAACTCCCGATATGATTTTTACCCCAAGCAGTTTATGACCTTGACAAAGGCCAACAAATCATAAACCACAAGTCAAGTTCAACCCGTCATTATCCTGGATTACTCTAGACCCACCCGCACAAACCCTTGAAAAAGGCCAACAAGGTTATACGACTGTCCTAGATAATCGCAACTCAATGCAACAGACAAGTAACACCCAGCTACCGCACACTACGCCATGACAAAGGCCAACAAACGCAGCACGAATACTAGGTACAACCTGAAAGAAATGACGGAGGGCTACGGCTAGTTTTTGGCGAAAAACCTTTAATGTAATGAACTTGATCTCGTTGAAGGAATCCAAGTGGTTTTAAAAAAGTACAGTAGCGAAAACTTTTGCTAAAAAGGTCACTCCTGGTGAAGGGATCCCGGCTCTTTCCTCGTCGAATGAGGTGCGGGATATTCCAAACTGAATACCACGATGCAAAGCAAAAAGTGATCGACTATAGTGAACTTATTACGTTGACGCAAACTTCTGCCCAAGGGGTCACTCCCGATGGAGGGATCTCGACCCTTGCCTCGTCGAATGAGGTGCTGGATATTCATAACCGAATACCACTGTGCAAAGCAAAAGCGTACGTCTGTAATGTCAGTTTTTTTAAAAAAACTTGGTTCCAACAACTTCATATAAATAGGTTTGTTCTCCTTGCATTGATAAGAATCAACACAGTCCCATCAATTAATCACACCAGAAAAGAACGAAAATAAAATGTACGTATATGCCATCCGCATTCGCCACTGGGTCCCGTCATCACCCGTTAGGTTACTTAACTAACGACAGAGCGGGGACTGGGCTAGCGCGGGTGCAAAACATATACAACATCTACTAGTATATATGTATATATATATAACAATCGTCCCAGGCATGATAAATGCAACATCACAAAAAAGTGATAAGCATCACAGAACAATACAGATAATCTGGGAGCCCCGGTTTTCCTTTGAGCCACAACTGAAAACCCGACGTTCCCCTGGTCGTGTGGATAGCCTGAGTAATGAACTCCTAGACCCCTACGAGCGCGGCAAGTTACCCGCCAAAACCAGAAGCGAGGCAGCCCCCTTCAGCAAAGTGAATGGACCACCCAGCACTTCACGGAATCCGGTAACTTATGCACCCCTCCTTGGGTCAACCTGTACCCCTTATGAGTGCGGCGAATAGCCCGCCAATTCTAGAGTGAATCCCCCTCTGTCTCAACACCATGAGATGCGGGCCCGTTTAACTCTAGAACCCGGCTATCCGTGCACCCCACCTTGGGGTAATCCTAGTACAGAAAAGAAAATAATATACAAGGGTGACATCGACCTCAACCCGGTCGTCCACCAAAAAAAAATAATATACAAACAAGCAGGGACGACAGTCCACATGTCGGACGCTCGCCCCGCAATATCAAATGTACAAATAAATCCAAATTGCAATACCATTGCACGCAAGCTATCCACCACGAGAATCCGCAACATCACAGCACAACACAGAACATCAACGTGAATGTCACGTTCGCAAACCCGTCTAAAAGGACTATAGAGATTAGACAAGGTTTACCGATCAAATGACATTCACGGTCGCAGATGCTAAACTAAGTACTGAAAATTACACTGTTAAAATTTCGATCGATTAAAATTTCTGTCTAGCCTCAAGTGCAAACTAGTACTCAAGAGAATCTGGGCTAAAACTAAATATCAAAAAAATCATTTTTCCTTATTAGAGAGTGCCAGAAAAATTTTGGAGGCATTTGGCCACAAAAAAGCGGCAGAACCGCCGCCAAATGGCATGTTTTGCGGCGGTTCCGCGGCCAAAAAATTGATCCAAGCTTCCAAATTTCTTGTGGTGCTCTATAATTGCCTGCACGGATTTTTAAGCTATACAGAAAGATTTTTGGAGCACTTTAAGAAATCGACAGAAAATAGGCAAATTGGAAATTGATTTGGAAATTTTGATCGATGGAGATTTTAAGCTTGTGCAAACTAGCTAGTATGGTTTAATGGGTGGCTCTGATACCATGTTGGGTTATGGGAGTACCACGGCCATCGAACCGTGGCCTAATGCGGAACAAAATTTTTCTAAAACCCGGCGCTACCATTACCCGATTTGCAAGATCGAAACCATTAACCCTAAAACTAGCAGACCAATCATAAAGAGATAGGAATGGTTATACCAAATGAACCAAGTCCTTCAGGTCTTCAACCATTTCTAAGCTCCTAGGGATGAGGATCGACTTTGGTCGCCGGTCCTCCTTCATCACCGATGATCCACCCGAGGGAAACGGCACAAGCTCCAGGTTCGCCAAGCGGACCAACCGACTCTCCAAGATCGCTAGTGGTGGAGAGTGGGGGGTGGTGTAGAATAGTGTCACTAAAAATATTTCTCTCATCCATAAGCTCAAGTGAGCATCTAGTGAAGATGAAGAAGAGGTGATGAAAGAAAGAGTGGCATGAGCTCAAAAATTGCAAAGTAATTTTTTTTGTGTGAGCATGAGAGTGAGAGAGCACCAAAATTGAATCAACCAAAATGAGCAAGCATCCCCACCCCAAAGTGTCCGGCCCCCTCTCTCATGCCCACTCAAAAAAAACTTTTCATTTTTGCAATAAACAAATCAACCCATACCAATCACAACGTGCACAAAAGCCATGTTTTGACCTAAAGCCCATACCCATGCCATGTCACCTTTTCCACCTCATTATAAACAAAATGATTTTCAAAAGAAAATCAATAATGAGGTGGCATCTTCTAGAGGCCATTCCGTATAAATACGGAATACTTCCCAGTACATGTATCGAAATACACATGCGCGTATTCGTACGAAAATAAGAATAGCCAAAGAGAGAAAATAAATAGTGAGCAATAATACTAGAATACATATATATAAATACATATGTAAATTATTAAATCAAAACATGATTTAACAATCTGTCTTAATCCTAAGCCGTTAGTATTATCAACCGTCCGATTAAAGTCTGTGCAGTCCGTATTGGATATACTGCCCTCAAAGTCAATTATTGGATCGCAGGCACGTGATTGCAATGATTGAGGGAGGACCTATACCGGTAGGACAGTCTTACTCAAGATGATAGTATGCTATCTGGTTTATCTTTATCATCGTGTACATGCTTTAGGTGACATTACAGGTCACCATTGCACGTTGATAGAGCCCTTAGGATTCTTGGTTGACGGCCAGCAGTATGATGGCGATCATATACGTGGGAGCTGGGGTCTATAAGCGCATCCTTAAAAGGTCCCTAGTCGAGGGAGTTTCGAGATAGGGCAACGATACTCCATTAGTAGACTAGTGTATACGGGTCGAGACCCCGACGAGGGGCAGTGGCTGGTCTCACAAGTCATTGGTGTCAGGTTGTTCACCTAAGACGTATATAGGTGCTCATTGGGTTATGAGTACACCGGACAGGACTCGCCGGGAGCATGCTAGTTGGTTTTGTACCTAGCGTCAGATAGCAGTTCCCTGGAGACATGTGTACAGGTTAGTTCATCGACCTGAGATTGTCATTTGTCTCGTATGAGTTCCCACTGTGCTTTGATTACTACCCTACCACGGCTCAAAGGAGTCGTGCAAACAGGTTTTAGTTGGGTACAGTCCCGAGCCACATGGAGGCAGTGAGCGGATCGGCAGGGGTTTCGTCTCTCCCGGTATTGGGGGTGAGAACGCGCTGTGTCTAGGAGAGCCATTACACGAAGTCGTTGGCCAAGGCACGAGATTTACTGGTAGGTATCTCAGGGTGTTCTGGGCTACACTCCGACACGACTTGTACAACTTTTGGGGGTATGACTTTTACCAACCCCCAAGGCCTGACATGCGATGCTCATAGACAAACGGACCAGACTGTATGGATATTGTCACTGATAGGCTCAGTAGGGTGTCAGGATGAGTTCGCTCATCGATCTCCCTTTTGGTCAATACCTGGTAGCCCGTTACGTACAGCTAGTACCACTGACGTGCTAGTGGTTAAATCCACAGCCAAAGTATTGACGAGTCTTTAGAGTCCCCCACAGACAGTTTCTCAAGTTTCGGGTGAAACGTTGTAGAGGACGTATGGTATTATGGCAGGGTTTGATCATATACGTGCAGTAATGCGCGGATCATGATCGGACGAATCATATTAGTGGGCTTTGGTTTATGCCGGATCCTAATATTAGATTTGTTGGATTACTTTTGTCTCATCGCATTCGCATTCAGTCGGTATGCGGATGCAGGTATGTATATACAGGTGAGGGGTATCCTTGTGATCCGTCACGAGTTTACTTTAGATATTGCCGTATCTTTTTGTTGTATACATTTGGATTAATGTTTACAATTGGAAATAATGAGCTCAAAGTCATGATGGTGCATTAAATGTGGCATGTGCAAAGGTAGTGACTCATGGTATTATTCTTTATGGCCGGCATTATACCCCAGGGTCAGGGAGAAAGATGGTTGATTATTGTGTGAGATTGTGATGGGAGGAGAGAGAGAGCAGCCACACTATATTGAGGTTAGCTCTTGGATTATTTTTACTAGTACTCACAATATTATCTCACACAAGAATAACAAAAAGTCTTCATCATCTTCTTCTCTTGGAGCTCACCATTTCCTCCAATGGCATCATCTTCAACCTCCATCCATGCAATCTCATGTGTTGAGAATCAATGGATGCTTGAGACAAAGTTATCACACACATTCTCTACATCACCTTGGACACATCGGCTAGCAAACTTCGTGTCCGAGTTGCCTCGGTCCAGAGGCGGGAGCCCGTAAAAAGACTTCTTGATGTGGTGCCCTTCCGACGAGGAGACCGGAGATCGGAGATGCCGCAAGGAGCAGGGGATGGTGGCCAAAGACCGGAGGAGACCGGAGATCGGAGATGCCGCAAGGAGCAGGGGATGGTGGCCAAAGACCGAAGGACACAGATCGATCGGTATAGCCTTTCTAACCCTTCTCTATGTTTGCTAGTTATAGGTTAATGGTTCGATCCGGGTGAAAGTATACGATAGCGCCAGTTTCAAGTTTAAGAAAAGTTTTCGTTTCGGCATTTTGGCCTCTGATTGACGGCCGAGGCGCTACCGTTGACTTACATGGTATCAGAGCCACGCCATTAACTATTACTAGCTTGTTCTAACGTGTTTAAAACATCGATCGGCCGAATTTTCCAAAACCGCAATTCCAATTTAGCAGTTTCTGTCGAAATTTTTTTGTCGTCGAAAAATTATTTTGAGTGTTTCAAAAAATCAGGCAGGCTTTTTTAAGACATCTGTGAAAATTTGGTAGCATGATGCTACAGTACCGCCGTGAAACCGCGGCCATACCCATGTTTTTCTACAGTGGTCTTAAACTTGGAATTGGGGTTTCTGGAATATTTTGTTTGGGCCCAGCTTTGTTACAGTACTGGATTTGTGCTTAGGGCCCACTTCGGGAAATTTTGTCGATCGAAAATTTTAAATATGTTAGTTCGCAGTACTTACATTATATCTATGACCGTGAATGTTATTCGAGCGATAAATCTTGTCTAATTGCTATAGCCCTTTTAGACGGATTTGCGAACGTGACATTCACGTTGATGTTCTGTGTTGTGCTGTGATGTTGCGGATTTATCGTGGTGGATAGCTTGGTTGAATGTTAGTACAGTTTGGTATTATTAGTACATTTGATATTGCGGGACGAGCGTCCGACATGTGGACTGCCGTCACTGCCTATTTGTATATTATTCTTTTGGGGCACGACCGGGTTGAGGTCGATGTACCCATTGTATATTTTTTATTTTTTTTCTGTACTAGGATTACCCCGCGGTGGGGTGCACGGATAGCCGGGTTCTAGAGGGAAACGGGCCCGCATCTCATGGCTTTGAGACGGAGGGGGCTTCACTCTAGAATTGGTAGGCTATTCGCCGCACTCGTAGGGGGTATAGGTTGATCCAAGGAGGGGTGCTCAAGTTACTCGATTCCGTGAAGTGCTGGATGGTCCATTCACTTTGTTGAAGGGGGCTTCCTCGCTTTAGGTTTTGGCGGGTAACTTTCCGCGCCCGTAGGGGTTTATGATTTCATTGCACAGGCTATCCACACGACCAGGGGAACGTCGGGTTTCACTTGCGGCTCAAAGGCACACCGGGGATCCCAGATTATCTGTATTGTTCTGTGATGCTTATTACTCTCTGTGAAGTTGCATTTTATCACACCATGAGCGAATATTATATTGATATATATACTAGTAGATGTTGTATATGTTTTACATCCGCGCTAGTCCAGTCCCCGCTTTGTCGTTAGTTAAGTAACCTAACGGGTGATGACGAGACCCAGTAGCGAATAAGGATGGCATATACACACATCATATTTTCGTTCTTTTGTGGTGTGATCAATTGATGGGACTGCATTGATTCGGATCAATGCAAGCTAAACAAAAATATTCTGATGTTGTTGGAAATTTTTTCAAAAAGCTGTTATTGCAAGGACGTTTTCTTTTGTTTTGCACAGTGGTATTCGGTTATAAATATCCAGCACCTCAGTCGACGAGGCAAAGGCCGAGATCCCTTCACCGGGAGTGACCCTTTGGACGGAAGTTTGCGTCAGGGTAATAACTTCACTATAGATGATTAGTTTTTGCTTTGCATCGCGGTATTCAGTTGGAATATCTTGCACCACATTCTACGGGGAAAGAGCCAAGATCCCTTCACCGGAAGTGACCTCTTTAGCAAAGGTTTTCGCCACTATATTTTTATAAAAAGCTATCCGGATCCTTCAACGATATCAAGTTTATTACGTTAAAGGTTTTTCGCCAAAAACCATTCGTAGCCCTCCGTTATTTCAGACGGGTAGCACTTAGTATTCATGCTATGTTTGTTGACCTTCGTCAAGGCATAGTGTATGGTAGCTTCTTGTTACCTTTCTGTTGCATAGATAGATGCGTTAGTTTGGGACAGTCGTACAGCCTTGTTGACCTTCGTCAAGGGCTTGTACGGGTGGGTTCAAATTACCCTGGACAATGACGGGTAGAACTTGGCATGTGACTTATGATTTGTTGACCTTCGTCAAGGTCACAAGAGCTTGGGGTAAAAATCACATCGGGAGTTTCTAAAGAAACTGAAACTTGCCAGGCATGTGCATACCTTCTGGAGTGTGATAATGTGAGTGTATTCCATCACGTTATCATACGATGATAGTTGGATCCCGATTCCTACTGATGAGTTGGTTTACTCCTCGGGTGATCCCGACTAATTCTTCTTTTAGGTTTGGAGGAGAATTTGAGGTTACAGTGGGAGGTTTCCTTATTAGATAAATTGATAACCATTCTGATCTAGGTTAGAGTGCACGTAGAGTGTTTCTTTTCTCTCTCTCTTTGGTAGCGACCATGGCCCGACCCTAGACTATGACTCAGTGACCAAGTTACCCGAACCTTCGTAAAACACTGTCTTTTGGATTGTCTGAGTCGCATACCTCATTGCCACTCCTGCTTTTACCCTTTTTCTCCAGAACATTTCGTATAACTACGAACGTCCACTTCCATTGGATAAAACCATCGTATGGTTATGTACGAACTCGAAGGAACTTGTTCCAGATTCGAGGATGGTTTCCGGTTCTGGAGAAAATGAATAGGACTATTCAGTTGTCTTTTCCTTTTACCTTCTCTCAGGATGCGAGTGCTCCTTAGATTAGGACGGTACACCTATTATGCTAATTGGATAGTCTTCTTCCAAACCATAGGCAGGTGCCGAACGGTGGAGAATGAAGAAAACCAATTAGCCTAATGATGGTGTACAGAAGGTAATAAGTTAAGACAAATAAAGGGATTAGAAAGAGGGTGAAGTAAATTGCGACTGCTATTCACGACCAAACCAAGTATTTCATCGCCACTCCTACTTCACCTTTGTATTTCACCAGGACACTCCGTATCACTACGAAGATCCATAGTTATTTGGATACTCCATCAAATGGTTATATAAGAACTCGAAGGAACTTGTTCCAGTTCGGGGATGGATTCTGGTTCAGGAGAAATAGGAATAAGGTTTTATTCAGTTGTTTTTTATCTTCACCTTATCTCAGGTTGCGAGTGTTGGAGATAGTGCCCGCAGAGTCAATTATTGGATCACAGGCACGTGATTGCAATGATTGAGGGAGGACCTATTCCGGTAGGACAGTCTTACTCAAGATGATAGTATGCTATCTGGTTTACCTTTATCATCGTGTACGGCTTTAGGTGACCTTACAGGTCACTATCGCACATTGATAGAGCCCCTAGGATTCTTGCTTGACTGCCAGCAGTATGAGGGCGATCATATACGTGGGAGCTGGTAGTCTATAAGCACGTCCTTAAAAGGTCCCTAGTCGTGGGAGTTTCGAGACAGGGCATCGATACTCCAGAGTAGACTAGTGTATACAGTCGAGACCCTGACGAGGGGCGGTGGCCGGTCTCATAAGCCACTGGTGTCAGTTCGTTCACCTAAGATGTATACAGGTACTCATTGGGTTATGAGTACACCGGACAGGACTCGCTGGGAACATGCTAGTTGGTCTTATACCTGACGTCAGATAGCAGTTCCCTGGTGACATGTGTACAGGTTAGTTCATCGACCTGAGGATCGTCATTTGTCTCGTGTGAGTTCCCACTGTACTTTGATTACTACCCTACCACGCTCAAAGGAGACGTGCAAACAGGTTTTAGTTGGGTACAGTCCCGAACCACATGGAGGCAGTGAGCGGATCTGCAGGGGTTCGTCTCTCCCGGTATTGGGGGTGAGGTCGCGCTGTGTCTGGGAGAGCCATTACACGAAGTCCTTGGCCAAGGCAGGAGATTTACTGGTAGGTATTCCAGTAGTATCTCAGGGTGTTCTCGGCTACACTCCGACACGACTTGTACCGCTTTGGGGGGTCTGACTTTTACCAACCCCCTAGGCCCGCCATGCGATGCTCATAGAATAACGGACCGGACTGTACGGATATTGTCACTGACAGGCTCAGTAGGGTGTCAGGCTGAGTTCGCTCACAGACGTCCCTTTTGGTCAATACCTGGTAGCCCGTTACGTATAGGCTAATACCTCTGACGTGCTAGTGGTTAAATCCACAACCAAGGTGTTGACGAGTCTTTAGAGTCCCCCACAGACAGTTGCTCAAGTTTCGGGAGAAACGCTGTAGAGGCCGTATGGAGATATGGCAAGGTTCGATCTGATACGTGCGGTATTGCAAGGATCAGGATCGGACGGTTAATACTAGCGGGCTTTGGTTTAAGCCGGATCCTAGTATTGTACAGTGTAGACTTTATCTCATTGCATTTGTATTCGGTCGGAATACAAATGCGGGTATATATATACAGTAGCGGGGTTTCCCTGTAATTTATTACGGGATCAGTTTTTTGGAGTTGCCAGTTTGTTTTCCGTTTCAGCCATATTTCTTTGTATCTTTCATTGGCTGAAGATTGGTGGAGGAGGGCTTATTTTCATTTGTACAAATAATCATTTTGGAGGGTGGTCTTTGCATATTATTGCTTCATGATGGTTGCACCCTCATTTGACTTCATTTGACTTCTTCTTCTCTTCATCATGGCTTGACTTTTGGAGCCATCATGGTTGTTGATAATAAGGTTGTTGGAGTGTTGGTTTTGGAGTAATCATGGTTGTTGATAATAAGGTTGTTGGAGTATTGGTTTTGGAGTAATCATGGTTGTTGATGATTTGGTTGTTGGAGTGAGGTTCTTTGATTCTGATCATTGCTTATTATCATGACTTTTTCTCTCTCTTGGATTATGCTTGTGGCTACCTCATTCATACTCTCTCACTCTCACACACTCCATTCACTCTCCCCACTTACATGGCCGGCCAAGCCAAGATAGGGGCTGCCCAAAATTTGAGAGAGGGATTTTTGTTCATTTCTTGCTACAAAAATTCCCTAGTTCATTGCAAAAGATTCATGGTTCATTTCCTCCACCAAAGGCAACTTCCTCAAACCCCAAATGAGACATAGAGCACTACACGTAATCTACAGCAAATCTTGGGCACGTCGACTCACCAGCTTCGTGCCCGAGTTGCCTCGGTCCAGAGGTGGAAGCCCGTAAAAGAAGCCGGCGACGTGGTGCCCTTCCGACGAGGAGTTGAAGACCGGAGATTCCGCAGAGAGATCGGGACGACGACGAGAAGACCGAAGGACACGGATCGCTCAGTATATCTCTCTCTACCCCCTTCTCTAGATAGCTAGGACTAGATTAATGGCACGATCCGGGATTTTAGTGCGCGGTGGTGCCGGTTTAAAAAGTTAAAGTAAATCATCGCTTCCGCATTCCGGCATCGGATTGACGGCCGGGGCGCCGCCGTGCACTTACTGTGGTATCAGAGCCCTCGCCATTAACCTAGTTTAGCTTTGTCTAATGTGTTTACATTTCCGATCGAACAAAATTCCAAAAACCGCGTTTTCATGTGCATCAGTTTCTGTCGAATTTTTTTTGGCTCCAAAATTTTTTCAGGTAGTTGCAGAATGATGTGCAGGGAATTCTAAGACTACTGTGAAATTTTGATCTCGTGAACACACTATACGACCGCGGAACTGCGGCCAAACCCATGCTTGGGCCGCGGTTCCGCCGCTAGATTTACTGTTCAGTGCATCAAAATTCTACAGAGAGTCTCTGTGTTGAAAATAGGGGTTTTGGAACATTCTTTTTGGGCCCAGATTTTCTGTGGGTGCTACAGTAGTGCTTGGGGCCCACTTGGGTAATTTTGATCGATCGAATATTTTAAACACATTAGTTCACAGTATTTACATTATATCTGCGACCGTGAATGTCACTTGATCGGTAAATCCTGTCTAACTGCTATAGCCCGGTTAGATGGATTTGCGAACGTGACATTCACGTTGATGTTCTGTGATTGTGCTGTGATGTTGCGGATTGGTCGTGGGGGATAGCCTGGATGAAATGCTAGTATAGTTTTGTTGTATTATGTACATTTGATATTGTGGGGCGAGCGTCCGACATGTGGACTGCCGTCACTGCCCGTTTGTATATTATTCCTTTGGGGCACGACCGGGTTGAGGTCGATGTACCCGTTGTATGTATATTTTACTTTCTGTACTAGGTTTACCCCAAGGTGGGGTGCACGGATAGCCGGGTTCTAGAAGGCAACATGCCCGCATCTCATGGCATTGAGACGGAGGGGGCTTCACTCTAGAATTGGCGGGCTATTCGCCGCACTCGTAGGGGGTACAGGTTGACCCAGGAGGGGTGCCCAAGTTACCGGATTCCGTGAAGTGCTGGGTGGTCCATTCACGTTGCTGAATGGGGCTTCCTCGCTTCAGGTTTTGGCGGGTAACGTGCCGTGCCCGTAGGGGTCTAGGATTTCATTGCACAGGCTATCCACACGACCAGGGGAACGTCGGGTTTCAGTAGCGGCTCTGTGAAACCCGGGGATCCCAGATATCTCTATTGTTCTGTGATGCTTATTACATTTATGTGATGTTGCATTTTATCACGCCTTGAGCAAAATATTATATATTGATATATATACTAGTAGATGTTGTATATGTTTTGCATCCGTGCTAGTCCAGTCCCCGCTCTGTCGTTAGTTAAGTAACCTAACGGGTAATGACGGGACCTAGTGGCGAATGCGGATGGCATATACGTACATCATTATTTTCGTTCTTTATTGGTGTGATCAATTGATGGGACTGCGTTGATTCGGATCAATGCAAGCTAAACAAACCTATTCTGATGTTGTTGGAACACTTTTCAAAAAGCTGTTATTGCAAGGACGTTCTCTTTTGTTTTGCATCGTGGTATTCAGTTGGAATATCCTGCTCCTCAGTCGATGAGGCAAGGGCCGAGATCCCTTCACCGGGAGTGACCCCTTGGACAGAAGTTTGCGTCAGGGCAATAACTTCACTATAGCCGATTACTTTTGCTTTGCATCGTGGTATTCAATTGGAATATCCTGCACCTCATTCTATGGGGAAAGAGCCGAGATCCCTTCACCGGGAGTGACCTCTTTAGCAAAGGTTTTCGTCACTATATTTTTAAAAGCTATTCAGTTCCTTCAACGATATCAAGTTCATTACGTTAAAGGTTTTCGCCAGAAACCATTCGTAGCCCTCGGTCGTTTCATATGGGTGGTCAATAGTATTCAAGCTGTGTATGTTGGCCAAAGTCAAGGCACAGTGATTGGTAGCTATTGGGTATTCATATGCAGCATAGATAGATGCGTTGGTTTGGGGCAGTCGTACTACTATTTTGGCCAAAGTCAAGGGTATGTATGGGTGGGATCAAATTAACCTGGAGAATGACGGGTAGAACTTGACATGTGACTTATGATATGTTGGCCAAAGTCAAGGTCATAAGAACATGGGGAAAAATCACATCGGGAGTTTCTAAAGAAACTGAAACTTGCCAGATATGCGCATACCTTCTGGAGTGTGATGACGTGAGCGGATTCCGTCACGTTATCATGTGATGATAGTTGGATCCCGATTCCCACTGATGAGTTGGTTTACTCCTCGGGTGATCCCGACTAATTCTTCTTTCAGGTTTGGAGGAGAATTTGATGGTACAGTGGGAGGTTTCCAGATTAGATAAATTGGTAACCATTCTGATCTAGGTTAGAGTGCACGCTGGGTGTTTCTTTTCTCTCTCTCTTGGGCAGCGACCATTGACCCGACCCTAAGACTATGACTCAGTGACCAAAATTAACCGAACCTTCTTAAACACTGCCTTTTGGATTGTCAGAGTTGCAAACCTCATTGCCACTCCTACTTTTTCCATTTTCTCCAGGACACCCCGTATTACTACAAACGTCCACTTCCATTGGACAAAACCATCGTATGGTTATATACGAACTCGAAGGGATTTATTCGAGGATGGTTTCCGGTTCTGGAGAAAACGAATAGGACTATTCAGTTGTCTTTTCCTTTTACCTTCTCTCAGGTTGTGAGTACTCCTTGGTTTAGGAGATAGTACACCTATTACGCAAATTGGATAGTCTTCTTCCAAACCATAGGCGGGTGCCGAACGATGGGGAATGAAGAAAACCAATTACCATAACGATGGTGTACAGAAGGTATTAAGTAAAGACATATCAAGGGATTAGTGAGAGGGCAAAGTAAATTGCGACTGCTATTCACGATCAGACCAAGTATTTCTTCGCCAATCCTAAATCACCTTTGTATTTCTCCAGGACACTCCGTATCACTACGAAGATCCACAATTTATTGGATACTCCATCGTATGGTTATATACGAACTCGAAAGGAACTTGTTCCAGTTCGGGGATGGATTCTGGTTCAGGAGAAATAGGAATAAGGTTTATTCGGTTGTCTTTTATCTTCACCTTCTCTCGCATTGCGAGTGCTCCTAGGATTAGGACAGTACACCCATTATGCTTATTGGATAGTCTTCTTCCAAACCATAGGCTGGTGCCGAACGGTAGGGAAGGAAGAAAACCATTTGGCCTAAAGGGGTGTACAGAAGGTAATGACTAAAGACATATAAAGGGATTTGGAAAGATGGCAAAGAATTATACGGTTACAGTTGTGAATCTGGATAATGGAAGAGGCATTACTAGGAATACCCAGATACCCCATCGAAACATTTCAATGTTTCAGTTTCACTGTGTACTGTTAATGGAAAACTGATTTCCCGATTAGATACTTACTCTAGGGTATGTATTTACCAGGTATAATTCTCACATCTGTATGGTTTTACAGATGATGAGTGGGAGTAAGTTATTGGGAATTCGGTGATTATCCTCATTATATCGGGATTCGTTGTAATCAGTGATATTTGAGGAAGTCACCTGGGTTGGTTGCCGGATGGCAAATATTTGGTTTTGAATATCCGCTGTTATGCACCAATTTCAAATTGACATATATGTACGTCTATTTTAATAGAGTGAGATATACCTTTTTGAAATTATGTCGGTGACATGTACCTATATCAGTGGATGGTTAGGTAAGGAGCATTAAACAGCGGTGTAATTCTTCTTAACCATAAGTACAGTTTTCAACCTGCGACATACAGGGAGTGAGTTATCAGACTCAAGGGACTTATACAGAGTATTGTATGTTGTCCAGCGTCCATGAGGACAAAGGGGTCGGTCCTCGTACTATATTCGGTTTACTTATGACTTCTCTAGTTTTTAGACAGGTGTTTCGTGGAAACACAGGGTCCGAATTTTGAGAAGTTATAGGTATATGAATAAAGTAGAGAACCAGGTATTGCAAGTATCGGGATTCTTCAAGGTGATCGAAGATGTAGATACTTGTGTATGATATTCAGTTGATAGTAATGATTAAGAGAACTTGCTTCTCTTTCAGGTTACTCATAATTGGAAGCATTCCTAAGTTGAGTAACGCTGATCGGCCTCTCTCCATTTAGTTGACATGCACTGGAAACAGCTGCATGATTTGAATCTGGATCAATTAAATCAGTGCCTCTGGTTCTATATTGGATATAGAACAGTTCATATCTTAACGATGTTAAGGTACGGGGAGTTGTCTGGCTTATGCTTAAAACCAGACTCTGGATAACTCAAGGCACGTTTCTGTAATGGCTGTTTGTGGGTTGACCCAGGCTTTGACGAGGGTTGACTTTCTACCATCTGGAAGATCAATAGTGATATTGTTCTAGACTCGCCACAGTTTTAATAAAAATGGATTTTTTCAGAAAACAGTAGTGGGAGTATGGTAGAACTGGAAGTGATTCCAGAACCACAAACGATTTCTGAAGATTTGATAGGAACCTAAAGATTCAATCTGGTTTGACATTCCATTGGCCACTCTGCGGATACGGTGGGTAACCTCAGGCACCCGAGAGGTACTCCGGTAGCCTCAAGGACGGTGAGACCTGGCAGAAGGATGAGTGTAGCGTCGTTCTAAACTAGCTTTAGAAGTGTACGTGTATATGACTCTGCCAGAGGGTTGTCGTAGTCAGTGGGAGCAGCGGAAGCTTTGGTGGACAAGTGGCTTATGTCTATTTATAGACTAAAGCAGATGTAGCGGAGATAGATCATCTATTTCTGACGTGACAGTCATAGGTTTGACTTCATCAGAATAGGGGATGGATCTGTTGAGAAGGTAGTAGGGTGTGATGTCCTGGTATTTGGATGACATACACAGAGTAGGAAGTGATATTCCTATACTACGATCGGTTATACTTTGGTCGTCACACAGTGGTTTCTCCACATGGGACTTGGACATTATATCGGACATTCTGGTTACTGGATCTATGGTATTAGATCTAGATTTGGGTGGTTTCCCAATTAAGGGTACTTAGACAGCATTCTAAGAGTATTTAGAATGGACGACTCCTGGCACGGTAGTGTACCTGCAGGTGATGGAGTCACCCTCTCTAAAGGTGTCTTACAGACAAAAGGGGAGAGGGATGTGCATGATTGGCAGATCACTTGCTTAGGCAATTGAGTCAATCATGAGATGTAAAGTACCACACCAGATGTTGTTTTTGCACTGGATGCAATAAGTTGATATTGATCCAATCCTGGCGAAACAGTCGGAGGCAGTTTTAGAACATAAGTGGATGTTCTAGGGATATGATAACGACAGCCTTATTCGGGAGACAATTATCATTCCAGGCCTCCAAGGTGACCTGGATGACAAGGAGGTTGTCAGAGTTATAGTTTTCCTTCTGACGAGGGGCTGTATTTTGGACAGGTGGTCCAAGGCAATACTGAGAAAGGCATGGCGCAGGATGCTGATTAAGTTCAGTTGACGATACAGTCTAAGAAGTTTGGATTTGGAGTTCATTTATGAGCTAGGTCCCATCAGACATCCAGACACATTCTAAGACAGGTATTGCTCATTTCGGGAGATGGGTTTCTCCGCGAACTTGAGATATAGAGTGACATAGAAAGAAACATCAAAGCGCATCCACTCACTGAGGCTATTCCTCGAACGCAATAGTTTCGCAAACGTGCTTTGTGAGACTGACAAGTAGAGGAGTTGGGTGTTCGGTATCACACGGGCTCTGAGTATGCGACATCGCAATAATTAGCCTTAAGTGCATGTGGGAGATTGTTGGAGATAGTGCCCTCAGAGTCAATTATTGGATCACAGGCACGTGATTGCAATGATAGAGGGAGGGCCTATTCCGGTAGGACAGTCTTACTCAAGATGATAGTATGCTATCTGGTTTACCTTTATCATCGTGTACTGCTTTAGGTAACCTTACAGGTCACTATTGCACGTTAATAGAGCCCGTAGGATTCTTGCTTGGCTGCCAGCAGTATGAGGGCGATCATATACGTGGGAGCTGGTAGTCTATAAGCACATCCTTAAAAGGTCCGTAGTCGTGGGAGTTTCGTGACAGGGCATCGATACTCTAGAGTAGACTAGTGTATATAGTCGAGACCCCGACGAAAGGTGGTGGCCGGTCTCACAAGCCACTGGTGTCAGTTGGTTCACCTAAGATGTATACAGGTGCTCATTGGGTTATGAGTACACCGGACAGGACTCGTCGGGAACATGCTAGTTAGTCTTATACCTGACGTCAGATAGCAGTTCCCTGGTGACATGTGTACAGGTTAGTTCATCGACCTGATGATCGTCATTTGTCTCGTGTGAGTTCCCACTGTACTTTGATTACTACCCTACCATGCTCAAAGGAGACGTGCAAACAGGTTTAGTTGGGTACAGTCCCGAGCTACATGGAGGCAGTGAGCGGATCTGCAGGGGTTCGTCTCTCTCGGTATTGGGGGTGAGGTCGCGCTATGTCTAGGAGAGCCATTACACGAAGTCCTTGGCCAAGGCAGGAGATTTACTGGTAGGTATTCCAGTAGTATCTCAGGGTGTTCTGGGCTACACTCCGACATGACTTGTACCGCTTTTGGGGGTCTGACTTTTAGCAATCCCCTAGGCCCGCCATGCGATGCTCATAGACGAACGGACCGGACTGTACGGATATTGTCATGGACAGGCTCAGTAGGGTGTCAGGCTGAGTTCGCTCACAGACGTCCCTTTTGGTCAATACCTGGTAGCCCGTTACGTATAGGCTAATACCTCTGACGTGCTAGTGGTTAAATCCATAACCAAGGTGTTGACGAGTCTTTAGAGTCCCCCACAGACAGTTGCTCAAGTTTCGGGCGAAACGCTGTAGAGGCCGTATGGAGATATGGCAGGGTTCGATCAGATACGTGCGGTATTGCATGGATCAGGATCGGACGGTTAATACTAGCGGGCTTTGGTTTAAGCCGGATCCTAGTATTGTACAGTGTAGACTTTGTCTCATTGCATTTGTATTCAGTCGGAATACAAATGCGGGTATGTATATACAGTAGCGGGGTTTTCTTGTAATTTATTACGGGATCAGTTTTTTGGTGTTGCCAGTTTGTTTTCCGTTTCATCCATATTTCTTTGTATCTTTCATTGGCTGAAGATTGGTGGAGGAGGGCTAATTTGCATTTGTGCAAATAAGCATTTTGGAGGGTGTTCTTTGCATATTATTGCTTCATGATGGTTGCACCCTCATTTGACTTCTTCTTCTTTTCATCATGGCTTGACTTTTGGAGCCATCATGGTTGTTGATAATAAGGTTGTTGGAGTGTTGGTTTTGGAGTAATCATGGTTGTTGATAATAAGGATGTTGGAGTGTTGGTTTTGGAGTAATCATGGTTGTTGATGATTTGGTTGTTGGAGTGAGGTTCTTTGATTGTGATCATTGCTTATTATCATGACTTTTTCTCTCTCTTGGATTATGCTTGTGGCTACCTCATTCATACTCTCTCACTCTCACACACTCCATTCACTCTCCCCACTTACATGGTCGGCCAAGCCAAGATAGGGGTTGCCCAAAATTTGAGAGAGGGATTTTTTTTCATTTCTTGCTACAAAAATTCCCTAGTTAATTGCAAAAGATTCATGGTTCATTTCCTCCGCCAAAGGCAACTTCCTCAAACCCCAAATGAGACATAGAGCACTACACGCAATCTACAGCAAATCTTGGGCACGTCGACTCGCCAGCTTCTTGCCCGAGTTCCCTCGGTCCAGAGGTGGGAGCCCGTAAAAGAAGCCGGCGACGTGGTGCCCTTCCGACGAGGAGTTGAAGACCAGAGATTCCGCGAGGAGATCGGGACGACGACGAGAAGACCGAAGGACACGGATCGCGCGGTATATCTCTCTCTACCCCCTTCTCTAGATAGCTAAGACTAGATTAATGGCACAATCCGGGATTTTAGTGCACGGTGGTGCCGGTTTAAAAAGTTAAAGTAAATCATCGCTTCCATATTCCGGCGTCGGATTGATGGCCGGGGCGCCGCCGTGCACTTACAGCGAGTGCTCCTAGGATTAGGACAGTACACCTATTACGCTTATTGGATAGTCTTCTTTCAAACAATAGGCTGGTGTCGAACGGTAGGGAAGGAAGAAAACCATTTAGCCTAAGAGGGTGTACAGAAGGTAATGACTAAAGACATATAAAGGGATTTGGAGAGATGGAAAAGAAATATACGGTTACAGTTATGAATCTGATAATGGAAGAGGCATTAAAATGAATACACGGATACACCTTCGAAACATTTACATGTTTCAGTTTCACTGTGTATTGTTAAGAGAAAACTGATTTCCCAATTAGCCCTTGCTCCAGGGTATGTATTTACCAAGTTTGATTCTCACATCTGTATGGTTTTACAGATGATGAGTGGGAGTAAGTTATTGGGAATTGGGTGATCATCCTCATTATATCGGGATTCGTTGTAATTGGTGATATTTGAGGAAATCACCTGGGTTGTTTGCCGGACGGCAAATATTTGGTTTTGAGTATCCATTGTTATGCACCAATTTCAAATTGATATATTTGTACGTTTATTTTTATAAAGTGAGATATAACTTTTTGAAATTATGTCCATGACATTTACCTATATCAGTTGATGGTTAGGTAAGGAGCATTCAACAGCGGTGTAATTCTTCATAACCATAGTACAGTTTTCAACCTACGACGCACAGGGTTTGAGTTATTCAACTCAGGGGACTCATACAAAGTATTGTATATTGTTCAGTGTCCATTAGGACAGAGGGGTTGGTACTCGTACTATATTCTGTTTACTTATGACTTCTCTAGTTCTTAGACATGTGTTTCATAGAAATACAAGATCCAAGTTTTGAGAAGTTATAGGTATATGAATAAAGTAGAGAACCAGGTATTGCAAGTATCGGGATTCTTCAAGGTGATCGAAGATGTAGATACTTGTGTATGGTATTCAGTTGTAGTAATGATTATGAGAACTTGCTTCTCTTTCAGGTTACTCATATCTGGATGTATTCCTAAGTTGAGTAATGTTGATCGGCCTCTCTCCATTTAGTTGACATGCACTGGAGACAGCTGCATGATTTGAATCTGGTTCCAATTAAATCAGTGTCTCTGTTTCTATATTAGATATAGAATAGTTCATATATTAACAATGTTAATGTACGGGGGGTTGTCCGGCTTTTGCTTAAAACCATACTCTGGATAACTCAAGGCGCGTTTCTGTAATGGCAGTTTGTGGGTTAGCCCGGGCTGTGACGAGGGTTGACTTTCTACCATCTGGAAGATCAATAGTGATATTGTTCTTGACTCGCCACAGTTTTGATAAAAATGGATTTTTTCAGAAAACAGTAGTGGGAGTATGATAGAACTGGAAGTGATTCTGGAACCACAAACGATTACTGGAAATTTGATAAGAACCTAAAGATTCAGTCAGGTTTGACATTCCATTAGCCACTCCGCAGATATGGTGGGTAACCTCAAGCACTCAAGAGGTACTTCGGTATGCTCAAGGACGGTGACAGGGAGGTTCTTGTTTACCCAGACTTGACACTACTGTTGTTCCAGACTATGAGACCTGGCAGGAGGATGAATATAGCGTCGTTCTAAACTAGATTTAGAAGTGCACGTGTATATGACTCTGCCAGAGGGTTGTCGTAGTCAGTGGGAGCAACGGAAGCATAGTGGAAAAGTAGCTTATGTCTATTTATGGACTAAAGCAGATATAGCGGAGATATATCATCTATTTCTGATGTGACAGTCATAGGTTTGATTTCATCAGAATAGGGGATGGATCTGTTAACAAGGTAGTAGGGTGTGATGTCCTGGTATTTGGATGACATACACAGAGTAGGAAGTGAAATTCCTATACTACTATCGGTTATACTTTGGTTGTCACACAGTGGTTTCTCCACATAGGATATGAATATTATATCAGACATTCTGGTTACTAGATCTATGGTTTTAGATCTAGATTTGGGTAGTTTCCCAATATGGGTACTTAGACAGCATTCTAAAGGTGTTTTAGAATGGACGACTCCTGGCACGGTAGTATACCTGCAGGTGATGGAGTCACCCTCTTTAAAGATGTCTTACAGACTAAAGGGGAGAGAAATGTGCATGATTGACATATCACTTGCTTAGGCAATTGTGTCAATCATGAGATGTCAAGTACCACACCAGATGTTGTTTTTGCACTAGATGTAATAAGTTGATATTAATCCTATCCTGGAGAAACATTCAGAAGCAGTTTTAGTACATAAGTGGATGTTCTAGGGATATAATAACGACATCCTCCTTCGAGAGAGGGTTATCATTCCAGGCTTCCAAGGTGACCTGGATGACAGAGTGATTGTCAGAGTTATAGTTTTTCCTCTGACGAGGGGTAGTAGTTTGGACAGGAGGTCCAAGCGGATACTGAGGGAGGCATAGCGCAGGATACTGATTAAGTTCCATTGACGATACAGTCTAAGAAGTTTGGATTTGGAGTTCATTTATGAACTAGGTCCCATCAGATATCCAAACATATTCTAAGACATGTATTGCTCATTTCGGGAGATGGCTTTCTCCGCGAACTTGAGAAAAAGAGAGACATAGAAAGAAACATTAGGGCGGATCCACTCACTGAGGCTATTCCTCGAATGCAATAGTTTCGCAAACGGGCTTTGTGAAACTGATTAGTAGAGGAGTTGGGTGTTCGGTATCACACGGGCTGTGAGTATGCGACATCTCAATAATTAGCATTGAGTGCAAGTGGGAGATTGTTGGATATAGTGCCCTCAAAGTCAATTATTGGATCGCAGGCACGTGATTGCAATGATTGAAGGAGGACCTATACCGGTAGGATAGTCTTACTCAAGATGATAGTATGCTATCTGGTTTATCTTTATCATCGTGTACATGCTTTAGGTGACATTACAGGTCACTATTGCACGTTGATAGAGCCCTTAGGATTCTTGCTTGACGGCCAGAGTATGATGGCGATCATATAAGTAGGAGCTGGGGTCTATAAGCACATCCTTAAAAGGTCCCTAGTCGATGGAGTTTCGAGACAGGACATCGATACTCCATTAGTAGACTAGTGTATACGGGTCGAGACCCCGACGAGAGGCGGTGGCTGGTCTCACAAGACATTGGAGTCAGTTGGTTCACCTAAGACGTATATAGGTGCTCATTGGTTTATGAGTACACCAGACAGGACTCGCCGGGAACATGCTAGTTAGTTTTATACCTAGCGTCAGATAGCAGTTCCGTGGTGACATGGTACAGGTTAGTTCATCGACCTGAGATCGTCATTTGTCTCGTGTGAGTTCACACTGTGCTTTGATTACTACCCTACCATGGATCAAAGGAGTCGTGCAAACAGGTTTTAGTTAGGTACAGTCCTGATCCACATGGAGGCAGTAAGCGGATCAGCAGGGGTTTCGTCTCTCCCGGTATTGGGGGTGAGATCGCGCTGTGTCTAGGAGAGCCATTACACGAAGTCCTTGGCCAAGTCACGAGATTTACTGGTAGGTATTCCAGTAGTATCTTAGGGTGTTCTGGGCTACACTCCGACACGACTTGTACCGCTTTTGGGGGTCTGACTTTTACCAACCCCCTAGACCTGACATGCGATGCTCATAGACGAACGGACCGGACTGTACGAATATTGGCACTGACAGGCTCAGTAGGGTGTCAGGATGAGTTTGCTCATCGATCTCCCTTTTGGTCAATACCTGGTAGCCTGTTACGTACAGCCAATATCACTGACGTGCTAGTGGTTAAATCCACAGCCAAAGGAATGAGGAGTCTTTAGAGTCCCCCACAGACAGTTTCTCAAGTTTCGGGCGAAACGTTGTAGAGGCCATATGGTATTATGGCAGGGTTCGATCATATACGTGCAGTAGTGTGTGGATCATGATCGGACGGATCATACTAGTGGACTTTAGTTTAAGCCGGATACTAGTATTAGATTTGTTGGATTACTTTAGTCTCATCGCATTCGCATTCAGTCGGAATGCGGATGCAGGTATGTATATACAGGTGAGGGGTATCCTTGTGATCCGTCACGAGTTTACTTTAGATTTTGCCGTATCTTTTTGCTGTAAACATTTGGATTAATATTTACAAACGGAAATAATGAGCTCAAAGTCATGATAGAGTGCATTAAATGTGGCATGTGCAAGGGTAGTGACTCATGGTATTATTCTTTGTGCATGACATCATTTCATGGTTGATTATTGTGTGAGATTGTGATGCGAGGAGAGAGAGGGCAGCCACCCTATATTGAGGTTAGCTCTTGGATTATTTTTACTTGTACTCACAACATTATCTCACACAAGAATAACAAAAAGGCTTCATCTTCTTCTCTCTTCTTCTCTTGGAGCTCACCATTTCCTCCAATGGCATCATCTTCAACCTCCATCCATGCACTCTCATGTGTTGAGAATCAATGGATGCTTGAGACAAAATTATCACTCACATTCTCTACATCACCTTGGACACGTCGGCTAGCAAACTTCGTGTCTGAGTTGCCTCGGTCCAGAGGCGGGAGCCCGTAAAAAGACTTCTTGATGTGGTGCCCTTCCGACGAGGAGACCGGAGATCGGAGATGCCGCGAGGAGCTGGAGATGGTGGCCAAAGACCGAAGGATACGGATCAATCGGTATAGCCTTTCTAACCCTTCTCTAAGTTTTCTAGTTATAGGTTAATGGTTCGATCCGGGTGAAAGTATACGATAGCGCCAGTTTCAAGTTTAAGAAAAAATTTCGTTTCCGCATTTTGGCCTCGGATTGACGGCCGGGGCGCTATCGTAGACTTACAATCCATGGATACATTTAATCGGACACCTGTATGTATCAACATACATCACCTACACCATATCGCCTGAGCCGTGAAAACCCTCTGTGTGGGACTCTAAAGACTCGTCAATACACTGTCAGTGTATTTAACCACAAGCACGTCAGCGGCACTAGCTGTACGTAACGGCTACCCAGGTATTGACCGAAAGGAAGGCCGACGAGCAAACTCATCCAAACCCCTACTGAGCCTATCAGTGACAATATCCGTACAGTCCGGTATGTTCGTCTAAGGGTATCGCATATCGAGTCTAGGGGTGGATAAAGTCAGACCCTAACAACGCGATAATTCATGTCGGTATAAAACCTATCACTTCCTGAGAAACTATCGATCCTGAATCGGTAATTCTCACATACCCCGGCCGAGGATTTCTAGTGATGGCCACCCGTGCACTGCATGACATCAACCCCCAATACCGAGAGAGACGAATCCCCGACGATCCGCTCACTGCCTCCATGTGGCTCGGGACTGTAGCCAATTAAAACCTGTTTGCACGACTCCTTTGAGCCGTGGTAGGGTAGTAATCAAAGCACAGTGGGAACTCTCACGACCCGAAAGAGTACGTGACTGGCCCTTGAACCATATGAAGCCTATAGGACTCCCTCTGATCCAAGTAAGCCAAAAGCCCAGAAATCAAAAACCATTTTGAAGAATAAATAAAGAAAACTGGTTTAAAGAAGTGAAGAAATACAGGTTTGAAATCAAGGTTTTTAAATAACTAAGCCGAATGTGTATTTTAAAAACGGTACAGTCTTTTCTAGAAATTTCGGCAGAGTTTCCTTTGTAAAACTGGCCCCGAATGGGGTAAAACGATAATAACAAGATATAACATGATAAAGGCATCCCCAAGCGGGAGCTAGCTCTTCGTCAATCGACGGTCACAACCAAGCAATGATATAATAATATACAACGCCAAGTGGCGAGGATCAAATCCAAAGAAAGCTCAAAAGCAACAAGAAACCGCAATACTACAAAGCGCGACTCTAAGGTCGAAAAATACAACACTGATATCTAGGTCGGAAAGAATATACAAGTTTTGGTTGATGGACATTTCTAGATACAATGAATAAATAAGTACAACATGGGGATTCTTGATGCAAAAGAATCCACCTACCAAAAGCAAATCACCCGCAAGAAGGTAGTGTGCCAGAAATGCCGCAATAGAACCTGTACGGCAGAACCTGCAAGAACTGTGGCACAACGGGGGTGAGTTGCCAACTCGTGAATAGAAACATCTACAAGGATAAATCGAATGCAAGACATAATCCTAAGTCAACGATCAGTAATATAATCCACAAGAGTACATCTGAGTGATAAGGTGGCAAGGTAACATCAAATCATGTATGTAGTGCCAGGTACTCAGGTAATAACATGTCATCAGTGTAAGGTATGTCTGCATGAAGTATCAATGAAGAAATATCAATAATATCAATACACATATATTAGCGTCCCATACCACTAATATTGGTGTAAGATAAGTGTAAACCCAGCCTGTATATGAACCATGTCTGTATATATGTGGAACCCGTCCACCTGTCACCCACTGACAGCAAGCATCATGTATGCAAGTATGAGGATACAACAAAATCATGGAAACTCATCATGAAAACCCGTGCCAAGCATCGACACGTAAATCCTCCTATATCAGGCATCCGTCATTCCGGGTCAGCCCTCTCTCAAGTATACATATATCGGGAATCCGTCAGTCCGGGTCATCCCTCTCTCAATACATCGGGCATCCGTCATTCCGGGTCAGCCCTATATCAATCCATCGGGCATCCGTCATTCCGGGTCAGCCCTATATCAAAGTATATATCGGGAATCCGTCAGTCCGGGTCATCCCTCTCTCAATACATCGGGCATCCGTCATTCCGGGTCAGCCCTATATCAATCCATCGGGCATCCGTCAGTCCGGGTCAGCCCTCCCTCAGAGTATATATATATATCGGGAATCCGTCAGTCCGGGTCATCCCTCTCTCAGTACATCGGGCATCCGTCATTCCGGGTCAGCCCTATATCAATCCATCGGGCATCCGTCAGTCCGGGTCAGCCCTCTCTCAGTACATCCTCTAGCACCGAGAAAACACGGGGCGACGCCCCAAATATCATATCAAGGGAACCGAGTTTTTAAACGATTACGTATTTGAAAAGAGCACGGTTCCCAAATCCAGAGATCACATGAAAATCCACCTCAAGAAGTAAATCCAATGCGATGTGCTATGCAATCAATCCATAATGTATGCGACATGTAAAGAAAGTAACCATATCGGAAATCATGCAACATGGAATAGGAATGTGCATATGTCGAAGGAAGCATCACATCACGAATGCAATAGTACTACAGTGTAGTGACATGGCAATTATCGATGATGAAGTGTGTGAGCCGGCAAGTAGTGTACGTGAAACATACGCATCATCGATAATGGTGCTGGTGTCCTAACAGCATGATAATAACATGGTAATGAACATATGCCAGCAATGCGAAAAGCATGAATATGCGGAAATCTAGTAATCAGCAGCACAGTGAAGTATCTACTATGCAAACTACATCTAAGTATCCTGACAAACAGGAGGGGTAGGTGTGGAAACCACCTAAAACTGAGTCAAAGTATATATGTAGATATATAGTCGGTGATCCCGCCTCAATGTCATATCGTAAGATATCCTCTAGCTATGAGTGCGGATCTATCATCAATATCAGCTCGTACGGTAAACCGTCGTACGGCATTCCCAAAAGCTGGGTACAGGTCAACATCTCACTGTCTCATCACATAACAAATATCACCATCATCAGATCATATAGTCTGGGTGTACTACTCTATATCTAGTACAAACGGTAACATCGGTAAAGTATGCATGCGGGGGTAAACACACATCCCAAGCCCGCAAGAATCACTAGTCATATCCCACATATGAATCGCATCAACATACCGATCTGAGGGCACCAAGCCCACATCATCGACTCATCTCCAAAGTCGTCACATATCACCAACCACAGTGTAAGTACATGTGAAAAGCAAGGGTATATGTATAGGTGTAATTCTATCCTAGGGTTCGCGACTATGAACTACACTAATCACTTCTAACCCTACATAACCAAAATACACCTAATATCACAATACTATAAAATAAGCTATCTACGGACTGCGGGGGTGCTATACGCCATCCACCCGACTTTCCCCCGTAGATATAATCTACTCACCTCGCATCACCAATTGCGGACGTCACCATGCATTTGCTTGTCGTCCGAAGTCTTCATGGGTACCTACACATCAAAATATCGTATATGCGCATTAAAACCAAATCCAATCTAAAACGGCGCATAAACTCCAAAACGATACGATAAGGGGGCCTATAGGTGAGAACCTATGGCACGCCTTCAAAACCATCCATAATCCTCTATATCGTCGTATAAACGACAATAGTCGAGGCAAAACACATTCCACCATTTCAGAATCCAAAAAATACGGAATACGAAAACACGAATCCAAAACGACAACATAGGATATATGTCCCAGATTTCACCCTAGACAGAATCTGTCAAAACTAGAAGTACCCAGGGCCAAGAATTGGGGAATTGGGGCTGTGCACGCAAAACGAGGAATTTCCTCCTTGGTCTGGCCGCAAATTGCGGCCAGAAAGCCAATTCCGGCGGCCTCAGTTTGGAGTTGGGGGCTGGGGTTTGGGGTGTTGGTCCCTAGGTGCCTGAACATCTCACTATAAATCCAATTTTATTTATGGGATCTCGGGGTGATAGCAGATTCAACAACACAGTGACAGATTTCCTGTTTTCCCCGATATCGGTTTCTAAAATCCGTATTCTGGTTCTAGCATCAGGTTTGGGGTTCCAATTCAAACACTAGGGTGTTGGTAAGATCAATACTGAGCCCAATTTCATAATGCAATACCAATTCACTCAAACCCTAACTAGGTTTCTCTCAATTCCACTAAAATCCACAATATCGATAAAATCTTGACATGGGGTTATAGGAAAGGCTATAATTAAGCAAATGGTTCAGAAATTACCTTCATTAGCAACTCAAGAAAATTCTTGAGTTGCCCTCTAGTGACCAAATCCATGCTTCTTTAGCTCCATGTGTAGATCTAGGGATTTTGGACATTTTTAGTGAAAGGAGTTTGGGGTTTTGGTGTAGTTTTTGAGATGTTTCATGGCTTGAGGAGGGGAGGGAAAATGGAGAAGGGCAGCAGCAGCAAGGGAGAGGAAGAGGGAGAGAAATGAGAGGGAGAGAAAATGGCTAAGTGTTTCAAGGTCAATGGTCCACCTCTCTCTCACCTACCCTCATCATTGCATTTTCTTTTCTTTTCCTTTTCTTTTAAAACCCCACCCTTCTCACATCAATAGTAATTCCAAAAGAAAACCATGGCCAGAAAAGTGCACAAGTGTAGAAAATGTGATATGTGCAAATTTTGCACAAAATTGCCAAAAAACCCAATTAGCGATTTTAATCGCGATTAGCACTAAATTAGTGTCAAACTAATCACAAAAACTTAAAAATGTCATAATTCACTAATTTACCCTATTTTAGAATTTTCCATAATTTTTCATAATTTTTCTAACATTTTTTCCTATTTATTTGCATTTAATATTAAAATAATCGATAAAATAATATTAAATTATAAAAATTCCCAAAATTAATATTTTATATTTTTGAAGATGTTACAGTATAAAACCTATCACTTCCTGAGAAACTATCGATCCTGAATCGGTAATTCTCACATACCCCGGCCGAGGATTTCTAGTGATTGCCACCCGTGCACTGCGCGACATCAACCCCCAATACCGAGAGAGACGAATCCCCGACGATCCGCTCACTGCCTCCATGTGGCTCGGGACTGTAGCCAATTAAAACCTGTTTGCACGACTCCTTTGAGCCGTGGTAGGGTAGTAATCAAAGCACAGTGGGAACTCACACGAGACAAATGACGATCTCAGGTCGACAGACTAACCTGTACACATGTCGCCAGGGAACTGCTATCTGACTATAGGTATAATACCAACTATCATGTTCTCGGCGAGTCCGTCCACTGTACTCATAACCCAATGAGCACATGTATACTATCTTAGGTGAACAACTAACACCAATGGCTTATGAGACCGGCCACCGCCCCTCGTCAGGGTCTAGATAAGTATACACTAGTCTACACTGGAGTATTGATGCCCAGTCTCGATACTCCCACGACTAGGGACATTTAAGGATGTGCTTATAGACCCCCAACTCCCACGTATGTGGTCGCCATCACAATGCTGATAGTCAAGCAAGAATCCTATGGGCTCTATCAACATGTACATGATGATAAAGACAAACCAGATAGCATACTATCATCTCGAGTAAAACTGTTTTATCGGTATAGGTCCTCCCTCAATCATCATGATCACCTGTCTGCAACTATGATAATTGCCTTGAGGGCACTATATCCAACAAAAAACCTTCCTTTCCCTAGCGCCCAAAGCGCTAGCGCCCGAGCTCCCACATGCCGGGTACATGAGGCTCTAGCGCCCGATGCGCTTGCGCCCGAGCGCCTAAAGCGCTAACGCCCGAGCGGCCACGTGCCGGGCACGTGAGGCGCTAGCGCCCGATGTGCTAGCGCCCGAGCACCCACGTGAGGCGCTAGCGCCCAAAGCGCTAACCCCAAGCGCCCACGTGCCGGGCACGTGAGGCGCTAGTGCCTAAAGCGCTAGCGTCCGAGCGCCCAAAGCGCTAGCACCCGAGTGCCCACGTGCCGGGCACATGACGCACTAGCATCTGAGCGCCCACGTGCCGGGCACGTGAGGCGCTAGCGCCTAAAGCGCTAGCGCCCGTGCTTGGGCAAGCGCCCAAGCGCCAGCGCCCAGCGCCTGCATGCTAGGCGCGCGAGGCACTGGCACCCACACGTCCTTTGGACGCCATTTTCCCCCTATTTTACACACACTCCACGCTAAAAATACCTCCCCCGTTAGAAAAAATTTCTAACAGGGCGCTGCCCCGCACCCCGCAAGGAGGCTGCTAGCCTCTTGACCCCCAGCCCGCTATCCTTGTAGCGGGACCCCCGTAAAAATTCTGCGGGGCCCCCGATATATCCAAAACCCCTTCAAAACACTACACTGCACATTGAGTTCACATGACCTGTTTGGCCAGTCAATCGGAGGTTCCCTCGTTCCCAAAGGCGAGGGGTAATTAACGGCAGCTTAATCCGCGGCTGCCGGAGATTCGGATCCCCACAATCAATAAACCCCGGCCTGACCTAGGCAGGAAGGATCTGTAATGCGCCCGACAAGCGCGCGCGCATTCCCATCTCAATGGGGTGAAGAAAAACACCCTGCACCTGCGTCAAGGCATAGTGTGCGGTAGCTGAATTAGTGCCTATCTGCAGCATGTAATGCGATTGGATTCGGGTAGTCGTGTAAGTCTACGGTAGCGCCCCAGCCGTCAAACTGACGCCAAATACGGAACAAAAACTTTTATAACTGGCGCTATCGCATACTATAACCCGGATCTGCCATTAACGCTAAACTAACAAACTACAAAGAGGGTAGAAAGGTTATACCGAACGATCCGAGTCCTTCGTTCTTTAACCATCATCCCACGCTCCGTTGCGGCAGCTCCGAACTCCTGGCTCCTCGTTGAGGTGGCACCATATCTACGGATCTTTAAACGGGCTCCCGCCTCTATACCGAGTCAACTCGATCACCAAGTTTGCTAAAAGAGATGACCAAGATTGATGTAGAGAATGAGTAGAACACTTTTTCTCACTTCAACCAAAACCATCGATGAACGGTTAATGAAGTTTCCTTTTAATAGAATGAAATGAGAAATGAGCTTTCAAATTCCATGAACCAAATCACATAATCTTTTTAATCAACAACCATCTCATTTCCAATGAAGGGCCGGCCACAAATATAGGAAGAGGGAGGTGAGTGTAGGAGTAGAAGAGAGTGACCCTAACATTAAATGAAGAATGAGTCATTTAAACACCTTGCATAAATAACCAATGCATACAATGAATCATAATAACACATCATCATATCATTAAATGAACAATTAATGCAACAATGAGTCACTAATCCTAGTCACCTTCTAGAACCTTCCACACTCATGACTCACCCAAATCAAGAAAAGATAAAATCGTAATAAACCGAATGTTTAAGACGAGTGATAAAAAACTGGCAACATCCAAAAGTGATCCCGAAACGAATTTCAAGATAACCCCGTAACAGTATAAACATACCCGCATTTGTATTACGACCGAATACAAATGCAACTGAGACAAAGATATTATATCTACAAAGTATAATACATGGATCCGGCTTAAACCAAAGCCCACCAGTATTATCTGCCCGAAATATGACACGTGCGTAAACGCACGTGCATTTTCCGAACCCTGCCATAAAACCATACGGCCTCTACAACGTTTCGCCCGAACTTGGGAAACTATCTGTGGGGGACTCAAATGACTCGTCAGTACCCTGGCAGTGGGTTTAACCACAAGCCGTCAGCGGCACTAGCAGTGCGTAACGGCTGCCTATGTACTGACCTCAAGGGAAGCCGATGAGCGAACTCATCCTGGAACCCTACTGAGCCTAACAGTGACAATGTATATACAGTCCGGTCCGTTCGTCTATGAGTATCGCATATCGGGCATAGGGGTTTGGTAACGTCAGACCCCCAATAGCGGTATAAGTCGTGTCGGAGACAAGCCCTGAACACCTTGAGAAACTACCGGAGTACCTATCAGTAATTCTCACCTGCCTTGGCCAAGGACTTGGTGTAATGGCTTTCCTAGACACAGCGTGATCTCACCCCCAATACCGGGAGAGACGAATCCCCTGCCGATCCGCTCACCTGCCTCCATGTGGCTCGGGACTGTACCCAAAAAATACCTGTTTGCACGACTCCTTTGAGCCGTGGTAGGGTAGAAATCAAAGCACAGTGGGAACTCACACGAGACAAATGACGACCTCAGGTCGATGAACTAACCTGTACACATGTCACCAGGGAACTGCTATCTGACGATAGGTATAATACCAACTAGCAGATTCCCGGCGAGTCATGTCCGGTGTACTCATAACCCAATGAGCACCTGTATACATCTTAGGTGATCCAACTGACACCAGTGGCTTGTGAGACCGTCCACCGCCCCTCATCGGGGTCTCGACTGTATACACTAGTCTACTCCGGAGTATCGATACCCTGTCTCGAAACTCCCACGACTAGGGACCACTATTAAGGATGTTCTTATGGACTACCCAACTCTCACGTATATGATCGCCCTCATACTGTTGGTAGTCAAGCAAGATCCTAAGGGCTCTATCAACGTGTAACATGTGATCAGTCACCTGAACCTGTACACGTCTGATAAAGGTAAACCAGATAGCATACTATCATCTTGAGTAAGACTGTCCTACCGGTATAGGTCCTCCGCAATCATTGCAATCACATGCCTACGATCCAATAATTGACTTTGAGGGCACTATATCCAACAAGTCGCGCCTGCGTCAAGGGTTGTGCGGGTGGGTTTAATTCAATCAAGAAATGAACAGGTTGAACTTGACTAACGCCCTATGGTTTGTTGGCCTGCGTTAAGGTCATAGGACGTTAGGGGTAAAAATTATTATCGGGAATTTCAAGTGTTGAAATTTGCAATGAGATTGCATACCTTCTATATGATAGTTGGATCCCGATACCCACTGCGAGTAAGAGTTACTCCTGAGAGAATTTTGCACTTTACAATTAGCCGATCAAGTAGGTGTCTAGAAAGGAGTCAATGGGGTTATTCCTCTGGGGAAACGAGCTTTATTTTAATTAGGTCTGTGCGAAATCACGGGGAACCTCCCTCGGAGTACCGATACCTGCCTGGCCGAACGATTGGCGAACCTATAGGGTGTAATTAATCCCGGCTAATCTTACCTTTTAGGGTTTGAAGGAAGATTTGATAAAAAGAGTGGGAGCCATCCTGATTAGATAAGATAATAACCAATCTAATCTTGCAAAGAGCGCATGCTAATGCATTTCCTTTTCTCTCTCTCTCTCTAGGCAGCAACCAATGTCACGCCTTAATCAAGATAATAAAATGGATGTATTGACCGAACCCTCCTTTTATACAGGGCTAGGGAACGTTGATCCCGCTCTATCTTATGACTGTCATAAGTCTGAGCAAGGGATAGGGGAGTATCAGGATTCCCATGCCACCCGTGCGAAGAAACGACATGTTGATGCATCCTCTTCGGGTGTGTTCGTTACCGAGAATTGTTTCTTAGTTTGTTCTACGTCCTGGGTACACGTATGTAATTTGATACATGGGCTAAAGAAAGGTAGAGAACTGGGAAAGGGTGATAAATCCCTAACAGTAGGGAATGGTGCAATTGTTGCAGCCAAGGCAGTTGGCGATTATCACCTTGTATTACTAACTGGTAATACATTGATTCTGAACGACTGTTACTACGTACCAAAGATGATGTGCAACATTATATCGGTTTCTTTGCTAACTAAAAAAGGATATAATCTCACATTATAGGATAATGTTATGAACATTTTCCAAAATCAAGTGTTGATTGGTTTGGATATATTATGTAACGATATATACGTTCTTAATCAAAGTACAGTTTTTAACGTACATAACACAAACAAGAGCAAAAGTTCAGAAATGAACGAAGCCTTCTTGTGGCACTGTAGACTAGGTCATATCAATGCGAAAAAGACTTGTGAAGTTGCATAAAGATGGATATTTGAATCCGTTAAAATTTTCATCTTATGAAACATGCCAGGAATGTCTCAAAAGAAAAATGAACAAAACTCAGTTTACTCGACACGGAGAAAGAGCTACTGAACTCTTGGGACTGATACATAGTGATGTATACGGTCCTATGTCTACACATGCCATAAATGGTTTTTCGTAGTTTATTACATTTACCGATGATCTCTCAAGGTTCGGACATGTGTTCTTGATGAAACACAAGTCTGAAGCTTTTGAGAAATTCAAGGAATATAAGTTCAAAGTTGAAAACCAGACGGGCAAAAGTATTAAAGTCCTACGATCTGATCGGGAAGGAGAATACTTGAGTGGGGAATTCCGAGACTATTTAATAGAGAATGGGATTCTCTCTCAGCTTACTCCTCCGTATATACCACAACACAACGGTGTATCGGAGCGCAAAAATCACACCCTATTAGATATGGTGCGCTCTGCTGAGTTACCTATTTCTTTTTGGGGATATGCACTTGAAACAACTGCAGACCTATTAAATATGGTTCCCACCAAATCTGTGTCTACCACTCCATATGAGATATGGAAAAGAAAGAGACCATACCTTAAATATGTTAAGGTATGGGGTTGTCCGGCCTATGTGAAAACACAAAATCCGAACAAGCTCGAGACAAGGTCAGTATTGTGCAAATTTGTAGGATATCCTAAGAATTCGCGAGGGTATATCTTCTACCACTCAGAGGAACAAAAGGTGTTTGTTTCTCGACATGCCACCTTTTTAGAAAAGGAATTTCTTGTTAAAGAAATTAGTGGCAATGAGGTAGAACTGGAAGAAGTTCCAGCAGTACAAACTACAACTGACGATTTGTTGGAACCAGAGGATCCAATAGTACCCAACGAACCCCAGCCACTCCGTAGATCTAGTAGGGTTCCTCACCCACCTGAGAGATACTACGGTTTTCTCATAGACGGTGGGAGCGAGGATTGCATCATGGAAGATGATGACCCTACTAGTTTCAAGCAGGCAATCACGAGTGGAGACTTTGTGAAATGGCTGGATGCTATGCGATCCGAGATGGAATCCATGTACACCAACAAAGTATGGACTTTGGATGTTGCTCCTGAAGGGGTAAAACCCATTAGGAGCAAGTGGATCTTCAAAAAGAAGATTGGTGTTGATGGAAAAGTTGAGACTTTCAAAGCTAGACTTATAGCAAAAGGTTTTCGTCAACGACCTGGAGTCGACTATGATGAAACCTTTTCTCCTGTCGCTATGCTTAAGTCCATCAGGATCCTACTTACCATTGCTGCATACCATGACTATGAAATCTGTAAGATGGACGTCAAGACAGCTTTTCTAAATGGTGATTTAGAAGAGAGCGTGTACATAATACAGCCAGAGGTATTCGTAGACAGTGGGAGCAGCGGAATGGTGTGCAAGCTGTTTAAATCCATCTACGGGTTAAAGCAGGCATCGCGGAGTTGGAACATCTGTTTTGATGAAGCTATCAAAGAGTTTGACTTCATCAAAAATGTAGATGAACCTTGTATATATAAGAAGGCTGTAGAGAGTAAAGTGGTCTTCCTCGTATTGTACGTGGATGACATAATCTTGATAGGAAACGATGTTCCTATAGTACACTCGGTTAAGCTCTTCTTATCACACAAGTTCTCCATGAAAATCTTGGTGATGCCTCCTACATCCTGGGGATAAAGATTTATAGAGATAGATCTAAACAGATGTTGGGATTGTCCCAATCTAGGTACATAGACACCATACTAAAGAGATTTAGTATGGAAGATTCCAAGAGAGGTAATGTACCCGCTTGTTCAGGAATCACACTCTCCAAAGAGTTGTCTCCTAAGACTGATTTAGAGAGGGCTTGCATGCAAAGGATACCCTATGCTTCGGCAGTAGGCTCTATCATATATGCGATGTTATGTACCAGATCGGATGTAGCTTACTCACTAAATGTAGTGATCAGGTATCAATCAGATCCTAGGGAAAACCACTGGATAGCTGTGAAGAACATTCTTAGGTACTTGAGAATGACTAAAGAAATGTTCTTGGTGTATAGTAACGGTGAACTCCAGGTGGAGTCCTTTACCGATTTGAGCTTCCAGAGTGATAAGAACGACAGTAAGCGGGTCTCGGGTTTTTTCTTTACCCTCAACGGAGGGGCGGTGTGTTGGAAGAGTTCCATGCAAGACACCGTAGCAGACTCGACGATGGAGGCTGAATACACAGCCAATGATGCCGCCAAAGAAGCTGTCTGGATGAAGAAGTTCATTGCTGAGCTTGGTGTGGTTCCATCCATTGAGCATCCAATACCTGTGTATTGTGATAACAATGGAGCAGTGGCTTTGGCCAAGGAACCCAGGTCCCATCAGAGATCCAGACATATTCTGAGGCGGTATCACCTGATCTGGGAGACAGTAGATTGCCGGGAGATCGAGGTCAGGAGAGTTGACACAAAAGAAAACGTAGCGAATCCACTCAAAAAGGCCCTCCTCCAGATACAGTTTGAGAGACTTTTTGGGATGTTGGGTATGAGATACTACAACACATGGACATAGTGCAAGTGGGAGATTGTTAGGAATATGTATGTCCTAGAGGCCATTATTGTATATGTGATGTATATTATAGTGGATGCTTGGACATATATATAAAAGACTTTCTTGCTCAACATAATAATGTGTTATCTGGTTACTCTTTATCTTAACATGTTGACTGGAACTCTTTACTGTCTTGCTCTCACATGTTGATAAAGCCCTTAGGATATGTACTTGACTGCCAGGATTATGATGAGATCATACTAGTGGGGCCAGGGTGGTCCATAAGTACATCCTTTAATCAGTTCCTAGTCGTGGGAATATCGAGACCAGGGCATCGATAGTCCAATGTAGACTAGTGTGTATCTTTCTTGTCCCTTAGAGAGCGATGGTTGATCCCACAACTATTGGTGTGTGACATCAAAGATTGTACACAGGTGCTCATTGGAGAATGTGTAACACCTTAGAATGTGTTTTGTGGATAATTATATTTTAATATATAGTTTTTAATGAAAAGTTTACCAAATCGATTTCCAATTATTTTATCCTATTTAATGAATATTTTATTGGATTTTTCCTAGCCTTGCACACACTTGTGCATGTTAACTAGGGTTGTAATTTGGGGTTTAGCCATGATTAGCATCATGGTGAGCTAACCATTTCTTTAAGCTATTTTTAAAATTTATATTAAGTGTTTTGGGTTTTCTTTGCATGGTTGTTCTTTTAAAAGAAAAATGAAAAAGAAAAAAAAAATTTAAATGATTTCATTGGTTTGAATTGTTGACTTTGAGAGAGTGAGGGCATGGTGCTACATGGAGTAAGCCATGCCTCATTAAATGAAGTGAGAGAGAGTGAGAAGGAGGGGTTGAATTATTTTCCCTCATTTCTCATTCTCACTCTCATTCCTCTCATTCTCTCAAAACACACACACACACACACACAAAGGCAGCAGCGGCAGCAGAGAAGCAGCAGCACCAGAAGCAAGCAGCATCAGCATCAGCAGCTTCTGCAACAGCAGCAGCAGAGGCCCCAGCAACTTGCAGCAGCTCATATTCCTCCATACACTCCTTCACCTTCTTCCTAGGGTTCCATAGGGTATAATTCTTGAACCCAATTTCCTAGTTTGCTTAACTTGTGTGTAGTTTAGCGTCGGTTTGCGTTTAAAGTTAGTTTTAGTGCTAATTATGGTGAATTGGGTGGAATTTTGGTTAAGTGATGATTGTGTTAGTTAACCTACCCTATTTTAGTGTTATTATGGTCACTTTAACTAAGTTTAACCCCAGATTTCACTTAAATACCATAGGGTTTACATTTGTGTGCAAATTGGTGTTTTTAAGCGATATATTAGCTTTCTGTAATCTTCTTTTGACTCGGATCCTTCATAGTAAAATTGGGAAAACTGGAGCATGATCACTGGGTCTAGAACACACCAACAGAACACGAACCCTCAATTCCCAATCCAGGCCGCAAATTAAATATTTCTGGCCGCAAATTGCGGCCGGGTAGGGGGCTGGGGTGTTGGGGTCTTGGCTAGGGTTCACTGTAGTGTTTTCTAATGTTTTGCCATGTGTAGTTTTGTGAGATTTGACCTGTAGGAAAATCTGGGACAAAATATCGTATTTCTAGTTCGTTGTGTTTACGCGATACGCGCGATACGTGAGTGGGTTCTGTGATCCAGCGTGGCGCGGCGTGTCGCGGTAGTTTTAGACGCGTATTGACACGTTTTAGCGTATCATGCACACGCGCGTTATGTTCGCGACGCGGGTTTCTCGTTTAGTGTCGATATCGCATTTTGCGAGATATTTGCTTATATATATGATTTCCTTGTCTAATTTTCAGATTTGCAGGCGGGGACTACGGACACAGCTACAGGGGGAAACAGGTGGTAGGATTCACCTAGCGTGGAGCGCTGGTGAGTAGATTTAACATCTACAGGGGAATCGCCCGCATGGCGTTATGCGTCTGGGCTAGAATTCTAATACTTGTCGCGTATTCTGCGTCATTGTTAGAAATGCGCATTTCCCTATTTACTTAGATATAGTTGTACTGTGACTAGTAGTCGTAGGACACTGCACATATTATTGACGGTTCATGTTGCACGAGCACGGATTGTATGGTACACACACACCGTCAATAATTGCCATGTCACACACAAACCATTATAGATATTATATTACTTATCACATTTGACATTTAGCTACAGAGATACCTTGCTCATATTTTACTTATACCCAGGGGGTATACTACATCATTTACTTATAGGTAGGCACCTATACTTCGTTGTACCTTATTGCTTTCGCATACATCTGGTTTCAGCTACATATTTTCCTTTATATGCTCGCATTTCAGATATATCGCACATATTTATTCCTGGATTTGCACATTATTATTTGGATTTTACATGATGTTTTCTGGATTTGGGAACCTCGGGAGTTCATGAAATTATGCATTATTTGAAAAATCCGGTTTCCTTGATATGATATTTGCACATCCACCATGAGATTTATCGGTTCTGATTATATACTCCATACGAGGAGTAGGTGTCGTATGAGGGTACATGGTAGGGCCCGGTATGGTTCCCCTTGGCAAGATGATCTATGGACTTTGCCGATTGAGCCTGGAGGTGGGCGAGTACCTACCGGTGACGGTACCAATGACTCGGCGGGGATCATGGGAATACCGTTGGGAGTCATGTACGTATGGATACGTCGAAAGGCGAGGGTCAGAGCTAGGCACTCGTGCTTTCGGGATAGCGTATGATACGTACCTATCAGGATGCTAGTCTCGGTGACGGCATCTGGTAGATCAGTATTTCTGTGTCGATGCTTGGTACATTGGTTTTCATGATATTTCCAATTACTTTGTATATATAACAGGGGATTTAGTCGTTGTTATATATACCCTTACACCAATATTAGTGGAGTGGGACGCTAATATATGTGTATTGACCCCATCATATTTAATTCTGCAAATATATATATTTAGGATGTTAGAATTTTACTTGAGTTTGATTTGGGATATTATGTGATTCATTGAGATTGGATACCGGATACATATGAGATTACTGATTTGTACATTCGGGATATAGGAGATTACTCGATATTGTACTTTGGGGAGATGTGAGACTTATATGATATGAGAGCCCAACTTGGGGGCTGATTTGAGGAATTGGGATTTGAGTGTCTTGATGGATTCTAATCCTACCACGATGTCAGGATTCCGTGGAAATGACATATTTCACTCCATACCTCATACCTATTTGTTTAAGCACTGTTTCATGTATTAGGAGTACCTGTTAGTGTACCCTTCATGATTGTTGCATATCTACATTCTCATATCTCTATCGCATGATTATTGCATACTATTGTCATATCACTATTGCTTCACATATTGGTTGTACATGTTAGTGTACTTTCCATTATTCTGCATTCATATGACCTGTCATTACTGAAATTGTATATCTTAGATTCATGCTGTACGTACATACCTGCGATTACCTGCATATGTTATCTAATATTCACGAGTTGGAAACTCACCCCCGTTATTCCACAGGTGTTGCAGGGTTTTCCCCAGAGTAGTCGAGGCAGGCTATTCATCTATCATCTTTTGCTACAGATACCGCATCGGCTCACAGTGTGCTATTTTGCTTAGGTGGGTTTTGGTGGTTATCTGTATTTTGTATTGTATATTGATGTATCCTTGTACTCTCCATCAACTATTATGTTGTTGACTTAGAGACTTGGTGAGGACGATATTGTATATTAATTGTGGATTTGTTGTCTTTTATACAGCTTTATCTCTATTGTCTTTATTTCTTCGCTACGGCGTCGTATATTTGTGGTGGTGATTGTTTTCCGCCTTTGGGCGTGTATTTTCATCCGTTTGGGGATGCTTTATTTATCTTTATCTGTTGTACCCATTTTGGGGTTAGGTTTTTACAAAGGGGGTGTTGCCAAAATTTTAAAGAAAGAAGTTGGACTTTTAAAGAATGTGGGTTGTGGTTTCAAATGTTTCAAAACTGCTATTATCTTTTCTTGTCTTCTTTTTATGGTTTAGATTTCTGGGTTTTGGCTTTCTTTTACTGCGTTACGTCTTTAGGCGTTGCGTATTATTAGGGCCGTCACGTGCCAATTTCAGGTCGTTACAAAGTTGGTATCAGAGCGCTTGGTTTTACCTTTCGGAGTGTAGGATGACCTTGGTATGATAGAGTAGGTAGCTTAAGCAAAGTAACGTAGTGTGTGTATGTCTGCAGCATACCCACGATGCGGTACTTCGCCTTAAGTGACCTAAGTACAAATTGCTTGAAATTCCTTCCTTGATGATTCATATCCGTGTGATACCGAACACCCAACTCCTCTACTTGTCAGTCTCACAAAACTCGTTTGTGAAACTATTGCGTTCGAGGAATAGCCTCAGTGAGTGGATCCGCCTGTGGTGTTTCTTTCTATGTCTCTCTATATCTCATGTTTGTGGAGAAAGCCATCTCCCGAAATGAGCAATACCTGTCTTAGAATGTCTGGATGTCTGATGGGACCTAGCTCATAAATGAACTCCAAATCCAAACTTCTTAGACTGTATCGTCAACTGAACTTAATCAGTTTCCTGCGCCATGCCACCCTCAGTATTGCCTTGGACCACCTGTCCAAAATACTGCCCCTCGTCAGAAGGAAAAATATAACTCTGACAACCTCCTTGTCGTCCATGTCACCTTGGAAGCCTGGAATGATAATTGTCTCCCAAAAGAGGCTGTCGTTATCATATCCCTAGAACATCCACTTATGTTCTAAAACTGCTTCCGACTGTTTCTCCAGGATTGGATCAATGTCAACTTATTGCATCTAGTGCAAGAACAACATCTGGTATGGTACTTGACCTCTCATGATTGACTCAATTGCCTAAGCAAGTGATCTGCCAATCATGCGCATCCCTCTCTACTTTAGTCTATAAGACACCTTTAGAGAGGGTGACTCCATCACCTACAGGTACACTACCGTGCCAGGAGTCGTCCATTCTAAATACTCTTAGAATGTTGTCAAAGTACCCTGATTGGGAAACCACCCAAATCTAGATCTAAAAACCATAGATCTAGTAACCATAATTTCTGATATAATATCCAAGTCCTATGTGGAGAAACCACTGTGTGACGACCAAAGTATAACCGATCGTAGTATTGGAATATCACTTCCTACTACCTTCTCAACAGGTCCATCCCCTATTCTGATGACGTCAAACCTATGACTGTCACATCAGAAATAGATGATCTATCTCCGCTACATCTGCTTTAGTCTATAAATAGACATAAGCCTGATGTCCACCAATGCTTCCGCTGCTCCCACTGACTACGACAACCCTCTGGCAGAGTCATATAGACGTGCACTTCTAAAGCTAGTTTAGAACGACGCTATACTCATCCTCCTGCCGGGTCTCGCAGACTGGAACAACAACAATGGCAAGTGTGGGTAAACAAGAACTTCCCTGTCACCGTCCTTGAGGCTACCGGAGTGCCTCTCGGGTGCCTGAAGTTACCCACCTTATCTGCGGAGTGGCCAATGGAATGTCAAATCAGATTGAATCTTTAGGTTCCTTATCAAATCTTCAGTAATCTTTAGGTTCCAGTTCTACCATACTCCCACTACTGTTTTTGAAAAAATCCATTTTTAATAAAACTATGGCGAGTCTAGAACAATATTTCTATTGATCTGCCAGACGGTAGAAAGTCAACCCTCGTCATAGCGTGGGTCTACCCACAAACAGCCATTACAGAAACGTGCCTTGAGTTATCCAGAGTCTGGTTTTAATCATAAGCCGGACAACTCCCCGTACCTTAACAACGTTAAGATATGAACTGTTCTATATCCAATATAGAACCAGAGGCACTGATTTAATTTAACCGGATTCAAATCATGCAGCTGTCTCCAGTGCATGTCAACTAAATGGAGAGAGGCCGATCAGCGTTACTCAACTTAGGAATGCTTCCAATTATGAGTAACCTGAAAGAGAAGCAATTTCTCTTTATCATTATTATCAACTGAATACCATACACAAGTATCTACATCTTCGATCACTTTGAAGAATCCCGATACTTGCTACACCTGGTTCTCTACTCTATTCAAATACCTATAACTCCTCAAAACTCAGACCCTGTGTTTCTACGAAACACATGTCTAAGAACTAGAGAAGTTAAAAGTAAACAGAATATAGTATGAGGACCAACCCCTCTGTCCTAATGGACACTGGACAACATACAATACTCTGTATAAGTCCGCTGAGTCTAACAACTCTTTCACTGTGTGTCGTAGGTTGAAAATTGTACTTATGGTTAAGAAGAATTACAACGCTGTTTAATGCTCCTTACCCAACCATCCACTGATATAGGTAAATGTCATCGACATAATATCAAAAGGTATATCTCACTCTATGAAAATAGACGTACAGATATATCAATTTGAAATTGGTGCACAATAGCGGATATTCAAAACCAAATATTTGCCGACCGGCAAACAGCCCAGGTAATCTCCTCAAATATCACCGATTACAACGAATCCCGATATAATGAGGATGATCACCCAATTCCCAATGACTTACTCCCACTCATCATCTGTAAAACCATACAGATGTGAGAATCAAACCTGGTAAATACATACCCTGGAGCAAGTGTCTAATCGGGAAATCGGTTTTCTTTTAACAGTACACAGTTGAATTAAAACATTGAAATGTTTCGATGGGGTATCCTGGTATTCCTAGCAATGCCTCTTCCATTATCCAGATTCACAACTATAACCGTATAATTCTTTGCCACCTCTCCAAATCACTATATATGTCTTTAGTCATTACCTTCTGCACACCCCTTAGGCCAAATGGTTTTCTTCCTTCCCTACCGTTCAGCACCAACCTATGGTTTGGAAGAAGACTATCCAATAAGCATAATGGGTGTACTGTCCTAATCCTAGGAGCACTCGCAATGCGAGAGAAGGTGAAGATAAAAGACAACCGAATAAACCTTATTCCTATTTCTCCTGGACCAGAATCCATCACCGAACTGGAACAAGTTCCTTTCGAATTCGTATATAACCATATGATGGAGTATCCAAATAAACTGTGGATCTTCGTAGTGATACGGAGTGTCCTAGAGAAATACAAAGGTGATTTAGGATTGGCGAAGAAATACTTGGTTTGGTCGTGAATATCAGTCGCAATTTACTTTGCCCTATTACTAATCCCTTGCTTTGTCTTAATCTTAATACCTTCTGCACACCGTTTAGGCTAATTGGTTTTCTTCACTCCCTACCGGTCGGCACCAGCCTAAGGTTTGGAAGAAGACTATCCAATTTGCGTAATAGGTGTACTATCTCCTAAACCAAGGAGTACTCACAACTTGAGAGAAGGTAAAAGGGAAAAGACAACTGAATAATCCTATCCGTTTTCTCCAGAACCGGAAACCATCCTCGAATTCCTTCGAGTTCGTATCTAACCATACGATGGTTTTGTCCAATGAAAGTGGACGTTCGTAGCAATACGGGGTGTCCTGGAGAAAAGGGTAAAAGTAGGAGTGGCAATGAGGTCTGCAACTCAAACAATCCAAAAGCCAGTGTTAAGAAGGTTCGGTCAACTTGGTCACTGAGTCATAGTCTTAGGGTCGGGTCAATGGTCGCTGCCAAAGAGAGAGAGAAAAGAAACACTCAACGTGCACTCTAACCTAGATCAGAATGGTTACCAATTTATCTAATCTGGAAACCTCCCACTGTACCTCAAATTCTCCTCCAAACCTGAAAGAAGAATTAGTCGGGGTCACCCGAGGAGTAAACCAACTCATCAGTGGGAATCGGGATCCAACTATCATCGCATGATAACGTGACGGAATCCGCTCACGGTATCACACTCCAGAAGGTATGCGCATATCTGGCAAGTTTCAGTTCTTTTGAAACTCCCGATGTGATTTTTACCCCATGCTCTTATGACCTTGGCGTGAGGTCAAAATATCATAAGTCACATGTCAAGTTCTACCCATCATTGTCCAGGTTAATTTGAACTCACCCGTACATACCTTTGACGTTGGCCAAAATAGTAGTACGACTGTCCCAAACCAACGCATCTATCTATGCAACAGATAAATACCCGGCAGCTACCAAACGCTATGCCTTGGCGTGAGGTCAAAATACATAGCTTGAATACTACCGAACATTTAACTGAAATGATGGAGGGCTACGAATGGTTTCTGGAGAAAACCTTTAACGTAATGAACTTGATATCGTTGAAGGAACGGATAGCTTTTTAGAAAATATAGTGACGAAAACCTTTACTAAAGAGGCCACTCCCGGTGAAGGGATCTCGACTCTTTCCCCGTAGAATGAGGTGCAGGATATTCCAACTGAATACCACGATGCAAAGCAAAAGCAATCGGCTATAGTGAAGTTAATGCCCTGACGCAAACTTCTGTCCAAGGGGTCACTCCCGGTGAAGGGATCTCGGCCCTTGCCTCGTCGACTGAGGAGCAGGATATTCCAAATGAATACCACGATGCAAAACAAAAGAGAACGTCCTTGCAATAACAGCTTTTTGAAAAGTGTTCCAACAACATCAGAATAGGTTTGTTTTAACTTGCATTGATCCGAATCAACGCAGTCCCATCAATTGATCACACCAATAAAGAACGAAAATATACTGACGTACGTATATGCCATCCGCATTCGCCACTGGGTCCCGTCATCACCCGTTAGGTTAGCTTACTAACGGCAGAGCGGGGACTGGACTAGCGCGGATGAAAAACATATACAACATCTACTAATATATATACCAATATATTATATTCGCTCAAGGCGTGATAAAATGCAACATCACAGAAATATACAGCATCACAGAACAATACAGATATCTGGGATCCCCGGGTTTCACAGAGCCACGACTGAAACCCGACGTTCCCCTGGTCGTGTGGATAGCCTGTGCAATGAAATCCTAGACCCCTACGGTCGCGGCAGGTTACCCGCCAAAACCTGAAGCGAGGCAGCCCCCTTCAGCTCCGTGAATGGACCACCCAGCACTTCACGGAATCCGGCAACTTGGGCACCCCTCCTGGGTCAACCTGTACCCCCTACGAGTGCGGCGAATAGCCCGCCAATCCTAGAGTGAAGCCCCCTCCGTCTCAATGCCATGAGATGCGGGCTTGTTGCCTTCCAGAACCCGGCTATCCGTGCACTCCTCCGCGGGGTAATCCTAGTACAGAAAGTAAAATATACATACACCGGGTACATCGACCGCAACCAGGTCGTGCCCCAAAAGAATAATACAATCAGGCAGTGACGGCAGTCCACATGTCGGACGCTCGCCCCGCAATATCAAATGTACATAATACAACAACACTGTACTAGCATTGCATCCAGGCTATCCCCCACGACCGATCCGCAACATCACAGCAAAACACAGAACATCAACGTGAAAGTCACGTTCGCAAATCCGTCTAACCGGGCTATAGCAGTTAGACCGGATTTACCGATCGAGTGACATTCACGGTCGCAGATATAATGTAAATACTGTGAAAGATGTGTTTAAATTATCCGATCGATCAAAAATTAACAAGTGGGCCCCCAAGCAATACTGTAGCACTCACAGAAATTCTGGGCCCAAATTTAATATCCCAAAACCCCTAAAATAAGCCCAGAAGCCCACTGGAAAAATACGACGCAGTGAAGACACCAATGTGCGGCGGAACCGCGGCCCAAGGGGGGGTTTGGCCGCGGTTCCGCGCTTAGGTGGTCGACTGAATGTGTCGAATTTTCCCAGTAGTCTTAGAATTTCCAGTACATTAGTTTTCTTCAACCTGAAAAATTTTTCGAGCAAGAAAAAATTCAACAGAAAACTGATGTGAGGAAAAAAGTAGATTTTGGAATTTTGGTCGATCGGAAATGCAAAACACATCAAACGAAGTTAGACGAAGTTAATGGGGAGGCTCTGATACCACTGTAAGTGCACGGCGGCGCCCCGGCCGTCAATCCGACGGCCAAATGCGGAAACGGTGATAAACTTTAATTTTGCGAACTTAGCAAACCGGCACCACCGCGCACTAAACCCCGGATCGTGCCATTAAACTAGATCTAGCAACTACAAGACGGGTTAGAGATATACCGACTGATCCGAGTCCTCCGGTCTTCATCTCCACTCCGATCTCCTCGCGGGATCTCCGTCCGTCTCCTCCTCGTCGGAAAGGGCACCACATCGCCTGCATCATTTACGGGCTCCCACCTCAATACCGAGGCAACTCGGGCACGAAGCTGGCAAGTCGACGTGTCCAAGATTTGCTGTAGAATGTGGTGTAGATCATGCTAGTCTCATTTGGGGTTTGTAGTTGCCTTGATGGAGGAATGGAATTTTCAAGTGAAGCTAGAATGTGTGTAGCAAGAAAAATGAGATGAACCAAATTATCCTCATCAAAAATGAATCACTCTCATTTTTTTCTCCCCTCATCTAAATGTGGCCGGCCTCACCAAATGGGAAATGGTGGTGGGGTGAAAACATCATGCAAGAGGGAGGTGATGGTAGGGAAAAAGCAAGGGGTAACCACATCCTAAACATAATGATCACAAAACTCAAATCCATATCAAATCCATTCACTTCACCATAAATGCATGAAAAGCAAAGATGCTTTCATAATCAAACTATTTGGATGAAAACCCTCCACAATGAGTTATTTGCAAACTTGCAAATAACCCCCTCCATCGGAAAAGTCCAGCCGGGAAAGAACAAAGGAAAACCGGCCGGAACGGAATGCAAACTGGCAACTCCAGAAAACTGGTCCCGTAATAAATTACAGGAAAACCCCCATACCGTGCATACACACTCGCATCTGTATTCCGTCCGGATACAAATGCAATGAGACAAAATCTACACTGTACTATACTAGGATCCGGCTTAAACTAAAGCCGGCTAGTAATATCCGTCCGATCCTGATCCGTGCAATACCGCACGTATCTGATCGAACACTGCCATATAACTATACGGCCACTAGTACAAACCGTCCGATCCTGATCCGTGCAATACCGCACGTATCTGATCGGACCCTGCCATATCTCCATACGGCCTCTACAGCGTTTCGCCCGAAAGCTTGAGTAACTAAAAGTGTGGTGGACTCTAAAGACTCGTCAATACTATGGCTGTGGATTTAACCACTAGCACGTCAGAGGTATAAGCCAATACGTGACGGGCCACCAGCTATTGACTAAAAGGGACGTCGATGAGTGAACTCATCCTGACACCCTACTGAGCCTGTCAGTGACAATATCCGTACAGTCCGGTCCGTTCGTCTATGAGCATCGCATGTCGGGCCTAGGGGGTTGGTAAAAGTCAGACCCCCAAAAGCGGTACAAGTCGTGTCGGAGTGTAGCCCAGAACACCCTGAGATACTACTGGAATACCTACCAGTAAATCTCCTGCCTTGGCCAAGGACTTTGTGTAATGGCTCTCCTAGACAAAGCGCGACCTCACCCCCAATACCGGGAGAGACGAACCCCTGAAGATCCGCTCACTGCCTCGATGTGGCTCGGGACTGTACCCAACTAAAACCTGTTTGCACGACTCCTTTGAGCCGTGGTAGGGTAGTAATCAAAGTACAGTGGGAACTCACACGAGACAAATGACGATCCCCAGGTCGATGAACTAACCTGTACACATGTCACCAGGGAACTTCTATCTGACGTCAGGTATAAGACCAACTAGCATGTTCCCGGCGAGTCATGTCCGGTGTACTCATAACCCAATGAGCACCTGTATACATCTTAGGTGAACCAACTGACACCAGTGGCTTGTGAGACCGGCCACCGCCCCTCGTCGGGGTCTCGACTGTATACACTAGTCTACTCTGGAGTATCGATGCCCTATCTCCAAACTCCCACGATTAGGGACCTTTTAAGGATGTGCTTATAGACTACCAGCTCCCACGTATATGATCGCCCTCATACTGCCGGTACTCAAGCAAGAATCCTAGGGGCTCTATCAACGTGCAATAGCGACCTGTCATGTCACCTAAAGTAGTACACGATGATAAAGGTAAACCAGATAGCATACTATCATCTCGAGTAAGACTGTCCTACCGGGATAGGTCCTCCCTCAATCATTGCAATCACGTGCCTGTGATCCAATAATCGACTCTGAGGGCACTATCTCCAACAGGGTCATCATTATTGCGGGTTCGGAGTGATGGCATTCCGAAGACTGCCTTATGCGTGCTACGGGCTTTGTGTGTTTTAGTGAGTCATTGGATTCACTGATGCCCTAGCAGCATTCATAGATATGATGAACCAGATTTCTTCATGCCGTTCCTCGACCAGTTATTGTTGTGTTATTTACGACATTCTAGTCTAATTAATGTGTCTTGAGGAACAGAAGTAGCAGTTGAGGATTTGTTATGCAAATACTGGGAGGGCACCAGCAGTTTGCTAGATTCCCGGAGTGTTCCTTCAAGCTTGTTCGTGTTGACTCCTAGGTCTTGTAGTCACGGGAGACGGTTTTGTATGGTTCCGAGGAAGATCGTGGCCGTACAGCTTAAGCCCAGGCTTGTAGGAAGGATGGAGGTCTGCAGATTTTAGGCTTAGTAGGTTCTTACCGCCGTTTCGTGCAGGATTGCTAGTGTAGTGCTGCACCGTTGGCTGAATTGACCGGAATGGAGGTTTCTTTTCTTTGGACTGAGGCATGTGTGCGGAGTTTTCGGCAGTTGAAGATTTGGTTAACAACTGCATTAGTCCTTTCTTTGCTTTTGGTTCGAGCGACCTTGTTGTTTAACTGTAATGTTTCTTGAGTGGGCTCGAGAGTGTACTGAGGTGACACTATAGAGTTATCGCTTTTGCTTCCCTACATTTGGAGGAAGTACGAGAAGGATATTCCACTCATGATCTGGAGATGGCCGCGGTGGTTTTGCGTTGGAGGTTTGGAGACACTACTTGTTCAAGAGTCGTATCAGATTTTCACGGACCACCAGAGCTTAATGTACATCTTCCTGCAGCGGATTTTGATTGTTGTGATAGTCTTCTGCAGATTTACAGTTTTTGTGCGATCGTTGAATACAGCTTAAGTTCGACTCTACGGAGGGGACAGCTTGCTCATGTCCGCGCCCGACCATTTTTCTTAAATCGCTTTCGTGAGAAACTACCCGCCGATGCTCATTCGTTAGAGATACTTGAGCATACTCGGCTGGGTAATGATTCAGAGTCCTTGATTTGTGACAATGGTGTGCTAAGTTAGGGATGCGTTGGTGTACCTGATGTTATCGAGTAGAGACGTGGAATCCTAGAGCAAGCACATCAGTCAACTCTCTATATTCATTCAAGTTCCACCAACATTGACGTGACTTGTGAGATAGTTACGGGTGGGCAGGGATGTAAAGAGAAGTTTCAGGTTTCGTTTCAAAGTGCATGTCTGGTTGTGTGCTTGGGTCGAGCATCTGAGGCCGGCTGGAGAGTTGCAACCTTTAACCGCTCCGAAGTAGGAGTGGGATCAGATCTCCATGAATTTCGTTATTGTGTCTAACCAGGTTTAGTCAGGGTGTGACCCCATTCGGATGCTTGTCGTCCGGTTATACTCAGTTTGCTCAGTTGTTCTTTGTTAAGTTGTGCGTTTGTGCTAATTGTTTTCGGCAGTTGGGGATCGTCACTCGCCGTTGTTAGGGTTCTCCCTCGATAGCTGTTATCAGGAGACACTACAATTGGCAACCTTTAGGTTTAGGGGTTAGGTCGTGTCGATCACCAGTCTGTTGTTTTTCTGACTCTGCGTAAGTTGGATTTTGGACCCCAGCTAGTCTAGAGACTTCGGAGATGATCCAGTTGATTCAGGTCAGGATGAGAGTAGCCCAGTGCAAATAGAGGTCTTATGCCGACTGTGTTGGTCGTAGACTTAAGTGCGCAGTGGTAAATCATGTATTCCTGCGGATTTTTTTTCCCGATAAATGACGTGTTGGATTTTGGGAAGCTTGTCCCAGGATTTTAGGTCCTTTTGAGATCCCTTAAGCGGGTTAGTTTCGTTGCCTATAATTTGGCACTTCCGCCCAGATTATTGAGTTTTCACCTCGTATTCCTTGTGTCGGTACTTTACGATTACCTTCATGACCTTTCTCACATGATTTGTCTTGGACGCGATCGTTTCGCTCACCGGAAGCCATTTGTGTAAATGGCCCGGCAGGTGAAGAAACGTCGGTCAAAGGTCTGCCATCTGTGAAGGTTTTTTTTCCTTGGACGTAGCCGTATAGTGAGGTAATCACTTAGGAGGCTGCGAGCGAGATTAGAGAGTTTGTAATCTTCTCTTTGAAAGTACGCGTAGCAGTATATTTGTAAATTCGGGGACGAATTTCTTTTAAGGTGGGGAGATTGTAACACCTTAGAATGTGTTTTGTGGATAATTATATTTTAATATATAGTTTTTAATGAAAAGTTTTCCAAATTGATTTCCAATTGTTTTATCCTATTTAATGAATATTTTATTAGATTTTTCCTAGCCTTGCACACACTTGTGCATGTTAACTAGGGTTGTAATTTGGGGTTTAGCTATGATTAGCATCATGGTGAGCTAACCATTTCTTTAAGCCAGTTTTAAAATTTATATTAAGTGTTTTGGGTTTTCTTTGCATGGTTGTTCTTTTAAGAGAAAAATGAAAAATAAAAAAAAGATTTAAATGATTTCATTGGTTTGAATTGTTGACTTTGAGAGAGTGAGGGCATGGTGCTACATGGAGTGAGCCATGCCTCATTAAATGAAGTGTGAGAGAGTGAGAAGGGGGGGTAGAATTGTTTTCCCTCATTTCTCATTCTCACTCTCATTCCTATCATTCTCTCAAAACACACACACACACACACAAAGGCAGCAGCAGCAGCAGAGAAGCAGCAGCACCAGAAGCAAGCAGCATCAGCATCAGCAGCTTCTGCAACAGCAGCAGCAGAGGCCCCAGCAACTTGCAGCAGCTCTTCTTCCTCCATACACTCCTTCACCTGCTTCCTAGGGTTCCATAGGGTATAATTCTTGAACCCAATTTCCTAGTTTACTTAACTTGTGTGTAGTTTAGCGTCGGTTTGCGTTTAAAGTTAGTTTTAGTGCTAATTATGGTGAATTGGGTGGAATTTTGGTTAAGTGATGATTGTGTTAGTTAACCTAGCCTATTTTAGTGTTATTAGGGTCACTTTAACTATGTTTAACCCCATATTTCACTAAAATACCATAAGGTTTACATTTGGGTGCAAATTGGAGTTTTTAACCGATATATTAGCTTTCTGTAATCTGCTTTTGACCCGGATCCTTCAGGGTAAAATTGAGAAAACTGGAGCATGATCACTAGGTCTAGAACACACCACCAGAACACGAACCCTCAATTCCCAATCCAGGCCGCAAATTAAAGCTTTCTAGCAGCAAATTGCGGCCATGTAGGGGCTGGGGTGTCGGGGTCTTGGCTAGGGTTCTCTGCAGTGTTTTCTAGTGTTTTGGCATGTGTAGTTTTGTGAGATTTGACCTGTAGGAATATCTGGGACAAAATAACGTATTTCTAGTTCGTTGTGTTTGCGCGATATGCGCGATACGTGCGTGGGTTCTGTGATCCAGTGTGTCGCGGCGTGTCGCGGTGGTTTTAGACGCGTATTCACACGTTTTAGCGTATCGTGCACACGCGCGTTTAGTTCGCGACGCGAGTTTCTCGTTTAGTGTCGATATCGCGTTTTGCGAGATATTTGCTTATATATATAATTTCCTTGTCCAATTTTCATGTTTGCAGGCGGGGACTACGGACACAGCTACAGGGGGAAACAGGTGGTAGGATTCACCTAGCGTGGAGCGCTGGTGAGTAGATTTAACATCTACAGGGGAATCGCCCGCATGGCGTTATGCGTCTGGGCTAGAATTCTAATACTTGTCGCATATTCTACGTCATTGTTAGAAATGCGTCTTTACCCTATTTACTTAGATATAGTTGTACTGTGACTAGTAGCCGTAGGACACTGCACATATTATTGACGGTTCATGTTGCACGAGCACGGATTGTATGGTACACACACACCGTCAATAATTGCCATGTCACACAAAAACCATTATAGATATTATATTACTTATCACATTTGACATTTAGCTATAGAGATACCTTGCTCATATTTTACTTATACCCAGGGGGGTATACTACATCATTTACTTATAGGTAGGCACCTATACTTAGTTGTACTTTATTGCTTTCGCATACATCTGGTTTCAGCTACATATTTTCCTTTATATGCTCGCATTTCAGATATATCGCACATATTTATTCCTGGATTTGCGCATTGTTATTTGGATTTTACATAATGTTTTCTAGATTTGGGAACCGCGGGAGTTCATGAAATTATGCATTATTTGAAAAACCCGGTTTCCTTGATATGATATTTGCGCATCCACCATGAGATTGATCGGTTCTAATTATATACTCCATACGAGGAGTGGGTGCCGTATGAGGGTACATGGTGGGGCCCGGTATGGTTCCCCTAGGCAAGATGATCGATGGACTTTACCGATTGAGCCTGGAGGTGGGCGAGTACCTATCGTTGACGGTACCAATGACTCGGCGGGGATCATGGGAATACCGTTGGGAGTCATGTACGTATGAATACGTCGAAAGGCGAGGGTCAGAGCTAGGCACTCGTGCTTTTGGGATAGCGTATGATACATGTTAGTGTATATGCCCTAGAGGCCATTACTGTATCATACTAGTTTGTATATTACTTAATGGAAGCTTGGGATATTCACCTTCTATAGACAATCTTTCTCAATATAGTAGTATTCTACTTGGTTTGTTTACTTTAATGTGTACATGTGTTTATTTTAGTATATCACCTATACACATTAGTGGAGCCCTTAGGATCTTTGCTTGATTACCAGCGTTGTGATGGCAGTCACACTCGTGGGGGCTGGGTAATCTACAAGCACATCCTTATGCAGGTCCCTAGTCATAGGACTATCGAGACAGGGCATCGATACTCCGGAGTAGACTAGCGTATGCGCTTCTCATCCCAGTGTGGTAGACGGTCTGTCCCACAGCCGTCAGTACGTCGTACTTGAGATAGTATGCGGGTGCTCATTAGGTTACGAGTACACTGGACAGGACTCGTCGGGAACTGTTGATTGGTACTATACCTATCGTCAGTTATCAGTTCCCAGGTGATATGAGTACAGCTTAGTCCGCTGACTTGAAACTGTCACTTCGCGTCGAGTGTGTTCCCACTGTACTTTGATTACTACCCTACCATGGCTCAAAGAAGTCGTGCAAACAGGTAGTTTTTGGGTGCAGTCCCGAAGCACTTGGAGGCAGTAACGGTTAGACAGGATTCGTCTCTCCCGGTATTGGGGGTTGACATCGCGCTGTGTCTAGGAGAGCCATTACACGAGTAGTCCCTGGCCAGGGCAAGCGAGATATACTGGTAGGTTTCCAGTGTTATCTCAGGGTGTTCTGGGCTACACTCCGACACGACTTGTACCGCTAGTAGGGGACTGACGTTTACCGCCCCCTACGCCCGCCATACGATGATCAGACGAACAGACCGGACTATACGGAGATTGTCACATTCAGGCTCAGTAGGAGTTCAGATGGGTTTCACCTCGTCAGTCTTCTTGTCGGCATCTACCTGGGGACTGTTACGCACAGCTAGTGCCGCTTGCTGTCTGTGGTTAAACCCACTGCCAGCGTAGTGTCGAGTCTTTAGAGTCCCACACAGAAAGCTATTCGCCTTTAGGCAAAAGAGTAGAGGTCGCATGGTTTTGCGACAGGGTTCGGTCACATCCGTGCACTTGTGCACGTTTGGTGTCCGGACGGTTAACACTAGCGGGCTTTGGTTTAAGCCAGATCCTAGTGTACATTTTGGGATTGGTTTTATCTCGTTTGTATTCATGTACCTCGGAACGCGGATGCTGGTGTGTATGCACAGTTGACAGAGAGACAGAGGCAGAGGATTCTCATTGGGGTTTTTGACTGTTGACTATTGACTTTTTGCTAAACCCTAATGAGAATAAGAAATATAATTAACAATAATATTAATTAAGTATTATAGTGACATAGTTGTTGAGGGGTTGACTTTGTTGACTTGTTGACATTGTTGACCGGTTGACTAGGTTGGACTAGTTGACCATCATCATGACAATGGCTATCATTTCATGGCAAAGACTTTTGCTTGCTTGTTTGTTTTTGCAAAATGAGTGCATGAAATGATATAGCCATTTTGACTTGAACCATCACACAATACTTGATTACTATTTTTGTTATGATGGTTTTGGATTATGAGAGCTGATTGTTAGAGATTCTGCGTGTTCAAGTTTAGTTAATTACCGCAATCAAGACGGTTTCGCTTGTAGCTAGCCGGTTGAGTACGGGTCGTCCGCAGGGAGATGGGAATCTTTTTCTATGTGCTTTAACGAGTTAAGTCCTGTTTTCCAGATTTTGTTGTGATTAATTAAGTGTTAAAATGATATGTGAAGAGAGCTTGTTAGGGTTAGGATTAGGTTAGTTTGAGTTAGGAGTCGCTCACCTCTTTCGTTGTCACTCTTAATATCGGTGTTACAGTAATCGGCAACAACGGGGATTAGCACGGCTAGGAAGGAACTTGCGAGTATAAGCTAGGCTTTCCAACGCATAAGTTCTTCCTTTTGGTGCTTGTCCGTCCGTTCTTGGCTCTTAGCCATAACCTCCGGTTAATTCAACCGCAACCGGTCTCACTACGGAATCACCTCTATCATGTAGGATAGGGTGCCGTAAGGAGCGGATTGTGGTTCAATTAACGGGAGTCGATTTAAGATGTTGGGCAAGGAAAGAGTGAGAGAGATTTCCTTCTCTCAAACTTCCCTTATCCTACCCTAACAAGTATGAAACTACTCACACATCATAATGAAAAGAAAACAAAACAAAAGAGGAAGATAGAATGAAGGAGATTAGAAGATAACAACTAGCTATTTGCGACCTCACCTTGGCAAGGATCAAGCGTAAGCGTCATGGTTGTTTAAGGATAAAGGAAAAGAGAAAAGAAAGAAACAACAACAAATAACAACAACTAAGTTAACAAATGAAAATTACAAGCAATAATATTTTAACTGAAGAACAAGACAAGCATGATAAGTAAAAAGAACTCCTTTATTCATTCTTCACTCACAAAAGCTCACTACAAGATTTTTAATGGAGAAGAGATGAGAGGAGGAAGAAGAACAACAACTAAAACCTAAAAAAATAAATACAAGATTATGCCCCCTTGGCTTCACAAGGATCTGGGCTATTTATAGGCAGGGAAATGGAAATCTAGGGCAAAATTCTGCCTGTACATAGAAAGACCAAAATACCCCTGAAAAGTCATCAGCCGACAAGGCCGTACGGCCGCGTTCCGCGGCTTAAGCCTGCTATTGCCGAGGAACCGCGGCACTTTAGGGGAATTGATTCATCGTATTTGGTGGTTTTTCCTGTTTTGCTGTCCCCTTTTGTCTGGTACATGTTTTTTCTGATAATATTTCCACATTTCTTCCAGAATTCTAGTGGATCAAAAGGTGATTGGACATGGATCTTTTGTCATGATTTTCTTGAGCTCCGTGTAGATTTCTTGGATCTTGTGTTGCCATTGAGCCTTGTGCATGAAAGTGACAATCGATTTGCCATTTTGTCTCCTAAACTGGTGTGTGGCAACAGACGGATAAAGAGTGGAGACCCGTGTTTTATCTGTGGTTGGCAGGAACCCGGATTTTGTCGTGTTTTCCATGAATTTCACCGTTTAGAGCCGAGAACCTGTATCCTACAATTGACTAGCAAACACGGCTCAAGAGTACCTACCGATAAGCAATGTGATAAAAATTGGGCGGTATAAAAATGCAAAAATCTGATATGAACAAATACCCCCAAACTTATCATTTGCTCGTCCCGAGCAAAGCCAATTTATTCACAAAAAAATTTCCTAACCTCACTTTCGCATGGAACGCGATTGCACTGAGCATGTGCAACAAGCCGTTAAACCTCTGGGTGTCCCTAGTAGGAGGAGTGTTGTCTCGTGAGGGTTTTCAGCGGATACTACCCACAAAATCCTGTCAAGCTAGTTTTGTAAAATAACTAAGATTCAAACCCTAAAGTTTTGTTTCAGAAAATAACAATTCTATTATCCTAAGTGTAGACTATCGAACCTTTATTTTTCACACCTCGCTTCTTATTTAACTACAGATTTTATATGTCTTTACGTGCAGTGCAAATAGTGTTGTTAAGTTCCAGAAAGGTCGAATAAAGTCCTCATGTCACACAATAAAGCCCAGATAAAATTTTTTGAAAGGATCACATAAGTTTTGTAAAGAGTTAAGCAATTTTCAAGTTTCGTTTTCCAGTAGAGTTTCAACTTTAGAATTTCTATCTTCCTTAACAGGAAACTAGGTCTTATTCTTCACTCCACCTTTTTCTTGTTTTCATTTCATACACACCTCTGTGAACGTGCAATAGTCTTTATCATAGAGTAAAACCTTCATATCTCCGCTAAATTTTTTTATAAAAGCATGTCTTTTATCAAGATTATTCTCACACAAAGAACCGTTATGAATTTTAATTCGGAGAGAACACTTGCTTGACTTTGTTTTAATCTGGACTTTCTAGGCTTCTTAGCGAGCTTTGGGCCAATACACCCAAACCAGTTGGTTTTAGGGCATTAGGTGTAGAAACACCCCAGCGGACTTAATTACTCAAGTTACCTAGGTCCAAAAACAAAAGACAGTTTGGCGTGAAAATCAGATGATTTAATACGAACGGAGATATAACTGGCAGTTCAATTATTTTTTTGGATAAAAGACGTGTTTAGTGGGTTCGGTGTGTAATCATTCCAATCAAGTTTCAGATGGGTTATTTTTCAGACTTAGTTCCAATTAAGGCATCAATAACATTCCTTCATATTCACTCACTTCATAAACTATTCTTGATATTACTTATTTCAGAACAAACCTATTTGATCCTCAGAAAATCATTGATCCATTTAAAAGTTTTTCGACATAAAAGACTTGTCATCTAATTTCCAAAAACTCACGACACGTGGAGTGTGATGTAAAGACGTATATCAGCTATAGTTAACTTCAAAGGAGAGTTATCTTTCAGGTTTTCAAAATCTAAACATAAGACTTAGTTATTATTATTTTATCAACCAAAACCGTCGAAATGTTGAATCAGAGTTCTCCCACTAGCTAACTTGACAGAAAAGTTTTTATGTTTTTAGAAAATTTTCAGATTTTTATGGATTTTATGGATTTTAATATGCAGATGCAAAATATACATATGAATGCGAAGGTAAGAAATGCGTACCGAGCGTACCCCCAAACTTAAACTGGACAGTGCCCTCATTGTCATCGCATGAAGAGATCATTTGAAGGGTCAAAATAGTCGGTTAGCGATACAAAAATTTTTTTTTTTTTTGTTTTTAAAGAAAAGAAAAAGAATATCCACAAATATATACAAAATGGTACATACCCCCAAACTTATTTGGAACAGTGTCCACTGTTCTTGGCTGGATAACCGAAGTTTAGTGGTAGGCAGAGGAAGATCATGCAGGGTAAACCGGCTCCTGTAAGATCAGGAGTTCCTCTGTTGGTTCGGCGCTAAGGTACGGTTTTAGTCGGTGTCCGTTCACTTTGAAAAATGAACCGTCCTTTGGATTCTCCAAATCCACAGCGCCCTGCGGAAACACATTCCGCACAAATTACGGCCCTTTCCAGCAAGATCTGAGCTTTCCTGGATGGAAGTGAAGTCGGGTGTCATAAAGCAGTACCTGTTGACCAGGTACGAAGGTTTTGCGCAAAAGGTGTTTATCGTGAAACACCTTCGTTCGATTCTTATCGACAACCGCATTATCGTAAGCCTCATCCCTAAGCTCGCTCGGTTCGTTCAACTGCAGCTTCCGCTTGTTGCCCGCATCTTCGAGAGACAGATTCAACTCTTTTATCGCCCAAAATGCGCGATGCTCTATTTCGACAGGTAGGTGGCAGGCTTTTTCGTACACAAGCCGATAGGGAGGCATGCCAAGGTCGGTCTTATAAGCGGCTCGAAATGCCCAAAGGGCATCAGTGAGTTTCAGCGACCAATCCTTACGGTTCTTGGAAACCGTCTTCTCCAGTATCTGCTTGATTTGCCGATTTGAAACTTCGGCCTGCCCGCAGGTTTGGGGGTGGTAGGGCATGGATAGCTTATGATTAATGGAGTATTTTCGCATCAAGGCCTCGAAAGTCTTGTTGCAGAAATGACTTCCATTGTCGCTAATGATCGCTCGGGGGTGCCCAAAACGGGAGAAAATGTTTTCTTTAAGAAACCTAACGACAACCTTTTTGTCGTTAGTCCGGCTGGGCACAGCCTCGACCCATTTAGAGACGTAATCAACAGCGAGAAGAATGTACATGTTCTCAAAAGAGCTGGGAAACGGCCCCATGAAATCTATCCCCCAAACATCGAAAATCTCCACAACCAAGATTGGTTGGAGCGGCATCTCGTTCCTCCGGGATATCCGGCCCATGTGTTGGCACCGAGAGCAAGTCTTGCAATAGTCATGAGCGTCTTTGAAGAGTTGTGGCCAGTAGAAACCACATTGCAAGATCTTCTCGGCTATCTTTCTGGGGCCAAAATGCCCGCCACACGCTTGATCGTGGCAAAATGACAGTCATCGTCAGGGACACACCGACAAATAATCTGGTCGGGACAGTACTTGAACAGATAGGGTTCGTCCCAGTAAAAGTGTTTTACTTGGGATAAGAAGCGAAGTCTGTCCTGACTTGACCATTCAGTCGGTAGTAATCCCGTGGCCAAATAGTTCACAATATCTGCGAACCAGGGTTCGCAAGATACTGTCAAGAGTTGTTCATCCGGGAAAACGTCGTTGATCGGAATTGGAAGCGAAGGCGAAGAAGGAAGTCGTGAGAGATGGTCGGCAACTACATTTTCACATCCTCGTTTGTCCTTAATGACAAGGTCAAACTCTTGAAGCAAGAGGATCCAACGGATTAACCGAGATTTTGCATCTTTCTTCGCAAAAAGATGGCGTAGAGCAGAATGGTCTGTGTAGACAATGACTGGAGAGCCGATGAGGTAGGGCCTGAACTTTTCTAAAGCAAATACAACAGCTAAGAATTCCTTCTCAGTTGTTGTATAATTGAGTTGTGCGTCGTTCAGGGTTCGGCTCGCATAATAGATTACGTGCGGCATCTTGTTGATGTGTTGTCCAAGGACAGCACCAATGGCAAAGTCGGATGCATCGCACATAATCTCAAATGGGTGCGTCCAGTCAGGTGAAGAAAGAACGGGAGCAGAAGTGAGTGAGCGTTTTAGTGACTCGAATGCAGTCACACAGCTCGAGTTGAAGTCGAATGGCGTGTCCTTGGCCAGCAAAAGAGTTAAGGGCCTAGCAATCTTGCTAAAGTCCTTGATGAACCGTCTATAGAAACCGGCATGGCCAAGGAAGGCTCGGATATCTCTGACGCATCTGGGAGGAGGAAGATTGGAAATGACCTCAATCTTTGCTTTGTCAACCTCTATGCCATTTTGCGAGATGATATGTCCTAAGAAAATACCTTCGCGCACCATGAAGTGGCACTTCTCTCAATTCAAAGTGAGATTCTTGTCCTTACATCGAGTAAGGACAGCGTCAAGATGCAGCAAACACTCGTTGAAGGAATCGCCGAAGATGGAGAAATCATCCATGAAGATCTCCAGAAATTTTTACACCATGTCTGAGAAGATTCCCATTATACACCGCTGGAAGGTAGCGGGCGCATTGCATAACCCAAAGGGCATGCGACGATATGTGAATGTGCCGAAAGGACAAGTGAATGTGGTCTTATCCTGGTCTTTTTCGGCGATGGGAAACTGATTATAGCCGGAGTATCCATCAAGAAAGCAGTAGTACTCGTGTCCGGCCAATCGTTCAAGCATCTGGTCAATGAAAGGTAGCGGAAAGTGGTCTTTCCGCGTTGCGGCGTTGAGTTTTCTGTAATCGATGCATACTCGCCACCCAGTTTGGGTGCGAGTAGGGATTAACTCGTTCGCCTCGTTGGTTATGACCGTGATGACCGACTTCTTTGGGACAACATGAATGGGGCTAACCCACTGGCTATCAGAGATAGGGTAAATGATACCACTATCTAGACATTTTAAGATCTCCTTCTTCACAGCCTCTTTCATGACTGGATTGAGTCGTCTTTGTGGATCCCGGGCTGGTTTGGCATCATCCATCAGATGAATGTGATGCTCAACGATCAGGGGACTAATCTCCTTGATGTCCGCCATGGACCAGCCAAAAGCTTGCCTGTTGCTGTGCAAGACCGCAAGAAGGGCTTTCTCTTGCTCTGGAGCTAGAGAAGCCGAAATGATGACAGGGAGGATCTCGTTCTCACCTAAGTAAGCGTACTTAAGGTGAGACGACAAAGGCTTGAGTTCGAGCGCTGGAGGTGAAACGATTGAAGGCAAGATTGGTGCAGAGGTCTCGAACTCAAAGGACTCCAGCAAAGGTTCAAAACGAGTGTAGGCGACCGAGTTGGATGGTTCAGGTAACTCATCCGGAAATTCGAAAGATTCAAACTCGGGTTGTGCGCGGCTAAGATCGTTCGAGAACGTGAAACACTCGTAGTCGTTGTCGGGCGCAGAAACAGCAGCAGGTTCGAGGAGGAACGCACTAGTGGCGTTAAGATTATCGTGATCAAACAGAAACTCCTCGAATTCACATTCTTCTGGGGTGATCTCCTGGATCGAGCAGACGTCCAGTATATGAGCATTAGGTTCGACGGGCTGATTCCCCAACCGAAAAATGTTGAGTTCAATCATCATGTTTCCAAAAGAGAGGTTCATCGAACCATTGCGACAATTGATCACAGCATTTGAGGTTGCAAGGAATGGACGACCGAGTATCACCGGAATTTGATTTCGGGGGTTAGCTACAGACTGTGTGTCTAATACAATGAAGTCAACGGGGAATATGAAGTCCCCGACTTTGATTAACACATCCTCTAGCTCACCCCTAGGATGGGTGATCGATCGGTCGGCCATTTGGAGAGTGCAGTGTGTGGGTTTCAACTCTCCGACGCCTAATTGCTCGTATACTGAGTACGGAAGCAGGTTAACACTGGCACCAAGATCTAATAGTGCGCGGTTGATGTTCTTATCCCCAATAGTAATAGAAATCGTAGGACAGCCAGGGTCCTTCCGTTTTTATGGTAAAGATTGGGTAAGGGCATCACTCACAGCACTAGCCAAGAAAACTTTCTTGGGTACCTGAGACTTCCTCTTTTCATGCACAAGTCCTTTAAGATTTTTGCGTAGGACGGGACTTGTTGGACAGCATCTAAAAGAGGAATGTTAATGTTAACCTGCTTAAATAATTCCAGAATCTTCTCCATCTGAGGATTTTGTTTATTAGAGCTCAACCGGTTTGGAAATGGAACATTTTTAAAATTGGTTGAGTCTAATGTTGGAGGAGGAGATTGTGGAGTTGGAACGGATCCCAGAACAGGTGTTTTCGTGGAGTGAGAAGTGGGTCCGTTCAGAGCAGAAGAAGAGGAAGGAGAGACTTGTGAAGAACGGAGAATAGGCTCAGAAGACGAAGAAGCAGGAGAAGAAGAAGAAGCGGCCGGGGTGTCATCGTTGATCCATGTGCCAATGTTGTTTTGCAGCATCCTTCCCGATCTCAATGTGGTCACGGCACTCACATTATGATTCTGTTGTTCAAGAGCAACATGTACATTATGTGGGTGACCGGGATTTAGGAGTGGCTGGGACGGGAGCTTCCCCTTCTCTCGCTCGCTTAAGGCAGCATTCAGCTGTGCAATCTGGGCCTCGATGGTCTTGATGCTTTGTCCGTGAGCGGCAGTGTGTTGCACTAAGGACTGAATGGAAGACTGGATGTTGGCGGTGGACTGAGTCGATTGTTTAATGAACGCCTCCAGACTTCGTTCGAGTGAGGAAACCTTATCGTTGTTTGACGGAACAAACTTGTTTGGTGGAAAAGAATTGTTGGGTGCAAAGTTGTTCGTCTGATTTTGGAAAGGTTGGGGTTGGAAGGGCTGCTGAAACTGCTGTTGAGTTTGTTGTTGCTCTTGTTGTTGCGGCGGAGGTGCCCTTTGGAAATTTTTGCCTTGGAATTGATTCTGATTCTGATTCCAGGCGAAATTGGGGTGGTTTCTCCAACCGGGATTGTGGGTGGAAGAGTATGGATCATTCCTCGGTCTTTGCTGAAATGCAGCATTAACCTGATCCTGTCCTTACGATGGCGGATTGTAAGGACACTCTTCGGTTAAGTGAGAAGGATCGGAACAACAAGCGCATATGGTACGAAGGGGAAGAATAGGGGCAGGAGAAGAGAATTTGCTCTCTATTGCTTCAAGCTTTCTCGTTATTGCAGCCATTTCAGCTTTCATCGCAATAGAGACATCAAGTTGGTGAATTCCTACCCTAGACTGACTGGTAGAAGTGGAGGTAGAAGAAGAAGAAGTCGGTCTGGTGCTCTCCCATTGTAGCGTTTGCTCCGCAAGGTCGTCAAAGAATTGCCACGCTTCCTCGTCAGATTTCGATAGGAAGTGGCCCTGACAGATGGTTTCCAACAACTGCTTCGTTGCTGGGTTCAGGCCCTCGTATAAGGTTTGGCAAAGTTGCCATTTCTCTATACCGTGGTGAGGACACTGAACAAGAAGGTCTTTGTACCGGTCAAAGCACTTCCAGAAGGGTTCAGAAGGAAGCTGAGAGAATTGGTTGATTTCATTTCGAATCCTTGCGGTTTTATGATTCGGATAGAATTTTTTTAGAAACGCTTTAACAAACTCGTCCCAGCTGGTTATGGAGTGGGAAGCGGTGCTATACAGCCATTTTTCAGCAAGATCGTATAAAGTGAACGAAATGACCCGTAGACGTATAGCATCGTCCGACAGCTGGGTGGTTTTCATCATGGCACAAACGTTTTGAAATTTATTGATGAAGATATAGGCATCTTCAGATTCAAGCCCATGAAATCGTGGAAGCATGTTGATGAAGTGGGGCTTAATTTCAAAATTATCCCCATTGGCCGGTGGAAGAGAAAGGCAGGTGGGAAGTGCAGAACGGGTGGGGTAGAAACGATCCTGGAGCGCGATTCGCTGCGGCGCTACAGCAGGCGGTGGTGGTGGGTTATTGGTCTCCGTAGGAGGTGGAGCCAATCCAGGGGTAGTCAAAGAGATGGTCGGATTAAATCCTGACATCGCGGAAGAAGAGGTTGGTGATGGTGAGGGTGAGGATGTATGAACAGAATTCCGGTCAACGTCGGAGTTGGCCGGCAAAGGAAGGGGTGAAAGAGGAGTGGACGGAGTTTCGACGTCTGAGTCGATCACGTAATCGGTAGCGACTAACGTAACGCGGACTAGGCGGGCGCTAGTGTCCCGAGTCCAAGCGGACATACACTAAACGAGTTTAGTATAGTCAAAGCGGAGAAGGTGAGGGTAAGAAAACGTCAATGGAGAAAAATGATGGGTGGTGGGTGAAAAATGGATTTGGCGACAAAGGGCAAGTTTTTATAAAAGTTTTTGATTTTTTCCTTTTTTTTGTTTTTTTTGTTTTTTGTTTAGAAAGAGCTTTACAGGAATATGTACGGACTTACGGCTTTAAGAAATCACAAATAAGATATGCACAATCTCACCTAAATCTAGGGTCACCTAGGTCTGCTAGACAGCTCCTAACTGTTCCAGAGGGCTAGAAATAGGACCTCAAACCGCCTCTTCTCCGTCTAATGCGGCCAGATAAGTGCCAGGTAAGTGGGAGGTTGTCCAACGCTTTCGCGAAGTTCCTTAATTAAATAACCACTTGCCTTCGTCACACTTGCCTAAGCACCGCAAAAGTCAGATAGGATAAACGGCCGATGCCTGTAACTAGTCCTCTGTCCTATTGAGCGCGAAGTCCTTAGGGCTGAGTCTAGTATTTTTTAATTAACAATGGTCAATGCATATGCTTTTTGTGATTTTTGGGGTCCTGGGAAGGGTGATGAAATCCCCACCCAATCTGAATTGGTTTCAAGCCCCTTAAGTCCGTATTAAAGAATGCAAAGCGATAACAAATCAACTGCAAACAATTTTTATTTTAGCGCGGCGCAAAGAATCCTGCACAAAAACAGTTTATTGGAAGGGGGGAGAGAGTTTGCGCAAAGAATGCTGCAGAAAACACAATTTATTGGAGTCCAGAGGAATGGGGGAGAGAAGAGGGACACTTACAAGGAATTTGGCACCCTGAAGACACCAAGTGGTCGCGGTTCCGCGGCAATAAGGCCCTAATGCCGCGGTTCCGCGGCAGTAAGGAGGAGTTGGTTCTTCATTTTTATGGTGTGGGCTGTTTTGGGTGTCCTCTGCTTTTTCTAAGACCCTGAATCTGGATTTGCTCACTGGAACTGCTCCAGAATCTTACAGTAGACCGTTTTCTTCGTTTTGATCCGTCGCGGTGTAGCCGTGAAATATGGGTCTATCTTCCCACGTCTTTGGCACTGAACTTTAACTCCGTATTATCCTACACACTTGCACAAAAACTAATCAAAAATAACAAGAAGATTTTTTTTTTTACAAAGTATATTTTTTTTGTTTTTCTGTTATATTTATATTCACAAGTTAACCCGAAATTACACAAAGAAATAAACTACCGTCTCCACGGCAACGGCGCCATTTGATTGTTAGAGATTCTGCGTGTTCAAGTTTAGTTAATTACCGCAATCAAGACGGTTTCTCTTGTAGCTAGCCGGTTGAGTACGGGTCGTCCGCAGGGAGATGGGAATCTTTTTCTATGTGCTTTAACGAGTTAAGTCCAGTTTTCCAGATTTTGTTGTGATTAATTAAGTGTTAAAATGATATGTAAAGATAGCTTATTAGGGTTAGGATTAGGTTAGTTTGAGTTAGGAGTCGCTCACCTCTTTCGTTGCCACTCTTAATATCGGTGTTACGGTAATCGGCAACAACGGGGATTAGCACGACTAGGAAGGAACTTGCGAGTATAAGCTAGGCTTTCCAACGCATAAGTTCTTCCTTTTGGTGCTTGTCCGTCCGTTCTTGGCTCTTAGCCATAACCTCCGGTTAATTCAACCACAACCGGTCTCACTACGGAATCACCTCTATCATGTAGGATAGGGTGCCGTAAGGAGCGGATTGTGGTTCAATTAACGGGAGTCGATTTAAGATGTTGGGCAAGGAAAGAGAGAGAGAGATTTCCTTCTCTCAAACTTCCCTTATCCTACCCTAACAAGTATGAAACTACTCACACATCATAATGAAAAGAAAACAAAACAAAAGAGGAAGATAGAAAGAAGGAGATTAGAAGATAACAACTAGCTATTTGCGACCTCACCTTGGCAAGGATCAAGCGTAAGCGTCATGGTTGTTTAAGGATAAAGGAAAAGAGAAAAGAAAGAAACAACAACAAATAACAACAACTAAGTTAACAAATGAAAATTACAAGCAATAATATTTTAACTAAAGAACAAGACAAGCATGATAAGTAAAAAGAACTCATTTATTCATTCTTCACTCACAAAAGCTCACTACAAGATTTTTAATGGAGAAGAGATGAGAGGAGGAAGAAGAACAACAACTAAAACCTAAAAAAATAAATACAAGATTATGCCCCCTTGGCTTCACAAGGATCTGGGCTATTTATAGGCAGGGAAATGGAAATCTAGGGCAAAATTCTGTCTGTACATAGAAAGACCAAAATACCCCTGAAAAGTCATCAGCCGACAAGGCCGTACGGCCGCGGTTCCGCGGCCTAAGCCTGCTATTGCCGCGGAACCGCGGCACTTTAGGGGAATTGATTCATCGTATTTGGTGGTATTTCCTGTTTTGCTGTCCCCTTTTGTCTGGTACATGTTTTTTCTGATAATCTTTCCACATTTCTTCCAGAATTCTAGTGGATCAAAAGGTGATTGGACATGGATCTTTTGTCATGATTTTCTTGAGCTCCGCGTAGATTTCTTGGATCTTGTGTTGCCATTGAGCCTTGTGCATGAAGGTGACAATCGATTTGCCATTTTGTCTCCTAAACTGGTGTGTGGCAACAGACGGATAAAGAGTGGAGACCCGTGTTTTATCTGTGGTTGGCAGGAACCTGGATTTTGTCGTGTTTTCCATGAATTTCACCGTTTAGAGACGAGAACCTGTATCCTGCAATTGACTAGCAAACACGGCTCAAGAGTACCTATCGATAAGCAATGTGATAAAAATTGGGCGGTATAAAAATGCAAAAATCTGATATGAACAAGAGCTTGGATGGCAAAAGAGTTACTCATTCTCTCATTTCATTTCTCTCTCTTGCTTGAGCTCTCCCTCTTGCTCTTCCTCTTGCTCTCTCTCTAGATCAAGGCAACACCCTCTCATGAGTTGAGAAACATTGCCTTAGAGATAAAAGAAAACCCAAATCACTTCTCTACTCATCCTAGTTCACAAGGTTTAGCAAACCAAGTGTTCTAGTTTCTTCAAGTTCGAAGAAGAAGCCAAAGGTAGAAGATTTCTGGTGGATCCATCTTCGGCGCAAGGAGACGACGAGGTGAGGCCGATCCGTATACCGGAAAGAGTTGAAGACGAAGGAGTTCAAGAAAGGTATAGCCCCCTAACCGAGTAGGTAAAACTCAAGTTAGGTTGTTAGGTAGTTGTTTAACAAAGATCTGTATTTTGAGTCCATATTACCACCTCTTGAAAAATCATTTTTCATCATTTCCGCAAGCCCGTAAGTACCGAGAGAGGTAACGTGGACTTACAGTGGTATCAGAGCCTAGTTAAACACTATCTAACATGTTAGCAAAGTAACTAAAAGTTCGATCGGAGAAAATATCACGAAATATACCCGAATAGCATAGTTTCTGCCGATTTTTTCCTCTGTTAAAAAAAAAATAAATCTTACACTAAAAATCGGCTCAGGCTCTTGTTAAAACACCCAAGAAAATTGGTCCGATGAACCGGTCAAGTCGCCGCGGAAACGCGGCGGGAGCATGCTCCCGCCGCTGTTCCGCGGCCGAGTTGACTCGGCCGTGGCACAATTTTGCTGCAGTGTGTTTCTGGGGTTGTTTTGTGATTTTTACAATATGTTTTTTCTGCCCAGATTTTCCAGAAAGCAAAATTAGTTTTTGGGGCTTGAAAATCCGTATTTTGATCGAACTTCTAAAGAGTTAAGCTGACGGGTATATATCCGTGATGTGATATATGTATTGAACGTCCGCTAATCGCTATACGTCGATTAGTGGGGGTTATACATATCTGTGATCTGTAATGTTGATGGTATGTGTATATGAATTCATTGGATTGTCGCGGATGAATAGCCGGGGGTTGTGAGATGAGAGTTTTTCCTTTTATCTTTCAATTCATGTAATATGTAAATTGACGTAATATTATTTTTGGCCGCACAACCGGGAAAGGGTTGTAGCCGTCATTGTATAATTTCTTTTTACTGTTTTTGCTCCTAGGATAGACACAAGGTGGGGTGCATAAACTACCGGGTATCTCGAAGTGCCGAGTGGCCTACTCACGTCGTTGAGGGAGGTTGCTCCGCTTCGGATATTTGGCGGGTAGTTTGCCGCACCCGTAGGGGTCTAGGGTGGGGTATTGGCTATTCATCGCGACCTTGTAATCCGCTTTTCGTTACAGGCTCGTACGAATTGCGGATTCCTAGTATATCCAACGTATTCATCTGTGATCTGAAATGGCTATCATTGAAATATATCTATATATGATATTATTTAGGCGTTGCTTATGTTTTGCATCCGCGCTAGTCCAGCTCCCGCTCTGTCGTTAGTTAAGTAACCTAACGGGTAATGACGGGGCCCCGTGGCGAATGCGGATGGCATAAGCGTACGTCATATTTTGGTTGTTTTCTGCAATGGTAGGTTTAAATGATAGGACGCATTGGAATTAATGCAAGAAAATAAACCAAGTAAAAGTCATTGGAACAATTTTAAAACTACTCGGTTTCTTTTCAAAATAACTTTTAAACGCGGAAAGCCACTCCTTTTAAAAGCTATCTCGTTCCTTCGATTATATCAAGTTCACTACGTTCACGGTTTCGCCAAAACCATTCATAGCCCTCCGTCGTTTCACATGAATGGTCAATAAGTATTCAAGCTATGTTTGTTGGCCAAAGTCAAGGCATAGTGATTGGTAGCTATTGGGTATTCATGTGCAACATAGATAGATGTGTTGGTTTGGGGCAGTCGTTCTACCTTGTTGGCCAAAGTCAAGGGTATGTGCGGGTGGGCTCAAATTAACCTAGAGAATGATGGGTAGAACTTGACATGTGACTTATGATTTGTTGGCCAAAGTCAAGGTCATAAGAGCATGGGGTAAAAATCCACATCGGGAGTTTCAAAAGAACTGAAACTTGCTAGCGCTGCATACCATTTGGAGTGTGATGATTCTGGTAGGATTCCTTCAGTTTTGTCACGCAATGATATTTGGATCCCGATCCTACTGTGAGTATATGCTACTCTTTGGGAAATTTCTCACTTAACGATCAATGCTATAAACCAAGTAGGTGTCTAGAAAGGTGTTAGCGGGCTACGCCCCCAGGGAAAAGAGGTTATTTAATTAAGGAACTTCGCGAAAGCGTTGGAAAACCTCCCTCGAATGACCGACACCAGCCTGGCCGAACGGTTAAGCAAGTATTGTATGGTGAGATTGATCCTGACTAATTCTTCCTTTTTGGTTTGAGGAGGGATTCGAGAGAAGTGGGAGCCATCCTGTTTAGACAAATTAAAAACCACTCTAAACTTGCAAGAGCATCATGCTAAAGTGTTTCTTCTCTCTCTCCTAATTGCAGCGACCAAACATCATGACCGGACTTAAGTTACTACTAGATAAAAACATACTGACAGGGCCAAACTATAAAGATTGGCTCAGGAATGTCAAAATGGCAATCACTTATGATAAGTTGGGGTATCTTCTTACCACCAAAGCTCCCCCTGTCCCAGGTCCCAAAACCAGCGTCGCGGATAGGGAAATCCGTAAGACCTGGTAAATAGATTGCGCGAAGGCCAAGTGCCTCGTGCTTGCCTCTATGGACAACGAACATCAGAGGAGGCATGAGAATATGGACCTCGAATCCATATTTCTCCATAAAAAAGAACTGTATGGAGAGCAATCTCGTATCGCAAGATACGAAGTGTCGAAGAAGCTATTTTCGGCAAGGTTGGCCATCGGATCATCGGTAGCGGAACACGTGCTTAAGATGATTGGCTTCATTGAGTAGCTCGCGGACCTTGGGACCACATTAGAGAATGAGCTCTATACGGACTTGATTCTCCAGTCCCTTCCTTCCACTTACGCCCAGTTTATCCTGAACTTCAACTTGCAAGAAAAAAAAGTTGAACTTTCAGAGCTCCTCAACATGCTGAGGAGTGTAGAGGGCACCCTACAGAAAGGTAGGGAAACATCCACTTTGTTTGTAGGAGGATCTTCCTCTTCTAGGTCCAAGGCGAAAGCCAAGAGAAAGAAGAAGAAAACCCCCGCCAAACCAAGGGGCGGTGTTAGTAAAGTGGATACGAAGGGAAAGGCAAAAGCAACAAAGGTAGCGGGGAAGCTTATAGGGAAGGAAGAGTGCTTTTTCTGTCATAAGAGTGGGCACTGGAAGAAAGATTGCAGGGCTTGGAAGGCCAGAACACAGGATCTGAAGCAAGTTGCGGCTTCAGATTCAGGTGTGTATGTTATTGAAAACTGTCTATCAATAAACTCTACTTCCTGGGTATTGGATACCGGATCAGGATCTCATATCTGTAATTCTTTGCAGGCGTTGAGAAACCGTAGGTTTTTTAAGGCAGGTGACATGACCCTCAAAGTTGCAAACGGACCTAGCATGGATGCTAAGGCCGTGGGGGACTATCACCTGGGAATGTCAGATGGACATGTTTTGGTTTTACGTAATTGCTTTTTTGTACGCAACGCAACTTGTAATATCATTTCTGTATCTTTGATTTCTAAAGAAGTTTATGAATTTGCGTTTGTAAGTAATGTTGTAAACATTCACCTTAATCAAGTTCTGATTGGGTCAGGTACATTAAGCAATGGTATATACGTACTAAACCAACCACAGATTTTCAATGTCCAGAATACACACAAAAGAAATTCTCCGGAAATAAATCAGACTTTCTTATGGCATTGTAGACTGGGTCACATCAATGATAGAAGGTTGACGAAGTTACATACAGAAGGATATTTGGATCCGTTCGAATATCAATCGTATGCCACTTGTCAATCCTGTCTCAAAGGAAAGATGACAAAGACTCCGTTCACTGGGCATGGAGTAAGAGCGAGCGAGCTCTTGGGACTCGTCCACAGCGACGTGTACGGTCCAATGTCTACAAATGCGCGAAGCGGTTATTCTTACTTCATTACTTTTACGGATGACTTTTCAAGGTACGGTTATGTCTTCTTAATGAAACATAAATCCTAAGCCTTTGGAAAATTCCAGGAATATAAGAATGAAGTAGAAAAACAAACCGGCAAAAGTATCAAGACACTGAGATCGGATCGAGGTGGTGAATACTTGAGTGCCGAGTTCCTGGATTACTTAAAAGAGAATGGAATTCTCTCTCAGCTTACTCCTCCATACACTCCGCAACATAACAGTGTATCGGAGAGACGGAACCGAACCCTATTGGATATGGTACGGTCTATGATGAGTAACGCTGAGTTACCGCGATCATTCTGGGGATATGCACTAGAATCAGCTGCATACCTTTTGAACCGAGTTCCAACTAAGACTGTGCCTACTACACCATATCAGATGTGGTGTGGGAAGAGACCCTATCTTAATCACATTAAGACATGGGGATGTCCAACTTTTGTCAAAAAGCAGCATGCGGACAAACTCGAAGCACGCTCAGTACGGTGCAAGTTTGTGGGATATCCAAAGAACTCCAAGGGATATTTCTTCTATTGCGAAGAAGAACAAAAGATTTATGTTTCTCGTCTTGCCCACTTCTTGGAAACTGAGTTTTTGGAAAATCAGATAAGTGGCAGCGCAATAGAACTAGAAGAAATTCCAGAACCACAAGCTATTACTGAAAGCTTAGTAGAACCAGAGGGTTCGAAAGATCATGACATTCCTACGCCGCTCCGCAGAAGTAGCAGGCAGTCTCATCCGCCTGAGAGATACTACGGTTTTCTCATAGACGGGGATAGAGAAGATTGCATCATTGATTATGATGAGCCAACTAGCTTCCAGCAGGCCATTCAGAGCGTTGACTCGGTAAAATGGCTGGATGCAATGCGGACCGAAATGGAGTCCATGTACACCAACAAAGTATGGACGTTGGACGTTGCTCCAGATGGGGTAAAACCCGTAGGATGCAAGTGGATCTTGAAAAGGAAGATTGGTGTAGATGGACAGGTTGAGACCTATAAAGCTAGACTGGTTGCAAAGGGTTTTCGTCAAAGACCTGGTTTGGACTATGACGAGACCTTTTCTCCTGTAGGTATGCTGAAATCCATTCGGATCCTTCTTGCCATTGCTGCCTTCCATGATTATGAGATTTGGCAGATGGACGTAAAGACCGCTTTTCTAAATGGAAATTTAGAGGAGTGTGTTTTTATGGACCAGCCAGAGGGTTTCATTTTGAGTGGGAGCAGCGGAAAGATGTGCAAGTTGCTTAAGTCCATCTACGGACTAAAGCAGGCATCGCGGAGTTGGAACATCTGTTTTGATGAGATGGTCAAGGAATTTGGCTTTATCAGAAATCCAGATGAACCATGCATCTATAGTAGATTTGTAGCGAGAACTGTAGTATTCCTCGTTTTATACGTGGATGACATTCTCTTAATAGAAAAGGACATTCCTATGCTACAATCTGTCAAGGGGTTCTTGTCACACAGGTTCTCCATGAAAGACCTGGGTGATGCCTCATACATTCTTGGGATCCGGATCTATCGTGACAGATCCAAGAGGATACTGGGACTCTCACAGTCCAGGTACATCGACACCATACTGAAAAGATTCAGTATGGAAGATTCCAAGCACGGTAATCTACTGATTTGGAAAGGGATCGCATGTCTATTATACCCTACGCTTCTGCGGTAGGCTCTATAATATATGCGATGTTGTGTACCAGACCAGATGTAGCTTATGAACTGAGTGTGGTAAGCCGGTATCAGTCAAACCCTGGAGAGAAACACTAGATAGCGGTAAAGAACATTCTCAAGTACCTGAGAAGGACTAAAGAGATGTTCTTGGTGTATGGCGGAAAATACCTCCAGATCGAGGCCTTTGCTGACTCCAGCTTCCAGAGTGACAAGGATGATTCCAAGTCCATGTCGGGTTATGTCTTTACCCTCAATGGAGGGGCGGTGTGTTGGAAGAGTTCCAAACAGGAAACCGTTGCTGACTCGACGATGGAAGCGGAATATATCGCTGCTGCAGATGCCGCAAAAGAAGCCGTCAAGATAAGGAAGTTCTTAACAGAACTTCAGGTGGTTCCGTTCATTATTGATCCAATACCTTTGTATTGCGACAACAACAGGGCTATAGCTTTAGCGAAAGAACCCAGGTCCCATCAGAAATCCAGACACATCTTGAGGCGATATCACCTTATCAGGGAGATCGTGGGTCGCCAGGAGATCGAGGTTCGGAGAGTTTCTACGAAAGATAACACTGCTGATCCACTCACAAAGGCCTTACCGCAGACTCAGTTTGAGCGGCTGATCAAGATGATAGGTCTTCGATACGCCAGTACATGGCCTTAGTGCAAGTGGGAGATTGTTAGTGTATATGCCCTAGAGGCCATTACTGTATCATACTAGTTTGTATATTACTTAATGGAAGCTTGGGATATTCACCTTTTATAGACAATCTTGCTCAATATAGTAGTATGCTACTTGGTTTGTTTCTACTTTAATGTGTACATGTGTTTATTTTGGTATATCACCTATACACATTACTGGAGCCCTTAGGATCTTTGCTTGATTACCAGCGTTGTGATGGCAGTCACACTCGTGGGGGCTGGGTAATCTACAAGCACATCCTTATGCAGGTCCCTAGTCGTAGGACTATCGAGACAAGGCATCGATACTGTTGGAGATAGTGCCCTCAGAGTCAATTATTGGATCACAGGAACGTGATTGCAATGATTGAGGGAGGACCTATCCCAGTAGGACAGTCTTACTCAAGATGATAGTATGCAATCTGGTTTATCTTTATCATCGTGTACTGCTTTAGGTGACCTGACAGGTCGCTATTACACGTTGGTAGAGCCCTTATGATTCTTGCTTGACTGCCAGCAGTATGAGGGCGATCATATACGTGAGAGCTGGCAGTCTATAAGCACATCCTTAAAAGGTCCCTAGTCGTGGGAGTTTCGAGACAGGACATCGATACTCCAGAGTAGACTAGTGTATACAGTGGAGACCCCGACGAGGGGCGGTGGCCGATCTCACAAGCCACTGGTGTCAGTTGGTTCACCTAAGATGTATGCAGGTGCTCATTGGGTTATGAGTACACCGGATAGGACTCGCCGGGAACATGCTAGTTGGTCTTATACCTGACGTCAGATAGCAGTTCCCTGGTGACATGTGTACAGGTTAGTTCATCGACCTGGGGATCGTCATTTGTCTCGTGTGAGTTCCCACTGTACTTTGATTACTACCCTACCACGCTCAAAGGAGACGTGCAAACAGGTTTTAGTTGGGTACAGTCCCGAGCCACATGGAGGCAGTGAGCGGATCTTCAGGGGTTCGTCTCTCCCGGCTTTTGGATTGTCAGAGTTGCAAACCTCATTGCCACTCCTACTTTCACCCTTTTCTCCAGGACACCCCGTATTACTACGAACGTCCACTTCCATTGGACAAAACCATCGTATGGTTAGATACGAACTCGAAAGAATTTATTCGAGGATGGTTTCAGGTTCTGGAGAAAATGGATAGGACTATTCAGTTGTCTTTTCCTCTTACCTTCTCTCAGGTTGCGAGTACTCCTTGGTTTAGGAGTAGTACACCTATTACGCAAATTGGATAGTCTTCTTCCAAACCTTAGGCTGGTGCCGAACGGTGGGGAATGAAGAAAACCAATTAGCATAACGATGGTGTGCAGAAAGTATTAAGTTAAGACAAAGAAAGGGATTAGTAGGAGGGCATAGTAAATTACGACTGCTATTCACGACCAAACCAAGTATTTCTTCGCCAATCCTAAATCACCTTTGTATTTCTCCAGGACACTCCGTATCACTACGAAGATCCACAGTCTATTGGATATTCCATCGTATGGTTATATACGAACTCGAAAGGAACTTGTTCCAGTTCGGGGATGGATTCTGGTTCAGGAGAAATAGGAATAAGGTTTATTCGGTTGTCTTTTATCTTAACCTTCTCTCGCATTGCGAGTGCTCCTACGATTAGGACAGTACACTCATTATGCTTATTAGATAGTCTTCTTCCAAACCATAGGCTGGTGCCGAACGGTAGGGAAGGAAGAAAACCTTTTGGCCTAAAGGGGTGTGTAGAAGGTAATGACTAAAGACATAAAAAGGGATTTGGAAAGGTGGCAAAGAATTATACGGTTACAGTCATGAATCTGGAAGAGGCATTACTAGGAATACCGGGATACCCTATCGAAACATTTCAATGTTTCAGTTTCACTGTGTACTGTTAAAGGAAAACTGATTTCCCAGTTAGACACTTGCTCCAGGGTATATATTTACCAGGTATGATTCTCACATCTGTATGGATTTACAGATGATGATTGGGAGTAAGTTATTGGGAATTAGGTGATCATCCTCATTATATCGGGATTCGTTGTAATCGGTGATATTTGAGGAAACCAACTGGGCTGTTTGCCGGTCGGCAAATATTTGGTTTTGAATATCCGCTGTTATGCACCAATTTCAAATTGATATATCTGTACGTCTATTTTTATAGAGTGAGATATATCTTTTTGAAATTATGTCTGTGACATTTACCTATATCAATGGATGGTTAGGTAAGGAGCATTAAACAGCGGTGTAATTCTTCTTAACCATAAGTACAGTTTTCAACCTACGACACACAGTGAATGAGTTATCAGACTCAAGGGACTTATACAGAGTATTGTATGTTGTCCAGGGTCCATCAGGACAGAGGGGTTGGTCCTCATACTATATTCGGTTTACTTATAACTTCTCTAGTTTTTAGACAGGTGTTTCGTGGAAACACAGGGTCCGAATTTTGAGAAGTTATAGGTATTTGAATAAAGTAGAGAACCAGGTATTACAAGTATCGGGATTCTTCAAAGTGATCGAAGATGTAGATACTTGTGTGTGGTATTCAGTTGATAGTAATGATTAAGAGAACTTGCTTCTCTTTCAGGTTACTCATAATTGGAAGCATTCCTAAGTTGAGTAACGCTGATCGGCCTCCTTCCATTTAGTTGACATGCACTGGAGACAGCTGCATGATTTGAATCTGGTTCAATTAAATCAGTGCCTCTGGTTCTATATTGGATATAGAACAGTTCATATCTTAACGATGTTAAGGTACGGGGAGTTGTCCGGCTTATGATTAAAACCAGACACTGGACAACTCAAGGCACGTTTCTGTAATGGCTGTTTGTGGGTTGACCCAGGCTATGACGAGGGTTGACTTTCTACCATCTGGAAGATCAATAGTGATATTGTTCTAGACTCGCCACAGTTTTAATAAAAATGGATTTTTTCAGAAAACAGTAGTGGGAGTATGGTTGAACTGGAAGTGATTCCAGAACCATAAACGATTACTGAAGATTCAATAAGGAACCTAAAGATTCAATCTGGATTGACATTCCATTGGCCACTCCGCAGATAAGGTGGGTAACTTCAGGCACCCGAGAGGTACTCCGGTAGCCTCAAGGACGGTGACAGGAAAGTTCTTGTTTACCCAAACTTACCATTGTTGTTGTTCCAGGCTGCGAGACCCGGCAGGAGGATGAGTATAGCGTCGTTCTAAACTAGATTTAGAAGTGTGCGTGTATATGACTCTGCCAGAGGGTTGTCGTAGTCGGTGGGAGCAGCGGAAGCATTGGTGGACATGTGGCTTATGTCTATTTATAGACTAAAGCAGATATAGCGGAGATAGATCATCAATTTCTGATGTGACAGTCATAGGTTTGACTTCATCAGAATAGGGGATGGATCTGTTGAGAAGGTAGTAGGGTGTGATGTCCTGGTTTTTGGATGACATACACAGAGTAGGAAGTGATATTCCTATACTACAATCGGTTATACTTTGGTCGTCACACAGTGGTTTCTCCACATGGGACTTGGACATTATATCAGACATACTGGTTACTAGATCTATGGTTTTAGATCTAGATTTGGGTGGTTTCCCAATCTGGGTACTTAGACCGCATTCTAAGAGTATTTAGAATGGACGACTCCTGGTACGGTAGTGTACCTGCAGATAATGGAGTCACCCTCTCTAAAGGTGTCTTACAGACTAAAGGGGAGAGGGATATGCATGATTGGCAGATCACTTGCTCAGGCAATTGAGTCAATCATGAGATGTCAAGTACCACACCAGATGTTGTTCTTGCACTAGATGCAATAAGTTGACATTGATCCAATCCTGGAGAAACAGTCGGAAGCAGTTTTAGAAAATAAGTGGATGTTCTAGGGATATGATAACGACAGCCTCATTCGGGAGACAGTTATCATTTCAGGCTTCCAAGGTGACCCGGACGACAAGGAGGTTGTCAGAGTTATAATTTTCCTTCTGATGAGGGGCAGTATTTTGGACAGGTGGTCCAAGGCAATACTGAAAGAGGCATGGCGTAGGACACTGATTAAGTTCAGTTGACGATACAGTCTAAGAAGTTTGGATTTGGAGTTCATTTATGAGCTAGGTCCCATCAGACATCCAGACACATTCTAAGACAGGTATTGCTCATTTCGGGAGATGGGTTTCTCCGCGAACTTGAGATATAGAGAGACATAGATAGAGACATCAAGGCGGATCCACTCACTAAGGCTATTCCTCGAACGCAATAGTTTCGCAAGCGAGCTTTGTGAGACTGACTAGTAGAGGAGTTGGGTGTTCGGTATCACACGGGCTGTGAGTATGCGACATCGCAATAATTAGCCTTGAGTGCAAGTGGGAGATTGTTGGAGATAGTGCCCTCAGAGTCAATTATTGGATCACAGGCACGTGATTGCAATGATTGAGGGAGGACCTGTCCCAGTAGGACAGTCTTACTCAAGATGATAGTATGCTATCTGGTTTATCTTTATCATCGTGTACTGCTTTAGGTGACCTGACAGGTCGCTATTACACGTTGGTAGAGCCCCTAGGATTCTTGCTTGACTGCCAGCAGTATGAGGGCGATCATATACGTGAGAGCTGGCAGTCTATAAGCACATCCTTAAAAGGTCCCTAGTCGTGGGAGTTTCGAGACATGGCATCGATACTCCAGAGTAGAATAGTGTATACAGTGGAGACCCCGACGAGGGGCGGTGGTCGGTCTCACAAGCCACTGGTGTCAGTTGGTTCACCTAAGATGTATGCAGGTGCTCATTGGGTTATGAGTACACCGGACAGGACTCGCCGGGAACATGCTAGTTGGTCTTATACCTGATGTCAGATAGCAGTTCCCTGGTGACATGTGTACAGGTTAGTTCATCGACCTGGGGATCTTCATTTGTTTCGTGTGAGTTCCCACTGTACTTTGATTACTACCCTACCACGCTCAAAGGATACGTGCAAACAGGTTTTAGTTGGGTACAGTCCCGAGCCACATGGAGGCAGTGAGCGGATCTTCAGGGGTTCGTCTCTCCCGGTATTAGGGGTGAGGTCGCGCTGTGTCTAGGAGAGCCATTACACAAAGCCCTCGGCGGAGGCAAGAGATTTACCGGTAGGTATTCCAGTAGTATCTCAGGGTGTTCTGGGCTACACTCTGACACGACTTGTACCGCTTTTGGGGGTCTGACTTTTACCAACCCTCTAGGCCCGCCATGCGATGCTCATAGACGAACGGACCGGACTGTACGGATATTGTCACTGACAGGCTCAGTAGGGTGTCAGGATGAGTTCGCTCATCCACGTCCCTTTTGGTCAATAGCTGGTGGCCCGTCACGTATGGCTAATACCTCTGACGTGCTAGTGGTTAAATCCACAGCCATAGTATTGAAGAGTCTTTAGAGTCCACCACACATTCAGTTACTCAAGCTTTCGGGCGAAACGATGTAGAGGCCGTATGGAGATATGGCAGCATTCGATCAGATACGTGCGGTATTGCACAGATCAGGATCGGACGGTTAGTATTAGAGGCCGTATGGAGATATGGCAGCGTATCGATCAGATACGTGCGGTATTGCACGGATCGGGATCAGACGGTTAGTACTAGAGGCCGTATGGAGATATGGCAGCGTTCGATCAGATACGTGCGGTATTGCACGGATCAGGATCGGACGGTTAGTACTAGAGGCCGTATGGATATATGGCAGGGTTCGATCAGATACGTGCGGTATTGCACGGATCATGATCGGACGGATAATACTAGCCGGCTTTGGTTTAATCCGGATCCTAGTATAGTACAGTGTAGACTTGGTCTCATTGCATTTATATTTCGGTCAGAATACAGATGCGGGTGTGTATACACAGTATCGGGGTTTTCCTGTAATTTATTATGGGACCAGTTTTCTGGAGTTGCCAGTTTGCTTTCCGCTTCAGCCATATTTCTTTGTTTCGTTCGTTGGCCGAAGATTGGTGGAGGAGGGCTTATTTGAATTTGTGCAAATAAGCATTTGTGGAGGGTGTTCTTTGCATATTGTTGTGTCATGATCACTTGACTTTCTTTAGTCATCATGGGTAGTCTTGTAGTGTCATGATGGCATGACTTTTTGGTGATGATGATGGATTATCATGGTTGTATGAGTGTTGGATTTACTTGTGATCATTTCTTGATATCATGACCTTTCTCTCTCTCCCTTGCATTATGGTTGTGGTTCTATCATCCATTGATCCCTCCCTCACTCACTCACTCTCTTGCTAATTGTGGCCGGCCACTCCTCATAGGAGGCTGTCCCAATTTGTTGTGGGAGGTTTTTTATCTCTTTTGGCTTGGTAAAATCCCCACAAGTTCCATCTCCAATACTCCATTCCTCCACCATCTCAAAAGGCAACTCCATACAAACCCCAAATGAGATATAGATCTCCACACTATTCTACAGAAAATCTTGGGCACGTCGACTCGCCAGCTTCGTGCCCGAGTTGCCTCGGTATAGAGGCGGGAGCCCGTAAAAGAAGCAGGCGACGTTGTGCCCTTCCGGCGACGAGGTGGAGACCGGAGCTTCCGCGGGAGATCGGGACGACGACGAGAAGATCAGAGGACACGGATCGCTCGGTATATCTCACTTCCCCATCTTGTAGTTAGCTAAGACTAGTTAATGGCACGATCCGGGTTTTAGTGCGCGGTGGTGCCGGTTCAAGAAAATTAAAGTTAGCCATCGCTTCCGCATTTGGCCACGGGATGGAGGCCGGGGCGCCGCCGTGCACTTACAGATACTCCGGAGTAGACTAGCATATGCGCTTCTCATCCCAGTGTGGGAGACGGTCTGTCCCACAGCCGTCAGTACGTCATACTTGAGATAGTATGCGGGTGCTCGTTAGGTTACGAGTACACTGGACAGGACTCGTCGGGAACTGTTGGTTGGTACTATACCTATCGTCAGTTATCAGTTCCCAGGTGACATGAGTACAGCTTAGTCCGCTGACTTAACACTGTCACTTCGCCTCGAGTGTGTTCCCACTGTACTTTGATTACTACCCTACCACGGCTCAAAGAAGTCGTGCAAACAGGTAGTTTTTGGGTGCAGTCCCGAAGCACTTGGAGGCAGTGACGGTTAGACAGGATTCGTCTCTCCCGATATTGGGGGTTGACATCGTGTTGTGTCTAGGAGAGTCATTACACGAGTAGTCCTTGGCCAGGGTAAGCGAGATATACTGGTAGGTTTCCAGTGTTATCTCAGGGTGTTCTGGGCTACACTCCGACACGACTTGTACCGCTAGTAGGGAACTAACGTTTAACGCCCTCCTAGGCCCGCCATGCGATGTATCAGACGAATAGACCGGACTATATGGAGATTGTCACATTCAGGCTCAGTAGGAGTTCAGATGGGTTCCACCTCGTCAGTCTTCTTGTCGGCATCTACCTGGGGACCGTTACGCACAGCTAGTGCCGCTTGCGGTCTGTGGTTAAACCCACTGCCAGCGTAGTGTCGAGTCTTTAGAGTCCCACACAGAAAGCTATTCGCCTTTATGCAAAATAGTAGAGGTCGCATGGTTTTGCGACAGGGTTCGGTCACATCCGTGCACTTGTGCACGTTTGGTGTCCGGACAGTTAACACTAGCGGGCTTTGGTTTAAGCCAGATCCTAATGTACATTTTGGGATTGGTTTTATCTCGTTTGTATTCTTGTTCCTCGGAACGCGGATGTGGGTGTGTATGCACAGTTGACAGAGAGACAGAGGCAGAGGATTCTCATTGCGGTTGTTGACTGTTGACTATTGACTTTTTGCTAAACACTAATGAGAATAAGAAATATAATTAACAATAATATTAATTAAGTATTATAGTGACATGGTTGTTGAGGGGTTGACTTTGTTGACTTGTTGACTTTGTTGACCGGTTGACTAGGTTGGATTAGTTGACCATCATCATGACAATGGCTATCATTTTATGGCAAAGACTTTTGCTTGCTTGTTTGTTTTTGCAAAATGAGTGCATGAAATGTTATAGCCATTATGACTTGAACCATCACACAATACTTGATTACTATTTTTGTTATGATGGTTTTGGATTATGAGAGCTTGGATGACAAAAGAGTTACTCATTCTCTCATTTCATTTCTCTCTCTTGCTTGAGCTCTCCCTCTTGCTCTTCCTCTTGCTCTCTCTCTCTAGCTCAAGGCAACACCCTCTCATGTGTTGAGAAACATTGCCTTAGAGATAAAAGAAAACCCAAATCACTTCTCTACTCATCCTAGTTCACAAGGTTTAGCAAACCAAGTGTTCTAGTTTCTTCAAGTTCGAAGAAGAAGCCAAAGGTAGAAGCTTTCAGGTGGATCCATCTTCGGCGCAAGGAGACGACGAGGTGAGGCCGATCCGTACACCGGAAAGAGTTGAAGACGAAGGAGTTCAAGAAAGGTATAGCCTCCTAACCGAGTAGGTAAAACTCAAGTTAGGTTGTTAGGTAGTTGTTTAACAAAGATCCGTATTTTGAGTCCATGTTACCACCTCTTGAAAAATCGTTTTTCATCATTTCCGCAAGCCCGTAAGTACCGGGAGAGATAACGTGGACTTACAATACATACCTATCAGGATGCTAGTCTCAGTGACGGCATCTGGTAGATCAGTATTTCTGTGTCGATGCTTGGCACATTGGTTTTCATGATATTTCCAATTACTTTGTATATATAACAGGGGATTTAGCCGTTGTTATATATACCCTTACACCAATATTAGTGGAGTGGGACGCTAATATATGTGTATTGACCCCATCATATTTAATTCTGCAAATATATATATTTAGGATGTTAGAATTTTACTTGAGTTTGATTTGGGATATTAGGTGATTCATTGAGATTGGATACCGGATACATATGAGATTACTGATTTGTACATTCGGGATATAGGAGATTACTCGATATTGTACTTTGGGGAGATGTAAGACTTATATGATATGAGAGCCCAACTTGGGGGCTGATTTGAGGAATTGGGATTTGAGTGTCTTGATGGATTGTGATCCTACCACGATGTCAGGATTCCATGGAAATGACATATTTCACTCCATACCTCATACCTATTTGTTTAGGCACTATTTCATGTATTAGGAGTACCTGTTAGTGTACCCTTCATGATTGTTGCATATCTACATTCTCATATCCCTATCGCATGATTATTGCATACTATTGTCATATCACTACTGCTTCACATATTGGTTGTACATGTTAGTATACTTTCCATTATTCTGCATTCATATGACCTGTCATTACTGAAATTGTATATCTTAGATTCATGGTGTATGTACATACCTGCGATTACCTGCATATGTTATCTACTATTCATGAGTTGGCAACTCACCCCCGTTGTGCCACAGGTGTTGCAGGGTGTTCCCCAGAGTAGACGAGGCAGGCTATTCATCTATCATCTTTTGCTACAGATACCGCATCGGCTCACAGTGTGCTATTTTGCTTAGGTGGGTTTTGATGGTTATCTGTATTTTGTATTGTATATTGATGTATCCTTGTACTCTCCATCTACTATTATGTTGTTGACTTAGAGACTTGGTGAGAACGATATTGTATATTAATTGTGGATTTGTTGTCTTTTATACAGCTTTATCTCTATTGTCTTTATTTCTTCGCTACGGCGTCGTATATTTGTGGTGGTGATTGTTTTCCCCATTTAGGCGTGTATTTGCTCCCGTTTGGGGATGCTTTATTTATCTTTATCTGTTGTACCCATTTTGGGGCTAGGTTGTTACAAAGGGGGTGTTGCCAAAATTTTAAAGAAAGAAGTTGGACTCTTAAAGAATTTGGGTTGTGGTTTCAAATGTTTCAAAACTGCTATTATCTTTTCTTGTCTTCTTTTTATGGTTTAGATTTCTGGGTTTTGGCTTTCCTTTACTGCATTACGTCTTTAGGCGTTGCGTAGTATTAGGGCCGTCACGTGCCAATTTCGGGTCGTGACAGAATGGGTACACTGAACAGGACTCGCCGAGGACTCATATGTAGTAGTATACCTATCGTCAGATAGCAGTCCTCTGGTGACACTGGTACAGGTTAGTCTGTAGACCCGAGATCGTCATAGAATTTTTGTGGCTCCCAATGTACTTTGATTTCCTCCCTACCACGGCTCAAAAGAGTTGTGCAAACAGGTGGATTTTAGGTACAGTCCCGAGTCACAGGGAGGCAATGAGCGACATGAGGGGTTTCGTCTCTTCCTGTATTGGGGGTTGATGTTGCGCTATGCTCAATTGGCTATAATTGGAAGTCCCTGGCCAGGGCTACTGCTGAGATTTACTGATAAGAGTTATCAGTAGTTTCTCAAACTGTTATAGGCCAGACATCGGTATGACTTATCACGTTACTGGGGTCTGACGTTTACCAGCCCTAGATATGATATGCGACATATCAGATGAAGAGACCGGAATTTACGGTAGTGTACTGATAGGCTTCATGGAGAGTATGGACGAGCTTTCTTGTTTATCTTCATATCGCTCAATACCCGGATAGCCATTACGTCCAGCTAGTATCGTTGATGGCTTGTAGGTGATTGATGTGATCATCACCTACTGCTGGCGTATTGACGAGTCTTTAGAGTCCCACACAGAAGTTTCCTGGTTCGAGCGAAACGAACTAGGGCACATATGTTGATATGTGCGTGGGCCTAATTAAATAAGAGTATGCGATACCGTGTTATAATCTAGCAGTTATCTTATGTCGGTCAGGTTATATGTGATATAACCGAATTATCGAATCAAGTGTTGGTTTGATAATGTGATATTCAGATTAATGATATTAGTCGGTTATTTGTGATATAACCTGATTATTAGATCAAGTGTTGATTTAATAATGTGATATATATTATATGTGATATAATTATATCTTAACTAATATCATTAGCTCACTAATTGCTTTATATATATATATATATATTAATGTATATTTGATATATAAATATATATATATATATATTATATGAAGCATGGCATGTTTTTCTATTTTAAGAAAATAGAAAAATGAGGTGTAAATTATGGAGATATTTGAGGAATAGCCAAGGCATGGTTTTTATTATTTGTATATTAGTCTTGACTCACTATTCAAGCATGGTTGCAATTTAGAATTGCAATTTTATTCCATGCTTGAATAAGTGAGGAAAGAAAGAGACATTTGAGTTTTCTCTCATCATTTTCATTCGTCATGCCTTAGCCATTTCTTGAGCTCTAGCTCTCTCTTGCACTCTACAATTTTCTTCACCTCACTTCCAAGTTCAAACCCTCACATGTGATGTGAATATAGAACTTGTGAAAACCCTAGTGAACAAATAAAACCCATATTTCACCATCACACATTAGATTAGTAATTTGATGTGGAGTGTTGCCTTCACTAATGAGATTGTAGGGTGTTTTTCATCACCCCATTGAGATGGGAATACGCGCGCGCTTGTCAAGCGTGCTACAGATTCCCCCTGACTAGGGTAGGCGGGGGTTTAATGATTGTGGGGATCCGAATCTCCGGCAGCCGCGGACTAAGCTGACGTTAATTACCCCTCGCCTTTGGAGCGAGGGAACCTCCGATTGACGGGTTAAACTGGTCATGCGAACTCAATGTGCAATGTACGTGTGTTTTGTTTTGGAGGGGGGCTTGGATATATCGGGAGGCCCGCAGAGTTTTTATAGGGGTCCCGCTACCCGAATAGTGTGCTAGGGGTCAAGGGGGCTAGTAGCTCCCTTGCGGGGTGCGGGGTGCGGGGCAGCGCCCCGGCCCAAATTTTTTTTGAGGGGGATAGTGTTGTAGAGTATGTGTGTGTGTGTATATATGTATGCATATGTGTATATATATATATAAGTATATATGTATGTATATATATATATATGGGGTGAAAGGCATCCAAAGGATGCGTGGGGCCAGCGCCAGCGCTTTGAGCGCAAGAGCGCTAGCGCACCATGTGTCAGCACATGGGCGCTCAGACGCTAGCGCTTTGGGCGCTAGCGCTCTGAGCGCAAGAGAGCTAGCACGCCATGTGTCAGCACGTGGGCGCTCGGGCGCTAGCGCTCTGAGCGCAAGAGCGCTAGCGCTTTGAGCTCTAGCGCACCACGTGTCAGCACGTGGGCGCTCGGGCGCTACGCTTTGGGCGCTAGCGCTCTGAACGTAAGAGCGCTAGCGCACCACGTGTCAGCACGTGGGCGCTCGGGCGCTAGCGCTTTGGGCGCTAGCGCTCTGAGCGCAAGAGCGCTAGCGCACCACGTGTCAGCACGTGGGCGCTCGGGCGCTAGCAGTTTGGGCGCGAACGCTTCGAGCGCTAGCGCGCCACGTGTCAGCACGTGGGCGCTTAAGCAGCAAAGGAACTTGGTCCCTGCAGTGGGAGTTGTACTCCCAGAAATGAGCACTTATTATTCTCTGTGTGTGTGTGTGTGTGTGTGTGTGTGTATGAGGAGTTAAACTCCTAGGATGTTTTGATGCTTATGAAGGGCTTCTCCCCTTGAGCCCTAGTTCTTCCCCAAAGTGGGGTTTCTGGAGATGGGTCTCCTTCTTCTTCCTTTGATGGCCAGATCTTGGAAGTCAAGAAGTAGGAGATTTTAAAAATCTCTCCTTTTTTAGATCTGATGGGAGATCTGAGTTCCCCTTTGTGGGTTTTGTGGTGGAAAACTACTTAGTTTTGGAAAAGAAAGAGTAAAACTCTTGATTTAATTCAAAAGAAATGAGAAGGTTTAGAACCTTGGAGAAGGAGCAGGAGGCACAAAGAACCCTAGTTTTTTTTGGGGGGAATGAAAAAGTCTTTTTTTTTATTCATCATCATGTTGCCTTATATAGGCTTACATATTTACATATAGCCCCTTGGGCTTTACAAAATGGTGTTTTGTCCATCCCATGGCTCATGTGCCATTTCTTTTTGCACATAAGCCATGGGCTTACAAAAATTTGGCTTTATGCCCATTTTGTTTACATTCATGCATAAAAAATTAAATAAAAAAATATTTATTACATGATTTTATTGTTGGCATGGGGAGGCTGGCCACGGGCTCGACTTGGGCATGGGCCAGCTTGACCTGGGCTTGGGCCCGCCTAGCTTGGGTTGACCTTGACTTTGACTCGGTCAACCGGGGTGCAAATTTTGACCCCAAAAAAGTGCTCCCATCAATAAATGCACACCGCACATTTGATTTGTGTGCATGAAATTGATGGATCTTGAAGCTGAACTTCGAGGTGGAACATCATTCCGGGGGCGGAGCATCATCCCGGGGAGCATGATTCCCGGGGATCGGAGCATCATTCTGATTCGCGGAGCATAATTCCAGGGTCGGAGTATCCCTCGGGGAGCATGATTCCCGGGGATCGGAGCATCATTCCGATTTGCGGAGCATAATTCCAGAGATTGGAGCATCATTCCAAAGGGCGGAGCATGATTCCAGGGTTCGGAGCATCATTCTGAAGGGTGGAGTATGATTCCAGGGTTCGGAGCATCATTCCGAAGGGCGGAGCATGATTCCAAGAATCGGAGCATCATTCCGAAGAGCGGAGCATGATTCCAGGGATCGAGGCATCCTTCCGAAGCACGGAGCATGATTCCAAGGATCGGAGCATCATTCCGAAGAGCGGAGCATGAGTCCAGGGGATCGGAGCATCATTCCGAAGAGCGGAGCATGATTCCAGGGATCGGAGCATCATTCAGAAGCGCGGCAGACATTCTAACCGAAGCATAATTTCGATGCAGAGGTTGATTCCCAGGAGAAGCATAATTCCGACGGGGAAGGAAAATACTCCGAGGCGAAGCATGATTTCGACACGGGGTACATTCTGAGACGTAGCATGATTCCGGCACAGAGCTTGTTGGCCGACTTGATTCCGAGATGAAGCATAATTTCGACAGGGAAGGAAGATACACCGAGGCGAAGCATGATTTCGACACGGGGTGCACATTCTGAGACAAAGTATGATTCCGACACAGAGCTTGCTGGTTGACTTGATTCCAAGGCAGAGCATAATTCCGACGAGGAGGTCGTTGGTTGGTTCCGAGCCGAAGCATAATTCCGACCGGGAAGGTAGATACACCGAGGCGAAGCTTGATTTCGACGTGGGGTACACTCTGTGACGGAGCATGACTCCGACGCAAAGCTGGTTCGTTGACTTGATTTCGAGGCGAAGCATAATTCCGACAGGGAAGGAAGATACACCGAGGCAAAGCTTGATTTCGACGCGGGGTACACTCTGAGACGAAGTATGATTCCGACGCAGAGATGGTTGGTTGATTTGATTCTGAGGCGGAGAATAATTCCGGCAGGGAAGGTAGATATCCCGAGGCGAAGCAATATTTCGACACGGGGTAAATTCTACGGCGGAGCATGATTCCGCCGCAGAGGTTGTTGGTTCGATTTGATTTGGGTTGACATCAGCATCGCTACACTGGAATATGGTACCAGGAGCAAATCATCATTTTCCATCAGAGGATTTAGGGATTTTTTTGTCGGCATCTGCATTGCTGCACTGGAATAATGCCATGAGCAACTCATCATTTGCCCCGGGAGGATTTGGGAATTGGTTTTTGCTTGGCATCAGTATCGCTACACTGGAATATGGTAGCAGGAGCGAATCATCATTTGCGCTTGTTTATCAGGAAACGATGGCTTAGGAGACAGGTTTTACGTCCTTATTGTAGGGTTCCTAGGCACTCTCAAGAGGTCTCACAAGGCATCAACCATGCCAATTTTAAATTTTACGGTGCCGAGAAACCCTAGACTAGATCGTTAACTAGAATTTTAGGCGATAACAATAACTAGTAAACAACTTTACTAATAAAGAACGGAAATACAACCTTTGTAGATCCGGTCCTTCACCTCCATAGCTCCGCAATGAAGTCTCCTTGCTGTCCAAATCGAATCCCGGGCTCTAGCGTCGGCTTCATCGGAAAAATGGGCGGGCTTGGTCGTCGGCTTCGTGCCGAAGATGATCTACGTCGAGGCACCACTAGATCAAGCTCCCACTTCACCAAGTCATGAAACTTGTGAAGATAACACCCTATACTACTTGGCAAGAGGTAGAGGATGAAGAAATAGGAGGTGGGTTCACTTTAGAATTGGATTTCTCACTCTTTTTCATCAATCACCATTGATGGAAACTAGGTTTTCTTCTTGAAGAAGAAGAAGAAGAAGATGATGATAATGTTATGATAAGAATAAGAATAGAAAAGAAAATGAATTCTTATCATAATTTTAACCATGGTAAAGTGTAGAGAATTAACTTGAGTTAGGTTGAATGGTTAGGGTTAGAGAAGAAGACAAAAATGGTTGCTTTGGTCAAAGTTGCATGAAACTTGAAGAAGCTTCTAAGAAAGCAACCATTTGTTTTCTTTTCTCTTTCTTTTCATCCAAAAATAAATAGATAAATGAATGAATAAATAAATAAAACCCTAACCATTTACTTAACCAAGGTTTAATTCTTTACACAAACCCTAGAAATCTTGCATCATCAAACATGATACAATCAAGTGCACAAAAATACATCACATATACGATGTGCACATGCGAGTGAGAAAATCCATCTTAAGTGAACCGATACTAGTTAATGCAAAGTAATATATCAAATATATCATTATGCATTAAATCATTAAATCAACGCTTGATTTAATGATCCGGTCATATCGTATATAACCGACTAATATCAACAGTAACAACTTATCGAATCAACACTTGATCCGATAACCCGGCTATATCGCATATAACCGATCAATGTCACAGATCGTTAGAATCGAATACAGTATCACATACTGGTATCATTCTCGGTCCCGCACATATCTCATATGCGCTCCTATTTCGTTTCGCTTGAGCCAGGAAACCTCTGTGTAGGACTCTAAAGACTCGTCAATACGCCGGCAGCAGGTGATGATCATATCAAACACCCACAAGCCGCAAGCGGTCTGCTAAACGTAACGGCCACCCGGGTATTGAGCGATCAGAAGATCGACGAGCAAGCCCGCTCATACTCCTGTGAATCCAACCAGTAACACTTACCGTACAGTCCGGTCTGTTCGTCTGATATGTCGCATATCTCGTCTAGGGGTGGTAAACGTCAGACCCCAATAGCTCGATAAGTCGTGTCGATATGAGGTCTATAATAATTCGAGAAACTACTGGTAACACTTACCAGTAAATCTCAGTAACCCTGGCCAGGGATTTCCGGTTATAGCCAATCGAACACAGCGCAACATCAACTCCCTATACCGGGAGAGACGAATCCCCTCCTATCGCTCATTGCCTCCATGTGATTCGGGACTGTACCCAAAAACCACCGTTTTGCACGCCCTCTTGGACGTGGTAAGATGTAAATCAAAGCACAGTGGGAACCACACAAGACTCTATGACGATCTCGGGTCAACAGACTACTCTGTACTAGTGTCACCAGAGAACTGCCATCTGACGTAAGGTATAATACCATCTCGGAGTTCTCGGCGAGTCCGTCCAGCGTACCCAGTCTCTACTGAGCACCCTGTTGGAGATAGTGCCCTCAGAGTCAATTATTGGATCACAAGCACGTGATTGCAATGATTGAGGGAGGACCTATCCCGGTAGTACAGTCTTACTCGAGATGATAGTATGCTATCTGGTTTATCTTTATCATCGTGTACTGCTTTAGGTGACCTGACATGTCGCTATTACACGTTGATAGAGCACCTAGGATTCTTGCTTGACTACCAACAGTATGATGGCGATCATATACGTGGGAGCTGGTAGTCTATAAGCACATCCTTAAAAGGTCCCTAGTCGTGGGAGTTTCGAGACAGGGCATCGATTCTCCAGAGTAGACTAGTGTATACAGTCGAGACCCCGACGAGGGGCGGTGGCCGGTCTCACAAGCCACTGGTGTCAGTTGGTTCACCTAAGATGTATACAGGTGCTCATTGGGTTATGAGTACACCGGACAGGACTCGCCGAGAACATGCTAGTTGGTCTTATACCTGACGTCAGATAGCAGTTCCCTGGTGACATGTGTACAGGTTAGTTCATCGACCTGGGGATCGTTATTTGTCTCGTGTGAGTTCCCACTGTACTTTGATTACTACCCTACCACGGCTCAAAGGAGTCGTGCAAACAGGTTTTAGTTGGGTACAGTCCCGAGCCACATGGAGGCAGTGAGTGGATCTTCAGGGGTTCGTCTCTCCCGGTATTGGGGGTGAGGTCGCGCTGTGTCTAGGAGAGCCATTACGCAAAGCCCTCGGCCGAGGCAGGAGATTTACTGGTAGGTATTCCAGTAGTATCTCAGGGCGTTCTGGGCTACACTCAGACACGACTTGTACCGCTTTTAGGGGTCTGACTTTTACCAACCCCCTAGGCCCGACATGCGATGCTCATAGACGAACGGACCGGACTGTACGGATATTGTCACTGACAGGCTCAGTAGGATGTCAGGATGAGTTCGCTCATCGACGTCCCTTTTGGTCAATAGCTGGTGGCCCGTCACGTATTGGCTAATACCTCCGACGTGCTAGTGGTTAAATCCACAGCCATTGTATTGACGAGTGTTTAGAGTCCACCACACTTTCAGTTACTCAAGCTTTCGGGCGAAACGCTGTAGAGGCCGTATGGAGATATGGCAAGGTTCGATCAGATACGTGCGGTATTGCACGGATCAGGATCGAACGGATATTACTAGCCGGCTTTGGCTTAAGCCGGTCCTAGTTTAGTACAGTGTAGATTTTGTCTCATTGCATTTGTATCCGGACGGAATACAGATGCGGGTGTGTATGCACAGTATCGGGGTTTTCCTGTAATTTATTACGGGACCAGTTTTCTGGAGTTGCCAGTTTGCATTCCGTTCCGGCCGGTTTTCCTTTGTTCTTTCCCGGCCGGACTTTTCTGATGGAGGGGGTAATTTGTAGTTTTGCAAATTACATTTGAGGAGGGGGTTTCTTGCATATGTATTTATTATGATAGCATCTTTAGATACCATTCTTTTCCTTCATCATTTCATGCTTTATTAAGATTAGAAATGAGTTGAAAGATGATGTGAGATTGTGATGATTATGTTTGGCTATGGTCACCACTTGCTTTTACTACCATTACCTTCCTTCTATGATTGTGGTTTTGTATTCCCTCATCCACCATTCTCATTTTGGAGATGATAGAACTCACTTGAAAGAAGAAGAGAGAGTTTCATTTTGAGCTTGAGGGATTTATCTTGATCTCATTTCATGCTAGGAAAAATGCAAGCACCATTTTTCCTTATCTAGTTTCCTCCATCATCTTCTAATGGCAACAAAACCCCAAAGAGACAAGCATCATCTACACTACATTCTACAACAAACCTTGGGCATGTCGACGTGCCGGCTTCATGCTCGAGTTGCCTCGGTATTGAGGCGGGAGCCCGTAAAAGACGCAGGCGATGTGGTGCCCCCTTCGGCGAGGAGGCGACGATATGGAGACAGGACTTTCCGCGGGAGATCGGGACGATGAAGAGAAGACCGGAGGACTCGGATCACTTGGTATAATTCTCTTCCCATCTCTTGTTTGCAAGCATTAGGTTAATGGTTTACGATCCGGGTTTTTCATTGTCCGCGGTAGCGCCGGTTTCCGAGTAAGGAAAAATTTTGATTCCGCATTTTGGCCTCGGATAGACGGCCGGGGCGCTGCCGTGGCGCAACATGGTATCAGAGCCACGCCATTAACCTTGCCTAGCTTGTTCTAATGCGTTTTACTTATCCGATCGACCGAAATTCCAAAAACCGTGTTTATGCATGCATCAGTTTTCTGTTGAATTTTTTCTTGCTCAAAAAATTTTTCAGGTTGTAGAAAACTGATGTACAAGAAATTATAAGACCTCTGTAAAATTCGACGCAGTCAGTCGAACATGGAAGCGCAGAACCGCGGCCAAACCCCCTCTTGGGCCGCGGTTCCGCCGCACTCTAGTGTCTTCACTGTGTGGAATTTTTCCAGTGGGATTGTGGGCTAATTTTAGGGGTTTTGGGATATTAAATTTGGGCCCAGATTTTCTGTGACTGCTGCAGTATTGCTTGGGGGCCCACTTGTTAATTGTTTGATCGATCGGATATTTTAAACACAGTATTTACATTATATCTGCGACCATGAATGTCACTTGATCGGTAAATCCCGTCTAACTGCTATAGCCCGGTTAGACGGGTTTGCGAACGTGACTTTCACGTTGATGTTCTATGTTTATGCTGTGTTGTTGCGGATCGGTCGTGGGGGATAGCCTGGATGCAATGCTAGTACTGTTTTGTTGTATTATGTACATTTGATATTGCGGGGCGAGCGTCCGACATGTGGACTGCCGTCACTGCCTGATTGTATTATTCTTTTGGGGCACGACCTGGTTGCGGTCGATGTACCCGGTGTATGTATATTTTACTTTCTGTACTAGGATTACCCCGCGGAGGGGTGCACGGATAGCCGGGTTCTAGAGGGCAACGGGCCCGCATCTCATGGCATTGAGACGGAGGGGGCTTCACTCTAGGATTGGCAGACTATTCGCCGCACTCGTAGGGGGTACAGGTTGACCCAGGAGGGGTGCCCAAGTTACCGGATTCCGTGAAGTGCTGGGTGGTCCATTCACGGTGCTGAAGGGGGCTGCCTCGCTTCAGGTTTTGGCGGGTGACTTGCCGCGCCCGTAGGGGTCTAGGATTTCATTGCACAGGCTATCCACACGACCAGGGGAACGTCGGGTTTCAGCAGTGGCTCTGTGAAACCCGGGGCTTCCAGATATTTGTATTGTTCTGTGATGCTGTATATTTATGTGATGTTGCATTTTATCACGCCTTGAGCAAAATATAATATATTGGAATATATATTAGTAGATGTTGTATATGTTTTGCATCCGCGCTAGTCCAGTCCCCGCTCTGTCGTTAGTTAAGTAACCTAACGGGTGATGACGGGACCCAGTGGCGAATGCGGATGGCATATACGTACATCAGTATATTTTCGTTCTTTGTGGTGTGATTAATTGATGGGACTGCGTTGATTCGGATCAATGCAAGATAAACAAACCTATTCTGATGTTGTTGGAACACTTTTCAAAATGCTGTTATTGCAAGGACGTTCACTTTTGTTTTGCATCGTGGTGTTCATTTGGAATATCCTGCTCCTCAGTCGACGAGGCAAGGGCCGAGATCCCTTCACCGGGAGTGACCCCTTGGACAGAAGTTTGCGTCAGGGCATTAAGTTCACTATAGCCGATTACTTTTGCTTTGCATCGTGGTATTCAGTTGGAATATCCTGCACCTCATTCTACGGGGAAAGAGCCGAGATCCCTTCACCGGGAGTGACCTCTTTAGCAAAGGTTTTCGTCACTATAATTTTCTAAAAGACTATGCAGTTCCTTCAACGATATCAAGTTCTTTACGTTAAAGGTTTTTCGCCAAAAACCATTCGTAGCCCTCCGTCATTTCTTATGGGTATTATTTAGTATTCGTGCTGCGTTTGTTGACTCCGTCAAGGCATAGTGTACGGTAGCTAAGTGGTGCTTGTTTGTTGCATAAATGGGATTGGTTAGGACAGTCGTGCGGCCTTGTTGACTCCGTCAAGGGCACGTACGGGTGGGTTTAATGCAATCCAGATAATGACGGGGTGAACTTGACTGGGACTCTTTGATTTGTTGACTCCGTCAAGGTCACTTGAGTCCTAGGGGTAAAAACACACATCGGGAGTTTCAAAAGAACTGAAACTTGCCAGGCATGCGCATACCTTCTGGAGTGTGGTGACTTGAGTGGATTCCGTCAAGTTATCATGCGATGATAGTTGGATCCCGATTCCCACTGATGAGTTAGTTTACTCCTCGGGTGACCCCGACTAATTCTTCTTTCAGGTTTGGAGGAGAATTTGAGGTACAGTGGGAGGTTTCCAGATTAGACAAAATGATAACCATTCTGATCTAGGTTAGAGTGCACGCTGAGTGTTTCTTTTCTCTCTCTCTCTTTGGCAGGGACCATTGACCCGACCCTGGACTATGACTCAGTGACCAAGTTGACCGAACCTTCTTAACACTGGCTTTTGGATTGTCAGAGTTGCAGACCTCATTGCCACTCCTACTTTTACCCTTTTCTCCAGGACACCCCGCATTACTGCGAACGTCCACCTCCATTGGACAAAACCATCGTATGGTTATATACGAACTCGAAGGACTTCGAGGATGGTTTCTGGTTCTGGAGAAAATGAATAGGATTATTCAGTTGTCTTTTCTTTTCACCTTCTCTCATTGTGAGTACTCCTTGGTTTAGGAGATAGCACACCTATTACGCAAATTGGATAGTCTTCTTCCAAACCTTAGGCTGGTGTCGACCGGTAGGGAATGAAGAAAACCAATTAGCATAACGATGGTGTGCAGAAGGTATTAAGTTAAGACAAAGCAAGGGATTGGTAAGAGGGCAAAGTAAATTGCGACTGCTATTCACGACCGAACCAAGTATTTCTTCGCCAATCCTAAATCACCTTTGTATTTCTCCAGGACACTCCGTATCACTACGAAGATCCACGGTTTATTTGGATACTCCATCGTATGGTTATATACGAACTCGAAAGGAACTTGTTCCAGTTCGAGGATGGATTCTGGTTCAGGAGAAATAGGAATAAGGTTTATTCAGTTGTCTTTTATCTTCACCTTCTCTCGTTTTGCGAGTACTCTTAGGATTAGGACAGTACACCCATTATGCTTATTGGATAGTCTTCTTCCAAACCATAGGCTGGTGCCGAACGGTAGGGAAGGAAGAAAACCATTTGGCCTAAAGGGGTGTACAGAAGGTAATGACTAAAGACATATAAAGGGATTTGGAGAAATGGCAAAGAATTATACGGCTACAGTTGTGAATCTGGATATTGAAAGAGGCATTACTAGGAATACCAGGATACCCCAACGAGACATTTCAATGTTTCAGTTTCACTGTGTACTGTTAATAGAAAACTGATTTCCCGATTAGACACTTACTCCAGGGTATGTATTTACCAGATTGGATTCTCACATCTGTATGGTTTTACAGATGATGAGTGCGAGTAAGTTATTGGGAATTGGGTGATCATCCTCATTATATCGGGATTCGTTGTAATCGGTGATATTTGAGGAAATCACCTGGGCTGTTTGCCGGTCGGCAAACATTTGGTTTTGAATATCCGCTGTTATGCACCAATTTCAAATCGATGTATCTGTACGTCTATTTTCATAGAGTGAGATATACCTTTTGTAATTATGTCAGTGACATTTACCTATATCAGTGGATGGTTAGGTAAGGAGCATTAAACAGCGGTGTAATTCTTCTTAACCATAAGTACAGTTTTCAACCTACGACGCACAGTGAAAGAGTTGTTAGACTCAGCGGACTTATACAGAGTATTGTATGTTGTCCAGTGTCCATTAGGACAGAGGGGTTGGTCCTCATACTATATTCTGTTTACTTTTAACTTCTCTAGTTCTTAGACATGTGTTTCGTAGGAACACAGGGTCTAAGTTTTGAGGAGTTATAGGTATTTGAATAGAGTAGAGAACCAGGTGTAGCAAGTATCGGGATTCTTCAAAGTGATCGAAGATGTAGATACTTGTGTATGGTGTTCAGTTGATAGTAATGATTAAGAGAACTAGCTTCTCTTTCAGGTTACTCATAATTGGAAGCATTCCTAAGTTGAGTAACGCTGATCGGCCTCCTTCCATTTAGTTAACATGCACTGGAGACAGCTGCATGATTTGAATCTGGTTCAATTAAATCAGTGCCTCTGTTTCTATATTAGATATAGAAAAGTTCATATCTTAACGATGTTAAGGTACGGGGAGTTGTACGGCTTATGCTTAAAACCAGACACTGGACAACTCAAGGCACGTTTCTGTAATGGCTGTTTGTGGGTTGACCCAGGCTATGACGAGGGTTGACTTTCTACCATCTGGCAGATCAATAGAAATATTGTTCTAGACTCGCCACAGTTTTATTAAAAATGGATTTTTTCAAAAACAGTAGTGGGAGTATGGTAGAACTGGAAGTGATTCCAGAACCGCAAACGATTACTGAAGATTTGATAAGGAACCGAAAGATTCAATCTGTTTTGACATTCCATTGGCCACTCCGCAGATAAGGTGGGTAACTTCAGGCACCCGAGAGGTACTCCGGTAGCCTCAAGGACGGTGACAGGGAAGTTCTTGTTTACCCACACTTGCCATTGTTGTTGTTCCAGGCTGCGAGACCCGGCAGGAGGATGAGTATAGCGTCGTTCTAAACTAGTTTTAGAAGTGCGCGTCTATATGACTCTGGCAGGGGGTTGTCGTAGTCAGTGGGAGCAGCGGAAGCATTGGTGGACATCAGGCTTATGTCTATTTATAGACTAAAGCAGATGTAGCAGAGATAGATCATCTATTTCTGATGTGACAGTCATAGGTTTGACGTCATCAGAATAGGGGATGGATCTGTTGAGAAGGTAGTAAGGTGTGATATCCTGGTATTTGGATGACATACACAGAGTAGGAAAAGAAACTCCTATACTACGATCGGTTATACTTTGGTTGTCACACAGTAGTTTCTCCACACAGGACTTGGATATTATATCAGACATTCTGGTTACTAGATCTATGGTTTTAGATCTAGATTTGGGTAGTTTCCCAATCTGGGTACCTTGACAGCATTCTATGAGTATTTAGAATGGACGACTCCTGGCATGGTAGTGTACCAGCAAGTGATGGAGTCACCCTCTCTAAAGGTGTCTTACAGACTAAAGGGGAGAGGGATACGCATGATTGACAGATCACTTGCTTTAGCAATTGAGTCAATCATGAGATGTCAAGTACCACACCAGATGTTGTTCTTGCAGTAGATGCAATAAGTTGATATTAATCCAATCCTGGAGAAACAATCGGAAGCAGTTTTAGGACATAAGTGTGTGTTCTAGGGATGTGATAACGACAGCCTCCTTTAGGAGACGGTTATCACTCCAGGCTTCCAAGGTGACATGGATGGCAGAGTGGCTGTCAGAGTTATAGTTCTCCTTCTGACGAGGGGCAGTATTTTGGACAGGTGGTCCAAGGCAATTCTGAGGGAGGCATGGCGCTGGGTACTGATTAAGTTCAGTTATCGATACAGTCTAAGAAGTTTGGATTTGGAGTTCATTTATGAGCTAGGTCCCATCAAACATCCAGACATTCTAAGACAGGTATTGCTCATTTCGGGAGATGGCTTTCTCCGCGAACTTGAGATATAGAGAGACATAGAAAGAAACATCACAGCGGATCCACTCACTGAGACTGTTCCTCGAACGCAATAGCCTTGTGAGACTGACTAGTAGAGGAGTTGGGTGTTCGGTATCACACGGGTTGTGAGTATGCGGCATCGCAATAATTTGCCTTGAGTGCAAGTGGGAGATTGTTGGAGATAGTGCCCTCAGAGTCAATTATTGGATCACAGGCACGTGATTGCAATGATTGAGGGAGGACCTATCCCGGTAGGACAGTCTTACTCGAGATGATAGTATGCTATCTGGTTTATCTTTATCATCGTGTACTGCTTTAGGTGACCTGACATGTCGCTATTACACGTTGATAGAGCCCCTAGGATTCTTGCTTGACTACCAACAGTATGATGGCGATCATATACGTGGGAGCTGGTAGTCTATAAGCACATCCTTAAAAGGTCCCTAGTCGTGGGAGTTTCGAGACAGGGCATCGATTCTCCAGAGTAGACTAGTGTATACAGTCGAGACCCCAACGAGGGGCGGTGGCCGGTCTCACAAGCCACTGGTGTCAGTTGGTTCACCTAAGATGTATACAGGTGCTCATTGGGTTATGAGTACACCGGACAGGACTCGCCGGGAACATGCTAGTTGGTCTTATACCTGACGTCAGATAGCAGTTCCCTGGTGACATGTGTACAGATTAGTTCATCGACCTGGGGATCGTCATTTGTCTCGTGTGAGTTCCCACTGTACTTTGATTACTACCCTACCACGGCTCAAAAGAGTCGTGCAAACAGGTTTTAGTTGGGTACAGTCCCGAGCCACATGGAGGCAGTGAGCGGATCTTCAGGGGTTCGTCTCTCCCGGTATTGGGGGTGAGGTCGCGCTGTGTCTAGGAGAGCCATTACGCAAAGCCCTCGGCCGAGGCAGGAGATTTACTGGTTGGTATTCCAGTAGTATCTCAGGGCGTTCTGGGCTACACTCCGACACGACTTGTACCGCTTTTGGGGGTCTGACTTTTACCAACCCCCTAGGCCCGACATGCGATGCTCATAGACGAACGGACCGGACTGTACGGATATTGTCACTGACAGGCTCAGTAGGGTGTCAGGATGAGTTCGCTCATCGACGTCCCTTTTGGTCAAGAGCTGGTGGCCCGTCACGTATTGGCTAATACCTCTGACGTGCTAGTGGTTAAATCCACAGCCATTGTATTGACGAGTCTTTAGAGTCCACCACACTTTCAGTTACTCAAGCTTTCGGGCGAAACGCTGTAGAGGCCGTATGGAGATATGGCAAGGTTCGATCAGATACGTGCGGTATTGCACGGATCAGGATCGAACGGATATTACTAGCCGGCTTTGGCTTAAGCCGGTCCTAGTTTAGTACAGTGTAGATTTTGTCTCATTGCATTTGTACCCGGACGGAATACAGATGCGGGTGTGTATGCACAGTATCGGGGTTTTCCTGTAATTTATTACGGGACCAGTTTTCTGGAGTTGCCAGTTTGCATTCCGTTCCGGCCGGTTTTCCTTTGTTCTTTCCCGGCCGGACTTTTCTGATGGAGGGGGTAATTTGCAGTTTTGCAACTTACATTTGAGGAGGGGGTTTCTTGCATATGTATTTATTATGATAGCATCTTTAGATACCATTCTTTTCCTTCATCATTTCATGCTTTATTAAGATTAGAAATGAGTTGAAAGATGATGTGAGATTGTGATGATTATGTTTGGCTATGGTCACCACTTGCTTTTACTACCATTACCTTCCTTCTATGGTTGTGGTTTTGTATTCCATCCTCCACCATTCTCATTTTGGAGATGATAGAACTCACTTGAAAGAAGAAGAGAGAGTTTCATTTTGAGCTTGAGGGATTTATCTTGATCTCATTTCATGCTAGGAAAAATGCAAGCACCATTTTTCCTTATCTAGTTTCCTCCATCATCTTCTAATGGCAACAAAACCCCAAAGAGACAAGCATCATCTACACTACATTCTACAGCAAACCTTGGGCATGTCGACTTGTCGGCTTCATTCTCGAGTTGCCTCGGTATTGAGGCGGGAGCCCGTAAAAGACGCAGGCGATGTGGTGCCCCCTTCGGCGAGGAGGCGACGATATGGAGACAGGACTTTCCGCGGGAGATCGGGACGATGAAGAGAAGACTGGAGGACTCGGATCACTTGGTATAATTCTCTTCCCATCTCTTGTTTGCTAGCATTAGGTTAATGGTTTACGATCCGGGTTTTTCATTGTCCGCGGTAGCGCCGGTTTCCGAGTAAGGAAAAATTTTGATTCCGCATTTTGGCCTCGGATAGACGGCCGGGGCGCTGCCATGGCGCAACACACCCGTATATCTCTTCTGATGTCAAACACCAATGGATATGGGATCATCCATCGCCCATCTGTATGGGTCGAGAAGGTATATGCTAGTCTACTCTGGTATATCGATGCCCCATCTCGATACACCCACGACTAAGGACCTTGAAGGATGTACTTATGGACTACCATGTCCCCACTAGTATGATCCGCATCATAGTCCAGGTAGTCAAGTACACATCCTAAGGGCTTTACCAACATGTAACAGAGAGACAATCAGTATACACGTTAAGGTAAAGAGTAACCAGACAGTATACTATCATGTCGAGCAAGAAAGTCCTCCCTATATATGTCCAAGCATCCACTACAATATACATCCTATGTATAGTAATGGCCTCTGGGGCATACATATAACTAACAATCTCCCACTTGCACTAGGGCCATCTGATAGCAGTGGTTGTAGTATCTCATACTCAACCATCCCATAAAAGTCTCTCTCTGGGAATAGGCCTTCGTGAGTGGATCCGCCGTGTCGTCCTCTGAGTCTACTCTCCTAACCTCGATCCCTTAGAGATCAACCATCCCCATGATCAGGTGATACTGCCTTAGAATATGTCTGGATCACTGATGGGACCGACGTTCCTTGGCATAAGCCACAACTCCATTGTCTCATAATGGTAGGAACGTAGTTCATCTCATGAACCAATATACACCCAAACAGCCTCTTCGGTAGCATCTTAAGTAGCGATGTATCATGCCTTTATCGTCTAGTATGTCACGGTATCTAGCTTGGAACTCTTCCAACATACTGTCCCTTTACTGAGTGTAAAGACAATGCCTGTGACTGACATTCAGTCGTCTTTATCACCCTGGAACACTTCCAGTGATTCTCCCCAGGATCAATTGATACCATCTCACTACAACTAGTGAGTATCCTAATATCCATTTAGATCTATCTCATAGATCCAAAACCCAGAATTTAGTAGGTATCACTTTGATCCTATGTGGAGAATCATTGTGATAAGCGGAGATTGATCGAGCGTAGCATAGGAAACTCCTTCCCTATCAAGAGTATGTCATCCACGTACTCTACGAGGATCGCCACCATACTCCCTACTACCTTTTTGTATATACAAGGTTCATCTACCATTTTGATGATGTCAAACTCTTTGACTAACACATCAAAACAGACGTTCCAACTCCGCGATGCCTGCTTTATCCTATAAAGCATCTTGTACACGTTTCCGCTGCTCCCACTGTCTACGAGACCCTCTGGCTGTGTACTTATAGACGCTCTCTCCCAAAACATCATTTAGAAAAGCAGTCATGACACCCAACCACCAGATATCGTAGTCTTGGTATGTAACCGTGACAAGTAGGATCTAGATGGACTTAAGCATAGCTACTTGAAAAGGTTTCATCATTATCCACACCTGGTCAATGATGCAAACTTTTAACAAGTCTAGCTTTGAAAGTCTCAACTTTTCCATGTACACCAAGTAATCTTCTCAAGATATACTTGCTCCTGATGGGGATTTAACCCTTCAGATATAGCAACCAAAGTCCATACTTTGTTGGTGTACATGGATTCCATCTCAGATAACTAAGCATCCAGCCATTCTTACAGAGTTTTACTCCTGATGGCCAGCTCGAAGCTAGTTGGGTCATCATCTCATGATGCAATCCTCGCTCCCACTGTCATAGAGAAACAGAAGTATCTCTCAGGTGGGTGAGGAACCCTACTAGATCGGCGGAGAGGCTGAGGTTCGTTGGAATCTACTGAATCCTTTGGTTTTATCAGATCATTTGCTGTAGTTTGCATAGCTGGAACCTTTTCAGTTCTATATAACAGTCCTTGCCTCGAGCTTGTCCGGATTTTGCTTTTAGACATAGGCCGGACAATCCCAAATCTTAACTAACTTAAGAGATGGGCTCTTCCCTTATCATATCAAATATGAAGTGGTAGGCAACTGATTTGATTTGAACCCTATTCAATAGGTATGCAGCTTCTCAAGTGCATAACTCCCTTAAAAGGAAATAGGTAACTCAGTATTACTCATCATAGAGCACACCTTATCATATAGGGTGTGATTGCTCCGCCCCGATATACCATCGTTCTATGGTGTATACGGAGGAGTAATGCTGAGAGAGAATCTCATTCTCCTTTAGAATAGTCCAAGAATTCTGTGCTCAAGTATTCTCCTCCTTGATCACATCAAAGGACATAATACTTATACCCTTATTTTGGTTCTCTACTTCTAACTTATATTCTGTGAATATCTCAAAAGGTTCGGACTTGTGTTTCAACAAGAACATATGTCTGAATCTAAAGAGATCATCAGAGAACGTAATGAAGTATAAAGAACGAGTCCTGGCATGTCTAGACAGGGGACCTTACATACATCAACATGTATCAATCCCAAGAGTTCACTAACTCTTTCTCTGTTTCCAATAAACAGAGCTATGGTCATCTTATCTTTGTGACATGACTGGCGAGTTTCACAAGATGTAAATTCAAACTGATTTAAATATGCATCTAAATGTAACTCAGCCAGTCGGGTCGCATTGATATGACCTAGTCTACAATACCTCAAGAAGGATTCGTTCATTTCTGAACTCTTCCTCTTGTGTGTGTTCTGTATACTAAGAACTGCAGTTTGATTTAGAACATAAATGCTTTTAGATAACGTGCCTGAACCGATCAACTTTTGATATAGGAAATGTCCAAAACATTATCCATCAATACAAAATTTTATCATTTCTTTACTAATAAAGAGAGTGATATGATTTTGTATATCAGGTTCGGTATCTAATAACATTCGTTCAGAATCAATGTATTGGTAATATAGGGTGACAGTGACCAACAGACTTGGCTGCAACACTTGCCCCGTTTTCTGCCTCATGAAACTTATCACCCGTTCTCAGTTCTCTACCTATCTGTAGCCCTATGTAACAGATTACATATCTGGGATCCTGATCCGGTAACAAATACCTAGGATTCAGAGGATACTGAGAAACAGTTCTTTGTAATGAACACACCCGAAGATGATGCATCAGCATGCACTCTCTTCTTTTGGGCGGCACGGGAAATCTGGTATTCCCCAATTTCCTGCTTTGTCTTATAACAATTATAAGTTGGAGTGGGACCAACGTTCCTCAGTTCAGTATAACAAGCGGGTTCGGTCAATAATCCGTATTATTATCTTGATTAAGGCGTGATATAGTCGCTACCTGGAGAGAGAGAGAAGAAAACACTCAGCGTGCGCACTTACAAGAATAGATTGGTTATTATTTTATCTAATCAGGATGGCTCCCACTGCTTTTTATCAAATCTTCCTTCAAACCATAAAAGGAAAGACTAGCCGGATTAATTACACACTACATGTTCGCCAATCTTTCAGCCAGGCCAGTGTCGGTACTTTGAGGGAGGTCCCCCGTGCTTTCGCACGAACCTAATTAATGTAAACCTCGTTTTCCCAGAGGCGTAACCTCGTTAACACCTTTCTAGACACCTACTTGATCGGCTAATTGTAATGTGTAAAACTCTCCTAGGAGTAACAATTACTCGCAGTGGGTATCGGGATCCAACTATCTCATAGAAGGTATGCAATCTCATTGCAAATTTCAACACTTGAAATTCCCGATAATATTGCCCCTAGCGTCCTATGACCTTGACGCAGGCCAACAAACCATAGTCCGCTAGTCAAGTTCAACCCGTCATTTCCAGATTGAATTAAACCCACCCGCACGACCCTTGACGCAGGCCAACAAAGTCGCACGACTACCCTAATCCAATCTGCATCATATGCATAAGCAGATAAATACTAGTTAGCTACCGCACACTACGCCTTGACGCAGGCCAACAAACGTAGCACGAATACTAAATAGGACTTATCTGAAATGACGGAGGGCTACGACAGGTTTTTCTGAAAACCTATTGCGTAATGAACTTGATATTGTTGTAGAATCAAATGATTTTAAAATGGAGTGCTTTTGAGGCTTTTCTAGTTTTGCTAAAGGAGTCACTCCCGGTGAAGGGATCGTCGGTCCTTTCCTCGTCGAATGAGGTGCGGGATATATCACATATATCACTGTGCAAAGCAAAAACACTTAAAAGCAATCAAAAGACAAACCGAGTGTGTAGCATCTGCCAGTTATTGCTAAAGGAGTCACTCCCGGTGAAGGGATCTCGGTCCTTTCCTCATCGAATAAGGTGCAGGATATATCATATATACCGCTGTGCAGAGCAAGAACTGTAGCTACCTGTTTTATTTTGAAATTCGATTCCACAACATCTTAGATTTCTTTTCTTTCATTAATCACATTAATGAAGTCCCATCATTTAAGTACCTAAACATCACAGATAAATACGACGTACACTTATGCCATCCACATTCGCCTCGATGTCCCCTCGTACACCGTTAGGTTAGGTAACTAACGGCAGAGCGGGGCAGGGCTAGCGCGTGTGTAAAACATAAGTAACGTCTATATAATATATCATATATACTATATACTATATCTATCACAGAACATCACATGATCACATCACAGATATCGCAGCAGAAGAATCATATGAAATATTGGATATACTAGGACGTCCGTGTTTTGAATACGAGCCGGTATAAAACACGGATTCCACGGTCGCGATGAATAGCCAAACCTACACCCCTAGACCCTTACGAGAGCGGCAAGCAACCCTACCAATTCTGGAGTTATGAGACCCGGCCTCGACTCCTCGAGTTGGTCTCCCACTGGACTCCAGAACCCGGTTACTTGTGCTCCCCTCCTTGGGTCTATCCTAGTGCGGAAAAGTAAATAATATACAAACAGTGACATCTTCCGCAACCTGGAAGTGCCCCAATAAAAGAATATTACATACAAGTTTTTACATGAATTAAAATGAAAAACACTCATCTCACATAAAAAAAAAACCCGGCTATTCAAACACGACGATCCAATATAACATATCCAGCAACACATAACATCACATGTCATCAACGTAAGTAAATATGCGCATCCTAATTGTCGTTGACATATAACAACGAAAATGGCGATATCATATATTACACTTACGGTCACAGAAAAGAAAGTGTAAAACTACAACAGTTGGAATCCGCAACCTCTTTAGACATCGCATGCCTAATCAAATGAATTACTTAGACATCGCATGCCTAACAATTATAAACCCCGCATTTTAGTCTCAAAATCGAAAACACTTTTCAATATCAAGTCGGGCAATTCAACAAGATTCCCGACATCCTGATCGAATGCTCGTCGCAAACTTCAGTAGGCGGCCGCACCCCCGACACCGTCGACGAAGTGCACCAAGGCGGAACACCGCTGCCGCGAGCACCCGAACGGATGCTTTCGGCGACGGGGTTCTCCTACAGTCACTTGGTCGGGGCTATGGAGTGAGGCTGTCTATTAAGTTTACCCGGCGAGTATCCGCGTACACTACGTGATTGCGACGGACTTTTGATCACATCAAAATTCCGTAGCAACCGATCAAGTGAGACTAAACTGCTATGTTTATAACATTCATTCAGTTATCTCATAACTAGTTGTGAATTCCAATTATTGTATCACATTCCGGATAAATAGAAAATGTTAAACTTTCCGATCGAACAATCGAACACCCAAGTTTTCCCGATACAGATCAACACAAGAAACAAGTCTAAAAACATTCAGTTCGTGCCTCAGTACCAACGGTCCAGCCGTAAAAGGGTCAAGCCAACGCCTCACATGTGGCACGCCGTACTGCCCCAAACCCGAAGGTTCAAAGGGCAGTTCAAGACGGTCACATAATCGAGTTAAGGTTTGTTGTCTTCTAGAGGGTCCATCGAGTTACTTGCACTACTTAGAACGTCTTTAAACCACGGAAAAATCCAACACTTGGAAATTTCCCGACAGGGGAAAAATTGGGTATTTATATCCGGTCGAACTTTTTAACATATTCGGAAAATATCCGGAAAAGCACATAGACAAAGTTTGAAATTTCCGATCGAATCATCGAACCCCCAAAACATCCCAGAAAACTCAACTCTTGAGTGAAAATTAAAAATTCCCAGAAAACTCAGCACCAGAAAATAGGAATTACTGTGCAAAAGTCAACGCAAGAGGAGACCATACGGCCGCGGAACCGCCGCACATGCCAAGCTCGTGCCGCGGTTCCGCGGTGGTTTAATTGAATTAGGCCCCCGTATTTCTCAGTAATTCATATAATACCATGCTTAATTTTCTGCATATTTTTAATGTGGAAAAATGCACAGTTTTGAAAAAAGTACAGAGAGCATGGAAAAATTGGGGTTTCGGGTTCGATCGGGTTTCAAACGTCGTCTAGACTTCGCCTAAGGCTCTAGCTAAGCTCTGATACCACTGTAGGGTTCCTAGGCACTCTCAAGAGGTCTCACAAGGCATCAACCATGCCAATTTTAAATTTTACGGTGCCGAGAAACCCTAGACTAGATCGTTAACTAGAATTTTAGGCGATAACAATAACTAGTAAACAACTTTACTAATAAAGAACGAAAATACAACCTTTGTAGATCCGGTCCTCCACCTCCATAGCTCCGCAATGAAGTCTCCTCGCTATGCAAATCGAATCCCAGGCTCTAGCGTCGGCTTCATCGGAAAAATGGGCGGGCTTGGTCGTCGGCTTCGTGCCGAAGATGATCTACGTCGAGGCATCACTGGATCAAGCTCCCACTTCACCAATTCATGAAACTTGTAAAGATAACACCCTATACTACTTGGCAAGAGGTAGAGGATGAAGAAATAGGAGGTGGGTTCACTTTAGAATTGGATTTCTCACTCTTTTTCATCAATCACCATTGATGGAAACTAGGTTTTCTTCTTGAAGAAGAAGAAGAAGATGATGATAATGTTATGATAAGAATAAGAATAGAAAAGAAAATGAATTCTTATCATAATTTTAACCATGGTAAAGTGTAGAGAATTAACTTGAGTTAGGTTGAATGGTTAGGGTTAGAGAAGAAGACAAAAATGGTTGCTTTGGTCAAAGTTGCATGAAGCTTGAAGAAGCTTCTAAGAAAGCAACCATTTGTTTTCTTTTCTCATTCTTTTCATCCAAAAATAAATATATAAATGAATGAATAAATAAATAAAACCCTAACCATTTACTTAACCAAGGTTTAATTCTTTACACAAACCCTAGAAATCTTGCATCATCAAACATGATACAATCAAGTGCACAAAAATATATCACATATACGATGTGCACATGCGAGTGAGAAAATCCATCTTAAGTGAACCGATACTAGTTAATGCAAAGTAATATATCAAATATATCATTATGCATTAAATCATTAAATCAACGCTTGATATAATGATCCGGTCATATCGTATATAACCGACTAATATCAACAGTAACAACTTATCGAATCAACACTTGATCCGATAACCCGGCTATATCGCATATAACCGATCAATGTCACAGATCGTGAGAATCGAATACAGTATCACATACTGGTATCATTCTCGGTCCCGCACATATCTCATATGCGCTCCTATTTCGTTTCGCTTGAGCCAGGAAACCTCTATGTAGGACTCTAAAGACTCGTCAATACGCCGGCAGCAGGTGATGATCATATCAAACACCCACAAGCCGCAAGCGGTCAGCTAAACGTAACGGCCACCCGGGTATTGAGCGATCAGAAGATCGACGAGCAAGCCCGCTCACACTCCTGTGAATCCAACCAGTAACACTTATCGTACAATCCGGTCTGTTCGTCTGATATGTCGCATATCTCGCCTAGGGGTGGTAAACGTCAGACCCCAATAGCTCGATAAGTCGTGTCGATATGAGGTCTATAATAATTCGAGAAACTACTGGTAACACTTACCAGTAAATCTCAGCAACCCTGGCCAGGGATTTCCGGTTATATCCAATCGAACACGGCGCAACATCTACTCCCTATACCGGGAGAGACGAATCCCCTCCTATCGCTCATTGCCTCCATGTGATTCGGGACTGTACCCAAAAACCACCGTTTTGCACGCCCTCTTGGACGTGGTAAGATGGAAATCAAAGCACAGTGGGAACCACACAAGACTCTATGATGATCTCGGGTCAACAGACTACTCTGTACTAGTGTCACCAGAGAACTGCCATCTGACGTAAGGTATAATACCATCTGGGAGTTCTCGGCGAGTCCGTCCAGTGTACCCAGTCTCTACTGAGCACCCGTATATCTCCTCTGATGTCAAACACCAATGGATATGGGATCATCCATCGCCCATCTGTATGGGTCGAGAAGGTATACGCTAGTCTACTCTGGTATATCGATGCCCCATCTCGATACACCCACGACTAGGGACCTTGAAGGATGTACTTATGGACTACCATGTCCCCACTAGTTGATCCGCATCATAGTCCAGGTAGTCAAGTACACATCCTAAGGGTTTTACCAACATGTAACAGAGAAACAATCGGTATACACGTTAAGGTAAAGAGTAACCAGGCAGCATACTATCATGTCGAGCAAGAAAGTCCTCCCTATATATGTCCAAGCATCCACTACAATATACATCCTATGTATAGTAATGGCCTCTAGGGCATACATATAACTAACAATCTCCCACTTGCACTAGGGCCATCTGATAGCAGTGGTTGTAGTATCTCATACTCAACCATCCCATAAAAGTCTCTCTCTGGGAATAGGACTTCGTGAGTGGATCCGCCGTGTCGTCCTCTGAGTCTACTCTCCTAACCTCGATCCCTTAGAGATCAACCATCTCCATGATCAGGTGATACTGCCTTAGAATATGTCTGGATCACTGATGGGACCGACGTTCCTTGGCATAAGCCACAACTCCATTGTCTCACAATGGTAGGAACGTAGTTCATCTCATGAACCAATATACACCCAAACAGCTTCTTCGGTAACATCTTAAGTAGCGATGTATCCTGCCTTTATCGTCTAGTATGTCACGGTATCTAGCTTGGAACTCTTCCAACATACCGTCCCTTTACAGAGGGTAAAGACAATGCCTGTGACTGACATTCAGTCGTCTTTATCACCCTGGAACACTTCCAGTGATTCTCCCCAGGATCAATTGATACCATCTCACTACAACTAGTGAGTATCCTAATATCCATTTAGATCTATCTCATAGATCCAAAACCCAGGATTTAGTAGGTATCACTTTGATCCTATGTGGAGAATCATTGTGATAAGTGGAGATTGATCGAGCATAGCAAAGGAAACTCCTTCCCTATCAAGAGTATGTCATCCACATACTCTACGAGGATCGCCACCATACTCCCTACTACCTTTTTGTATATACAAGGTTCATCTACCATTTTGATGATGTCAAACTCTTTGACTAACACATCAAAACAGACGTTCCAACTCCGCGATGCCTGCTTTATCTTATAAGGCATCTTGTACAAGTTTCCGCTGCTCCCACTGTCTACGAGGCCCTCTGGCTGTGTACTTATAGACGCTCTCTTCCAAAACATCATTTAGAAAAGCAGTCATGACACCCAACCACCAGATATCGTAGTCATGGTATGTAGCCGTGACAAGTAGGATCTGGATGGACTTAAGCATAGCTACTTGAAAAGGTTTCATCATTATCCACACCTGGTCAATGATGCAAACTTTTAACAAGTCTAGCTTTGAAAGTCTCAACTTTTCCATGTACACCAAGTAATCTTCTCAAGATATACTTGCTCCTGATGGGGATTTAACCCTTCAGATATAGCAACCAAAGTCCATACTTTGTTGGTGTACATGGATTCCATCTCAGATCACTAAGCATCCATCCATTCTTATAGAGTCTTACTCCTGATGGCCAGCTCGAAACTAGTTGGGTCATCATCTCATGATGCAATCCTCGCTCCCACTGTTATAGAGAAACAGAAGTATCTCTCAGGTGGGTGAGGAACCCTACTAGATCGGCGGAGAGGCTGAGCTTCGTTGGAATCTACTGAATCCTTTGGTTCTATCAAATCATCTGCTGTAGTTTGCATAGCTGGAACCTTTTCAGTTCTACATAACAGACCTGCAGGGTTCCTAGGCACCCCAAGGAGGTCAAACAAGGCATCAACCATGCTAATTTCAAAAATTTCGGTGCCGAGAAACCCCTAGACTACGGATCGTTGGCTAGAATTCTAGGCGATAAAATGAAACTAGTTAACACTTAACTACAAGAACGGAAATACAACCTTTGTAGATCTGGTTCTCCACCTCCATAGCTCCGCAATGATGTCTCTCCGCTGTCCAAAATGAATCCCGGACTCTAGCATCGGCTTCATCGGAGAAATGGGCGGGCAAGGTCGTCGGCTTCGTGCCGAAGATGATCTACGTCGAGGCATCACTAGATCAAGCTCCAACTTCACCAAGTCAAGAAACTTGTGAAGAAAACACACTCTACTACTTGGCAAGAGGTAGAGGATGAAGAAATAGGAAGTGGGTAGACTTTAGAATTGGATTTCTCACTTGTTTTCATCACTTGCCATTGATGTAGCAAGCTTTCTTCATGGAAGAAGAAGATGAAGAAGAAGAAGAAGATATGATAAGTCCTATTTTAAAAATAAAAACAATATGATACTTATCATAATCTCAACCATGGTTTAGTGTAGAGATTTAACTAAGGTTAGATTAGTGGTTAGGGTTAGAGAAGAGACAAGAATGGTGGACTTGTTCAAAGCTTCAAGAAGCTTCAAATAAAACAAAACTAGCAACCATTCTTTTCTCTTTATCTTTTCTAAATGAAATAAATAAATGAGAAAAGGAAATGAAACCCTAACCACTTATGTAACCATGGTTTAATTCTTTACACAAACCCAAACTAGCATGTATCATCAAACATGATACAATCTTGTGTACAAAAGTATATCACATATACAATGTGCACAAACCAAGTGAGAAAATCCATACAAAGTGAACCGATACTAGTTAATGCAAAGTAATATATCAAATATATAATTATGCACTAAATCATTAAATCAACACTTGATTTAACGATCCGGTCATATCGCATATAACCGACTAGTATCCAATGTATCGTCTTATCGAATCAACCCTCGATTCGATAACTAGGTTATATCGCATATAACCATTCGATACATTCATCGCGAGAATAGAATACGGTATCACATACACGCATTATTCTCGGTCCCGCACATATCTCATATGCGCTCCTATTTCGTTTCGCTTGAGCCAGGAAACCACTGTGTAAGACTCTAAAGACTCGTCAATACGCCGGCAGCAGGTGATGATCATATCAAACACCCACAAGCCGCAAGCGGTCTGCTAAACGTAACGGCCACCCGGGTATTGAGCGATCAGAAGATCGACGAGCAAGCCCGCTCACACTCCAGTGAATCCAACCAGTAACACTACCGTACAGTCCGGTCTCGTCGTCTGATATGTCGCATATCTCGCCTAGGGGTGGCAAACGTCAGACCCCAATAGCTCGATAAGTCGTGTCGATATGAGGCCTATAACAGTTCGAGAAACTACTGGTAACACTTACCAGTATATCTCAGCAACCCTGGCCAGGGATTTCCGGTTATAGCCAATTGAACACAGCGCAACATCAACTCCCTATACCGGGAGAGACGAATCCTCTCCTATCGCTCATTGCCTCCATATGATTCGGGACTGTACCCAAAAGCCACCGTTTTGCATGCCCTCTTGGACGTGGTAAGATGGAAATCAAAGCACAGTGGGAACCACACAAGACTCTATGACGATCTCGGGTCAACAGACTACTCTGTACCAGTGTCACCAGAGAACTGCCATCTGACGTAAGGTATAATACCATCTGGGAGTTCTCGGCGAGTCCGTCCAGTGTACCCAGTCTCTACTGAGCACCCGTATATCATCTCTGATGTCAAAGACCGATGGATATGGGATCATCCATCGCCCATCTGTATGGGTCGAGAAGGTACACGCTAGTCTACTCTAGTATATCGATGCCCCATCTCGATATACCCACGACTAGGGACTTTGAAAGATGTACTTATAGACTACCATGTCCCCACAAGTATGATCCGCATCATAGTCCAGGTAGTCAAGTACACATCCTAAGGGCTTTACCAACATGTAATAGAGAGACAATCTGTGTACACGTTAAGGTAAAGAGCAACCAGATAGCATACTATCATGTCGAGCAAGAAAATCCTCCCTATATATGTCCCAGCATCCACTACAATATACATCCGATGTAAAGTAATGGCCTCTAGGGCATACATATAACTAACAATCTCCCACTTGCACTAGGGCCATCTGATAGCAGTGGTTGCAGTATCTCATACTCAACCATCTCATACTCAACCATCCCATAAAAGTCTCTCACTGGGAATAGGCCTTTGTGAGTGGATCCGCCGTGTTGTCCTCTGAGTCTACTCTCCTAACCTCGATCCCTTAGAGATCAACTATCTCCATGATCAGGTGATACTGCCTCAGAATATGTCTGGATCACTGATGGGACCGGCGTTCCTTGGCATAAGCCACAACTCCATTGTCTCACAATGGTAGGAACGTAGTTCATCTCATGAACTAATATACACCCAAACATCCTCTTTGGTAGCATCTTAAGTAGCGATGTATCCAGCCTTTATCGTCTAGTATGTCACGGTATCTAGCTTGAAACTCTTCCAACATACCGTCCCTTTACTGAGGGTAAAGATAATGCCTGTGACTGACACTCAGTCGTCTTTATCACCCAGGAACACTTCCAGTGATTCTCCCCAGGATCAATTGATACCATCTCACTACAACTAGTGAGTATCCTAATATCCATTTAGATCTATCTCATAGATCCAAAACCCAGGATTTAGTAGGTATCATTATGATCCTATATGGAGAATCATTGTGATATGCGGAGATTGATCGAGCGTAGCATAGGAAACTCCTTCCCTATCTTGAGTATGTTATCCACGTACTCTACGAGGATCGTCACCATACTCCCTACTACCTTTTTGTTTATACAAGGTTCATCTACTATTTTTATGATGTCAACTTCTTTGACTAACACATCAAAATAGACGTTCCAACTCCGCGATGCCTGCTTTATCCTATAAAGCATCTTGCTCACGTTTCCGCTGCTCCCACTGTCTCCGAGGCCCTCTGGCTGTGTACTTATAGACACACTCTTCTAAAACATCATTTAGAAAAGCAGTCATGGCACCCAACCGGCAGATATCGTAGTCATGGTATGTAGCCGTGGCAAGTAGTATCTGGATGGACTTAAGCATAGGAACTGGAAAAGGTTTCATCATTATCCACGCCTGGTCGATGATGAAAACCTTTAACTAGTCTAGCTTTGAAAGTCACAACCTTTCCAAGTACACCAAGTAATCTTCTCAAGATATACTTGCTCCTGATGGGGATTTAACCATTCAGATATAGCAACCAAAGTCCATACTTTGTTGGTGTATAAGGATTCCATCTCAGATCGATAAACATCCAGCCATTCTTACAGAGTCTCACTCCTGATGGCCAGCTCGAAACTAGTTGGGTCATCATCTCATGATGCAATTCTCGCTCCCACTGTCATAGAGAAACCGAAGTATCTCTCAGGTGGGTGAGGAACCCTACTAGATCGGCGGAGAGGCTGAGCTTCGTTGGAATCTACTGAATCCTTTGGTTCTATCAAATCATCTGCTGTAGTTTGCATAGCTGGAACCTTTTCAGTTCTACATAACAGACTTGCAGGGTTCCTAAGCACCCCAAGGAGGTCTTACAAGGCATCAACCATGCCAATTTCAAAAATTACGGTGCCGAGAAACCCTAGACTACGGATCGTTGGCTAGAATTCTAGGCGATAAAATGAAACTAGTTAACACTTAACTACAAGAACGGAAATACAACCTTTGTAGATCTGGTTCTCCACCTCCATAGCTCCGCAATGATGTCTCTCCACTGTCCAAAATGAATCCCGGACTCTAGCATCGGCTTCATCGGAGAAATGGGCGGGCAAGGTCGTCGGCTTCGTGCCGAAGATGATCTACGTCGAGGCATCACTAGATCAAGCTCCAACTTCACCAAGTCAAGAAACTTGTGAAGAAAACACACTCTACTACTTGGCAAGAGGTAGAGGATGAAGAAATAGGAAGTGGGTAGACTTTAGAATTGGATTTCTCACTTGTTTTCATCACTTGCCATTGATGTAGCAAGCTTTCTTCATGGAAGAAGAAGAAGAAGATATGATAAGTCCTATTTTAAAAATAAAAACAATATTATACTTATCATAATCTCAACCATGGTTTAGTGTAGATATTTAACTAAGGTTAGATTAGTGGTTAGGGTTAGAGAAGAGACAAGAATGGTGGACTTGTTCAAAGCTTCAAGAAGCTTCAAATAAAACAAAACTAGCAACCATTCTTTTCTCTTTATCTTTTCTAAATGAAATAAATAAATAAATAAATGAGAAAAGGAAATGAAACCCAATCCACTTATGTAACCATGGTTTAATTCTTTACACAAACCCAAACTAGCATGTATCATCAAACATGATACAATCTTGTGTACAAAAGTATATCACATATACAATGTGCACAAACCAAATGAGAAAATCCATACAAAGTGAACCGATACTATTTAATGCAAAGTAATATATCAAATATATAATTATGCATTAAATCATTAAATCAACACTTGATTTAACGATCCGGTCATATCGCATATAACCGACTAGTATCCAATGTATCGTCTTATCGAATCAACCCTCGATTCGATAACTAGGTTATATCGCATATAACCATTCGATACATTCATCGCGAGAATAGAATACGGTATCACATACACGCATTATTCTCGGTCCCGCACATATCTCATATGCTCTCCTATTTCGTTTCGCTTGAGCCAGGAAACCTCTGTGTAGGACTGGAAAGACTCGTCAATACGCCGGCAGCAGGTGATGATCATATCAAACACCCACAAGCCGAAGCGGTCTGCTAAACATAATGGCCACCCGGGTATTGAGCGATCAGAAGAACGACGAGCAAGCCCGCTCACACTCCAGTGAATCCAACCAGTAACACTACCGTACAGTCCGGTCTCGTCGTCTGATATGTCGCATATCTCGCCTAGGGGTGGTAAACGTCAGACCCCAATAGCTCGATAAGTCGTGTCGATATGAGGCCTATAACAGTTCGAGAAACTACTGGTAACACTTACCAGTATATCTCAGCAACCCTGGCCAGGGATTTCCGGTTATAGCCAATCGAACACAGCGCAACATCAACTCCCTATACCGGGAGAGACGAATCCTCTCCTATCGCTCATTGCCTCCATGTGATTCGGGACTGTACCCAAAAGCCACCGTTTTGCATGCCCTCTTGGGCGTGGTAAGATGGAAATCAAAGTACAGTGGGAACCACACAAGACTCTATGACGATCTCGGGTCAACAGACTACTCTATACCAGTGTCACCAGAGAACTGCCATCTGACGTAAGGTATAATACCATCTGGGAGTTCTCGGCGAGTCCGTCCAGTGTACCCAGTCTCTACTGAGCACCCGTATATCATCTCTGATGTCAAACACCGATGGATATGGGATCATCCATCGCCCATCTGTATGGGTCGAGAAGGTACACGCTAGTCTACTCTGGTATATCGATGCCCCATCTCGATATACCCACGACTAGGGACTTAGAAAGATGTACTTATAGACTACCATGTCCCCACTAGTATGATCCGCATCATAGTCCAGGTAGTCAAGTACACATCCTAAGGGCTTTACCAACATGTAATAGAGAGACAATTTGTGTACACGTTAAGGTAAAGAGCAACCAGATAGCATACTATCATGTCGAGCAAGAAAATCCTCCCTATATATGTCCCAGCATCCACTACAATATACATCCGATGTAAAGTAATGGCCTCTAGGGCATACATATAACTAACAATCTCCCACTTGCACTAGGGCCATCTGATAGCAGTGGTTGCAGTATCTCATACTCAACCATCTCATACTCAACCATCCCATAAAAGTCTCTCACTGGGAATAGGCCTTTGTGAGTGGATCCGCCGTGTTGTCCTCTGAGTCTACTCTCCTAACCTCGATCCCTTAGAGATCAACTATCTCCATGATCAGGTGATACTGCCTCAGAATATGTCTGGATCACTGATGGGACCGGCGTTCCTTGGCATAAGCCACAACTCCATTGTCTCACAATGGTAGGAACGTAGTTCATCTCATGAACTAATATACACCCAAACATCCTCTTTGGTAGCATCTTAAGTAGCGATGTATCCAGCCTTTATCGTCTAGTATGTCACGGTATCTAGCTTGAAACTCTTCCAACATACCGTCCCTTTACTGAGGGTAAAGACAATGCCTGTGACTGACACTCAGTCGTCTTTATCACCCTGGAACACTTCCAGTGATTCTCCCCAGGATCAATTGATACCATCTCACTACAACTAGTGAGTATCCTAATATCCATTTAGATCTATCTCATAGATCCAAAACCCAGGATTTAGTAGGTATCATTATGATCCTATATGGAGAATCATTGTGATATGCGGAGATTGATCGAGCGTAGCATAGGAAACTCCTTCCCTATCTTGAGTATGTTATCCACGTACTCTACGAGGATCGTCACCATACTCCCTACTACCTTTTTGTTTATACTAGGTTCATCTACTATTTTTATGATGTCAACTTCTTTGACTAACACATCAAAATAGACGTTCCAACTCCGCGATGCCTGCTTTATCCTATAAAGCATCTTGCTCACGTTTCCGCTGCTCCCACTGTCTCCGAGGCCCTCTGGCTGTGTACTTATAGACACACTCTTCTAAAACATCATTTAGAAAAGCAGTCATGGCACCCAACCGGCAGATATCGTAGTCATGGTATGTAGCCGTGGCAAGTAGTATCTGGATGGACTTAAGCATAGGCACTGGAAAAGGTTTCATCATTATCCATGCCTGGTCGATGATGAAAACCTTTAACTAGTCTAGCTTTGAAAGTCACAACCTTTCCAAGTACACCAAGTAATCTTCTCAAGATATACTTGCTCCTGATGGGGATTTAACCCTTCAGATATAGCAACCAAAGTCCATACTTTGTTGGTGTATAAGGATTCCATCTCAGATCGATAAACATCCAGCCATTCTTACAGAGTCTCACTCCTGATGGCCAGCTCGAAACTAGTTGGGTCATCATCTCATGATGCATTCCTCGCTCCCACTGTCATAGAGAAACCGAAGTATCTCTCAGGTGGGTTAGGAACCCTACTAGATCGGCGGAGAGGCTGAGGTTCGTTGGTTTCTACTGAATCCTTTGGTTCTATCAAATCATCAGCTGCAATTTGTATAGCTGGAACCTTTCCAGTTCTACTTAACAGACCTTGCCTTGAGCGTGTCCGGATTTTGCTTTTAGACATAGGCCGGACAACCCCAAATCTTAACTAACTTAAGACATGGGCTCTTCCCATTCCATATCACATATGAAGCGGTAGGCAACTGATTTGATTGGAACCCTATTCAATAGGTATGCAACTTCTCAAGTGCATAACCCCTTAAGGAAAAAGGTAACTCGGTAGTACTCATCATAGAGCACACCATATCAAATAGGGTGTATCTGCTCCGCCCCGACAAGTATTCTCATCGTGCAATGGAGTATACGGATGAGTAATGCTGAGAGAGAATCTCATTCTCCTTTAGAATAGTCCAGAAATTCTATGCACAAGTATTCTCCTCCTTGATCTCATCAAAGGACATAATACTTTTACTCGTATTTTGGTTCTCTACTTCTCGCTTATATTCTGTGAATATCTCAAAAGGTTCGGACTCATGTTTCAACAGGAACATATGACTGAATCTTGAGAGATTATCAGAGAATATAATGAAGTATAAAGAATCAGTCCTGGCATGTGTAGACAAGGGACCTTACATACATCAACATGTATCAATCCCAAGAGTTCACTAACTCTTTCTCTGTTTCCAATAAATAGAGCTATGGTCATCTTATCTTTGTGACATGACTGGCAAGTTTTCACAAGATGTAAATTCAAACAGATTTAAATATGCATCTTTGTGCAACTTAGCTAGTCGGGTCGCATTGATATGACCTAGTCTACAATACTTCAAGAAGGATTCGTTCATTTCTGAACTCTTCCTCTTGTGTGTGTTCTATATACTAAGAACCGTAGTTTGATTTAGAACATCAATGCTTTTAGATAACGTGCCTGAACCGATCAACTTTTGATATAGGAAATGTTCAAAACATTATCCATCAATACAAAATTTTATCATTTCTTTACTAATAAAGAGAGTGATATGATTTTGTATATCAGGTTCGGTATCTAATAACATTCATTCAGAATCAATGTATTGGTAATACAGGGTGACAGTGACCGACAGACTTGGCTGCAACTCTTGCCCTGTTTTCTGCCTCATGAAACTTATCACCCGTTCTCAGTTTTTCTACCCATTTGTAGCCCTATGTAACAGATTAAATATCTGGGATCCTGATCCGGTATCATATACCCAGGATGCAGAGGATATTGAGAAACGGTTCTTTGTAACCAATACACCCGAAGGAGATGCATCATCATGCACTTTCTTCGTTTGGGCGGCACGGGAAATCTGGTATTCCTCTATTTCCTGCTCTGTCTTATAACAATTATAAGTTGGAGCGGGACCAACGTTCCCCAGCTCAGTATAACAAGCGGGTTCGGTCAATAATCCGTATTATTATCTTGATTAAGGCGTGACATGGTCGCTACCAGGAGAGAGAGAGAAGAAAACACTCAGCGTGCGCTCTTGCAAGAATAGATTGGTTATTATTTTATCTAATCAGGATGGCTCCCACTGCTTTTTATCAAATCTTCCTTCAAACCCTAAAAGGAAAGACTAGCCGAGATTAATTACACACTACAAGTTCGCCAATCTTTCAGCCAGGCCAGTGTCGGTACTTTGAGGGAGGTCCCCCGTGCTTTCGCACGAACCTAATTAATGTAAACCTCGTTTTCCCAGAGGCGTAACCCCGTTGACACCTTTCTAGACACCTACTTGATCGGCTAATTGTAATGTGTAAAACTCTCCCAGGAGTAACAATTACTCGCAGCGGGTATCGGGATCCAACTATCTCATAGAAGGTATGCAATCTCATTGCAAATTTCAACACTTGTAATTCCCGATAATATTTTGCCCCTAGCACCCTATGACCTTGACGGAGGTCAACAAACCATAGGCTACTAGTCAAGTTCAACCCGTCATTTCTTGATCGAATTAAACCCACCCGCACGACCCTTGACGGAGGTCAACAAGGCCGCACGACTACCCTAATCCAATCTGCATCATATGCATAAGCAGATAAATACTAGTTAGCTACCGCACACTACGCCTTGACGGAGGTCAACAAACGTAGCACGAATACTAAATAGGACTTATCTGAAATGACGGAGGGCTACGACAGGTTTTTCTGAAAACCTATTGCGTAATGAACCTTATATCGTTGTAGGATCGAATGAATTTTGAAATGGAGTGTTTTTGAGGCTTTTCTAGTTTTGCTAAAGGAGTCACTCCCGGTGAAGGGATCGTCGGTCCTTTCCTCGTCGAATGAGGTGCGGGATATATCATATATATCACTGTGCAAAGCAAAACTCTTAAAAGCAATCAAAAGACAAACCGAGTGTGTTGCATCTGCCAGTTATTGCTAAAGGAATCACTCCCGGTGAAGGGATCTCGGTCCTTTCCTCATCGAATAAGGTGCAGGATATATCATATATATCGCTATGCAAAGAAAGAACTGTAGCTACCTGTTTTATTTTGAAATTCGATTCTACAACATCTTAGGTTTCTTTTATTTCATTAATCTCATTAATGAAGTCCCATCATTTAAGTTACCTAAACATCACAGATAAATACAACGTACACTTATGCCATCCGTATTCGCCTCGATGTCCCCTCGTGCACCGTTAGGTTAGGTAACTAACGGCAGAGCGGGGCAGGGCTAGCGCGGGTGTAAAACATAAGTAACGTCTATATAATATATCATATATACTATATGTTAGTGTTTATGCCCTAGAAGGCCATTACTGTATCATACTAGTTTGTATATTACTTAATGGAAGCTTGGGATATTCACATGTATATAACAGTCTTGCTAAACATGGTAGTATGCTACTTGGTTTTTCTATCTTAATATGTGAGTATACGTATTGATAGAGCTCTTAGGATCTTGCTTGACTACCAGCGTTGTGATGGCAGTCACACTAGTGGGGGCTGGGTAGTCTACAAGCACATCCTTATTCAGGTCCCTAGTCGTTGGATTATCGAGACAGAGCATCGATACTCCGGAGTAGACTAGTGTGTACGCTTCTCATCCCAGTTGGGGAGATGGTCTGTCCCACAGCCATCAGTACGTTGTACTGAAGATAGTATACAGGTGCTCGTTAGGTTACGGGTACACCGGACAGGACTCACAGAGAACTGTTGGTTGGTTTTATACCAGTCGTCAGTGAACAGTTCCCAGGTGAAATGAGTACAGCATAGTCCGCAGACTTGACACTGCTACTTCGCCTCGAGTGTGTCCCACTGTTCTTAGATTGCTACCCTACCACGGCTCAAAGGAGTCGTGCAAACAGGTAGCAGTTGGGTGCAGTCCCGAGCACTTGGAGGCAGTGGCGGTTAGACAGGATTCGTCCCTCCCGGTATTGGGAGTAGATATCGCGCTGTGTTAGAGAGCCATTACGCAAAGTCCCTGGCCAGGGCAAGCGAGATTTGCTGGTAGGTTCCAGTAGTTTCTCAGGGTGTTATAGGCTTCCCTCTGACACGACTTATACCGCTATTAGGGGACTGACGCTTGCCGCCCCCTAAGCACGATATGCGATAGTCTTGGACGAACGGACCGAACTGTATGGAGATTGTCACATCAGACTCAGTAGGAGTTCGGATGGGTTTCCTCATCGGCCTTCTTATCGACAACTACCTGGGGACCGTTACGTACAGCTAGTGCCGCTTGCGGTCTGTGGTTAAACCCACTGCCAGCGTAGTAGTCGAGTCTCTACAGTCCCACACAGAGAGTTTCCTATTCCAGGCGAAACGATATAGAGGTCGTATGGTTTTATGACAAGGGTTCGGACGCATACGTGCGTTTACGCGCGTACGACTTTCGGACAGTTTTTACCAGTCGGCTTTGGTTTAAGCCAGTTACTGGTATCCGGTTATTGGATTTTTACAGTCTAAAGTTTTTCCGTATTTTTGCGGATTGGAGGGGCGTTCTCGTAATTGTGCGAGAAGCTTCTAGAAGTGGTGACTAAGGAGGTTTAGGTGTCATTTGCATTAAATGTGTTTAGTGAGTCATGAGGGTGATTCATGCATATCATTAATGCATGATAAATGCTTAATGAGTCATGACAATGAATCACCATTAGATATTTGTGAAGCATGCTTATTCATTATGTATTATTCTTTTCTTCATAAATAAGAATGCTTCATATTTATTATGATAACTTACTATTCTCATATGATAATCATTCTCACCTTCTCTCTCCTCAAGCTCTCTCTCTTCAAAAGACTAATCCTCCCCTCTCATGAGTTGAGTATAAGGGTTAGTAAGACTAAACAATCCATAACCATCACTCTATCTCAATCTATCTTCTTTGATTAGCAATCCAAGAAGGTTAGTTGCCTCAAGTTTAGAGGCTAAGCTTGGAGTTTTGCTCTCGGGTGGATCGTCTACTACTTCGAGAAGGCCGAGGAGAACAAGGAGTTCGTAAAGACGAAGGAGTTGGTTCATTAGGTATAATCCCTAAACACAGTAGTTTAGAAACACTTTGTGTTTGGTTATTTATAGTTTAGCTTAGATTCAAGCGGTTAGTCGATGTTCGTTCACTAAACAAGTTCGTTTTTGAAAATTCCGCCTCCCCATAAGTATTGGGGTGTACTACATCGACTTACAGTGGTATCAGAGCCTCGCTAAACAATAAATAACTTAATTGCAAATTTGTACGAATTTCGAACGGAAAAACGAAGCCGGAAAACCCTAAAACTGTCAAGTTTCTGTCGAAATTTAAATGAAGTCCAAAAATTTTTCAGGTAAGTTCAGAAAGCTTGAAAAGACACCAGAAGAACACCCAAGAAATTTGGGCTCCCGAATCGACAACGCGGCCGCGGAACCGCGGCGGATCGCACCGATCCGCCGCGCTTCCGCCGCGCTTCCGCCGCCGAGTTGCCGAGTCAGGAAGCCAAATTTCCTGTGTTGCTTCTCTGTGGTATTTAGGATTTTCTGGAATATTTTAATTTTGCTCAGGTTTCCAGTTTACAGAGCAGTATTGGAGCAATGTTAAATGCATTTAATCGATCGAAATTGTACAGTATTTGCATATTGGATTATATCTGTGATTGTTTAATGTGTTCGTAAACCTCCCCTAACTGCTAGTATGTCAGTTGGCAGGGGGTTGCACATTTCTGAAATGGTTTTATCTGTTTGTGCATATAAACTGTATTGGACTGTTGTGGTGTATAGCCGGGGTTTTGAAATGGGTTATTATTTAATTCATTTGTTGTAAAAGTAATTTGTTGTAATATTATTTTGCGGGGCACATCCAGGTTGCGGTTGTAGCCACCGTTGTATTATTTCATTTTACTATTTTTGCTCCTAGGACAGATCCAAGGTGGGGTACACAAACTGCCGGGCGGGTAGTTTGCCGTACCCGTAGGGATCTTGGGTGGGGTAACGGCTATTCATCACAACTGTGTAATCTGTCTTTTCTTGCAGGCTCAAAAGAAATACAGATTGCTTCCAAATCCGATAAAGTTTATCTGTGTTCTGGAATGTATATCATTGCGTCAGACGAATGTAAAATATCTATATATACTGTAGCTATTTTAGACGTCACTTATGTTTTACACCCGCGCTAGCCCAGTCCCCGCTCTGTCGTTAGTTAAGTAACCTAACGGGTGATGACGGGACCCAGTGGCGAATGCAGGTGGCATAAGAGGACGTCATATTTTCGTTGTTTTCTGCAATGATAGGTTAATGATGGGACGCATTATCTATAATGCAAAGAAAAATAAACCAAGTTGAAACGTTGGAACAATTTAAAAGAAACCACTCGGTTAATTTTAAAAACAGATATTTTTAAATGCGGAGCTTTAACCACTCCTTTTAAAAGCTATCAGGTTCCTTCGGTTATATCAAGTTCACTATGTTCACGGTTTCGCCAAAACCAGTCGTAGCCCTCCGTCATTTCTTATGGATGGTCAGTAGTATTCAAGCTATGCTTGTTGGCATACATCAAGGCATAGTGTTTGGTAGCTGCTGGGGTATTCATTTGTTGCATAGATAGATGTGTTGGTTTGGGACAGTCGCATTACCTTGTTGGCATACGTCAAGGGTATATACGGGTGGGTTCAAATTAACAAGATAATGATGGGCAGAACTTGACATGTGACTTATGATTTGTTGGCATACGTCAAGGTCATAAGAGCATGGGGCAAAAACTTATATCGGGAATTTCTAAAGAAACTGAAATTTACAAAGAGATGCATACCATTTGGAGTTTGATGAATGTTGGTAGGATTCCTTCAACATTATCATACGATGATATTTGGATCCCGATCCTACTGTGAGTATATGCTACTTCTCAGGATATTCGTCACTTATCGATCAATGCTATAAACCTAGTAGGTGTCCAGAAAAGTGTCAGCGGGGTTACGCTCCCAGAGAAAAGAGGTTATTTAATTAAGGAACTTCGCGAAAGCGTTGGAAAACCTCCCTCGAAGTACCGACACCAGCCTGGCTGAACGGTTAAGCAAGTATTATACGGTGAGAATAGTCCTGGCTAATTCTTCTTTTATGGTTTGAGGAAGGATTCGAGAAACAGTGGGAGCCATCCAGTTTAGATAAACTAAAAACCACTCTAAACTTGCAAGAGTATCATGCTAAAGAGTTTTCTTCTCTCTCTCCTAATTGCAGCGACCCTGAAAATGACTGGACTTAAGTTACTTTTAGAGAAAAATATACTGACAGGGCCAAACTATAAAGATTGGCTGCGGAATGTCAAAATGGCTTTGACCTATGACAAACTGGGGTACATCCTCACCGCTACGGCACCTGCTGTCCCTGGTCCCAAATCCAGCAATGCGGATAAGGAAATCCGCAAAACCTGGGATTTAGATTGCGCGAAAGCCAAGTGCATCGTGCTTGCCTCGATGAACAATGAACATCATAGGAGGCACGAGGATATGGACCTTGATGGCATATTTCTCCATACAAAGGAACTTTATGGAGAGCAATCTCGTATAGCAAGATACGAGACCTCTAAGAACTTGTTTCTAGCGAGGTTGGTTGTCGGGTCATCCGTAGGAGAACATGTCCTAAAGATGATCGGCTATATAGAAGAGCTCGCAGACCTTGGGACGACTTTGGATAATGAGCTCTATACAGACCTTATTCTCCAGTCCCTTCCTCACACCTACGCCCAGTTTATCCTGAACTTCAACCTTCAAAGAAAAGAAGTTGAACTTCCGGAACTCCTGAACATGTTAAGGAGTGCAGAGGGCACCTTGAAGAATTCAAGGGAAACACCCGCTATGTTTGTTGGCGGTACATCTTCTTCCGGGTCCAAGGCTAGGGCCAAAGGAAGGAAGAAGAAGACCGCACCCAGACCTAGAGGAGGTGTTAGTAAGGTGGGAGGGAAGGGAAAGAAAAAGATTGCAGTACCGATAGTTGGCCAGGATGAGTGCTTCCATTGTCACAGGAAAGGGCACTGGAAGACGGATTGCAAGGCGTGGAACGCCAAGAACCAGGAACCGAAGCAAGCTGTGGCTTCGACTTCAGGTGTGTTTGTAATTGAGAATTGTCTGTCGATCAACTCTACTTCCTGGGTATTGGATACCGGATCAGGATCTCATATTTGCAATTCATTGCAAACACTGAAAAACCGTAGAGTGCTGAAGGAAGGTGATATGACCCTAAAGGTTGCTAACGGAGCTAGCGTGGGAGCTGCGTCCGTCGGGGATTATCACCTAGGATTGACGAGTGGACACATTTTGGTTTTACATAACTGCTATTTTGTACCAAGCTTAACGTGTAATATCATATCAGTTTCCTTGTTATCAAATAAAGGTTATGATTTCACGTTTGTAAGAGATGTTGTCAACATCCACCTAAATCATGGTTTGATTGGGTCAGGTACATTAAATAACGGCATATATGTTTTAAACCAACTCCAAATTTTCAATGTCCAGAACACACTAAAAAGAAAGTCTCCAGATTTAAATAAAGCTTTCTTATGGCATTGTAGACTGGGTCACATCAATGAGAGAAGGTTGACTAAGTTGCATAGAGAAGGATATTTGGACCCATTCGAATATCAATCTTATGACACTTGTCAATCTTGTCTCAAAGGAAAGATGACAAAGACTCCATTCACTGGACAAGGAGTAAGAGCGAGCGAGCTCTTAGGACTCATACACAGCGATGTATGTGGTCCAATGTCTACACATGCGAGAGGTGGTTATTCCTACTTCATTACTTTTACAGATGATTTCTCTAGGTTTGGACATGTCTTCTTGATGAAGCATAAATCCGAGGCCTTTGAGAAATTCCTGGAATACAAGAGTGAAGCGGAAAACCAAACAGGCAAAAGTATTAAGACACTGAGATCTGATCGAGGTGGAGAATACTTAAGTGCCGAGTTCCTAGGTTACCTAAAAGAGAAAGGAATTCTCTCTCAGCTTACTCCTCCATACACTCCACAGCACAACGATATATCGGAGAGACGGAATCGAACCCTATTGGATATGGTACGATCCATGATGAGTAATGCTGAGTTACCGCGATCTTTCTGGGGGTATGCGCTAGAATCAGCGATACATCTTTTGAACAGAGTTCCAACCAAAACTGTGCCTACCACACCATATCAGATGTGGAATGGGAAGAAACCCTATCTTCAGTACCTGAAGACATGGGGATGTCCAGCTTTTGTAAAAAAGCAGCATCCGGACAAGCTCGAGGCACGCTCAGTAGAGTGTAAGTTTGTGGGATATCCAAAGAACTCTACAGGATATTGCTTCTATTACACAGAGGAACAAAAGGTTTTTGTTTCTCGTCATGCCCGCTTCTTAGAAATTGAATTTTTAGAAAATCAGAAGAGTGGGAGCGTAGTAGAACTGGAAGAAATTCCAGAACCACAAGCTACTACTGAAAGTTTGGTAGAACCAGAGGTTCAAGAAGAACAGAACATTCCCACACCCCTCCGCAGGAGTAGTAGGCCGTCTCATCCGCCTGAGAGATACTACGGTTTTCTCATAGATGGGGATAGAGAGGATTGCATCATAGATGATGATGAACCTACTGACTTCTAGCAGGCCATCCAGAGCGGCGACTCGGTACGATGGCTAGATGCAATGCGGACCGAAATGGAGTCCATGTACACCAACAAAGTATGGACTTTGGACTTTGCTCCAGATGGGGTAAAACCCATAGGATGCAAATGGATCTTCAAGAAAAAGATTGGTGTAGATGGACAGGTGGAAACCTATAAGGCTAGACTTGTTGCAAAGGGTTTTCGTCAAAGACCTGGTTTGGACTATGACGAAAATTTTTCTCCAGTGGCTATGCTCAAATCCATTCGGGTCCTTCTTGCTATTGCTGCCTTCCATGATTATGAAATCTGGCAGATGGACGTAAAGACGACTTTTCTGAATGGAAATTTAGAAGAGAGCGTCTATATGGATCAGCCAGAGGGTTTCAATCAGAGTGGGAGCAGCGGGAAAGTATGCAAGCTGCTTAAGTCCATTTATGGACTAAAGCAGGCATCGCGGAGTTGGAACATCTGTTTTGATGAGACAGTCAAAGAATATGACTTTATCAAAAATCCAACTGAACCGTGCATATATAGTAAAGTTGTAGCCAGAAGTGTCGTATTCCTCGTCTTGTACGTGGATGACATTCTATTGATAGGAAATGACATTCCTATGCTACAATCTGTCAAAGGATTCTTGTCACACAGGTTCTCCATGAAAGACCTGGGTGATGCCTCTTACATTCTGGTGATCCGGATCTATCGTGATAGATCCAAGAGGATGTTGGGACTTTCGCAGTCCAGGTATATCGACACTGTACTGAAAAGATTCAGTATGGAAGATTCTAAGCGCGGTAATCTACCGGCTTGTCACGGAATCACCCTCTCCAAAGAGATGTCTCCCAAGACTGATTTGGAAAGGGAACGCATGTCAATTATACCCTACGCTTCTGCGGTAGGCTCTATAATGTATGCGATGTTGTGTACCAGACCAGATGTAGCTTACGCACTAAGCGTGGTGAGCCGGTATCAGTCAGACCCAGGGGAGAAACACTGGATAGCTGTAAAGAACATTCTCAAGTACCTGAGGGGGACTAAGGAGATGTTCTTGGTTTACGGCGGAAAAGACCTCAGGTTGGAGGCCTTTGCTGATTCCGGCTTCCAGAGTGATAAGGACGATTCCAAGTCCATGTCGGGTTATGTCTTTACCCTCAATGGAGGGGCGGTGTGCTGGAAGAGCTCCAAGCAGGACACCGTTGCTGACTCGACGATGGAAGCGGAGTATATAGCTGCTTGCGATGCCGCAAAAGAAGCAGTCTGGATGAAGAAGTTCCTAACAGAACTTCAGGTGGTTCCTACCATAGTTGATCCAATACCTCTGTATTGCGATAACAACGGAGATATAGCTTTAGCGAAGGAACCAAGGTCCCATCAGAAGTCCAGACACATCTTGAGGTGGTATCACCTGATCAGGGAGATCATTGATCGTCAGGAGATCGAGGTTCGGAGAGTTGCTTCAGAAGAGAACATTGCTGATCCATTCACGAAGGCCCTACCTCAGACGCAGTTCGAGAGGCTACTCGAGATCATTGGTCTTCGATACGCCAGTACATGGCCCTAGTGCAAGTGGGAGATTGTTAGTGTTTATGCCCTAGAAGGCCATTACTGTATCATACTAGTTTGTATATTACTTAATGGAAGCTTGGGATATTCACATGTATATAACAGTCTTGCTAAACATGGTAGTATGCTACTTGGTTTTTCTATCTTAATATGTGAGTATACGTATTGATAGAGCTCTTAGGATCTTGCTTGACTACCAGCGTTGTGATGGCAGTCACACTAGTGGGGGCTGGGTAGTCTACAAGCACATCCTTATTCAGGTCCCTAGTCGTTGGATTATCGAAACAGAGCATCGATACTCCGGAGTAGACTAGTGTGTACGCTTCTAATCCCAGTTGGGGAGATGGTCTGTCCCACAGCCGTCAGTACGTCATACTGGAGATAGTATACAGGTGCTCGTTAGGTTACGGGTACACCGGACAGGACTCACAGGGAACTGTTGGTTGGTTTTATACCAGTCGTCAGTGAACAGTTCCCAGGTGACATGAGTACAGCATAGTCCGCAGACTTGACACTGCTACTTCGCCTCGAGTGTGTCCCACTGTTCTTAGATTGCTACCCTACCACGGCTCAAAGGAGTCGTGCAAACAGGCAGCAGTTGGGTGCAGTCCCGAGCACTTGGAGGCAGTGGCGGTTAGACAGGATTCGTCCCTCCCGGTATTGGGAGTAGATATCGCGCTGTGTCAGAGAGCCATTACGCAAAGTCCCTGGCCAGGGCAAGCGAGATTTGCTGGTAGGTTCCAGTAGTTTCTCAGGGTGTAATGGGCTTCCTTCCGACACGACTTATACCGCTATTAGGGGACTGACGCTTGCCTCCCCCTAGGCACGATATGCGATAGTCTTGGACGAACGGACCGGACTGTATGGAGATTGTCACATCAGACTCAGTAGGAGTTCGGATGGGTTTCCTCATCGGCCTTCTTATCGACAACTACCTGGGGACCGTTACGTACAGCTAGTGCCGCTTGCGGTCTGTGGTTAAACCCACTGCCAGCGTAGTAGTCGAGTCTCTAGAGTCCCACACAGAGAGTTTCCTATTCCAGGCGAAACGATATAGAGGTCGTATGGTTTTACGACAAGGGTTCGGACGCATACGTGCGTTTACGCGCGTACGACTTTCGGACAGTTTTTACCAGTCGGCTTTGGTTTAAGCCAGTTACTGGTATCCGGTTATTGGATTTTTACAGTCTAAAGTTTTTCCGTATTTTTGCGGATTGGAGGGGCGTTCTCGTAATTGTGCGAGAAGCTTCTAGAAGTGGTGACTAAGGAGGTTTAGGTGTCATTTACATTAAATGAGTTTAGTGAGTCATGAGGGTGATTCATGCATATCATTAATGCATGATAAATGCTTAATGAGTCATGACAATGAATCACCATTAGATATTTGTGAAGCATGCTTATTCATTATGTATTATTCTTTTCTTCATAAATAAGAATGCTTCATATTTATGATGATAACTTACTATTCTCATATGATAATCATTCTCACCTTCTCTCTCCTCAAGCTCTCTCTCTTCAAAAGACTAATCCTCCCCTCTCATGAGTTGAGTACAAGGGTTAGTAAGACTAAACAATCCATAACCATCACTCTATCTCAATCTATCTTCTTTCATTAGCAATCCAAGAAGGTTAGTTGCCTCAAGTTTAGAGGCTAAGCTTGGAGTTTTGCTCTCGGGTGGATCGTCTACTACTTCGAGAAGGCCGAGGAGAACAAGGAGTTCGTAAAGACGAAGGAGTTGGTTCATTAGGTATAATCCCTAAACACAGTAGTTTAGAAACACTTTGTGTTTGGTTATTTATAGTTTAGCTTCGATTCAAGCGGTTAGTCGATGTTCGTTCACTAAACAAGTTCGTTTTTGAAAATTCCGCCTCCCCACAAGTATTGGGGTGTATTACATCGACTTACATTATATACTGTATCTATGACAGAACATCACATGATCACATCACAGATATCGCAGCAGAAGAATCGTATGAAATATTGGATATACTAGGACGTCCGTGTTTTCAATACGAGCCAGTATAAAACACGGATTCCACGGTCGCGATGAATAGCCAAACCCACACCCCTAGACCCCTACGAGAGCGGCAAGCAACCCTACCAATTCTAGAGTTAGGAGACCCGGACTCGACTCCTCGAGTTGGTCTCCCACTGGACTCCAGATCCCGGTTACTTGTGCCCTCCTCCTTGGGTCTATCCTAGTGCGGAAAAGTAAATAATATACAACATCGGTGACAACTTCCGCAACCTGGAAGCGCCCCAATAAAAGAATATTACATACAAGTTTGTACATGAATGAAAATGAAAAACACTCATCTCACATAAAAACCCCCGGCTATTCATACACGACGATCCAATATAACATATCCAGCAACACATAACATCACATGTCATCAACGTAAGTAAATATGTCCATCCCAATGGTCGTTGACATATAGCAACGAAACCGGCGATATCACATATTGCACTTACGGTCACAGAAAAGAAAGTGTAAAACTACAACAGTTGGAATCCGCAACCATCTCAGACATCGCATGCCTGACCAAATGAATTCCTTAGACATAGCATGCCTAACAATTATAAACCCCGCATTTTAGTCTCTTTATCGAAAACACTTTTCAATACAGAGTCGGGCAATTCAACAGGATTCCCGACATTTTGATCGAATGCTCGTCGCAAACTTTAGTAGACGGCCGCACCCCCGACGCCGTCGACGAAGTGCACCAAGGCGGAACACCGCTGCCGCGAGCACCCGAACGGATGCTTTCGGCGACGGGGTTCTCCTACAGTCACTTGGTCGGGGCTATGGAGTGAGGCTGTCTATTAAGTTTATCGGCGAGTATCCGCGTATGCTACGTGATTGCGACGGACTTTTGATCACATCAAAATTCCGTGGCAACCGATCAAGTGAGACTAAACTGCTATGTTTATAACATTCATTCAGTTATCTCATAACTATTTGTGAATTCCAATTATTGTATCCCATTCCGGATAAATAGAAAATGTCAAACTTTCCGATCGAACAATCGAACACCCAAGTTTTCCCGATACAGATCAACACATGAAACAAGTCTAAAAACATTCAGTTCGTGCCTCAGTACCAACGGTCCAGCCGTAGAAGGGTCAAGCCAACGCCTCACATGTGGCACGCCGTACTGCCCCAAACCCGAAGGTTCAAAGGGCAGTTCAAGATGGTCACATAATCGAGTTAAGGTTTGTTGTCTTCTAGAGGGTCCATCGAGTTACTTGCACTACTTAGAACGTCTTTAAACCACGGAAAAATCCAACACTTGGAAATTTCCCGACAGGGGAAAAATTGGGTATTTATATCCGGTCGAAACTTTTAACATATTCATAAATTACCCGGAAAAACACATAGACAAAATTTGATAATCCGATCGAAACACCGAGTCCCCAAAACAACCCAGAAAATTCAACTCTTGAAAAAATATTTAAAATTCCAAGGAAAACCACCACTGGAAATTAGGAGTTACTGTGTAAACTTTATTGAATAAAGAGGCAGTACGGCCGCGGAACCGCCGCACGAGCCATGCTCGTGACGCGGAACCGCGGCAGCTTGATGGATTTAGTGGATCGAATTTTACAGTAACTCTTAAATATTCGTGCTGATTTTTCTGCATATTTTTAATTTCGAAAAAACCACGATTTCAGAAAAAAGTCCAGAGAGAAATATTAGGGTTTAGGTTTTGATTCGATCGGAGTTCTAATTTCGTCTAGACTTCGTCTAAGGCTCTAGCTAGGCTCTGATACCACTGTAGGGTTCCTAGGCACCCCAAGGAGGTCTCACAAGGCATCAACCATGCCAATTTCAAAAATTACGGTGCCGAGAAACCCTAGACTACGGATCGTTGGCTAGAATTCTAGGCGATAAAATGAAACTAGTTAACACTTAACTACAAGAACGGAAATACAACCTTTGTAGATCCGGTTCTCCACCTCCATAGCTCCGCAATGATGTCTCTCCGCTGTCCAAAATGAATCCCGGACTCTAGCATCGGCTTCATCGGAGAAATGGGCGGGCAAGGTCGTCGGCTTCGTGCCGAAGATGATCTACGTCGAGGCATCACTAGATCAAGCTCCAACTTCACCAAGTCAAGAAACTTGTGAAGAAAACACACTCTACTACTTGGCAAGAGGTAGAGGATGAAGAAATAGGAAGTGGGTAGACTTTAGAATTGGATTTCTCACTTGTTTTCATCACTTGCCATTGATGTAGCAAGCTTTCTTCATGGAAGAAGAAGATGAAGAAGAAGAAGAAGATATGATAAGTCCTATTTTAAAAATAAAAACAATATGATACTTATCATAATCTCAACCATGGTTTAGTGTAGAGATTTAACTAAGGTTAGATTAGTGGTTAGGCTTAGAGAAGAGACAAGAATGGTGGACTTGTTCAAAATTTCAAGAAGCTTCAAATAAAACAAAACTAGCAACCATTCTTTTCTCTTTATCTTTTCTAAATGAAATAAATAAATAAATAAATGAGAAAAGGAAATGAAACCCTAACCACTTATGTAACCATGGTTTAATTCTTTACACAAACCCAAACTAGCATGTATCATCAAACATGATACAATCTTGTGTACAAAAGTATATCACATATACAATGTGCACAAACCAAGTGAGAAAATCCATACAAAGTGAACCGATACTAGTTAATGCAAAGTAATATATCAAATATATAATTATGCATTAAATCATTAAATCAACACTTGATTTAACGATCCGGTCATATCGCATATAACCGACTAGTATTCAATGTATCGTCTAATCGAATCAACCCTCGATTCGATAACTAGGTTATATCGCATATAACCATTCGATACATTCATCGCGAGAATAGAATACGGTATCACATACACGCATTATTCTCGGTCCCGCACATATCTCATATGCGCTCCTATTTCGTTTCGCTTGATCCAGGAAACCTCTGTGTAGGACTCTAAAGACTCGTCAATATGCCGGCAGCAGGGGATGATCATATCAAACACCCACAAGCCGCAAGCGGTCTGCTAAACGTAACGGCCACCCGGGTATTGAGCGATCAGAAGATCGACGAGCAAGCCCGCTCACACTCCAGTGAATCCAACCAGTAACACTACCGTACAGTCCGGTCTCGTCGTCTGATATGTCGCATATCTCGCCAAGGGGTGGTAAACGTCAGACCCCAATAGCTCGATAAGTCGTGTCGATATGAGGCCTATAACAGTTCGAGAAACTACTGGTAACACTTACCAGTATATCTCAGCAACCCTGGCCAGGGATTTCCGGTTATAGCCAATCGAACACAGCGCAACATCAACTCCCTATACCGGGAGAGACGAATCCCTTCCTATCGCTCATTGCCTCCATGTGATTCGGGACTGTACCCAAAAGCCACCGTTTTGCACGCCCTCTTGGACGTGGTAAGATGGAAATCAAAGCACAGTAGGAACCACACAAGACTCTATGACGATCTCGGGTCAACAGACTACTCTGTACCAGTGTCACCAGAGAACTGCCATCTGACGTAAGGTATAATACCATCTGGGAGTTCTCGGCGAGTCCGTCTAGTGTACCCAGTCTCTACTGAGCACCTGTATATCATCTCTGATGTCAAACACCGATGGATATGGGATCATCCATCGCCCATCTGTATGGGTCGAGAAGGTACACGCTAGTCTACTCTGGTATATCGATTCCCCATCTCGATATACCCACGACTAGGGACTTTGAAGGATGTACTTATAGACTACCATGTCCCCACTAGTATGATCCGTATCATAGTCCAGGTAGTCAAGTACACATCCTAAGGGCTTTACCAACATGTAATAGAGAGACAATCTGTGTACACGTTAAGGTAAAGAGCAACCAGATAGCATACTATCATGTCGATCAAGAAAGTCCTCCTTATATATGTCCCAGCATCCACTACAATATACATCCGATGTACAGTAATGGCCTCTAGGGCATACATATAACTAACAAGACCTTGCCTCGAGCTTGTCCGGATTTTGCTTTTAGACATAGGCCGGACAACCCCAAATCTTAACTAACTTAAGAGATGGGCTCTTCCCTTATCATATCAAATATGAAGTGGTAGGCAACTGATTTGATTTGAACCCTATTCAATAGGTATGCAGCTTCTCAAGTGCATAACTCCCTTAAAAGGAAATAGGTAACTCAGTATTACTCATCATAGAGCACACCTTATCATATAGGGTGTGATTACTCCGCCCCGATATACCATCGTTCTATGGTGTATACGGAGGAGTAATGCTGAGAGAGAATCTCATTCTCCTTTAGAATAGTCCAAGAATTCCGTGCTCAAGTATTCTCCTCCTTGATCACATCAAAGGACATAATACTTATACCCTTATTTTGGTTCTCTACTTCTAACTTATATTCTGTGAATATCTCAAAAGGTTCGGACTTGTGTTTCAACAAGAACATATGTCTGAATCTAAAGAGATCATCAGAGAACGTAATGAAGTATAAAGAACCAGTCCTGGCATATGTAGACAGGGGACGTTACATACATCAACATGTATCAATCCCAAGAGTTCACTAACTCTTTCTCTGTTTCCAATAAACAGAGCTATGGTCATCTTATCTTTGTGACATGACTGGCGAGTTTCACAAGATGTAAATTCAAACTGATTTAAATATGCATCTAAATGTAACTCAGCCAGTCGGGTCGCATTGATATGACCTAGTCTACAATACCTCAAGAAGGATTCGTTCATTTCTGAACTCTTCCTCTTGTGTGTGTTCTGTATAATAAGAACTGTAGTTTGATTTAGAACATAAATGCTTTTAGATAACGTACCTGAACCGATCAACTTTTGATATAGGAAATGTCCAAAACATTATCCATCAATACAAAATTTTATCATTTCTTTACTAATAAAGAGAGTGATATGATTTTGTATATCAGGTTCGGTATCTAATAACATTCGTTCAGAATCAATGTATTGGTAATACAGGGTGACAGTGACCAACAGACTTGGCTGCAACACTTGCCCCGTTTTCTGCCTCATGAAACTTATCACCCGTTCTCAGTTCTCTACCTATCTGTAGCCCTATGTAACAGATTACATATCTGGGATCCTGATCCGGTATCAAATACCCAGGATTCAGAGGATACTGAGAAACAGTTCTTTGTAATGAACACACCCGAAGATGATGCATCAGCATGCACTCTCTTCGTTTGGGCGGCACGGGAAATCTGGTTTTCCCCAATTTCCTGCTCTTTCTTATAACAATTATAAGTTGGAGTGGGACCAACGTTCCCCAGCTCAGTATAGCAAGCGGGTTCGGTCAATAATCCGTATTATTATCTTGATTAAGGCGTGATATGGTCGCTACCTGGAGAGAGAGAGATGAAAACACTCAGCGTGCGCTCTTGCAAGAATAGATTGGTTATTATTTTATCTAATCAGGATGGCTCCCACTGCTTTTTATCAAATCTTCCTTCAAACCCTAAAAGGAAAGACTAGCCGGGATTAATTACACACTACATGTTCGCCAATCTTTCAGCCAGGCCAGTGTCGGTACTTTGAAGGAGGTCCCCCGTGCTTTCGCACGAACCTAATTAATGTAAACCTCGTTTTCCCAGAGGCGTAACCTCGTTAACACCTTTCTAGACACCTACTCGATCGGCTAATTGTAATGTGTAAAACTCTCCCAGGAGTAACAATTACTCGCAGTGGGTATCGAGATCCAACTATCTCATAGAAGGTATGCAATCTCATTGCAAATTTCAACACTTGAAATTCCCGATAATATTGCCCCTAGCGTCCTATGACCTTGACGCAAGCCAACAAACCATAGTCCGCTAGTCAAGTTCAACCCGTCATTTCCTGATTGAATTAAACCCACCCGCACGACCCTTGACGCAGGCCAACAAAGTCGCACGACTACCCTAATCCAATCTGCATCATATGCATAAGCAGATAAATACTAGTTAGCTACCGCACACTACGCCTTGACGCAGGCCAACAAACGTAGCACGAATACTAAATAGGACTTATCTGAAATGACGGAGGGCTACGACAGGTTTTTCTGAAAACCTATTACATAATGAACTTGATATCGTTGTAGAATCAAATGATTTTAAAATGGAGTGCTTTTGAGGCTTTTCTAGTTTTGCTAAAGGAGTCACTCCCGGTGAAGGGATCGTCGGTCCTTTCCTCGTCGAATGAAGTGCGGGATATATCACATATATCACTGTGCAAAGCAAAAACACTTAAAAGCAATCAAAAGACAAACCGAGTGTGTAGCATCTGCCAGTTATTGCTAAAGGAGTCACTCCCGGTGAAGGGATCTCGGTCCTTTCCTCATCGAATAAGGTGCAGGATATATCATATATACCGCTGTGCAGAGCAAGAACTGTAGCTACCTGTTTTATTTTGAAATTCGATTCCACAACATCTTAGGTTTCTTTTCTTTCATTAATCACATTAATGAAGTCCCATCATTTAAGTACCTAAACATCACAGATAAATACGACGTACACTTATGCCATCCGCATTCGCCTCGATGTCCCCTCGTACACCGTTAGGTTAGGTAACTAACGGCAAAGCGGGGCAGGGCTAGCGCGTGTGCAAAACATAAGTAACGTCTATATAATATATCATATATACTATATATTGTATCTATCACAAAACATCACATGATCACATCACAGATATCGCAGCAGAAGAATCATATGAAATATTGGATATACTAGGACGTCCGTGTTTTGAATACGAGCCGGTATAAAACACGGATTCCACGGTCGCGATGAATAGCCAAACCCACACCCCTAGACCCCTACAAGAGCGGCAAGCAACCCTACCAATTCTGGAGTTAGGAGACCCGGCCTCGACTCCTCGAGTTGGTCTCCCACTGGACTCCAGAACCCGGTTACTTGTGCTCCCCTCCTTGGGTCTATCCTAGTGCGGAAAAGTAAATAATATACAAACGGTGACATCTTCCGCAACCTGGAAGTGCCCCAATAAAAGAATATTACATACAAGTTTTTACATGAATGAAAATGAAAAACACTCATCTCACATAAAAAAAAACCCCGGCTATTCAAACACGACGATCCAATATAACATATCCAGCAACACATAACATCACATGTCATCAACGTAAGTAAATATGCGCATCCCAATTGTCGTTGACATATAGCAACGAAAACGGCGATATCACATATTACACTTACGGTCACAGAAAAGAAAGTGTAAAACTACAACAGTTGGAATCCGCAACCTCTTTAGACATCGCATGCCTAATCAAATGAATTACTTAGACATCGCATGCCTAACAATTATAAACCCCGCATTTTAGTCTCAAAATCGAAAACACTTTTCAATATCAAGTCGGGCAATTCAACAAGATTCCCGACATCCTGATCGAATGCTCGTCGCAAACTTCAGTAGGCGGCCGCACCCCCGACGCCGTCGACGAAGTGCACCAAGGAGGAACACCGCTGCCGCGAGCACCCGAACGGATGCTTTCGGCGACGGGGTTCTCCTACAGTCACTTGGTCGGGGCTATGGAGTGAGACTGTCTATTAAGTTTACCCGGCGAGTATCCGCGTACACTACGTGATTGCGACGGACTTTTGATCACATCAAAATTCCGTAGCAACCGATCAAGTGAGACTAAACTGCTATGTTTATAACATTCATTCAGTTATCTCATAACTAGTTGTGAATTCCAATTATTGTATCGCATTCCGGATAAATAGAAAATGTTAAACTTTCCGATCGAACAATCGAACACCCAAGTTTTCCCGATACAGATCAACACATGAAACAAGTCTAAAAACATTCAGTTCGTGCCTCAGTACCAACGGTCCAGCCGTAGAAGGGTCAAGCCAACGCCTCACATGTGGCACGCCGTACTGCCCCAAACCCGAAGGTTCAAAGGGCAGTTCAAGACGGTCACATAATCGAGTTAAGGTTTGTTGTCTTCTAGAGGGTCCATCGAGTTACTTGCACTACTTAGAACGTCTTTAAACCACGGAAAAATCCAACACTTGGAAATTTCCCGACAGGGGAAAAATTGGGTATTTATATCCGGTCGAACCTTTTAACATATTCGGAAAATATCCGGAAAAGCACATAGACAAAGTTTGAAATTTCCGATCGAATCATCGAACTCCCAAAACATCCCAGAAAACTCAACTCTTGAGTGAAAATTAAAAATTCCCAGAAAACTCAGCACCAGAAAATAGGAATTACTGTGCAAAAGTCAACGCAAGAGGAGACCATACGGCCGCGGAACCGCCGCACATGCCAAGCTCGTGCCGCGGTTCCGCGGTGGTTTAATTGAATTAGGCCCCCGTATTTCTCAGTAATTCATATAATACCCTGATTAATTTTCTGCATATTTTTAATGTGGAAAAATGCACAGTTTTGAAAAAAGTACAGAGAGCATGGAAAAATTAGGGTTTCGGGTTCGATCGGGTTTCAAACGTCGTCTAGACTTCGCCTAAGGCTCTAGCTAGGCTCTGATACCACTGTAGGGTTGCTAGGCACTCTCAAGAGGTCTCACAAGGCATCAACCATGCCAATTTTAAATTTTACGGTGCCGAGAAACCCCAGACTAGATCGTTAACTAGAATTTTAGGCGATAACAATAACTAGTAAACAACTTTACTAATAAAGAACGGAAATACAACCTTTGTAGATCCGGTCCTCCACCTCCATAACACCGCAATGAAGTCTCCTCGCTGTCCAAATCGAATCCCGGGCTCTAGCGTCGGCTTCATCGGAAAAATGGGCGGGCTTGGTCGTCGGCTTCGTGCCGAAGATGATCTACGTCGAGGCATCACTAGATCAAGCTCCCACTTCACCAAGTCATGAAACTTGTGAAGATAACACCCTATACTACTTGGCAAGAGGTAGAGGATGAAGAAATAGGAGGTGGGTTCACTTTAGAATTGGATTTCTCACTCTTTTTCATCAATCACCATTGATGGAAACTAGGTTTTCTTCTTGAAGAAGAAGAAGAAGATGATAATGTTATGATAAGAATAAGAATAGAAAAGAAAATGAATTCTTATCATAATTTTAACCATGGTAAAGTGTAGAGAATTAACTTGAGTTAGGTTGAATGGTTAGGGTTAGAGAAGAAGACAAAAATGGTTGCTTTGGTCAAAGTTGCATGAAGCTTGAAGAAGCTTCTAAGAAAGCAACCATTTGTTTTCTTTTCCCATTCTTTTCATCAAAAAATAAATAGATAAATGAATGAATAAATAAATAAAACCCTAACCATTTACTTAACCAAGGTTTAATTCTTTACACAAACCCTAGAAATCTTGCATCATCAAACATGATACAATCAAGTGCACAAAAATATATCACATATACGATGTGCACATGCGAGTGAGAAAATCCATCTTAAGTGAACCGATACTAGTTAATGCTAAGTAATATATCAAATATATCATTATGTATTAAATCATTAAATCAACGCTTGATTTAATGATCCGGTCATATCGTATATAACCGACTAATATCAACAGTAACAACTTATCGAATCAACAATTGATCCGATAACCCGGCTATATCGCATATAACCGATCAATGTCACAGATCGCGAGAATCGAATACAGTATCACATACTGGTATCATTCTCGGTCCCGCACATATCTCATATGCGCTCCTATTTCGTTTCGCTTGAGCCTGGCAACCTTTGTGTAGGACTCTAAAGACTCGTCAATACGCCGGCAGCAGGTGATGATCATATCAAACACCCATAAGCCGCAAGCGGTCTGCTAAACGTAACGGCCACCCGGGTATTGAGCGATCAGAAGATCGACGAGCAAGCCCGCTCACACTCCTGTGAATCCAACCAGTAACACTTACCGTACAGTCCGGTCTGTTCGTCTGATATGTCGCATATCTCGCCTAGGGATGGTAAACGTCAGACCCCAATAGCTCGATAAGTCGTGTCGATATGAGGTCTATAACAATTCGAGAAACTACTGGTAACACTTACCAGTAAATCTCAGCAACCCTGGCCAGGGATTTCCGGTTATACCCAATCGAACACAACGCAACATCAACTCCCTATACCGGGAGAGACGAATCCCCTCCTATCGCTCATTGCCTCCATGTGATTCGGGACTGTACCCAAAAACCACCGTTTTGCACGCCCTCTTGGACATGGTAAGATGGAAATCAAAGCACAGTGGGAACCACACAAGACTCTATGACGATCTCGAGTCAACAGACTACTCTGTACTAGTGTCACCAGAGAACTGCCATCTAACGTAAGGTATAATACCATCTGGGAGTTCTCGGCGAGTCCGTCCAGTGTACCCAGTCTCTACTGAGCACCCGTATATCTCCTCTGATGTCAAACACCAATGGATATGGGATCATCTATCGCCCATCTGTATGGGTCGAGAAGGTATACGCTAGTCTACTCTGGTATATCGATGCCCCATCTCGATACACCCACGACTAGGGACCTTGAAGGATGTACTTATGGACTACCATGTCCCCACTAGTATGATCCGCATCATAGTCCAGGTAGTCAAGTACACATCCTAAGGGCTTTACCAACATGTAACAGAGAGACAATCAGTATACACGTTAAGGTAAAGAGTAACCAGACAGCATACTATCATGTCGAGCAAGAAAGTCCTCCCTATATATGTCCAAGCATCCACTACAATATACATCCTATGTATAGTAATGGCCTCTAGGGCATACATATAACTAACACTTATCACCTAAGACTTTTCAATTTTGTGAGCCGTAAGGGTCTCACAAAGCATTTTCTCCCTACGGGCCGTAAGGATCCCGTAAGTGTATTTAGTGAAGCACTACCTTGCCTGGTCCATTATTCTCCTTAGGAGTCGTGGGGACTCCCAAGTGTATTGCTCCTTTGTGAGTCGTAAGGATCTCACGCGGGAATTTTCTCCTCACAAAGTCAAGAGGACTTTGCGAGTGCATTTCTTCTCTTTTTCATGAGTTTGCGCCCTTTCGGGTTTTCACAAACTCGTCGGCAGTCCTGCTGTTTTTACTCACGGAGCCCTTTCGGGTTTTCATCCGTGCCCAATTTGCTTGTGGACATACCTTCTTTTTTTCTTCTCTTCCTTTTTTTTTGAATCTTCCCCGCCGGTGGGACTTTGAATGTGGTCTCACCGGTAGTACTTGGGAGAGATTGGGATCATTTTACGCCCGTGGATTGTATACGGTTTTGCAGGATGTATGATCCAGACCGTACGGCCGGAAAAATTTCAAGATTTTGTTGGCGTGTGCATCGCTGCAATGGAATATGGTACCAGGAGCAACTCATCATTCGCCATTGGGGTATGGGATTTGGAATTTGGTTAGCGTCTGCATCGCTGCACTGGAATATGGTACTAGGAGCGACTCATCATTCGCCATTTAGGGATTGGAATTTAGAATTTGGTTAGCGTCTGCATCGCTGCACTGGAATATTGTAGTAGGAGCGACTCATCATTCGCTACTTGGGGATTGGATAGCGATGGCTTAGGAGACAGGTTTAGATCCCTATCGCCTAAGGCTTTTCAATGTTATGGGCCGTGAGGGTCCCATAAAAGTATTTTCTCCCTACGAGTCGTAAGGATCCCGCAGGTGTATTTTCTCCTTAGGAGTCGTGAGGACTCCTAAGTGTGTTTTTCCTTTATGAGTCGTAAGGATCCCACAAAGGTTTGTTCTCCTCATGAATCGTGAGGACACATGAGTGGGTCTTCTCAATGGAGAATGATTCCAAAGGCGGAGACCAGCCGCGTAACTGGTGATTGTGGTGGGGCATGGGTATGACGAGAATTATTTGAGCCCGTGGATTGTATACGGCAGTCAATTTGGGGACTGGCCATAGGGCTGGAAGAATTTTGGGAAACTGGATTTTGGTTGGCGTCTGTATCGCTGCACTAGAATATGGTACCAGGAGCGACTCATCATTCGCCTTTGTTTTTTTGTATTTGTTTATGTTGTTTTTTTACCGCGATTGCTCTATCATTCGCGAAGATCGCGATTGCCCTATCATTTCGGATTTTATTCGCGGTAGCCCCATCATTTCGGCTTTATTTTCATCTTTATTTTACTCGCTGATTTTTATTGCGAGTTGCCCCATCATTTCGGCTTTCTTTATTTTTCTTTAATTTACACATTTTTTTGTTTATTTACATGTATATATTTTTTTTTACATTCCCAGTTTAACGACTTAGAGGTCGATTGTTCCCAGTTTAATGACGTGGTGGTCGATTGTTTTCAGAGAAAGGCAGACATCTGAGAGAATCGGTTTCGCGAAGAATTTCGGTCTCCGTTTGTATGAAATTGGCGGTTGCAGCTTGACTGTTTGTTAACACGCCTTTGGACAGTTCTATCTCTCCTGCCTTGTATTGCTTTTCGACCCAATCTTTGAAGATGAAGCATTCCTCAATGGCATGACCTATCACTCTGTGATAGGGGCAATATTTGGGGTCGTCGGTCCTATTCGCTTCCTGCGGTCTTTTTGACTCTAGCAGTTGTAGACCGTTCCTCAGGGCGTCTTTGAATATTTTACGGATTTTGTCCCTTCTGAAGGAATAGACCTTGTCCAGCTTCTCTTTCAGTGGAGATTCTCCTCCCTCTCCGAACATTGGCTTCCGAAGCTGGTTGGCATTAGGCCCGCTCGACCTTTGCTTATTTCGGTTAGCCGAGGCGCTGAAAGATTCAGTATCGTCGGAATTTCCGCCTTTGCGATTTTCGTCCTTTCGGTTTCTCCAGGACCTATTGTTAATTTAGGAGTCAGAGGAGGACTCCTGCTTTGAGCGTTCCAACATCTGGACTTTCCTGGTCAGCTCTTGGAATATTTTGACACCCGCGGTGCATAGAAACGGGGCCATACAATTATTGAGATTTCCGACGAGGAGACTGACAGATTGGTCCTGCTCTATCGGCGGTTCGCATTTGACGGAGAGATTGCGCCATCAGCTTATAAAATCCGTGCTGCTTTTGTTGTTCTTTGGCTTGGTCCTTACGAGGTCAGCGATGGTGATCTTATCGCTAACGCTCATGAACCTCTGCCGAAACAGAGACTCCATTTGGACAAAAGTTGTGACGGTGCCATCCGGTATGCTCGCGTACCAGTCAAAAGCAACGTCGGCCAAGATATTAACGAACTGGCGGAGGAGAAGCGCATCATTGCCCCTAGTATTCCCGCATGATGCTTTAAAGTGGGCGATGTGCTGATTCGCATTTCCCGTCCCATCAAATCTTCCGAATTTAGGGATGATATAGCCGCTGGGAAATTCTACCAGATCATACTGAGCAGGATATGGTCTCCCGCTACTGCTAACATCTTTTTATGCTTCGGCTTCATCTACTAATGTTTTGACTTTGCTGGCAACCAAATCCATGATTTGATCTTGAGTTAGCGGGCTACTGTCATCGGTAGCCAAGACATTTCCCAAGATAGGATGCGACTGATTTTCATGCGGTTCGCCCACTTTTGGATTTGAGGGAACGGGCGTCGGCTGTTTTGGGACACCGTTTCCCGGTTCACGAGCAGAGCCCTGTGCTTGATTGGGCGGCTGAGAGGCAAGTCGGGCCGTAAGCTGTAAGACGACGTTCGTCAAGTCATCAATTTTAGAGTAAAGTTTGTCCATCTCCTTGTCTTTTCTTCTGATCTGTTTTCGGAGCTCTAGGAGAAGTTGTTGCTCTGCATTCTTGGGATGGAAGATTGGCTCATCTTCGCTTTCCGAGCCCGACTCCTCATGGACCGAAGGGTCTTTCTGCCTATCATCCTCATCGAGAGGGTTTTCATCATCCGGTTGAAGCGGCTGTTCTTGGGAAGCGGCTACCACATTCAAGCCAGATGGGATCTGAGATGTGGTGGCCCCATCCTTGATCTTGCTGCGTGTGCCCACCGTGTAGACAGTGTGGACCACATATCCAGCCGTTTCCTCATCTTTGGCGGGGTAACCCTGTTCTTCGAACCTCATGAGGTTCAGCCTAGCCGGAGCCCTAGCCCCTTTGTTGGCTCTATCTGAGCCTTTTCTGCCTTAGCTTCTCAATTTTAAGGGCTTGGCGAGCATCCATTTCCTGGGAAGCCACCGTGAGTCGATTAACGGGAAGCTTAGAGAAGACACCTGATTGAGCAGTTGTTAAGGGGACCGCCGGAGCTTGCTCGAGACGCCTCGTTGCTTTGTTGGTGTTGATGGCCTTGCCTAAAGCTGGGGCCAAGGAGATTCGTTCTAACACCGACTTGCGTTTGAGTTGGGGCGCCTTCGAGACCACCACATTTGGCCTCTTGCCTTTCGAGACCGGTTTGTCTGTCGCCGGGGCTTGAGGAGCTGGGATGGCGTTAGCTGACACGAACAGGATAGAGCCGAATGGTAGCGGCGGCTCTTCCTATTGTCGCCCGAGACTGGCCGGAAGGACCGTCTTGGCGTCCATCTTCATCGTGTAGGAGATGGGAGCCGTGCTGAAAGCTGAGTTCATCATAAGAGACATTGTTGAAAAGTGATTGCTTGAAACCTGCATGGAAAAGCATTATTTTAGTATAGATATGGGTATGCATATTCATTGAGTTCGCATGAACGTTTAACCCGAAATATGGGAGGAGAGATAGGTCCCACCGGGCGTGCCAGAATCTGTAGGGTGTTTTTCGTCACCCCATTGAGATAGGAATACGCGCGCGCCTGTTAGGCGTACTACAGATTCCCCCTGCCTAGGGTAGGCGGGGGTTTAATGATTGTGGAGATCTGAATCTCCGGCAGCCGCGGACTAAGCTGTCGTTAATTACCCCTCGCCTTTGGAGCGAGGGAACCTCCGATTAACGGGTTAAATTGGTCATGCGAACTCAATGTGCAGTGTACGTGTGTTTTGTTTTGGAGAGGGGCTTGGATATATCAGGGGCCCTTGTCGCGCCCCGCTTCCCAGAGTACGATAAGGTAGGCACGTGACATAGCCAACCATGCTACCTGTGGATAGGAAAAATCTTTCCACGGTCACATTACGGCTGTAGAGATATCAAGAACAGGAAAGTAGACTAAACTATCTAGTACATGTCCATGAGCCAGAATAAATGAGTCAAGAAATAATATAGTACGCAGAAGCAAAGGATCAAATGAACACCTGGAAAGTAAGGCTGGATACCAACAGGATCCTTACCGCTCGGTCTAACAGCGGCAAAACTCCTGATCAGTCTGCAACAAAGGTAGAGGATCTGGGCCATGCAAAACCCAGACGTCAGCGCGTCATAACATCAAGTAATAATATATAAACAGGGTAGCAAGACATGCAGGTATGATCATAAAAGGTAAAGCAAGTGTAACAGCAATGTAAATCAGGGAAGTGACAGGTAGTGTGCAGTGAGTAATCTAAACTGGTCTATTGGGTTAAATACTCTCAAGTCTTTGAAATCAATTTGATGAATCATCGATGTAACTCAATAGTATCCCATGCATACCCGGGACCACAGTCAAGATTCTCGGGCTGAATCCGAGACATGCCGCTAGGCACTAAAACAGGAAATATGTACAGATGAATGATGTCAGCAGCATCATCCCAAGGCTGGCCTAGCCTCTACAACTGATCGGTAAAGGTAGTACACTGTCGAGTTACAAGTCAGGTTTCATCATTGATTTCCCCATACCCCCAAGTTGTGTATGTGTTCAAGTTAGATATTTAAGTAATCAAGAACTAATGCCAACACAGGATCAGGTAAGAGCAGGTTTATCTGGATAGACAACAGGAACGGTCCGTGAGAACTACATGTTATGTTTGTTGGCATTAGACACAAGATCGGGTAACAGGTAAAGCCATGGTACATCAGGTCAAACCAGGTAATGTATAAAGGTGTCATGACATGTCAAGAGTGTACGGTACCATGTCATGTCAAGTAGGAAGTGTAACAGGTCATGTCAGGAAGCACAAGATGTCATGTGGGTGCTCATAATCAAACTAACATAAGCATGTGTATAAATAAACAAGCATGGGTACTATCAGAACAATAAACTGGAACATGTAATATGATATGCAAATAGATATAATTTCAAGGATATGGATGCACAGTTATCGATTAGGGTTACATTTATAGTTCCAATATTAATTAGGATATAATTTATTAAACATGGAGTGTTAATATCACATTATTATGTAGTAATATGATCTATGGATGCAATTATATGTATCTTAAATGCGATGGATGCAAACGGGTATCCGAAAAGTTATAAAACTATAAAATGGTAATGTGGGATGTACAACTAAGCAATATGTGATATAAATATTGATATAATAATATTAATATGGATAGCATATTCAAAGCGATTAATAACTATAAAAGTGGTATTGATTAACCAAGCACAAGAAAGTTCCGTTCAGAAATTCAGCGTCGCCCTAATTTGTAAAATAGCTTAAAAATAACAAACGTTCTCCAAAAGGGACGTGTCTTATACCAAAACAAAGATAATTCAATAAGGTTTTCAGTTTTATAAGTATAAGCATCTCAGGTTGTCCCTAC